>CAJQUN010000009.1:1422963-2622963 GCA_907163345.1 Haberlea rhodopensis
TAGACTCGACCATTTAATTAAGAGAAACCAGATTAACTAAACTTACAACTTCAGAAAAAAATTCGAACATAAAATCTAAATTTTTCCATGCCATACGTTCTTTAGAAGTAGGGTGTAAACGAACTTAATCTAGCCGAATATAAAGAAATTTAAGGCTCGAAATAGATATATCCGAGCTCGAACTCGATTCAAAGTTCGAAAAGTTTAAAACTTTTTGGCTTGAATTGTAGTTCAACTTCTTTCACGAGCTATTCAAACTATTGATAAATAAATACTCGAAATGCTCAAAAGTTATTTATTAATAACATTTAAAGCTCGGGAATCGCACTATCTAACATAATAATTTGGCCTTGACTTTAGCTCAAAAAAAAGCTCAAACATGTTTGTGTTCGGCTTGAATCCGATATTATAGATATAATTGAATACTGTCGTTTACACCCCTACTTGAAGGTAATCAATCTAAGGCAACCACCTTGAGGGAGTAAGATGTTCATGTGCTAAAACCTTTGGCCATGTCTCTTTTGCCTGAACGGCTCTTAGAATTAAAGGGACTGTTGAAGGGACTACTGAAGCCACAAGAAAATTGCTCAAAATCTTTACCACTACGCATTTCACCAAGATTTCACAAAATAGATCGACTTCACATGGAAGAAGTAAAGGGCCTTCACTATCGAATCCATATTCCAACTCAGCATCCTCAAGCAACATTCTGAACAAAGGGTGATTTGTTAATTCAGTCCTTATCACGAACCTTTGCTTCTCGGACCCAACGTACACCGAAAAACAGCCCTTCGGAGTCCCTCGATGCTCCGACTCCGATGTTTTTGATGGGTTGGATTGGTTCTTGGATAGTAGAGTCTCACTTAGTGATGGTGGTTTATCACGTCCATTGAATGTTAGAAATCTCGTAAGTTTCTTGGGTATGAGGCTTCTCCTGTTGACCCTTTGGTTTTCATCTTCCATATTGTATGATGTAAATGAAGGCAAATTTTAAAGACTGAATATATGCTTCAAAATTGCCCTCGCTCATTTTCTATTGATTTTTGAAGTTGGGGATCAAGATCTAGCTAGTACGCTTTAGGTTTGGGATTCATGAATATTAGGGCTTGGAAATTGATATAGTTTGTTGGGTGGGTATTGAAAACCCTATATTCTTCAGTATACATGAAATGTAAAGAAATTAGGCAAGCAACTTTTCAAGAGATGGATGGAGAGTTTGTATAACCATAGGCGTGCATGTGTGTGTATATATAAGGGAGATAATTGACTTTAGCCTAGAGATGCCTAAACAATCAATTTATATATGGTATGTGCTTATAATATTTTATGCACTATCCCTGTCAAATTTTAAAAAAAGGGTAAATTACAACAACGATCCCACAAAATAGTGTCATTTGCAATAGTAAATCCTACAAAATTTGTTTTTTTAACAAAACGGAACAGACACATGTGCTAGCATGAATAACTTTGTTCTTAAACGGACATGTGTTCAATTTTTTAAATGAAAAATGATCTTCGGGATATATTTGTTAAAAATGATTATTTGGGATTATATTTGTTAAAACTTTTTCGTGGGATGACTTTTGTTTACAAAAACATTTTCTATGAGATTCTACTTGACTAGTTCTAAAAGTTTGAGACTATTTTTACAAAGGTCGGTATTTAGTGTGACCATTGTTTTTAATTTACCCCAAAACTATAACTTTTTGAAAAATAAACCCACCCCCAAATAAAATAAGTTACCCACAGTTTTGAATAATTGAATCAATAATGACTCAGAGACATTGCCTAATAAGAAACAACTGCTCAACAAGATTCAAGAAATTTGTTTCCACTTTGTTATCAATCAATAGCATTTTCTTAAGCACGTGAAAAAAGCATGATTGACTAAAGTGCTAAAGATTTTACCATTAACCATATCATTAATTTTTTTAGTTTACAAGATGTCCAGACTTGAACTTGACTAATTATTGGATGACGACCCTGACCCGATCCCTCAGGAACGTCACCAGGTAAATCGAGGGATGTATGGATGACAGGTTCTGAGGGAGAGGACCAACATGACCCGAACCCAGGACAACCCCCTACAATATTTCAGTGAGAATTTGTCCCACACGAGATTCGAACCTGCGACGTCGGAGGAATCTCCTCACATCACCTCAGCCCTTACCAATCACTATGCTCCTGGGGGAAACCATATCATTAAGTGAAATTGTGTGTAGTTGTTTAACAAGGGCAATAATGTATAGATATACCACTTAATGTTTTAAGTACAGTTTGTTATTATTAATTAGTTAGCTACCTTGATTAGATATTCTTATATATGTATTATCATTTTACCTAAAAAAGATATAATATGATAAATGCAGTACAAAATTTCAAATAAGTGCTTTTTGTAGTATAAGCAAATTAAAATATTTTCAATTATGTGTGCTAAACACAAAATGACTTCTATTAGTGAATTCGATCTTCAAGTTGTACTATATTATAATGTTAAGGTATAAATTATTAATTATTTCACATAAGAATTTTTTGGCAAAAGAAGTTTTAACAAGGCGTTAGGACCAATCGTTTACCATTAGGCCAAAAAATATAGCTGTTTGCGGAGCCCGGCTCGATTTGTTTATTCTTCTACTCACGACCCCATCCCATGCTTATATAATTTGTTTATTCAACAAAATTTCCTCCAAATTTTACCATAGATTCAGTTAAAAAACTTTGAAAACAAGAAATTTTAGAATTATATGGATTTTTAAAAAAAAACTCATGTGCACCGATGCTTTTTATATAATAATTATTTCGTATTTTGATCTCAATTTGGATTAAAAGATAAACTAATGTGATTAATTTTTAAAAAATATATATTCAACTGTATGGTATCAAATATCATGAATTAATAATTATTAACTCAAAAAGTTCATAAATAGATTCCTTATCGAAAGAATCATTTAAATATAAATAGATTCCTTATCGAAAGAATCATTTAAATTAGGGTGAATTAAATATACAATCCTCTGATTTGAACAATTACAAATTCTCTCATATAGTTTAAAAATAACATCTACTTAAATCACTGGGGAGACAGCTATAATTTTTCCTCCATCCGTTACAAACTAGAGGGGTAATTCGTAATACAGATTTTCTACAGGGGTATATCCATTATTATTCAAAGTAGAAGGGAGAATTCGTAATACGATTATTTTATGGAGAAGTCAACTGTGATTTTTCCTCCAAATTAATGTGAGATTATTTTTATGTTGAATGAATCTTGCAATGTGGAAAACAATTTTCTTCGGTCTTCGCATGGCATGAACCATTTTTTCCAATCAAGACAAAGCTACAAGATCGATTGCGTCCTACACATTTATGTCTCTAGGATTTGCTTCTGCCACTCGCAATTACTTGTTGTATCTAGTAAATACACATGAGTTAAACATATATTCTATCTCAAAGAGTGAATTCAATCTATAATGTAGCAAACTATTAATTTATTGTTTAATTATAAAATTTAAATGGTTCCAAATGATATTAATTAATAGATGTTATATTATGTCAATAAACTTTATGTTACATTTCAAATTTAATTTAAGTTTTGTAAGTCTTTCATTTTTTATTTTTTTTGATAATTGGGGAGTTGGGGCTTAACGAGTTTCAAACTCGAGACCTGTCCTAATTTTGGAACACATGATGTACCTGGGCTAGAGCCAGAGACGAACCTACTCATATAAATGGGGGAAGCCCGCCCTCTAAAAAAAACTACCTTTTAAAAAAATTAATTGTATTTTTGCCCCAAAAATTATATTTTTTACCCTCTAAAATTATTTTGCCCATCTAAAATTATATTATTCATTTAAATTTTTTTACCCTCCATTTTTTATATTATTATTTTTAACCTTAAAATATATATTATAGATTCGTACCTAGCTAGAACCCCTGGTGTCTTTCATGTTTTAAATAAGTCAATAATTGGCAAACAAGACTTTAACTTTAATATTGGACTTGATAGTTAATTTGATTAATGATATGTCGTGGTCTCGTGCTTTAGCTTGAGCGAACAGCAAATTTGCGCTCTCGAAAACTGATGCTGATATATAAATTTTAGTCACTATTTCTTCTCTAATAATTTATGATGCACTGACACTGATATAACACGACATCGACATTGATTTCCAAATTTTATGGATACGGCACTGCTGGGATACACATGTATAATTTTATATATTTTATACATGTATGGTATTACAAAATATTAAAATTCACATTTTTTAAATTCTAAAACCATGTAAAAACAACAAAAATACTCTTACTAAATTCAACAAGTGTATAAATAAGTGTATATCACTGGAATCATCATAATATCACACATATTAATACCCAATGCATATTAATTCAATTAACATAAAGTTTAACAAAAAATCCAAATAAAATATAACATCAAATCTATTCTTACCCAATTTAGCAAGCACATAAATAAACGTATCTCACTAACACCATCATAATATTACTGATACCAGCATAAATATATATTAATTCAATTAACATAAAGTTTAACAAACACGTCCAAATTTTATTTTAATCAAAACTTTTTAAATTGCAATTAACATAAAAAAGTGTTATAAATGTTGAAACACCCTTGTAATTGTCCGACACGTCCCTCGAAAGTGTCGACATGGGTGTCGAATTAAATTTTTTTTAAAAATTAAGAACGTGTCACGTTGCGTGTCCGATACGTGAGTCTGAGTGGTGTCCGAGGGATGTTCGACACTTGCACCAAGTAAATTTTAAGGAGTGTCTATACATCATAGCTAATAATCATTTTAGTGATTTTTTCATAGAAAATTCTAATTTTTTTCCAATAAAATATCCCACACGAATGAAATTTATGATAAATATTCAACTTTACTATCAGCAACAGTGAGAATTTATGAAAAAATATTTAAAAATTTAAACAATTTGTATGCAAAATCTCTAATATCAAAGTTATTATTTTAAAAAATTGGATAGTCAAGCTAAAAAATATTCTAAATCTTTGTTGTAATTCTTGTTGTTGTATCGGGCTGATTTTTGTTTGTAACTATGTAATAGTGTGAGCATCCCTTACGCTCATATTCAATAATAATTTTGCAAATTAAAAAAGAACAACTTATTTCTTATAGCTTTCTTGTATGTGTTGTTTGCCTTTGATGACTATGTTGGTTTCTATTACTTGACTTGTTCTCTAAATTTAGATGGTCTTAAGCTAAAGTTTAGTTTGTTTTATATTATGAGATAATTTGTATCCGACCTATTGACTGTCTCACACTTGTTCATATTGAGTTGTAGGTTAATTGCACTCCGGAATGTCCTCTCTTCTGAAACTTAATACTTACTAGTGTTACTTGACTTGTTCTCTAAATTTAGATGGTCTTAAGCTAAAGTTTAGTTTGTTTTATATTATGAGATAATTTGTATCTGACCTGTTGACTGTCTCACACTTTTTCATATTGAGTTGTAGGTTAATTGCACTCCGGAATGTCCTCTCTTCTGAAACTTAATACTTACTAGTGTCCCCCAGCACGCTTTGCGTGCTTGTACAGTTTTTTTTTCAATTGTTTTTTTAACTTCTTTTTCGGAATTTAATTACAAATATTATGTGATATGATAATATATAATATTGTAATTGACAATATTAACAAATGAATTACAGATATTTTAAGAATATAGTATATTAGGATAAATTAAAATTATTAAAAGTCTCAATGATATTTCAGTCATTTTTTCATGTTGGAATACTATTTGTGATTAATAAAAGATTTAGGGCTATTTTGGTAATTATACGGCCATACCAAGAGGTCAAGTAGTTTCTCTAGCATACTCCCTCTTTATAATAGAATGGTAATAGATATATGAAGCTGTTGAATGCTCCCAGGGGCTGAGGATTATTTCTTTTTAAAAAAGTTGTCTCCCTAAATTTTAATTGTGGCTCCGCTCCTTAGGGTAATGTGCCAGGTGCCGTAGCTAACCGAGTAGCTCTAGTAGTATGTGTACAAGCTCGTAATGAAGGACCTGATCTTGGTCTATGCTAAAAAATCTTCACACCTTCCTTACTGATCTACTTTTTCCAATACTCGAATCGGTTACTACCTAAAATTATCGAGCTCCTACAGTTGCAAATTGGAACACTCATAGGAAAAAAATAATATTGATGATTGATAATTGTATGTGCTACCACCCATATATGGTTGTTGTATAATAATAATATCAAAATATTACGTTTAAATTATATTGTATAATATAAAAGATTTGAGTCGTATTATTGCAATCGATTATCGTTTTTTAGTGAACTACGTTCATATCACCGATCTACTAATTGCTTTCATCCATTTTCCACATATGCTTCCTTCTCCCATAGACTGCAAAGTTATTCTACTTCAACTTTTTGTAAAGGTCTTCGTTCTTATCTTGGTTCATCACTCAAAGTCTATAAAGCTATTATTAAATTAACCAGTAAAGATCCAGATAAGAAGCTCATATTTGGATCCAGGGGCGGAGCCAGTAGGGTGTGGCCGCACCAATTTTTTATAAATGATTTTATAGTTTTTTTTTTTTGCAAATTTACGTTTTACCCCTTAAGTTTTTTAAAACAAAATTTCGCATTTCTAAATTAAAATCATGGCTCCACTTCTATTTGGATCCAATGTGAAATTGATGGAACCGCTGATTTCATGACCAATTTTGAATTCAGATCCAAGTAAAGTATAACAACATAAATATATTAAATCAAATTTTAATTATTGTGATCTAAATAATATCTGAATTCAATAAACTTAAAAAAATCTATATGTCTTCATTGCAAAATGAACATAGACAAGTTGCAATTCAAATTTATATTTCTTTATAATATGCATGTTGGCAAAATAACAAATTTATTCTATGGATAATTTTATTAGTAATATTAAGATGGCTTGAATTGTGAGGACAAACTTAAATGAGAAGGGGTTATGAGTATCATCGACCCTAATTCATTTAGGGTTGCAGGGTCTATACATTTACATATGGATCCCACAGCCCAATAACAATTTGCCGCTGTCATATATATATAGTGGCGGAGCCACTCATAGGCAAGGGGGGCAAGTGCCCCCGGTTGCCCCAAAATTTTTTTTTCTTCTAAAATGTTTTTTAAAATTTTTTTGTTTGCATTTTTAATCTTAAAAATTACATTTTACCTCCAAAAAAATGCAGTTTGTCCCCCCTTAATTTGTTTTTTTGACCCTTAAAAAATTCTTTGCCCTAAATTTTTGAGAAATTTTTTTTTTGCACCCCTTTGTATAATTTATGGCTCCACCACTGTATATATATATATTATTTCACCCCGAGATTCTAAAAGAAATTTGATTTTATTGTACAATTTCTCTAACTGGGCTTTAAAATATTGTAGACCGTTAGGAGTTCAAATTTAAAATAGTTGTATATAAAAACACGCTTATTATCTTGAAAGAGCTTTCCGTTGGAAATTGAATGACACTTTTACTTTTCTAATTTGCTTTCATCCATAAAATCGTTACAGTCCGTTGCTATGCCAACAAAAATAAAGTCGCGCCTTATTTTTGGTTTTAATAATAAAAAATTACCCCAATATATTATTGTTAATTTGTTATTGCAAAAGAGCAATGAAATGATTATAGTCAATCCTCCATAAATTGTAAATATTTGTCTACATCACTATCACTTGAGGAGTCAAGAATTTTTGTTAATATCTGTATTTAATATTTATTTAAAATATAGATTCAACTGACAAAAAAAAAAATTGAACTCTAAAAAATGTTACAATTGACTGTTTTTAAATTGTATTATTAGATGGCTTTTAAAAAAAAAAAAATTGCTAAATAGTCCTAAGTCTTTTTGAGAGGTTGAAGAAAAGGTAACGTCGAATAAGTATGATTTTATATTATTATCGAATTATTTTATTATGTGTGTTTTCCAAGTAGACAGTTAAAAAGTGTACTCCTTGTTTTATTAACTCATTTGTATCATATTTACATTTAGTTAATTATATTCCATGCAGCACAACTGAAATTATTTTAAAAGGTAAAATCTATGTGTATAAGACAAGCAATCCAATCATCTATACCATACAAGTATATTAGAGATAATCTATATTACACCAAACACTTTTCACAATTTGTAGCATAAATTAGGAGTGCACTCGAGTAAAGACGGGCTCGAGCAGCCTCGATTTCGAGTCGAGTCAAGCCCGAACAACGTTTAATTCAAGCTCAACTCGATGAAAATATCCGTAACCAACTCAACATTAGTGATTTTAGAGTAATTCGAGTTCAAACTCCACTCAGAAGGATGCTCGAACTACTCGAACTCGATCAATAAGCCCGAGTTCTATTACCAATAACAAATGTTTAACATGCAAAAGCTTTTGCTTCAATTGGCACATAAATCAACATCACACATTTTTTATCGGATGTTTAGGATTAAATGTCCAATTACAGTCTTTACCTGTCTTCTCAATTCTAATACTACATTTACTTTACATTTAATGAATGAGCTACTAATGCTACATGCATGCACCAACCTTGTGCTACTCAAGCTTCCATTTATTTATATATAGAAAATAGATGTGTTTCTTAACATTAATAAAACATAAACAATATTGATGTGATTGTAAGATTTAGAATCACGTGGTTGATCAACAAATTTTTCTGGTCCGAGCAGAATGTGCTGAGGTGAAAAATCCTGAGAATAAAAATGTTAGATGGGCATCGAAGTGGTGCTCGGCATGTCCACTCCGACGATCAAGATAGTGCTCGGAAAACAAATGAATCGAGAATCAAACAAATTTAATGGAGTCTTCACTATATTATACGAAGAACCTCGTGTGTATGTGGAGTATTTGTGGGAGCAATTGAATGTTATTGCCAACTGCTGGATAGTATTTATAGGGGCATTTTCTTGATAATGGCCGGTGAATCTCGGACCATGATCTGCCCATGATATGTGTATGACCTCCGCAATTGTCATCCATCATTAACTTATGAGTTGTCCACGATCCGCCCATGATGTGTGTATGTCTTACCGTAATTGTCGCCTAGCACTAAATACACATCCTGTAATGCTCGTTAAATCATGGCTTTGACCGAGTGCTAGATTACATCCATGATATATGCACGTACTAGCCAAGTGGGTTGCGGTCGCCTAAGTTGAGGTGGCACTCTTCCAGTTTAGGCATAACGTTTTTAACCCAAGTATTGGATCGAGCTGGTTCGGCCGAGTTGATTTTACCCGAGGTGATAAGAGTGACAACCACATCAAATATCATTATCAATTTTATTGTTTGGATTCCCTTTTTTTTTTTAATATATATATTGAGACGCCATTGACCATTTACATACATTTTATTATTACAATTAGCAAAGCTTGTGTGTGTGTGTGTATGTACTATTAATAGAGGGTGAAGGAAAGATGATGATGTTCAAATATCACCTTCCACGGAACATTTCTTCAATCAAACTCTTAACCAAATTCCCATTCATTTGAACGTCAAAAATCTTTGCCATTTCTCTTCAATCCTAAGCCTTTTTTTTTCTTGCATTAATCCACCAACCTACCTTTAATGATCCAATCCCCACGCACTAAATACAGGAATTAAGTCTCCACCAAACTCCGCCAGTTCTTGTCCTCCATCAAACACCGTAAAAACCCAATCTTGAAACTCACACAACATTCATTACCATTTCAAAACTTGAAAAAAGAGCGATTCATGACAGAGCTGATGCATTCCCCACCACATCTACCTTCACCTTCTAGCTCCATTACCAATAGTGCCGTAGGTTTTTCCAGAAGAAACAGAGGTAACGAGAAGCTTTGTACACAAGTACGAGAAGAAGAGGAAGAGAATCAGGTGTCTGTTTTGGCTGTCCTAGTGACTGTTTTTAGGAAATCTTTGGTAAGTTGTAGGAGTACGACAAGTGGGGTAGAGAATCAGCATTTGATGGAGATTGGGTGGCCTACAAATGTGAAACATGTTGCGCATGTTACATTTGATAGATTCAATGGCTTTCTTGGACTGCCTGTTGAATTTGAACCTGAAGTTCCCAGGAGGCCTCCTAGTGCCAGGTTGGTTCATCTTTTTAATATATGTATATTTTTCTGTTAGTAGAATGTTTTTATTGAAATTTAGATTATATGGTAAATTTAATTTATGGTAATAGTTTATTTTCTGTGGTTGATGGCTTGTAGTCCATCTAGCACCGGCCACAATTCCCCGCCAAGTAGTTGTAATAGTTGCTAAAACAAGATTATTTTCTGTAGTTTTGGAGTTTTACAGGTTCTCTTTTTCTTCTTTACTTTTTGACCTTGGGTGTTGCGACACAAATCTTAATAAGATTAGATATCCATGAATTCTCTGTTATATCAGCAACTTCTATGATTTAGCATCTCAATTTAATTTTTGAGCATGGCCATTTTATGTCCATTGAAATGATCTTCGTTTATTTTCAAGTTCTTGTTTTTTAGTGATTTTAGGAATTGGGGTGGCAGAGGTGCTTCAGTTTTCTTGAGCTAATTAGCTTTGATTTCTATCCTCGCATTGATTGTAGAAATTACTTAGTTGCTTTAAGTTCTGGCATTCAAAGTATATGTACTGAAAACATCTGACCTTGAACAAGATGCATAATGGAAGAAAACAAATACTGACAAGTTTGAAGGTTGCTTGAGTTTGTAGTTTAATACTAGAAAAATGTACCCCGTGATCAGTGGCGGAGGGAAAGGAACGGCCAGAACGGCCTTTCCGGAACGTGAACGGAGGTGGGCGTGCCAAAGTTCTAGCTTGTAACGTAAGTTGATCTGGAAATGCGTTATGTAATCAGATATATATCGGTGGCACGGAAGTGAAGACGGAACGGTGCGGCGCGGAACGGATGTGAATTAAAAAAATTGAATTCTTGAATTTTTTTTAATGGAATGAAGGAGAAAGTGATGGTAAACAAAAAGAATGAGATAGTGAGATGAAATAATTATATGTGGGGTCTAAAGATAGTTTTCTTGTTTGTGTTTATTTAAAAGAAGTTTATTTTTAATTTTTTTAAAAAGAACGTTTATTAAAATTGAATTTACGTCTTAATAAAGTATACATAAGATTTAGAAACAATTAAATTTGTTATTTTCTAAAATTTTTAAATATTATTTATTTTTTTATTTATGAAATAAAGAAAGATGAAATAGTCTAACCCAATTTGTTAGGTTTAAATGCTTAGTTGTTGTTGGAGTTTGTAATTAAAGAAGATGAAAAATATTTCTTTTCTTCAAATATTCAATCTTTTTGAAATTTTTAATATTATTTTTAAAAAATCCGCACCGTTACCGTTCTGTAAAATGCCATTGGAACTGGAACGGTGATCTCCGTTCCGGGCAACGTTCCCGCGACGGCGAACCATGGGTGCGGGTGGCCGAACCCCCATTTTTTTCTTGTGCTTTTTATAGGGTGCGATTTTAAGACGAAAAAAAATTCGCCCTAACTAAATTATAATCGTGGCTCCGATCCTACCGTGATGGAAATAAACATAATGGTGACTTGTCAATCAACATGTTCTGTTATACTATGATTTAATGCCTGGATTCTTAGCATTAAAATTTTATGTGGATGCTCGAGAAAGTTAGGAGACCCCTTGATCTTATACCAGATTATGGACTAATATTTCCTTTCATACAGTACAAGAGTTTTTGGAGTTTCGACGGAGTCGATGCAGCTTTCATTCGATTCTAGAGGTAACTGCGTGCCTGCAATACTACTAATGATGCAACGGCGCTTGTATTCTCAAGGTGGCCTTAAGGTAATATGGCTCCTAAGTTTTTCGAAATCCCTTGGTTATGGCATGAAAAGATTGTATGGTCCAGGTACGTTATAGATGAATTCAAGATTCAAAACCATCTGATTTCCTCTACTCCAATTTGCAGATGGAAGGAATCTTTAGAATTAATCCCGAAAATAGTCGGGAAGAGTATGTGAGGGAGCAACTAAATAATGGAGTAATTCCTGATGACATTGATGTTCATTGTTTAGCAGGTCTAATTAAGGTACCCTCATTTCAACTCCATGTTAGCTCCGCCACTTTCATTTATTTGCATTCAGTTAGGAACATACTCTATAATCAGATTCGATATATTAAGAATAGGGTATTGGCATCGACAGCCATGTGGTTTGAAAATAGTAAATATATCCCTGTGGTTTGAAAATGAGTACTTTAGCCCTGTGATTTGTGAAAATAGACAGTTTAACCCCCCGTATGGTTTGTGAATAAGTGCAAAAAATCCCTCCGTGTATGCTGTTTTACAAATTAAATGAGGGTAAAGTGTCTATTTTGAAAACCACAGGGGTAAATTGTCAGGGGGTAAAGTGCCTATAACGCATCTAGGAGGGGAAGGAGGTAAAATGCTTATCTACAGACCACAAAGTAAATGTCTATTATCAATAATACATGGAGTAAATTATCACTAGTTCATTAAGAATAAGATTATATGTTTGAGATGATTCATTGTTAGAAAGATCTCCTATCACATCTCTCCTATATATTGTCGCATATATCAAAAGGTGACAGTTGAATTTCTCTTACCAATGGTGTTTATAATATGCACTTGTATGTTGGTGCCTACAGACAATTAATCCGATTACGTACACAGTTCATTCTGAATAATCGATTTATCGCAGGCTTGGTTTAGAGAACTTCCGACAGGAGTATTGGATTCTTTGTCTACAGATCATGTAATGGAGGCACGATCCGAGGATGAGTGTACTCAGATTGTGAGGCAACTTCCACCAATCGAAGGCGCACTGTTGGATTGGTCGATAAATCTCATGGCTGATGTTGCTACGATGGAACATTTGAACAAAATGAATGCTCGGAATATCGCTATGGTTTTTGCTCCGAACATGACACAAGTGAGTCGTTATAATCCCGTATTACGTCAACTCATGTGGTTTGAAAATAGGCAGTTTACCTACCATCGTTTTTGAATAGATGCAAAGCACCATTCCCTTCCCTTCGTGTATGACGTGTGAGGGCAAACCACCACTGGGCTAAAACGGGGTGTAAAGTGTTTATTAGTGATACCACATGGGATAAAATGTCGATTTACAAATAATAATGAGGTAAAATATCTATTAATTATACCACAAGGGGCTAAATCGCGACTAACTCTCATATGGGGAGTGGAAACCCATGTGAACTATTGGTATTTAATTTTCAGCTCGGGTTGAAATTTGGTTCTGAAGTAACTTCACCCCCACAGAGGCTTGTGCTACTTAATGTTTGTATATATTTCATATGCATCACATAATGCAGAACCTATTTAGGACCTAAATTCTTACATTCTTAGTTTATTTTCTCTAAGTTCACTTCCTGACTCCGCTACACACCTGACATGAAGAAATTTACATCATTTTCTCAACTGAAGTTCAATTTCATCCTTGCTTAACAAGCACACCGGATGGCCATTTTGTCTCATTTATTTTATTGGAAAAATTTACAAGAAACGCCTTGTTTGGTCCGAAGATTTATGATTATTTCTTGATGCAGATGTCTGATCCTCTTACAGCACTGATGTATGCCGTCCAAGTGATGAATTTCCTAAAGACTCTCATACTTAAAACCTTGAGAGAAAGAAAAGACTATACTGCAGAAGCCGAACCAACGCCCCAACTCGAGCCTTCAGATGAAGATGGTCAGAAAATCATGCAAAGTCCTTACGAACCACCTTCAAATCACACCATCAACTCTTGTTCTCAAGATGACTCGAAAACAGGAAACAAAAGTCAAAAGTTTCTATGTTCCATCGAGAATATCTTACCTGTTGAAAAAGGTCTGAATTTTCTTGAAGTTGTTAAGGTAAGTGGAGCGACTCAACCGAGGCCCGGTAATTCAAATGGTGCCAGGAAAGAATCAAGAAAATGTATTCCAGGGCGAGTTATTCGTGCCAAGGAGACCGGATGTGTAAATTCTCAAACAGAATGGGTGGGGGCCTGGAGGTGAAGAAGCTCAAGAAACTATGCATTTTCAGATAGCAGATTTCATCACTGGATTAATTTGTTTTGTTAAATTGATTTTGATTTTGATTTTGATTTTGGTTGATGAGTATTTGACGTTTAGGGATTATTTAAATAAATGACATTGTTTGATCATGATATGATATTGAAATATAACTTTTTTTTTATATTTGTTTTTTGTAAATGTTTGAAGATAATTTTGCAAAAAACAATCTTATAAAAAAAGCCACAAATCAAAAAGAATGTTTAACTAATGTAATTTTTCAAATTATCCCGCCAGTGTTTGGTTAGATTTTGATCGATTTAGTTTTACATCAAGCTCGGTATTATTCTGAAAAAGTGTGATGAGTATTCGTCACTTCATGATGAAAATATCTTGTTGGATAATAATTAATATTATTTTGGAGATAAAAAATATATATATTTGGAACAATAAATCTAAATTGTAAGAACTAATTTTAAATTACAGTTGTAATATAAAGTAATATGATTATATAAACATATAAATAATTTTTGTTACCCACTTAATTATTTTAAGTAATCAATATTTATGAAATTATATTCTTAGAAAAAGATAGAGATAAGTAATTTTATTTTGGAATATATATTCAAGAAAATAAATCTTAGTTGTATAAGGAAAATTTTAAGGTGTGAAATTATTCCAATACTTTATCCACATTATTGTTGCCCACAAGAAAGAAGGGTATTTTGGGCAATACCAAAAGGATTAGTATTTTTTTAAAAATAGAATTTAGAAAAATATGATTCTTTTTTTTTTTGCCTGTTTCATTTTATAACTAATTAAATACACTATCACATTATTCTTTTTGTTATAAAAATTTAAAATAAGTTTCTTTAACAATAAAAAATAAATAAAAAGAGGGTGTAATAGGCCGCGACGCAGAGGAACTCCAACAAGATAAAGTAAAGAGGCATATCACAGGCGGATAAAAATCCGGGAGAACACTTGCCTCTGATCTTCCCCTCACAATGAAGGCCTCTGCACAGTTCTCGACCGTTACGTCCCGCCATTTCTTCCCTTCTTCCTCACTCCCAATCCCCAGATTACCCAAGTACTGCTCTTCATGGACTGGCTCAGCTCGATTCCTATCCTTTTCCTGTGGGAACTCATTCACCGTGAGTCCTGCGACTCCATTTATGGTTGTTGAAGTTGTATTATCGTGTTCTATTGTTATATTTTTTAATTGCATGCAGAGAGAGGTATGGGGAGCGATAAATTCGAAAGGCAATTTTGGTATTGGAAGGGAAGTTCGACCTTGCATTGTGAGAGCTGAAATGTTCGGGCAGCTCACCGGTGGATTAGAAGCCGCTTGGAACAAGCTCAAGGGCGAAGGTTTTTGTTTTTGAATTTTTAGTTTTGAAGAAACTTTGATATCCAATCTTGACTCATGAAAACTGTCTGTACGAAGTGTATTGAGCTTAATGATCCTGATATGCCTGATATGCATATCGTCATATTGAAGTATTCTTAGATCTCTTAGTTACGTGTTCTATTGTACAAAGTTGGGTATTTATAACCTTTCGGTAAAAGTTTAAAAGTGGTTTTAGTCTAGGACTGAGACACGAGCGAGTAAGACTGGGTAGAGTCAAGATTCGATTTTGTTTTGATGGTCGTTTGAAGTTTCCAATGTCACCACTTCAAAGGCCACCTAAGACATGAAATATATAGACATTGCGCTCCAGGAATCTTGAACCCTGATCTCTCACCTCCAATACCATGTTGAAATTGCTGGTCCCAAAAGATAGGAGTTCACAAAAGACGGTATAATCAATAGTTTTATATTTAAGACACTTCAAGACAAGTGAGCTTTGGCGTAATAATGAAGTTGTTACCATGTGGTCTTGAGGTCAAGAGTTTGAGTCGCGAAAATAGCATCTTTTCCGTATAAGGGATAGGCTGCAAACATTTAGGCTCAAAGTGGCACGACACCTTCCTGGACCCTGCGCATAACGGGCGCTTCATGCACCGGGTTTGCCTGTTTGCCTTTTATAGTGAGTAAAGAAGAACCGTGTGTTATGTTTATTTGTGCGAAAAGCGCGAATCTACTCTTCCATTTCTTCTCATAAAAGTGAAATGCCGATTAAACCTGTCAAAATTTGATTCATTGGCCATGCACACCTCATGTACCTCCACTTCTAAATAAAATAGAAGTGAAATCCGATTCAACTTTACGCCACCTTGAAATATTGAAGTTTCACGGGGGAATTCACAATTGCAAATCATAGCTGCGTGCACAATACGAGTATACGACTCACATCACATGGTGTAATTGATATTTGTAAGTAAAAATTATGTATGCACATATGATCAAGATTGGTTAGAGGAAAGCTGAAAAACTTTGTGCGATATGAGGGTTTTCAACGAGTTAAATAGATATCAAGAGGAGTCTAATGGTTTAGCTCTGATGCATGGTGTGATGAGCCAGAGCAGATGACGAAGAACCAGACTTCTGTGAGACTGGAAATAGTAATCATGTGCCAAAAAAGGATATGAAAATTTAAAAAGTTTAGAGGTATAAGAAATATGAATGGGTCTCTCAAGTCAAACAGTAAAGCATTCTAAGAATATCAGAAGTAAAATCTAATGGCCGGAAATGGAGTAGGCCTGAGACTGCAAAACCCTCCTGTTCACCTGTAGTAGAAATCGCGGAACAAATTTTGCCATAAGTTTCTTTGGATTTGTTCTGCTCTCATGTTGTGATTAATTTTTCGCATGATCCATATATGCTTCTTTACACGTTATTGCTGTTCCTTAAGGTTGGAAATGTTAAAAATCAAATGCATGCTATTCATTATCCTTACATAACTTCTGAGGTGATTTTTTCGCAATTTAGAGGTTTTGACCAAGGAAAATATAGTGGAACCTATGAGAGACATTAGGAGAGCTCTTCTAGAAGCAGATGTAAGCATATCTATATCCTTTATTAATTATTATATTGCAATATCTGATCTGTATCTCTTCCTTGGCAGGTTAGCCTTCCTGTTGTTAGGAGATTTGTTCAAGCCGTAAGCGACCAAGCTGTTGGTACAGGATTGATTCGAGGAGTAAAACCAGATCAGCAATTGGTTAAGGTATTCTTAATAGTTGGTTTGCCCTATCATGAGGTAAAAGGTTTCAGCAGTTCGAAGCATATCTTTGTAGTTCAGATTTTCTGAAATCTTAGCAACTTTATCTTTCCTAAAGCTTCCATGTCGTCATGGTGTTTGTATTGTTATATAGCTTTTTCTGTACGCATACATGATGTGTTTCACCACTGTTGAATTTCTTTGTGATGTATTGTTGCCTAAAATGTGTTTCATTTTTTTTACTGATGAGGAGTTGGCTTCTGGTCCAGATCAAATTCAGTGACATGAAGTATTTGGCCCTTTTTAGCTAGCCAAAGTTGGATAGACTACCTTTAGGGCAAGTTGTCTAAGATGTTTGGTGCAGTTGCAATCATATCTTGAACCATCAAAATGTGTTTAAATGCAGTATTGAGCTGATTACCGATCAGTCACGTATAATAAACAAAAATATGAATTGTTAAATATCATATGGAAGTTGGAATCGTTATAATTTGACTTTTGGTTGAGCAGATTGTGCATGACGAGCTCGTGCAACTAATGGGAGGAGAGGTTTCTGAGCTGGTTTTTTCAAAATCTAAACCAACTGTAATTCTGTTGGCTGGATTGCAAGGTGTTGGAAAAACAACTGTCTGTGCGAAACTAGCTTTATATCTTAACAAGCAGGTACTAATTTATAAATCTTAATTTTTTTGCCACAACCTCTCTCAACCTATAAACTGTGTTCCACACTACTTCCACTATTATGTTCTCCCAAACCTCACTGAAGCAAGAACGTCATAACTAACAGGGGAAGAGTTGCATGCTTGTTGCTGGGGATGTTTACAGACCTGCTGCTATTGACCAGTTGGTTATTTTAGGTGAACAGGTACTTCCTGGTTATTTCATATTTCTTTGCAAACATTTTAAAGTGCCAATCGTGTTGGTATGTCATATTTTTGTTTAATATTTTTTTTTCTTTTTGTCGTTCTTACTAGCTTGGGAATGTTAAAAACCTGTGATTAAATGCAACTGCGAACTGAAGGGTTTTTTAATCTTTAGGCTGTATAATGAGTGCCTCGTTTCAGTAACTATTGTTTAGTCATGTTGTGTCTATATGCTTGCATAAATGGCCCTCAAGTTTACTTTTCCATCATATAGATTGTGTTCCTGGGGTGTTTAATGCAATAAGTTGCTATAAGACCATGGTGGGTAGGGATTCCTGGAACTCATTTCAAATTTTTTCCAATGTCCTTCTAAATAAATTATTATTTTAAATGAATAGATTCAAATTGTGTAAATGCTGTATTATTGGAGAAATATAAAAAACACATTGCAAGCAATTTTAAATACTGTGTATTGTTTCATATACACATTTGTGATCTTATATTTATTTTCATGTTTTTTCCTTCATAAAATCATTCACTTAAAAGCTTTGAACAGGTTGGGGTGCCTGTTTATGCAGCAGGAACTGATATCAAACCTGAAGAAATAGCTAGGCTAGGCTTGCAGGAGGCCAGGAAAAAGAACATAGATGTGATCATAATGGATACTGCTGGAAGACTTCAGGTGAGATTAATTGAGGAGTGGCTTGAAAATATCTTTACATACAATGCCTTTAGAGTAAATTAATCTGTAAATGAATTATAATTCTCTCCAGATTGACAAAACAATGATGGATGAATTAAAAGAAGTGAAAAGGGTACTGAATCCCACTGAAGTTCTGCTTGTTGTGGATGCAATGACTGGCCAAGA
Organism: Haberlea rhodopensis; assembly: GCA_907163345.1. Taxonomy (NCBI): domain Eukaryota; kingdom Viridiplantae; phylum Streptophyta; class Magnoliopsida; order Lamiales; family Gesneriaceae; genus Haberlea; species Haberlea rhodopensis. The sequence continues at coordinate 1,441,814 of CAJQUN010000009.1, forward strand.
AGCTGCAGGTATAAATGGTTATTGATGAGTCAAATTATGCTTAACAAGATTTAAGGTTCGGTGAGAAATTGACAAAACTCTGCCATGGCAAAGCATGCATAGACATGTATTTCCATGCCTTTGTATTTGTTTGGTGTAAATGTTTGTTGAGGAACTACTCGTGCTGCAGAAACTTCAGTAGCATTGATTTTGTTAATGCCATCTCCAAACTGTTTTGTACCGTCTTTATTACTGTCACATACATGCGACTGAACTAGATCTGAGATAGTATGCCAAATATCCTCATGTCATCCTCATAGATACTGAGAATCATGCTTTAAAAGTCATTTATGTAATTGAACACTGATCTTTTTGAGAACATGATTTTTTAGTTTAATCTTTAACTGAAGGTGACCTTTGATTATATTTTAGCCTTGGTGACGACATTCAATGTTGAAATTGGAATTACTGGTGCCATTTTAACAAAGCTAGACGGAGATTCTAGAGGTGGAGCTGCCTTAAGTGTGAAAGAGGTTAGCTTCTGTATGTCTATAAATTTGATTTCGCATATTTCATTTTCATCACTTAGAAGGTCATGGTGCATGAAAATCTAGGTCATGTTAACTTTTTCAACGATGTAAATTCCCCCATCTTTTTTCTATCCAGAGTGAGACCCTTTGAATTATTTGTGAATTTAGGTTAAGGTGACAAAATTGGTTGTAATTTAATAGAATGAGACATTTTGGAGTTAGATCAATCAATCACATGAAAAAGAAGAGGAAAGTAGGATGGTATATTAATATTAAGCAATCTTGTAATTTGACCAATAGCTCAAGTTTTTCACTTGGTAGTTTTTTCAACTGCTGCTGAAGTGATGTCAGTGATTCCAATGCGATTTCTTGTCAACTGGTATCTATAGATACATTCTTTTAGTTCAACTATGAACATTGTGGATTATTTGAAACAAATCGTTGGTTTATAGTTTTAAATTTAAATAAGCAATTCAAATATTCGACCATGACAGGTATCTGGGAAGCCAATCAAACTTGTAGGAAGAGGGGAGCGTATGGAGGACCTTGAACCTTTCTATCCAGATCGTATGGCTGGACGTATCTTAGGAATGGGTGATGTTTTATCATTTGTGGAGAAAGCGCAAGAAGTTGTGAGTAACAATTAGTTTAATTTCAGTTTTTTTGAAAATGTTATTGGACGTTTTAAGAACCAATTAGTTGGTTTTCAAATTTTTGATGAAGCTCTTTGATATGATCCTTGAATATATTGAGTAGATGCACCAAGAAGAAGCCGAAGATCTTCAGAAAAAGATCATGAGTGCAAAATTTGATTTCAATGACTTATTGAAGCAAACTCGTGCCGTTGCGCGTATGGGATCAGTGTCTCGTGTTATTGGTATGATTCCTGGCATGGGAAAGGTATGAAACCAGGCGTTTATTAGGTTGTCAGCGCACACTTACTTTTCTTAAAATAACTAAATTTGCCTTGCCAAATAGTATCTTGAAACTTTAAACTGTATGTTTCATGCATCTAATACATGGAGGAGGAGTTAATTCTGAATACTCTAGACTATTTTTTTAATTGTGTTCCGAGAATAGCTACTATTTATTTATGTTAAAAGGAATTTATTCAAAGTACCCCTAGTTGCTCTATGTTTGTGCTCCACATGTAGCTATTACTATCTTCATCCTGGTAGAAGGGTGGCTAGCTTTTTATATTGGAATGTTTCTAATAAGGTTTATGTTATGAATTGAGGCAACTTCAATTCCCGATCAAGAATTCAATATGCATGCCAATTGAATGCCAGAATACAGCACAAACTTGAACCCACTTTAACCAATAGAACATATGCAGAACTTGGACAACTTTGGCAGAACAAATGCAATGAACATTGCTGATGTTCACTTAAACCCATTGAACAACCAATTGACAGATTAAAAGATACATAATGACAGTAGATTCAAGGCACATAATGACCGAACACACTATATATTCACAAGGCAAGAGACATGAATGAAATGCATAAAGGAACTCAAGAACACAAAAGACTATTTACGTGGTTCGGATATGAACATCCTGCTCCACGGGAGGCCCAATTTCATTGATCACTATCGAGTACACCAAGCAATTACATTACATGATTCCCTCTCCGATTCACTCTTATGATCTACAATGAATCCTTCTATGGAATCACTCACTCAATTGCTCCTCAAAAAACTGTCAAACTCTCGCACAGAATCTGCTTCGATGTACATTCTTATGTTTTGCCTCAGCCTCTTCTATCTGCCGTGCCTTCCTACCCTTTAATAGTGGTTCTAGCATGTTACAAATTCAGCAGGTAACCCCTTGCCCTTCATCCAGTCAACCGGTTGGCATGTAACTGCCATTCAACCGCCGTTTGGAACAACTTCTGGCGCACCAATGCACTGAACCAGTATGCTTGTGCAAACCTCCATGTATATGAGTGAAATGATTGAATAAGTAGATACATTTTTCAACAGTTTACCTGCTTGCAAGGCACGAGTTAGAAGTTCCATCTAGTTCTTTAAGATGATGAACTGTTATATTAGTGTTCTGGAGGTCTTTCATCACCATAATGGAATTTCGGATATCCAAATAGATTACTCCCGCACAAGTTCGAGACGCAGAAAAGAGCTTGAAAGTAATGGAGTCTATGATCGAAGCAATGACCCCAGGTTATTTACTTGTATTTGTTTTGGGTGAAAAAACTCCGCATCTGCATCTTTATTTCCCACTTTTTGTTATCTCTTATGTCTACTTATCTTCTTTTAGTTTTTGAAAATATCCCTTGTATCTTTTGACATGATAGATGATCTTCTGTTCTTGTTACTTATTGGCCCTCTTCTAAGTTTGTGGTCTCTGTGGTTATTTCATCTATACTCTGACAATGTAAAATTTCCTGTATTTATTAATGCTACGAAAACAAAATTGTCTGTGTATTTGATTTCATGTTTAATATGAGGGAATCCGGATGTGCAAATGTTTTTATCAAGCAAGAAATTAGTGGTCAACATGAAGTTTGTGTTTTCTATTAAATATTGGCTCTAAACTCTGGAGGACTCGTATTTTCTATTATTCGTATGCAGAGGAGAGAGAGAAACCAGAATTGTTAGCTGCATCACCTGTCAGGAGGAAACAAGTAGCTCAAGAATCTGGGAAAACTGAGCAACAGGTATCAGTAGATGGCCAATATGTGGATAACCGCCTCTCTCCCCTAAGAGCCGAGTGTTTGACAGTATAACTGACATTTTGATTTCACACTACAGGTGAGTCAACTTGTTGCTCAACTTTTTCAAATGCGTGTACGTATGAAGAATTTGATGGGCGTAATGGAAGGTGGATCACTTCCTTCATTGAGCAATGTTGAGGAGGCGCTAAAAGCTGAACAAAAGGTGCTCTTTTTTTCGTAGGCAAAATAAATTTATTAAAGGTGTACTCAAAAAAATGAAAGTTTGAAAAACAGTATTGCATGTATTCGTGTAAAATGTGGTGGGAATGGGCATTCCCAACCCCCATTCCATTCTTTGTGTTTGTCCACCCAAGGAAATGGGAATACCCATTCGAATGAGAATGCTTCTTATATTCATGGGGAATAGTCCTTCACACCATTTTGATTGGGTTTACCCATTCCCATTCTCCTAACATTAATATGATATTAATTATAAAAGAACAAGGGTATACTTACTTAAAATCCATCTACCCAAACATAATTTTAACATTCCTCCCTATATCAAATATTCTTTATTTAAACTCCATTCTATACTTCTTTTCTTTATTCAACCCCCTACCAACCTCAAAAGACAAAAAAACTCTTACTTTAATTGCATAAAACTCCTTAAAGCTTTTAGGATTATTACAAAAACACCCAAATCCAATTTTTACTAATAAACAACTCCTAATAAGGGTACGTAAATGCACGGGCCTTAATGAACATGAGATCCTTCAGTTTCTGTCATCTTGAGAGAACACAAGAGCATACTTTTGCAAAGGACTCACAGTTCATGATGATTTTTTTAGCCCTAAAATTCCTTTATACAAAGAACAAGTGAAAAGAAATAACAGGCTCATCATGTTTCCATATTACAATAAATTTTAACAAAATGAAATATACCATTTTGACCATAGCGGCACCGGGTGAGGTGGGTTGCAAAGCTACCAGTCGAAAACTTACTGCCTCCAGACTGTTTTACGAATGGCTCCTCACCATCCAACCTCAGCCCTCAAGCGAGGTTAGTCTGTCAGTTATCCAACTCCTTCAGAAGCCGCACATCACAGCCCTAATTCGTTTCCTATCTTAGGGCGTAAGGTATAATCAAGATATAAGAAAGATTTAAAGAACTCTGGGAGATAGATGGGCAACAACCTTCGTTTTATTCTGGAAATACTTATAATATCTATTACATTAAGAAAGAAATGAAATATTATCAAGCTATGAAAGTTAAAAGATTACAAAGCCTGGATACTACAATTTTTATTCTCAGAAAACTTTGGAGAATTTTCGATGTCCTTAGCTTCCTGAATGAATCTGGACTTGAACTTCGGATTCAAAATCTTGATAATTGTTGAGTGCGCCTGTGAGTGCGCCTTGACTTTCACGTGGTCTGACATCTTTGTTTGAATGTGCCAACTTTTCTTGTGAGTGGTCCATTATTTTGTCCGAGTGCGTTTAACAGTTATCGCACTAATTTTTAATGGTCCACGCCTTTTACTTTGTCGGGGAATCTTTACATTATTGGTTTTTGTGGTCCCCGAGCTTTTGGAAAATAGGTTCTCTTGTCAGCTGGTCTTTTGTCTTTTCCTGCCTCTGATCTGTCGGGTTTGGATTGGAATCCTTTTCCGAATTCTGGTCCTCTCTGCTCCGGGCATGCTTGGCAAATATGATCTATCCATCGGCCAATGTGTGCCATGTTGCAGAATTTCCGGTAAATTTCTTTTCCTACCGGAATCTTGTTTTCCCAAAGAATTCTCCTCTGTGTTTCGAAGAGTTCTTTAGCAAATATTGTTGATGTTCCTGTCATGGAATTCATCATGAAAGTACCGTTGGCTGAATTCTGAAAGAACTTAAATGAGTATTTGACTTTGTCCATCTCGGTTAGACAAACTCAAAGACCCCATGCGCGTCTGGTTGAAACTTCATCTTTTTTGATAACTCCAGCAAAAACTGGTATGCCGTCTGGTAGCGTCATTCTTATATTTTTAAAGGCATTCTCATCTGGTCGTCTGAGCTTGATAAAATGAAAAGCTTCAATGAAGCCCTTATTTGCTTGTTCTGGAGCAGGACTGAAAAATACAACTCCAAGATATCTCTTCTGGCCAAATGTAGATTATTGGTCCATGTCTCGTGAACAGCTTCTCTGATCCATTTTGCTAATTTTGAAATTTCAGAGAATACTGGCGCAACAGTATAAACCGAAGCAAGAGCTCCGAAATTATACCATTCCTGAACTTCGTTTGGATGCTTCCTGGCTTCATCCAAACCCTCAGATATTTTTCGGAGATATCAACAATAGTTTTGTCTGGGTTGATACCCCGTCTGGTTATTAGTTTCTCCCAAGTGCGTTGGTAATCCTGCACAGGTGAGGAAACTAAATTATCATTAGTTTGAACCTTATAGGTACCAGTCATTACCTAAGGTTCAACTCTCTCTCTTTTACCCCAGAGGTCCTGGGTTGACTTGAAGATTCAGATTGTGATGACACCTGACCCTCAGCATTCGCTACAGCTTGTATATCCTCAATGAATGCATCATCTGTAGCACTCGTGACAGGGGTACTTGAATCCCTTGCCTCCGGGTTAGATGAACATCGTTCTCTAAACACTCCTTTTTGCACCGTTGGAGGATGGGCCCTTTCAAGACTTCAAACAAACGTTCATGGTCCCGAAAGTATGCTTGTATGTGATCAGTAACAAGTTCCTGATCTGCTCGTTGAAGCCGTCCTACGACCTCAGCATTGAGACAAAGTGTCCCAAAGTCTCGTTCCAGGATCTCCAGGTTTTCCCTGAGATTCCTCACTCGTTTGAGGGTATCGCTAGAAATGTGTCCCTCCATCTCGTGTTAAGAAATCTGCAAGAACGTTTTATCAGATTTCACTATGACAATATCATAATCATAATAATATTGGCATTCAGCTTGCTATCTTAAAAGTTTAGCCTTTTTTGGTTTCGATTCAATTTTATTTTTCAGAAAAGACTTAAAACTGGTATTATCTATTTTTAAGATAAACTTTTTTGCAAGTAAGAATAATGGCCATTTTTTTAAAAGTCATTCGAACTGCAAAGAACTCCTTCTCGTTTACGTGCCATCTGATAACTTCGCTATTGTCAAATAAACTGCTGCAATATCGGCATGTCACTTCTCCTTCTGGTGTGGCCTTCATAAGTACTGCAGCCCACCAATGATCACTGACATCTGTATATAATACTAGTTCATCCTCGTCGTTTGGAATTGCAAGCTTTGGTAGTTGCCTGCAAACTTCTTTAAACTGTTTGACTGCTCGTCTGTGATCTTCATTCCATTCGAACTTAACATCTTTCTTGAGTAGTGGACTGAATACCTTCCTTGGTTTGCTAGATCGTTGATGAACATTCCAACAAAATTAACAACTCCCAGAAAACTCTGAATTGCTTTAAATCCTTGAGGTCATCTAGATTTCCTTGCACCTTTTCTACAATATGATTCTGCAAGATAATTCCAGATTCATCGATCTCAATTCCGATGAATTCGATCTGTCTTGTAGCAATAATTGCCTTCCTTTTGGAGAGGACTAATTCTTCTTTATAACAAACATCTGAAAAGATTTCCAAATGTTTAAGATGTTCTTTCATGTTTCTTGACGCGATGAGGATATCGTCAATGTACACGAACATGAAGCTGAAGTAATCTTTGAAAAGATTGTCCATCTTCCTTTGATATATCTGGGGAGCATTTGCCAATCCCATTGGCATGACATTCCATATGTAGTGTCCTTGTGGTGTGGAGAATGATGTGAACCTTTTGCTTGCTTCCTCCATCTTATTCTGGTAGAATCCACTTGCTTCCTCCATCTTATTCTGGTAGAATCCACTTACAATCGAACTTAGAAAACACTTATTCTTGATGCTATTTACCAAATGTTTCATGCTTGCAAGAGCTCGTTGATACCTTTGTAATTGATTACCAATCTTGGTTTTCCTCTCTTTATTTCTCCATGATTCCCTACGAGAAATCCTGGACTACTGTATGGAGAAACACCTGTTGAGATTAACATAAGGTCAAGATGTTCCTTAAGTATCATCTGCATATCTTTCCGATCGTCCTGGTTCATGGGGATCGGTTTGAACCTTACGAACTCATATTCTCTTCCAGTTTCACCTTCAAAGAAGTTGCAAGCTTGTTTATTTTCCACCATGCTAGAGGATCCTCATTGTAGTTCCTCTGGATCTTCCGTTTTACTTCCTCTAGAGTAATCTGCTCTTCGAAGGTAGCTTTCGGTTGCATGGTTTCCTCATGTAGTGCCTTTTTTAGTAACAGTAAGATGTCTGTGATAACCTCTTCTTCATCTTCATCTACATCTTCATTCTGTTCTCTGAATGACATGACATTTACACTGTCAAAAGTTATTTTTCGCTTTTGACTAGTTTCTCGTTGTCAGTTGAAGAATCGCTGTGCCAAATTTCCGCTGATCCTTCATCTTTGGGTGTCGAAGTCTGCATTCATCATCACCACGCTTGCTGCGAAAACTAATTGGGAACTTCCGGTGAAAGGCTTCCCGTAGTCGCTGGACAATGATCTTATGATCACAAAGGGTTGTGAAATAAGTCTCCGTGACTCGTTCTCCTGAGTGAATCATTTGAATGTCTGTAGGAAATTATTTCCTAGCAGCATATCAGCGCCTGTATCATGGAAACAAATGGGTGGAGTCTTGACTTTGTACCGTTGGGTACTGCCTGCTCCTATGATTATTATTTCCGCTTCCTGGACTCCTACATTAAGGATAAGGATCCGCTTTGAAAAGTCTCTTCCGGCAATGGCTGGCAATTTTTCACCAACTTCTTTGGGGAAGATATCAGGCCTGGCAGTACATATTCCAGCTCCGGAATCAATGTAGGCTGCAAAGTATTCTGTCCGATACTGCACATATAACATCCGACGGAGATATATACCGAGAATGGACTGGTGGTCATCTGATCCTATATCTCTTTTCGTCCACCGTGAATTCCATTCCGTCTTGTAATCTTTCCCAAGGTTTATGTTCCTCGAGAAATTCGATCCCTATAATAAACTGTTCTGGGATTCTTCCTGCAGTTCCTACAATTGTTAGTAGGTTGTTGCAAATAGTATAGGACATCACATGGGAAGATATTATCTTTCTCCGTAATGTCAAAAATCATTTGCACTTTTCTCCGGCCTTCTGGGCATTTGAGTTTTCCTGTTGTTTTGAATACATCAGTGATTTTCTGAATTCTGCTCGAGATTGACTTCTGTTTTTCCCCCGGATAGTTGCTAATTAACCTATCCTGCTTGAAAGACATCATTCTCGACTCGATCATAAGGCCCCTGCTTCTGTTTAGAACAGGTTGATCTTGTATCCTTATGTCGATCTCTTCTATTGTCGGAGTATCAATAATGTCCGGCAATACTACTTTGGCGAAATCTTCGAAGATTCTGGGGACTTCAATGAATTCATTCCTCCAGAATACTGAATGATGAGTATTCGAGAGCGCATATAACACCTTGTAGATGATCGAGTAAGAGCGCATATGACACCTTGTAGGTGATCGAGTAAGGCATGTTCCATTCCTTCATCAAATCACTTATTTTAAAATTTTGATGAAGTGTTAAAACCTTGTTGAAATCTCGATATCCCAAATTGTATGCAATTTTAGGATAGATGTTGAAAGACATCTTTCCCGCATACAAGTTCCTGCAACTGCTCCCAAACAAGAATCTTTGAGGTTCGGGATTCTCTTGTCGAATATTGCCAGATTGAGTTGCGAATCAATTGTGAATCAATTCCTTCCTTAAAAGTTGCCTTGATGATTACTCTAATGGCTCCAATATGAATCCATGAGAGCGTGTTAGCAACTTCTCTTTTAATCTTGTTCTTAATCTCCTGGATTTCTCTGTAGGGGTTTAACTGCATCTCAATTTGTTTTCCCCTGAATTCCATCGGGATCGCAAATTCACCTGTTGTTACCCTATGGATAATCTGATGCTTCCTGCTTTGGAGACCAATCATATCCATGGCTTTTTCCATTGCTCCAATTGTAAATCCATCATACATCTGAAGCTTCGGCTCTTCTTTCATGATCATCATAAGGGTTTATGATAAACAGTTGTATGAGAGAAGAATCCTGACGGGTCTTCTCTGATCATGTGCTGAAGGAACTCTCATTCACTCTGCTTCTAAGCTGGATTCACCTCCATCATCAGAATAGATCTCTTCTTCGTAGATGCTTTCATCCGAGGGAATATCCTCAAATTGATACACCTGTACCAAATCCTGGAAATAGACAGCATCTTCAAACTCCTTGGTATGCCTGAACTGTCTTACTCCACGACTTTGGTTTTCTGGACAATCTATAGAGATGTCCTCTTGCTCCATATGTCCAGCAGTTACAATCTTTGAAACTTTCATTCGCACGGGTATGAGTGCGTTCGAAGATTCTTTTTATCGGTGCTCTGCTAGAACTTGCTTGATTGAACATGTTGACAAAGTTCTACTCCTTGTTGGTCCTGATCTTTGCCTAGATCTGTAACTTCGGGCTTTCTGTTTTGACCAGAACTTTCTAGGTCTCATGAAGACCTACTTCTTCTTGAACTACTTCTTCGGGCATAAGGATGAGTTATGTGCTTTTTCATCTTTCGCCTTTGGGGGGTGTTTTCCAATTATTGTAGGGATATCATTATCTGTACATCAAAGATGAACTTTTTTGTTGATTCCTCTAAGCTTCTTGTAATTCTTTTGGAGTTTTGCTTAGTAGCACCACTCCGCGAGCTTTACCTTAAGAAATGACATTCTCCTGGACACCGTCTCGATTGCATGGGGTGTATATTCGTGGATAAGCTTTTCTCTCCATGGGCTCGGTATTTTGGCAAAGAACAGTTCTGTTGCATCTTTTTCTTCTATCTTTGCCTTCCATCTATATTATGCAAAGAGTTTGACGCACTCGTCTACATAACAGATATCATATAGTTCCAGGCTAATTAGAGCTTATCTATATTTTTTAGCATTCTCTTCCTCCATTTCTTCGAAGTATCTTACCCCAATGAAACAGATTTTAAAGAATTTTGCCATCTTGTCCACAATTTCTTTTAGGAACTCTCTCTAGCTAAAACTTCTTTTTGGTACCTAGGCCTCCCATTTCCCGGGCAATCTTGACTGATCATTCCAAACTCATTTTTAAGAAGTAAAATGAATCATTCTTTACTTAGATCAAGTGTTCCTGCTGTTATTCTAATTGTTGAAGCACATTCATCAATGGAAACTTCTCTGTTTTTGAAATCCAAGATATCCATGTTGAGCATAAGTTCATATGGATGGATTGGATCTACTTAGATTTTCTGTAAGGCGTTTGATGTAAATCTGGCCCGTGGGAACAGTTCCTTGTTCCAACTGAGGGATCTAAAGTTGCTGAAGTGAAATCTTCCATATGTGGCATACTTTGATCACCTTTGGGTGGAGTGTGTGACCCGAAACTTTCTTGTGGTGTAGGTCTTGTTACAAGTTCTCCCGATTTGAATTTTACGAGATTCAACCCGCAAACGAATCAGCAAGATCACGTAGATCTTCCAAGTTGATTATTTCCATTACTTTGTGGGAAGTACGGGCTCTCCTCATAGGACTGCTATAATTTTTTCAGTCTCTGTCAAAGGCCTTCGGACCTCATCCGCTTTCATTTTTTGGTTTAAAAGGGGTTCTGTTCCATAGGATGGCGGTAACCATCATCCGTTCCTTCTTCCTGAAGAACTTGGTCTTGATTCAAATTCCTTGACTCAGGTTTGAACATATCGAAGGTTTTCAAGAATTTCCTCCTGATGTTTCATTATATTCTCCATCTGACTTTGAATCTGATGGACCTGTGCAGGGACATGGTATTGGAGGTATCCATAATGTTGCACTGTCTTCCGGATCTCTTTAAGATCTTGGGATATCATAGAAGAATCCTGTTCGATTTCTCGAAAGGTTGGTTCTCCTATCCTATTCGTCTGTTCCGGATCCTGTTGAGGGGTCTGGAATTCTGTGATTGTGTTCAGGATGATTTCTCTTCTGGGCCTCGGTTAACTCGAATTGTTGCTTGAGGTTCATCCTGTAAAGGTTCCTCGCCACTTTCTCCTGTTCTTGATACTGGGATATGCTAGATGGGCTAGCACCAATGTCCAGTAGAATATTCCATTTCTGGTTGAAGTGTTTAGCTTCGGCCAGATATCCTTGATTTAGTTCTTCCAATTTCTGGAAGTACCAACTGTATGACTTGCACCACGAACATTCGTTCAGATCCATAATATTTCTTGAATCGTCTCCTCCGTATAGGTTACAAAATTAATATTCAAAATATTATTATAGTATTTCCAGAACAAATCTAGGCTCTGATACCATTTTGCGAAGAAATGTTGCGAAGGAAAAGGTTATTAGAAAAAATAGTTAAACTTTGGGTGAGATTTGAAAAGTATTAAAACTCTAGGGGGTATCATGCAATTAATCCCTTTTAACTATATAAATGTAAATTGGTAAAGTGTTGTGGGTAGGGAGTTAGGATGAAGATGAAAATATGGTTGGGGAGTTAGAATATAGAATAATGGATAAGGGGGGTTAAGTTAAAAAAGTTTGGGTTTATGGATTTTAGGGGAGTTTACCCAAAGAACAATACCTTCGTGATAAAATTATTACTATATTTGATAGTAAAAATTATTAATAATAAATAATAATATGATAATGATGATAATAAATAAAATATTAATAATTATTATAATTTATCCATAGCCATAATTATGATAGTAGTAAATAATAACAACATTGATAAAAATCTAGCAATAAAAATCATAATCATAATAGTGAAAAAAGAATAATAATATTAATGATTTAATAATATTCATAAAAATAAATAAATAATAGTAAAAAACAACTTTTGAAGAACTATTATTTTAAATTGTTTAATGAAAAAAGTGATTTGATTATTAAAAATAAGGTGAGCCGTGGCGCAATGGTTAAAGTTGTTGTCCTGCGATATTGGTGGTCACGGGTTCGAATCGCGGAAACAATCTATTGCATTGCAAGAGAAGTCTCCCTTCTTGGACCACGCGTATAGCCGGAGCTTCATGCACCAATGTTTTTCTTTTTTTTATTTGATTATTAAAAATAATTTTATTCCATTTGTATCCTATTTTTTCTGATACCATGATTGAATGAAATAAACATATCATTCCATTCTCATCCTAATTTCATTCCAAAGTTGATTCCAAACAAGCATTACCAATCATGACCTAAATTTATTATCTGACAACTTGGTGTGTTTTTTTCCTTTTACTAATGTTTAGGCTCCCCCTGGTAATGCAAGGAGAAAAAGAAAAGCGGAATCGAGAAGACAATTTGTAGACTCGTCTTCAGCTTCTAGTCCTCGTGGTTTTGGGGTCAAAAATTGAGTAACTGATAGCTTCAAATCTCTATGGTTTTACAGTGTGTCCTGATGTATCTTGCTTTAACTATCTGATTGGTATTATGCAGTATGCATATGCCGATGTATCTGGCTTTAACTTTCTGATTTCCAATGTATTCTTGGATCTCCAGTGAACTATGTTGCACCAGCATTTGAAGGAACATCCAAGATCGTTGTTAGCCACGTACTTGTCGATACCGTGGTGAATATAAATTCAACTTTTATAGAATTGGTAAAAATTTACAACAAATTTTCGCCTTTTATCTGTATTTTAGTCTCTCCTTCCATATTTTTTTAGTCCCTGACTTGAGAGTCGTAAGGATCTCGATGTGAAAAACTCTTGCATCCTCCATATTTTTTTAGTCCCTGACTTGAGAGTCGTAAGGATCTCGATGTGGAAAATTCTTGCTACATAGTTGATAATTGTGGTTTAAAGAGTCAGTGACAATTTACCATATGTGGTATCGCTAATATATATTTTACCTCCTAAGTACATATGAATTTTACCCAATGTGGACATTTTACCATGTTGTGGTTTGTAATAGACACATCTTGTGGTTTGTAAAATATAGTACATTGTCTCATCAACTGTCATACAAAGGGGTGTTATGCACCTATTCAATAAACTGCATATTTTGAAAATCACATAATGGTGAATTGCATATTTTCAAACCACATGGTGTAAACTATCTATTTAGAAAATTATAGTGGGTTCGTTGCCAAAAGCCATGGTTTAAAAGTCAATTACGTGACGCCAATTATGTCTACATTTTAAATGATTTTGGATCATTTTTGTGTGCATTATGTATCTATACTGCTTATTATATGTGATGCTCTTATATGCTTCACCAATATTCTTACAAAATTATGATTATCAAACTAAACATCTGGAAATAATTAATCCGAGTTGCTTGAGTGTATTGTAACTAATTATATTTCAACCATTCGTTTTAAACCAACATGAAACAAAGTGTTGCATAAATTTATTAAAAGATTTAAAAACATAAAAACTATTCAATTGAATTAACTAAAAATTAAATAAACTTTTTAAATTATGTTTACGTTTCATAAATATTCACTATATAAAATAGAGATTCTAAATGCACACAATAGATACTCCAATATATATATATATATATATATATATATATTATATTATATATATTCTAAAAATGATAGGGGAAATTGCAAGGAGGTATACTTTCGGGAAACATAATTCATTTAAGTTTGGTAAAAAAATAATAGTAAAGAAAAATCCAAATTTTAAAATAATTTATTCAAATAAGTCCAATTTCAAAATATCAAATCAATTGTGTGTTTTATTTTGACTTTTATACCCCCTCGATGGTTTAATAAATTGTATTATACTACCTTGAATTTTATTTTGATTACAAAGAGGCCTCTGTTTAATATTATATTATATATTACATCCATATTTTTATAAGAAGATGCATTTTAAACCCCTTCTTTTTACGAGTCCCCTTATTTTTAGATCCTTGGCACAAATGGTATCAGAGCCTAGGTTTATTCTGGAAAATACTAAACTAATATTTTGAATATTAACATTATCCTTTAACGGATGAGGCAATACACGAGAATATGGATCTGAACGAATGTTCGAGGTGTCACTCCTACAGGTGGTACTTCCAGAAATTGGAAGCACTAATCAAAAGAATATGGCGAAAGCTCAACGCTTTAACCATAAGTGGAAATTATTACGAGGAACATGATTATGCCTACCTAGCATAAACAATTACAAGAAACTGGAGATGATGGCTAAGAGGCTTCATCAAGTGAATCTCAAACTACAGTTCCAGTTAGCCGAATTTCAGGAAGACGATCATCCTGAACATGATGACGTTATTCCAGACTCCAATGATCCAACAGGGTCCGCACCAGAAGATTAGGATGGGAGAACCAACCTTTCGAGAAATTGAGCCGGATACTTCTAAGATATCCCAAGATCTTAGAGAGATTTAGAAGACAGTGCAGCGTTATGGATACTTACAATACCATGTCCCTGCACAAATCCATCAGATTCAAAGTCAGATGGAGACCGTGATTAAACATCAGGAGGAAATTCTTGAAAACCTTCAAGATGTTCAAACTCGTGTTAAGGAGTTGGAGTCACGGCCAAGTTCTTCAAGAAGAAAGAAAGGAGGGTGGTTACGACTGTCCTATGGAACAGAACCACATTTACACCAAAAGGGGAAAGCGGATGAGGTCCGAAGGGAGACTGAAAAAATGATTGCAGTCCTAAGAGGAGATTCAATACTTCATACAAAGTAATGGAAAGAATCAACCTGGAAGATCTACGTGATCTTGCTGATTCGTTTGCGGGATTAAATCCCGTAGACTTTAAAACAAATCAAGTGGGCAGGATCCTCAACTTCCTCCACAGGAAAGTTTCGGGTCACACAATCCACCACCCGATGGAGATCACAGAATGTCTCATCAAGAAGATTTTACCTCTGGAGAAACTTTAGATCCTCTAATTAGAACAATGAGTCGTTCCCGCAGGCCAGACATACAACAAACGCCTTATGGGAAATCTCAGTTAGATCCAATACATCCATATGGACTTATGCTCAACATAGATATCTTGGATTTTAAAAATCGAGAAGTTCTTGTTGATGAATGGGCTCCAGCAATGAGAATCGCAACAGGAACGCTTGATCTAAGCAAAGAAGGATTCAAATTACTCCTTAATATGAGTCTAGAAGGATCAACCATAATTGCCTAGGAACTTACAGACCCAGGTACCAAGGAAGAAGTTCTGGCCGGAGAGTCCCTGAAAGAAATGTGGACGAAATGGCTAATTTTTTTAAAATGTCTTTCATTGGAGTTGGTTACTTCGAAGGAATGGAGCAAGAGAAGACAAAAAAATATAGACAAGCTTTATATTGCCTGGAACATGATATATGTTATATAGACGAGTACATCAAACTCTTCACAGAGTACAGATGAAAGGCAAAGATGACTGAAAAGATGCAGCAGAGCTGTTCTTTGCCAAAATACTGAGTCCATAGAGAGAAATGCTTATCCAGAAACACACACCACAAGAAATAGAGAAAATCATGAAGCTGATTTTACGCGATCAGGTGACAAACTTGGAAAAAAGACAAAAAGAATTTGAAAGAAATTCATGAAGCTGATTTTACGCGATCCTTTCCAGTTAAAGAATAGTTGTCGTTATACTTTCACGTCTACAAATACGTCGAAGAAAAGAATGAAGAAGCCCTTCCTTTTTCGCTAAGTTCTCAAGTCTTAGTAATCAGAAATCAACTTCAAGCAAAACATTTAAAATGCTTATTGCAACATTCTGAAGTTTTGCAGAGTAGCACAAACACATCATTGTGATCTTGAAGATCAAAGCCTACTGAGTCTGCTGCTCAAGAACACTCGAAGATCAAAGATTATATTTTGTGTGAGTGTTGTAAAAACACATTGTAAACAACTGTGATTGTTGTATTGTTAGGAGTTTAGGCAAATCTGTGTGGGTGCCTAAGAAGGTTGTAAGCTGTAAAATGTAAATCAAAGTCTTCTAGTGTAACCTTCCTGCAAAGGGAGAAGGGGAGACGTAGAAGCGATGTCCTTTGAACTTCCAGAACATATCTTGTGTCACTTACTTTCTGTATTTACCATTCAGCTTCTTAACCTCACAAGTCTAGTAGACATCTTCCGCACTAACTCTAGTGTCTGCTGACTTGTTCATCAATTGAGATATTACTACAGTACTTAACAGTTTGCTGCATATTGAAGAATCCGGAAATTGATTCTAGTGTTTATTCAACCCCCCTCTAAACACTACTCCGATCCTAACAGAGTTCACTATGGACGGGAAAAGATACAGAATCCGATGACCACCAGTCCATTCTCAATTTACATCTCAGCCGGGATGATATACGAGAAATATCGTGCAGAATATTTCGCAGCATATATTGATTCAAGAGCTGGAATATGCACAGGCAAAAGAGACATATTCCCTAAAGAAGTTGGTGAGAAATTACCAGCCATTGTCGGAAGAGATTTTTCCATGCGGATTTTTATTCTTAATGAAGGAGTCCAGGCGGCGGAAGTAATAATTGGAGGAGCGGGTGATACCCCCTGGTACAAAGTCAAGACTCCACCTCTTAATTTTCATGATACAGGAGCTGATCTGCTGCTAGAAAACAATTTCCTACTGACATTCAAGCGATTTACACTGGAGAACGAGACAATGAGGCTCACAACTCTTTGTGATCATAAGATTATTGTCCATCGACTAAGGGAGGTGTTTCACAGAAAATTCCTCATTAGTTTTCGCAGCAAGCATGGTGATGATGAATGAAAACTTCGACACCCAAAGATGAAGGATTAGCAGAAATTTGGTGAAGCAATCCTTCAGTTTCGACAACAAGGTCCCGGTGAAAGGGATTCTCAAACTTTTGACTCGGTTAATATTATGTCTTTCAAAGAACATGATGAGGAAGAAGTTACTCCAGAAACCCTATTGTTTACTGAAAAAGACATTACAAGATGAAGTTCTACAACCTGAAACTACCATCGAAGAGCAAATCACTCTAGAGGATGTGAAAATGAAGATTCGGAGGAACTACAACGAGGATCCTCTGGCATTGTGAAACAAGAATGATCTCAAAGCTATTTTGAAGGTAAAAGCCGGAAAAGAGAATGAGTTCGTCAGATTCAAACCCATCCCCATGAATATGGAAGATCGGAGGGATATCCAGATAATACTTAAGGAACATCTTGACCTTAAGTTACTCTCAGCAGGCGTTTCTCCATATAGCAGTCCGGGTTCGGAATCATGGAGAAGTTAAACGCGGAAAACCAAGATTGGTGATCAACTAGGGATCAACAAAATCTTGGAGTTTGATGGATATTTTATCAAAATCAGATAACATTTGGTAAATAGAATCAAGAATGTCAAATTGTTTTCTAAGTTTGATTGTAAGTCTGGATTCTACCAGATTAAGATGGAGGAAGCTATCAGAAAGTTCACAGCATTCTCTACACCGCAAGGACACTATATCTGGAATGTTATGCCAATGGGATTGGCAAATTCTCCTCAGATATATCAAAGGAAGATGGATAATCTTTTCAAATATTACTTCAACTTCATGTTCGTGTATATTGACGACATCCTCAATGCGTCAAGAAACATGAAAGAGCATCTTAAACATTTGGAAATATTTTCAGATGTTTGTTACAATGAATGATTGGTGCTCTCCGAAAGAAAGGCAGTGATTGCTACAATACAGATCGAGTTTTTTGGAATTGAGATCGACGAATCTGGAATCATCTTGCAGGATCATTGAAAGTGCAAGGATATCCAAATGACCTCAAGGATTTAAAGCAACTTCAGAGTTTTCTAGGAGTTGTTAATTTTGCTGGGATGATGCTCATCAATAACATAGCAATCCACATGAAGGTGTTCAGTCCACTACTCAAAAAAGATGTTAAGTTCGAGTGGAATGAAGATCACAGACAAGCTGTCAAACAGCTTAAAAAAGTTTGCAGGCAACTACCAAAGCTTGCAATTCCCAAACGACGAGGATGAACTGGTATTATATACAGATGCCAGTGATCATTGGTTGGATGCAGTTCTTATGAAGGCCACGACATATGGAGAAGTGTCATGCAGATATTGCAGCGGTCTATTTGACAACAGCGAAGTTATCAGATGGCACATCAACGAGAAGGAGTTCTTTGCAGTTCGAAAGGCTTTCAAAAATGGCCATTACTTTTACTTGCAAAGAAGTTTATCTTGAAAATAAATAATACGAGTCTTTTCTGAAAAATATAATTGGATCGAAACCAGAAAAGGCTAGATTTTTAAGATGATAAGCTAAATGTCAATATTATGATTATAATAATGTCATTGTTAAATCTGATAAAAATGTTCTTGTCTATTTCTTGACACGAGATGGAGGGACACATTGCTAGCGATACCCTCAAACGGGTTAGGCATCTCAGGGAAAACCTAGAGATCCTTGAACGAGATTTTGGGACTCTTTGTCTCAATGCTGAGGTCACATGATGACTACAACAGGCATATCGGGGACCTAGTTTCCGGTCATATACGAGGTTTTCTTCAGGCCCATGAATGCTTGTTCGAAGTCTTGAAGGGGCTTATCCTCCAGGCCGCATCTCTGACAGTGCAACAATGAGTATTTAGAGAACGTGGCTCATCTAACCCGAAGGCAAGGGATTCACATACCCTTGTCACAAGTGCTGCAGATGACGCATTCCTTGACGATGTACAAGCTTGTAGCGAATGAGGAGGGTCAGGTGTCATCACAATCGGAACCTTCAAGTTCCAGCACCTCTGGGGTAAAAGAGGGAGAGTTGAACCTTAGGCCACAGATAGGCACTTCTAGGGTTCAAATTAACGAGGATTTAGTTTCTTCTCATATGCAGGATTACCAACGTACTTGGGAGAAACTGATTACCAGACGGGGCATCAACCCAAACAAAATAATTGTTGATATCTCCGGAAAATATCCAAGGGTTTGGAATGAAACCAGGTAGCCATCCAAACTTGGTACAAGAATGATATAATTTCGGAGCTCTGGCTTCTGTTTATACTTTTGCACCAGCATTCTTTGAAATCTCCAAATTATCAAAGTGGATCAGAGAAGCTGTTCACGAGACATGGGCCAATAATCCACATTTGGCTCGAGGAGATATCTTGGAGTTGTATTTTTTCAGTGCCGCTCCAGAACCAATATAGAAAGGCTTTAGTGAAGCTTTTCACTTTATCAAACTCATACGACCAGATGGCAACGCCTTAACAAATATCAAAACGGCGCTACCATAGGACACACCAGTATTAGTTGGAGCCATCACTGAAGATGAAGCTTCCACCAAACTAGCGTGGGGTCTTTGGGTTTGTCTATTAGAAATGGACAAAGTCAAATACTCATTCAAGTTCTTTCAAAATCCAGTCAATGGAACTTTCATGTTGAATTCCATGACAGGAACAATAACAGGATTTGCCGAAAAACTCTTCGAAACAAAAAGGAGAATTATTTGGGAGAACAAGATTCCGGCAAGCAAAGAAACTTATCGGAAATTCTGCAACATGGCAAATATTGGCCGATGGAAAGATCGGATTTGCCAAGCATGCCCGGAGCAGAAAGAACCAGAATTCAGGAAAGGATTCCGATCCAAACCCGATAGATCAGAGGCAGGAAAAGACAAATGACCTGCTGACAAGAGGGCATGTTTTCCTAAAGCTCGGGGACCACAAAAGCCAATAATGTAAAGATTCCCCGACAAAGGAAAAAAGGCGTGGACCATTAAACTCACTCAGACAAAATAATGGACCACTCACGAGAAAAAAATGGCATATTCAGACAAAATAATGGACAACTTACGAGGAAAAATTGGCACACTCAGACAGAAAATTACAGACCACGAGATAAAGGCGCACTCACGGGCGCACTTAACATGGAACAAGGTTTGGAATCCGCATTTGAAGTCCAGATTAATGCGTATATAAGGCCGGTCATAGAGGAAGATAATAACATCAAAAAATTCTCCATAGTTTTCTCACAAATAAATATTGTAGTTTCCAAGCTTTAATCGGTTCATCTTTCATAGCTTTGGAAATTTTCTTTTCTTTCTTTGTAATATTTCAATTTTCAATTTAGTATTGTATATGTGTTCCAAGTCCAGCCTAATTATATGAGAGGCTAACTTTTGAGAGGCTAACAAGTTAGTCTCATCCCAGGAGGAGATGTGTTAATTTAATAAATATTATAAGTATTTCCTGAATAAAACGAAGGCTTTTGTCAATCTGTCTCTCAGATTTCTTTAAAATCTTTTTATATCTGGTTATACCCTACGCCTTAAGGTAGGATACGAATTAAGGTTGTGCTGTGCAGTTTCTAAAGGAGTCGGATAACTTGCAGACTAATCTCGCCTGAGGTGCTGAGGTTGGATGGTGAGGAGCCATTCCTAAAACAGTCAGTCTGAGGGCAGTAATTTTTCGACTTGTGGATTTGCAATTCACTTTACCCGGTCTCGTTATGGTCAAAAAGGTAATATAATGTTTTGTCAAAATTTTATTGTAATACAGAAGTATGATGTGCCTGTTATTTATTTTTAACATGTTCTTCGAATAAGAGTTTGAATTATGATTAGAAGGTTTAACGATGAACTTAAGTCCTTTGCAAAAGTATGCTCTTGATTTCTTCTCAAGATGACAGAAACTGGAGGATCTCATGTTAATAAAATGCTACTATTTAAAAATAATAGGATGAAGAAGATAATGAATAGTATACAGAGGTATATTTGATCTTAAAATAAGTTTCAAGGTGGTAAGGATGCAATTATATTAAGAGTTGGTTGGACCGCGTGGACCACATTGGTTATAGATGTTATTTCAAACAAGAATGGATATAGATGAACTAATGTTCTATTGCTAAGACTAGAATGAATTATTGTTCACCAAAGAGTATCGTCCCGAAATTTTCCCAGAATGATATACATCAAAAAACTCTTTACTTTTGCCTTCGATTCTCGATATAAGATTTGATACGAAGCAATTGCCAAAGGTCCGTAAAGCACCCTCACGATTACCATTACATATTTCGGTGGCCAAAATACATCTCATCAAATTTAATTTTGCATCGATAAACTATTTGAAGTAATTGTATCTTATTTTGTATATAAACTAAATGAATTTTAATTTAATATAATATGAAAAACACTTGAATTTGTTTTATTGTTACATTTTTAATTCTTACATTCGATATGGGTAAGTCCCTTAAAAAATTCCCCAAATAATTGCATATCAATTTGGGCGAAGTGTATTCCCTCAAGATAAAAATAAAAATTGGGCAAGTGTAGAGGTTCACATTCCATTTTTCTGGCATGAACTGAAATATTCCTACAAAATCTACAAAAATATGCACTATTTTGTTCAAGAGATTGGATAAAGGAATAAAGTTTTGGATAGACAACTTGGCCAAGGGTTAATTGAAAGATGAGAACCAACAAATAAATCTTTGATCATGATGGATTGTGCTACAATAACCAGAATATAAATCAACTTGGGTCACGCACGGTCAGTCTTTTCCAAGAGCTTGAAGATGAGAATCCCAAAAAAATATATATATACTAAAATGTTCGGTTTTCAGTAGCCACGAATGACTTGCCTGTTAAATATCATCAGTCTCAAAAATAATCTGAATATACACAGATACACATGTATGTATAGAGTATTATATTAATGGGCATGGTTTACATGCGAATCAACTTGGTTACTTCATGGGCCTTTCTTTCTCATGCTAGTCCTCTTCTTATGATAAAGATACTTTCATATGTTTTATAAGAAGAAAATATGAAGATTCAAGTTATAGTTTGCATTAAATTGAGGGGAAATTTTTTGATGTTATCAAGCTGTGTTTAATACGGTTTTTTTATGCCACCCTTAAAAAAAGCATCAAAGAAACTGTTTAATACTATGGTAAACTTTTCAACCATCACAAATTAACCCACACAAGCAACTCCGCAGCATGGTAATTTCTCTTGTCGAACGTGGATCAGTTATTTGTTCTGATCATGATATTTTCGATCTAAACTGAACAATTTTTTTGGTTGTTAAATTAAAATATAACAAATTATCGATGATTTTCATTTATTTGTTTATGTATTCGTTAACAAAATACGAAACATAGGATAATGGAGTGGTAGCAGCAGTATTCAATGGTTGTCGCCCATAAATACACTAGATGTGAAGAAGCTTAGAGATCAGGTTTATAAAATTGAATCAGAGTACGAAGAAGTTAGATGTTAATTGTTGCATCCCACAACCTAAGCATCCCGTTGCGTCCCCCACTACAGATTCTCTTCCTCTCAAGATCCGAGGCAACACATCTAACCTGAAAATCCATCAGGAGTAAATTGTAAACCAATCCAGATTCTGTATAATAATATCATTTTAGTGTCAGAGAGGAATAAAATGCAGTTGGGGTGAACTTTTGATGTTCAATGACAGCCAGATTTAAAAAATGCGTGCAACTGTATAGCCACTCTTTATAGTTGGATAACGACCATTATATGCAACTGGGAACCTGTGCCTGTTAAGATATGAAGACAGGATGAATTCTCAGAAGTAGATGATAAATATGGATTAACATAGGCTGCTGGATAGTGGTGTGTAATTTTTACCAACAAATTTGTGCATTTCAGGATTCTAGTTTGGGAAGAATGATTGGAACTGCTGGGGAGAACAAAGGTCTGTACCATTAAGTGGACAACAAAATTCGAAGAAGCTCTAGCATCAAGGAGTGAAAATGTTACGAGTCTAAATGATGTTTTGTTGTGGTTCACGGTCTGGACATCCTAGTCTTCGAGTATCTCTAGATTCATTCCAACATTGTTTAAAAATAAAAACACAACTTCCTTGCCATGTGATATACTTCAATTAGCAAAGCAAACACCACTTTGCACGACTCTCAACAAGCTCATTGTGACCCAGTTTATCACAATTTAAGCCTTAAGGTAACCGAAGGTAATTCCATGGAAATGAGTTGTACTCAGAAGTAAGCGAACAAAGAGGAATCAAAGTACTTTACAGTCATAGACATGGCTGGTTCAACTGAAAATAGAAGTCACCTCAGGTTATGGTACCAGAGTATAGGGTATTTTGGTGACAGAGGGGAAACAAGAAGTGGAGTGACTTGTAGCAGGGCCAAAGCAGAGCTTAAAGCAATTGCACATGGAATAGATGAGATCGATTAGGGAGCGTTTGCAATTGCTTATTCAAAGTACTTTTATTTTGCTTTTGCTTAAAGTTGGAAAAATTTGCTTTTAAGCAAAATATCAAATTGTTGCTATTAAAATAAAAAGGCAGCTTAATGAACTTCAAATTATTACAAAATTGCAACCACACAAGTAAAAGCAGTGAAAAGCATCTCATGACCTGCTTCTCAGCTTCTGTTTTTACCTGCTTATTTTTAGAGAAACAATAGCAGAAGCAATGAAATAAAACACTCAAAATCTGTTTTTTTTTGTCTGAAAAGCAGATAAGCAGTTTTAAAAAGCAATCGCAAACACCCCCTCCTTAGCTTAGAACGGTTGTGGATGAGGAAAAGTTGAGAAGATGTCTCCCATGAAAGTCTATTAATCTGTGTACGTAACCCAGGGCGCCATGATAAAACCAAACACGCGGAGGTCCACGGGCACTTCTTAAGGAAACAATACGTCAGAAGCTCGGAGCAACAGCAGAATATTTTGTTCATAAATTAAGAATCAAGGTCTTCACAGCGCAGATGACAAAATAAACAAATAAACCTACCATCGCAACAAAATAAAAAACCTTACCATCGCAACTGTTTTTTGTGGGGTCCTGTAGAGCTGCCACCCAGCCATCCTTGTGCTAGAGAGTCCCACCAAGTCTCTCTTGAGGCCGATGGAAGAGAGACATCGAATTATCAGCTGCTCCTATTCCTAACCAGTGTTCGCCGGCATTGATAGATAATACGGAAGACGTGTGAATAGTAACATTCTTGATACATCTTATACCACCTAAATTCATTACAAATTAAGTGTTATGTACACGGTGTTAGCTAAATAAATAATAAGATAAACAACTCAATAAGAAATATATCTTAAAAGACTACGTAATGATCATTTGCATTCCAACAATACTAATCCCAACATAAAAATTTGTAAGCCACAACAGCAAAACCATTTTCTTGGAAATATAAAGAGTATTAAAGATTGAATAATACTTTTCGAAAGGG
Source organism: Haberlea rhodopensis (assembly GCA_907163345.1). Lineage (NCBI taxonomy): Eukaryota > Viridiplantae > Streptophyta > Magnoliopsida > Lamiales > Gesneriaceae > Haberlea > Haberlea rhodopensis. The sequence goes on from CAJQUN010000009.1 coordinate 1,466,218, forward strand.
CATTTTATTATATCTTGTGCAAAGTTGTGTAGCCCTAGAATGCACTATTTATGTAACCATCTCTTGGCAATATATGAAAAATACACCAAGGGAAGGGCTTTACTTCTGAAAAATGAAAAGCGAATGATCGAAATTTACACAACTGCAGATTGAGCATGATCAATTACTAATAGGAGAACAAGCTCTCCAATACTGAAATTTTGCAAGGGACAATTGGCAGTTTCTAGAATAATCTGATGCAAACTGTCAATATATTCACCTCAATCGTAAATCGGGAAATTCCCATTTAAGAAAAAAGTCACATTACCACTCTTACCGTCATCATTTTCCCAAAAACGTAGTAGCCCATCATTTGATCCTGAATATATAAAGTGGTATGTAAAATTAGTGCATACAATTCATTACCTGATTCAAATTGCAAGAAACACATCCTTGACAACATCCAAAGTAAACCACAAGTAACAAGGCAATATTTTTGTAACCTGTTATAATTCCTTTATCGGACACGGAATATTCAACACATAAAACTGGACCAGTCATGACAGGCTAGGACAGCATCACATGTTCCTTGAGAGACAGACCACATTCGAGCAGTCCAATCATCACTACCTGTTAGTACAGTGTCTCCAACCATTCTGATGGACCTGTACAGATAGGCAGCATTTGTAAGATACCACACTTTGCAATAAAATGGTAAGTTTAAAAATTGTGACTCGCCTAATCCATTTTGAATGTCCTAAAAACTTGTGCATCTGCTTTCCAGAACGGATGTCCCAAATGTTTGCGACCCTTTAAATGGATGTTTGAAGATGTCAGGGGAGATAAGGTCACCATAGTGATAATATCTGTATAGTTGCAACAAAGTATATAGAAGTTTAAGTGGCATACGCATCTCTGCCTCCAGCAGCCAAGATCCCAGTGGAATCATCATATTCCATGCAGAGAACAGCACCTGAACAGCGACCTACAGTAGCCACACAGGTATCTGTCCTCACATCCCACATCTTCACAGTTCCATCATGTGCAGCAGTTAGGACACGCTCACCAGAGAGCATTCGTACAATGCTTACCTAAAGGGAGTATGTCAAGCATAATCCAAAGTAGCAAACAAGACATCAATGCACTAATATGCTTATCAATCATATGGGACTGCAGAAACATTTAATAAGAATTAAAGACAAATGAAGATCTGTTTAACACATATTCATGCATAAAATACCCTACCAAACAGAAGGTTGGACATCATTAACGTACAACACTGACACATCTGCTTGCAGTATCAGTTACATGGAGTTTACAAGTACAATATCATATCACAGTGACTAAATCATATATAGACATTCGGTATTCAAAGAACCATGGATGAGAAAATAAATAAAAAAAAGAAATAGTAAGAGTAAAATGCTTGAGCTAGATGAGTAGCATTTCAAGTAGAGGCTTAAAGACGAAGAAGTAGGTAATGCACAGCATCACCAACTCTGTAAGTCTAATAATATTACTTTCATTTCACCTTTACCATCCAGTAATGATATTAAGACAGACACAACAAGTATCATTATTTTGTAAAATATCATTAAAGCCTACTTATAGTATCCAATGGAATAAAAAAATCATAGTTCAATATGGAACGATGAAAAGAGTAAAGTGAACTGTCAGAAGTTATGTATATAAAAAGATGCCATGAATAAGACATAATATTATAGCAATTAATAGATACGATGGGCATTATTTCAATTGAATTGGCTGATATAATCTTTTGGTAAATGGAAGTAATGATATGTACGAGCTGTTCAGCTAAGGTGGCAACTTGCCACTCTTCGTTGCAAAGTAGAACTTCCCATGATTCATCTTTTAGGCCATAAGAAGAAGAACATTCCAGAACAGCTTGAATCTCTCAATTCCAATGCCCGATAACATATAATTGTTTATGTCTCTAGTGGCTATTAATTATCACTGAACTTATGGAATTTTGGCACTTTAATCATTAATTAATCTAGATTAAAAACTGACAAGGTTTGGTTGAGTAGGGTCGACCCCTTAAAGTCATGTACTCAGCTAATATTGCTCAGATCCAATTACGGCTGCCAATTTATAACAGTATAAATAATACAGCAATTATAGAAAAGTAAGAATCACACCCCAGGATAGGGTACGGTCCGTGACTGCAAAGTGAGTTCCAGACCCGACAACCAATGATATGTTCAGGTCATTCTGACAACAGCCAATGTTAAAATTAACCATTATTAGGGAAATTGATGAATTATGGGTGTCAGACTGACTTACCAAGCCTATCAAGACTCATGCCTTCAAATTCAGAGCAATGTTTTACATGTCAGATCACCAGTTTTGACAAAACCCAACTATATAATTCCTTGAGTGGTTATGAATAACTTAAATCATAGAATAAGCACTACTACTAAAGAAATATATTTACTCTATGTCATCTATGTTTGGGAAATATGAAAATGATTTAGAGGGCAATCCAACTCTTGAACGATGTTATCGTACATTCACTAATTGCACAACCCAATGCTGAATGTGTTCATTGCTTTTGCAATTGAAAATAAGCACAATTAAGCACATATCTTAATTTCGTACAAAGTGATTTACTATGTGTTCACAAAGTACAGTTAATTTTCAAGAAATCAGACCAGCAAATCTCCAGAACTTAGCTATCTCAATGTGACGATGGATGAGTTCATGAGTTTTCCATTTTCAAAGGATTACCATATCAATCTGATAATCCTCCTCGATTTAATTATTTTACGTTGCACATTGGTTATAATCTGAACTAAGCTTATCAGTTATCACTGAACTGAATTTTTAGTACAACCAAGAACCCAGAAATATCATACACTCGATATATTTTACGATATAACAGAGGTCCCATACCTGTGCATCGTGCCCCTTCAATTCTTCTAGAAGCTGCGTTGTCTGCTTATCCCACACAAGAACAGACTGATCATCAGATCCGGATACCACCTTCCCTCTATCAGAACTTACGGCTCGCACAGTTCTGTACAAAAAATATAAAATAGAAAATGACAATATCAACCCTCAAATGTTGCAGTAGAAAATGTTTTTACTACGGCTTTGCATACATCATTCTGTAACTGCATGCATGAGAAGATCAAGCCATCCTACCTTATATCCCAATATACACACACACAAACAGAGAGGCATTTACCTAGTATGCCCCTTCAAAGTTGCTCTGAGTTCAGAACCACGAAGACTGGGGTCCCATATCTTAACCTGCAATAACATAATATCACCTCTAGATTTGCAACCAACACCACCATATGCTCAGAAATCTTAAGTGTTGTAGACATAGCGGTCAAGCTTCTGTCTCCAAAAAAACAAGGGGTGGTTGTGCATTTTTAAGAAAACAGAAAGACGGAGAGAATGAATAGCCACAAAGAATAGCCTCTATACATGGCTCAATTCTAATTTACTATTTTATCCCACCGTGCAGTCCGTGCTTCCACTAATAAAAAATCCCGCATCTTCACGGTCACCAACTAAATCCCACACTTCTCTTTTGGTCACACAATGTAAGGCAGTGACTGCTCCAGTGTGTCCTCTTAGCATGCGGATGTTGGTTTGCACTTTTTTCTGCCCAGCTGCATGTATATCTTGCTTGTACAGAGATCCATTCTCATTTATATCTGTAAAAGGCATGGTATGTAATGGTCTCATTGCAATATAATTAAGTGATGTCACATTCTATTCAGGACACTAGATGTCTACCTATACTGCCACTGTCGGATGTCCATTTACGGACACGACTAAAAGAGCTGGCTCTATCCCGGCTAAACATGCTCTGGACCCAGCTTCTTCCAACAACCAAAGCCTCGGAAGATTGCTGAGTGGTATCAGAAACATCTTGTGGACGTGGAGAAGGCAATCCATAAGAAGGGGCAGACTGGGATTTTCCAGAAGAGATTCCCCAATATCCAGTGCAAACTTGTCGGATATGAGAGAGGAATCCCCTGAGCTTTATCTGGTACAGTATTTGTGAAAAGCAAATATTAGACTATTAGTGAAGTGGTCTAAATTTTTCTAAACATGTAAAAGAAATAACTTATGGAATCTCCAACAATGAAGGCAAATTTGAGAGCTATATCTAGAATGCAGTACTTGTGTACTTGCATGATACTGAGATACTCCCAAGCATCTAAAGTTGGAATTTCTTTTAAAGTATGGAATATTCAAGATGAAGTTTCAAAGAATATTGATTCTTTGCCATAGTCTTTTGCTAAAAATCAGGAATTCTAGAAGTTAATTATGTCAAGATTGGACTCAATACCCTTTCAATCAGGGTTCCATTCCATTATATAGAGAAAACAGGTTACAAACTTCCTTATTTAGTCCTAAATCTCTTCATAATTTACAGAATAAATATCTACTAATTTATCAACAAGATTTACAATGCATAAGATAATAGTCTATATAAGGAAAGTAATATCCTTGACAAAGGAAAATGATATCATTGACAAATTATGGATTTCATGATGTTAAATGTGGTGCTTCATTGTGGTCCTGTCAAGTTTTGATATCACTCCGCATACAAGTTCCAAAACATGGTGATGCCTTGTAGAATTAATAAAACAAACTTTATCACCATTCCATAAATTGGAAGGGAAACAAAGACTCAGATGCAACCTTTTATGTTCAGAAATAAGATGCAGAGCAGATGCAGATGGAGTTGTGAGATGATACTGTTTCTTCTCACTGTTCTTCTGAATCTGCCTTGTACGACATAAGCTGGTATCTAGATATATCTAAATTCAATATAACATTCTCCAAGCAGAATGTACAACTTGAAAAATTACACCAAACTTTCATATTTAACATAAAAGCTTTCTTCACGAATGGCAAACTGTTGCAAAGTTAATCAAGTAACATTCAGCTTGCCTCACATTATCAGCCGAAAGTTTCACAGTGATTACCAGAATTTGATATTTAGTACTAGGAAATTTTCCTGATGCGCCAAAGATGATAAATGTACAATCACAAAATCAAAATACGACCTTTTTTAGCTTTTCAAAAACTCGTGAAGATTTTAGCCCTCAACCCATTCCATGATTATTGAAGGCTAATCAACAAATTTCAGTTGTAGCAAAATGTTTGGTGGGTGTTTATACGAAGACCCCCTTTGTATGCAATTTCTACCATCCACTCCTGCAACTGTCTTCCGGGCCTGGATAGAATTCATGCAGACCCATCACATGATATGCCATGCTACTTTATTCACATACAATCACTTATGCAGCTCCTACTACTCAATATTGTTGACAGTTTTAATATAGACCAACTTGAGCAAGTTACCAAAAAGTCTCGGGCAGTAAGATCTGCTAGGCATGACGCGTAACAAAATCCTGAATGTCTAGGTCTAATCTAGGAAAAAACCAAGATTTATCGGGTTTACAGTTAGGAAAGTGAAAATGAAACTACTATGTTGTTGCAAGGATGTCGTACCTTCTAACTATCATCTAGTTATCATTAATTGATATTGTAACTCGTCAAACAAATAAATAATGAGAACTGGGAAGAGAACAAGCCAAATTGTAAAAGTTTTCAATAGGTTGCAAATCATAATTTGAAGGATGCCTTAAAAGCTACTACTCCAAGCCATCCAGTTTAGAATCTGTGCAATCAAACTATTGCCATCTGAAAAAGAAGGGAAGTAACTTACCATGTGCTTGTATCCAATATTATTCTTTCCTGCTATCGTTTCAATCATGTACCAAGCATCAGTGTCAGGAAGTTCCAAACCAGCCTTCATAACATTAACAAAGAGAATTTGACAGTAAAGAGAGTATGAACAGAAACTTCAAGAGTGGGAATAGAGTGAGAAACCAAGGGACAGCAGGCAGAAGAAATACCATATGTGTCGCCACAATGATCAGCTGCGCTGTAACTAATGTTGCATAATTGGTAGACCTGGCACAATAAAAGCACAACAGAAAAGTGAAGCACATGCCTTTCACTTCTGATTTTGATCATCACTTGTTTTTCAACCTATTTCCTATGGGGAGAGAACAAATGCCAGCAAAATTTGTGCAAGTCATCTGCCTTGACAACAACCGATGAATATATCACATACAACAATTAATAAATGATTGAAGTTGCAAACTCTCTGGTATGGAAGAAACTCTTACATCCTACTTCACAACTTAGCCGGAAAAGTAAGATGCGGGCATATATTAGATTGTATCAATCACTTTTTTCATATCATCATTGTAAAACATGAAAGGCCTTGCATGTATAGTTACCTTTCACATTAATTTTCAATATATATTATCCAAACACCATTTTGGAATTTTCATTTTGTGTATCTCCCTCATTCCTAAGAAATATAATGATGGGAGATGTGAAAGGCCAAAGATATTCGCCGTAGAACTCGGTGAATATAGGAAACTGGCGTTAAGGAATCCCTATTGGATTTATAGTTTACTTGATTCTTGCTTCTTCATAAAGAAGTGGGTACTTGTACTAAAGATTAGTAGCTTTCCTCTGTAGACCATGCAAAAACAAAGTGAGAAACCTCAATGACTGAGTTTCAGATAAAGAAAATTCTCGAGTAAGCGTCTTTTAGCTTTAGCCCAGGAACACAACCAATCAGAATTGCAAAGATAATGTTATGCCAATATACTTTCTTATTTGATTGCATGAAACATCTGCTAGAAAGGAGCATCAAAATAATGATATCCTTACTTGCTGGAGGAGCAGTCGAGCAGGTAGTCAAAATATCCTTCCCAAAAGCTGCAACAAATCCGTACAGAAAAAGCTTTCCATGTAAAATATGTGCAGTCAATCAATGGCGCAAATATCAAATGAACAGGTATTTCAAGGATCCAACCTACTGTTTTTACTGAAATTAATTTTATTTATTTTGAATCAGAACCTATCCCAGAAAGCAATTAATACTTTCCCACTGAATAGTATCATCTATGGATGTAATTCAATACTTTTAAACAGAAAATATTTATAAAAAAAAATCGCTCCCTTACTTACCAGGAAGTGTGTCAGCATTAAAGTGCAGCATAAAAGTCAGGGATCATAATTAAAGTTCAAGTTAGGGAACGTTGCATAAAAGTCAGGGATCATTGCTTTATTTACCCTATCTATTTTCCATCTTTTCTCCATAAAATATTGCACTTTTTCAATCCAACTCATGATTACAGGAACAGTGTTGGTAAGAATCCCAGTTCTATAAATGCTGTACACAACGTTTTTAAGGAGTTGGATACAATTTCGAGAGACAGAGTCAATTTGGCAACCAGTCTAGCGGTTTTTTGTTGTTGGAAACTAAGGGACTTTTGGTGACCTTTATTGACTTTTTTAAATGATAGACTTTTGTGGAGTTTGATGGATTTCTATTGACCTTTATAAAGTCCCTTTATAGAGTTCTACAGAGTAATAAAAAGATTTTCATAGACTTCATTATAGATTTTTTACCGACTTTTTTAAATAATAGACTTTTGTGGAGATAGATTTATATTGACTTTTATTGTATTCCACATAGTTATAACAGATTTTTATACATTCTTGTAAACTTTTTTATAGAATTCTATTACAACTTTAAACTTACAAAAACTTTTGTAGATTTTGTAACTTATAATTGAAGAAAAATACTAATCAATTAAATATTAATATTTTTCCTAGAAACAAAACTCAATGCGCCGTAATATTTAAATAGAATATTTTGAAATATATTTCAAGTAATTAATTTAATTATGTAAGTAAAACATACATTTTTATACTATTATTATAAAAGAAATATTTTATGCATTAGAATGTAACATTAAATTAGTATATATCTTTAATAAATTTATTTTGAATATATAGATATATTAATATCCTTAATCATGGTTTCTGTTAGAAATTCTGTGTTGTTCATCGGTCTATTAGCTTTCAAAAAATAAATTACTGGGAAAGCATAAGCCAAGGTGTAAAGGCTAAAAATTCATTGTTACTGGAGTAAAGATATAGTTATATGGGTTACATGTGTATTTTTCAATTAAAAATCTATTCAAATCTCTAGGATGAATGTAGGAGATATTTTTACTTTTTAGAGTTGTACCTAGAGCTTCAAGGTTTGTATTTAAAAGAATTCCGTAGAGTCATTAAAAGTCTATTGACATTTGATTACCACGTGACTTTTAAAAACTCTATAAAAGTCTATTTTGAATCTGGTAGACTTATATAGAGTACATAGAAGTCTAGATCGAATACCAATAGACTATTATAAAGTATATAAAAGTCTAGATTGAAGGCCGCTAGACTTTTAAATTCTATAAAAGTCATTAAAAGTTTAGATTTGATACACCCCCCTAAATCAAGGATCAAAGATTTGATTTGATAGGATATGGAATTTGAATATGAAGATTACTAGAATCTTGAGAATATATTTGTAGATATAATATTTCCTTATCTTAGAAGATAACATAATTAGTTAGGGAACTTGTGTATAAAATGATGTACAACCCTATGTAAAATTTATTGGGAAATATATTCTGAAATTCCACTTGGTATCACAGCCAACATACATATCGTATTTTTTTTTTCGGCCTTCATTGCCAAATTAATTTCCCTCCTTCCCATGGTAACTCCATCATGACTTCCGAAGTCAATTCTGCACTCACTTCGGAGAAAACTCCGATTACTCCACCGATCGATGACCTTCAACACATCCAAACAATCCATCGATTAACCGGAAAAAACTATCTAAAATGGTCCCAGTTTCTCTGCACTTATCTGAAGGGAAAGGGAAAAATAAGTCATTTGCTCGGAACAGGACCACCGCGCGGTGATGCTCACTTCGATGCATGGGACGAAGAAGATTCTATGATTATGTCCTGGTTATGGAGTTCTATGAGTCCTGATATTAGCGATACATGCATGTTTTTGTCCACAGCCAAGGAAGTCTGGGATGCTATTCACCAAACATACTCCAAGGCCCGTGATGCAACACAAATATACGAGAAAAAAACCAAGATTGGAGCCACAAAACAAGGCACCAAATCAATCACAGAATATAAGAACATTCTGCAAAATTTATGGCAAGAATTGGACCATTATCGTTTAATTGAGATGAAATGTGCACCGGATGCAGCAATCCTGAAAGATTTTATTGAACGGGATCGAATCTATGACTTCGTGGCTGGCCTTAATATGGAGTTTGATCAAGATTCTCGGGAAGGACGGTGTACCATCTTTAAATGAGACTATTTCATTGACATGTGCCGAAGAAAACCGACGAGGCGTCATGCTGGAAGCACAACCCATAGATGGATCTGCTATGATAACAAGAAGAGATAGCCCATCATCCATGCTGCCAGCCAATGGCCATCACGATACATCTCGAGGGCCGAGGACCGCGACAATAGAGACCAAATTTCGGGTGTACCTACCGCAAAAAATCCAGCAATACTAAACACAATACTGTAAGTTACATGGCAAGCCACCAGTCCAAGAATGGGATCATAAGGGCGGAACTCCCAAACTTAAAGGCCAGGGCTTACCTCAGTGGTCAATCAACAGAGCAGCCATTGGCAGGACAACAGCCTCCACCCAGATTGATTTCAACAAAGACGAAATCTTAAGCTACGAGCTTGTCAGGTCCATCAGAATCATTCTGGGCTTGCTCCTGCCTTTCAATATTTCGTCTTCTCATGGATATGTCTCTGATATGTTTTAGTCCTGCTGGGAGGTGATGACTACGGATTAAATGTGATGGCCATTAGTTTCCAGTTCCAGCTTTTCACACCCATCTTTCCTAAGGCCCGTGACAGAGCATCATTAAAAGGTGGACAATTGTCCCTGCCATTCCCGAGATATTAGCAACCCACGTGAAATAGTATGTCTGACTAAGGGGTGAAATTACTCATACACCCCTTAAACCTAAAAATTGTTAGGCTCTTTTGTAAACCTTAACATTTGAAATCCTCTTAGAAATCTTAGTAGAAGAAATCGGCGGAGAAGGTGCTAGGTTCGGACGGAGTGCAAGCTTCCCACCATTCTTCGGATCTTGACTGGATTTTACACAGTATCTTGCATGATTCTTCATTTTTTTATTTTTGTTAGGATTGCATTTCATTTCAAATTTTATTTGAACTTCTTATTTTTGTTGGCCATCTGTTGGTTGAATATTGTTAGAAAAATGGAGAAAACGTAAGATATTGTTACAAATACTTACATTAATCCGTCCAACACGCTGTGTAAACAACGATTACCAGGAACGCCGACTTACTCCCGGAAAACGACGATTTCGGACGACAAGGAAGAATTGTACACTATTGTTCGGCTCTTGTGACTCTACAAGCGCTGCAAAGTTCTCTACGCCAAGAAATCTTCATAGTGATGAAAATGGAAGACATCGGATGGTGATCGAAGAAAGGGAGTAATCTAAAAGACTTCTGCCCAGAATCGGAGGGCTACGAGTTCAGAAGAAAGTGTTTTCTAAAGAGATTTTAGGTTAAAGTTATAGAGGGGTAGTTTAGGTATTTCACAATATATCCCTAAATTTATCATACCCATTTATATCATACCAAACTTAACATTAATTTATCACCACAAATTTAATCATCATTTTAATCACTATATTTACTAGTCATTCAATAATCACATCCTTCAAACCAAACACAATTCCCCACTACATTTTTGTACCTATACTCCTTGTCCGAGTAATAGGAAAATAACAGTGGCCAATGGTTTCTTCCTCACAGTTGCAGGTATTGGAAATATCCAACTCAGTCCACACATCATCCTACAACGTGTCTTACACCTCCCGAAACTATCCACCAACTTACTATCCATACATAAGCTTACACATGGCATGCACCGTAATGCTATTTTTCTACCTTCACAATGTATATCTTAGGACCAGGTTTCGGGGAAGAGGGTTGACTTGCTAAGGAGAATGATGGACTCTACTACTTTGAAGAACCACAAGCCTCTACCTTTGTCACAACTCAAATCACCTTTGTCATTCCCTTCTTCATCCAATAAGGATATTATTTGGCTTTATCATTTTCGATTAGGACATCCATCATTTATCACTTTGAAAACTATGTTTCACTCTTTGTTTAAAGGGGTTAGTACTAATATTTTTTATTGTGATGTTTGTGAGTTGGCTAAACATAAATGTGTCTCTTTTCCAATTAGTAATAAAAGAAGCTCGGTTCCTTTCTACTTGACACATAGTGATGTTTGGGGACCTTCCACGGTCTCAAATTTATCTGGCTCAAGCTGGTTTGTCTCTTTTATTGATGATTGCAATAGAGTTTCTTGGATTTTCCTTCTTAAATAGAAATCTGATGTAGGTACTGTGCTACAGACCTTTCATAAAATGATTCAAAACCAATTTGGGGTTAATATTAAAAGACTTCTTATAGATAATGCGAAAGATTATTTTAATCACACCCTTTCCACATTTTCAAAACGATAGGATAATCCATGAATCGTCGTGTGTTCACACGCCTCAACAAAATGGGGTCGATGAACGGAAAAATGGTCATTTGTTAGCTACAACTCAAGCCCTCTTATTTCATCAACACGTCCCAAAAACTATTGGGGCGAGGCCCTACCTACTGCCGCTCACATCATCAACCGAACTACCTTCTCGAGTCTTGGGATTCAACTCTCCAATGGATAATAGTTATTATCCAGCGGTCAGAACCACTAATAACCTGACCCCTCGCGTCTTTGGGTGCACTGCCTTTGTGCACATTCACAGCAATCATTGGGGAAAATTAGATCCAGGGGCTGTTAAATGTGTTTTTATCGGCTACTCCTCTACTCAAAAAGGCTACAAGTGTTATCATCCACCCACACAAAAATCCTTCGTCTCTATCGATGTCAGCCTCTATCGATGTCACTTTTCATGAGCAAACCTCTTATTTCCCTCGAACTTATCTTCAGGGGGAACCTTTAGTTGAAGATAAGGATACACTTGGAACCTGATTTTTCCGAGTTACCAGCCTCTTTACATCAAGTCATTCCAACCTCTCCGGCCCTTCCCGTGACAGAAAACAATGCGCCCCGTGACCCTAAATTGTTCTCACAGGTATACTCAAGAAGACATTTGAATCATAATTCAGTGCAAGTCCGAATCTCAACCTCTGTTCCTGAGAATGAAGTTACTGATCCATCCAATGGTGATCATGATGTTCCTATTGCCACCAGGAAAGGTACAATAGAATACACTGAACATCCATTATATCCTTTAGCAAATTTTGTGTCTTTTAAAAAATTCTCACCATCCCACAAAAAGTTCTCTTGTTAGCTTGTACAACATTCAAATTCCTAATACTTTATTTGAGGCATTATCTAATGAGAATTGGAGAAATGTCATGAAAGAAGAAATGCAGGCTTTGGAGAAGAATCAAACGTGGGAAACTGTTGATCTCCCACTCGGGAAAAAAGTTGTAGGATGCAAGTGGGTGTTTACATTGAAGTACAAGTCAGATGGATCTCTGGAACGGTACAAAGCCAAACTCGTAGCAAAGAGGTACACACAAACCTACGGGGTTGACTATCAGGAAACATTTGCTATAGTTGCAAAAATGAATATATTAAGGATTTTACTGGCACTTGCAACCAACTTCAATTGGCATTTGGCACAATTAGATGTAAAAAATGCCTTTCTCCATGGTGATCTAGAGGAGGAGATATACATGGAGGTTCCTCAAGGATTCAATGAAAAGTTGAAAAATAAAGTATGTAGATTAAAAAGGCACTTTATTGGCTTAAACGGTCACCAAGTGCCTGGTTTGGGAGATTTACTAAGATGATGCTAGCAGCTGGATACAAACAAAGCCAAGGAGATCACACCATCTTTATAAAACATTCGAACTCAGGGGGGTCACTATCTTGTATATGTGGATGACATAGTACTGACTGGAAATGATGAGCCAGAGACGAAGACATTGAGAAAGTGTTTGGCCAAAGAATTTGAGATAAAAGAGCTTGGAAGATTGAAGTACTTTCTGGGAATCGAAGTGGCACACTCAAAGGAAGGTATATTCATTTCACAATAGATATGTAATTGATCTCTTGAGAGAAATGGGAAAATCTACTTGTAAACCAGCTATCATACCGATTGATCATAATCATAAGCTTGGGGAAGCAAGTGAAGATCCAGCCATAGATAAAGAAATGTATCAAAGGCTGGTAGGAAAACTCATATACCTTGCTCACACACGACCGGAAATTGCTTATGCAGTAAGCATAGTCAGCCAGTTCATGCACAGCCCGAGAGAAGTTCACCTCCAAGCAGTCTACAGAAATTAACACTACCTCAAGGCCAATCCTAGAAAAGGTATTTATACAAAAGAAATACAGGAGTGGTCCCTGGGGCATATACGAGTTCAAACTATGCAAGTTTGATTACTGACCGACGGTCTACTACTGGTTATTGCACTTTTCTTGGAGGCAATCTTATTACTTGGAGAAGTAAAAAACAGAATGTGGTAGCCAAATCAAGTGCAGAAGCAGAATTCAGAGCAATGGCTCAAGGAGTGTGCGAACTATTATGGATCAAAATAATTTTAGAATACCTTCGAATCAGGTGGAAAGGACCAATGAGATTGTACAGTGATAACAAATCTGCCATTAGTATTGCTCACAATCCTGTTCAGCACGACCGAACAAAACATATTAAAGTAGAGAGACATTTCATAAAGGAGAAGTTGGAGAGTGGAATAATATGCACCCCGTATTTTCCAACTGAAAGCCAACTCGCAGACGTACTTACAAAGGGGAGCAGTGGTGCAAAATTTCAAGAACTTGTTTCCAAGCTGGGAATGCAAGACGCATATTCACCAGCTTGAAGGGGAGTGTTGGAAACTAAATCAAGGATCAAAGATTTGATTTGATAGGAATGAAGATTACTAGAATCTTGACAGTATATATGTAGAGATAATATTTCCTTTTCTTAGAAGATAACATAATTAGTTCGGGAACTTGTGTATAAAATGATGTACAACCCTATGTAAAATTTATTGGGAATATATTCTGAAACTCCACATTTATTTAAAAAATCATCATTTTTAGTTCGCATTTCTTATTTTGTTATAAGATCGATGATTTATAAACTTATTTTCCAATTACTGAATGAAAAAGGTCGCAATTTTGTTTGAGCTTTTCTAGCAATTTCCACCATAATTTTCAGGAATTCAGGATAATTATGACTTATGAGCACTTGTCAGTGGAGGTCGGTGCATCATATCAAAGAAGAATGCATACCGTAACTCCTCCCAGATTGTAAGAGAACGCAGGTGTCGCTGAACATAATCTGAAACATTGTTTACATCCTTTTTATGCATCTCAGAAGACACTTCAAGTGCATCTCTAATAGTGGCCATGTCATTCCGAGCTGTAGCAAGATTGATGGCTGTTTTAAGCTGTGATTATGCCAAACAAATCATTTTCAGGTTAGCGAGGTGCTTTTTTCACTAGTCAATACGAAAACATTATACATGCTAAAATTACTAATCTTTGCACTTTTGGGCAAACTCAATTACTAGTCGTCATTTTGTACACTTTCTACAAACAAAAATGTTGATAGTCATAAACGTGCATGTTCGATAAAGCGCTCATATTAAGTGAATAGCATTGAGGTAGAATTAAAACGTGCACCATATGTTGCCAACCATTCCATCATAAAGCTGAATCACAGTTCACTTTCCGGAACGTTAAGCCTAGCATCAGGTTGACTGCTACTTCTGTTTTCTTACACATCACATGATAGACGTAGTTGCAATCAAATGAATGCTTGCACCAAAATTAGAGAATCTGTATTTACAAGCATATCAGTATGAGCTATCTCTCAAGCACGTGAGGCAGAATGTTACAAACCGAGAGCCATGGATATAGTCTTTTCAGTTATAGGACTGAGCATCTTACTTTCTTTTTTCAAATTCGAAATAACAAATAGAATTAAGAAATTTTCAAATAATTTTATCTTATTTTTTCAACAGAGGTCTTCAAGCAAGATGGGATCAAGAAAGACCTCAACATGTAGATACATAACTACATACAAATTCAAAAAAGGGTTCGATCAAAGGAAGTGGCCAAAAGTTACCACCATGAAAGAAAGAACTAGTGCTTGAGGGCTGGATCTAAACAGGACAAAAACGCGAAGAGAGACATATAATGTTACAGATAGGTGACGTTGATATGGGGGAAATTGCAAACAATAGTATTATCCTGCTCTGAAGTAATCCGCCAGATGACAGTCTTCAAACATGACAGAAGATAACATGATTGAAGCCAAAAATGAAGAAGCTCTATCATTGGTGGTATATCAGAAGTAAAGCAAAGCAGCAATCGTGAGAGACCAAAACGATGACAAACCTAGTAACATGCTTGATGAGTTAAAATACCTTGCAGTATAAATCTAAGGAAGTGAAAAATAGTTAAATACAATTATTTTAAACATTAAAGATCTAAATGTTTGCAATAGTCCAATGTGTTGAGAAGTGGAAGCTTAACTAACCAATTCTTTCACTGCAATGAACTGCTCTTCAGTCAATTGACAGGTCCATCCCTATAGGAATTGGGGTTATAGGGAGAGTACTTGAGTTAGAACGTCAACATGCAGAAGATATACTTAAAATGGATTGTGCTTGTTGAGATAAAACATACCGAATGAATGTGCTCTCTTATACATTCAACAAAACCACTACCGCCAATTCCCTCGGCATCAGACTCAATTAAAGCTGACAGTGTAACAAATATGTTTTAGTAAATTTACCTGCCATGCTGAAAAAAATTTTTTAACTAGATGGCACCACAAGAGCATACCAAGGATGGTTCCATACTCAAATGACGAAAGAGGATCATCAGTTGCCCCTAATTTCAAAAGCCTGAGCCACAATCCCTATATAGAGGAAACAAATGCCATAGGACGTGAAAAAAAAATAAACTATTTTGCTTAGAGAGAAGCAATTTCTTGCAAGAAACATTGAGAGGTGATAATAATACACATATAGAGGTTGTCCAGTTATAATTACATGCATTTTGTAGTCAAAAGATGGTAATCTGAAAATTGTCACTGTCCAGTCTATCAAGTATTACATTATGATCCTCTTGTACTTCATCACATACAAAGAACATGCTACAGAAAATATACTGTGAAACCAGATAACATGCATTAGATCTTGGCTTTGTTTGCCGAAATTGTTTTCCATATAACGATCAGATTTAAGTATTTAGGAAGTAAAGGATACTTATGTTACTTAACATAGGTCGCTCTTTTAAAAAATACAAATAGCAAATGATAAGTAGCCAAAACTAAAAGACCCAAGAATAGTATAGTACCATATTTAAACACATGAAGCACAATCATAAAGCATTTTAAAATACAGAAGATGCATTCAAATGCCTGGCTTGGATGTAGGACCTAAAACACCAAATAAATTCCAACTTACACAATCATATCAAATATAGTCAACTGTAGTGCATATAACTATGTTAATGAAAGGAATAGTTTACACCACCTCATAAGCAATCACTAAAAGATGCTTACAAAAAGAGAATTTCGGTAAAACCAAGAGGTCTAGGTATACAGGAAAATATATACAACCAAATTATGGATATATCTTAGAGAAAAAGAAAACAGAGAAAATAATGCACCTGTAGCTTCACTTTAATGTCTAAAACCATGCGCTCTCTTTCAGCCTGTCAAGAAGTAGAAATTCAGACCAAAACAACCAAGGATGTTGGGTTTGTAGGCTCTTGACTGCTATACTGATATATTAGGATACTCACAGCCCTCTCCCTTGGACTCAAGCTTTCTGGCTTAGTGTCTTTACCAACAAAAACTGAAGGTGAACTACATGAAAACAAAATCATAACAGAAAATAATTAGTTTCAATAAGCAGGCAAATTCATCTAGTTAGAACAAAGTATCATCTCAATTTCATATATAATCTACCTTGGAGTATGCTTTCCAGAATATTCAAGAGCACCACTTGCTGCAGCTAGTATCTGCTTCCTCCTGTCTTCCAGCTCTTTTGATAGGATATTTGAAGGAAACCTATCATAACAATACTTGGTACCTGATCCAATAAGACAGAGCAAATTGCATTAGTACCACATCCAGCTCGTAGTATGTAAGGAACTTCTTTGTACATATGTCTAATCTAGAAGCATCCAGTTCACAAATTACCAGATGTCGCCACACCAGGATCAGAAATAGTAATGATCTCAGGCTCTGTTAAAAGTGTGGGGAGAATAGTTGTAGGGTTTTGTCCCCGGCCTATAGCATCCTGTAACTTGTCAAGAAGATTGTTTCCATTTGCTTCCGAACCAAGACCTCTCTCCAAATAATCAAAGAAACCTTGGGACTCTACAAACTGGCTTATCTATCATAATTGCACAGAATAAATTTAAGGGGTCTTAGTTTTTTATGACAAAATTATAATTCCACCTGATGTACGTAACTAATAGAGAGGTCACAACTACCTTATTACAATTATTAATTTGTACAAGTGAAAAAAGATGAAAAGACTCACCATTGGATCTGGAGGCTGGTTTGATGACCGGGAACGCTTCTTCAAAAAGGCCTGGCTATTGAAGACATGAGTTGCGGTATTTTCCTGACAAAAAACAATTCAGTTACTTAATTAGATTCAGACTACTGAATAAACTATTTAAATGATAGAAATGTAAGGTTAAAGCTCCATACTATAAAATTGCGATAGCCACCTAATATTGATGCAAATAATTTCAGGAATATAAACCTGCAAGAATAAAATGTGTTCCAAGGTTGAGATAGATATAATAAATGATGGCAAGTTTTTACTCATCAGCCGATCTGCTCTTTGTGGCTATTATTCAGCTGGAAGATAAAGGTAAAAAGACAGGAAATGCTCATAAGATCACTCATAAACACACACATACATACACACAGACAAATACATGAATAAAATGACCAAACAGTGGAAATATGGTTGTGGGCTAATTCAATGCATGAATTCCAACTAAATGGGACAATAATCGTACAAATCTTGGACATACGATTTTACTCGAAACAAAAAAACTCA
The DNA here is from genome assembly GCA_907163345.1 of Haberlea rhodopensis. Lineage (NCBI taxonomy): Eukaryota > Viridiplantae > Streptophyta > Magnoliopsida > Lamiales > Gesneriaceae > Haberlea > Haberlea rhodopensis. The sequence goes on from CAJQUN010000009.1 coordinate 1,484,271, forward strand.
CCAAATTTAAAGCCATCTGATCAAGTTCACAGAATTTTTTTTTTTTGATCAGGCAAATAATTTTATTAAAAAGAGTACTAGAAGTAAAAAAAAGTATTACACCCATCAAAACTTTTTAATAAAACCTAATTCATCAAACAAAACATCGGCTCCCTAATCCAATCAGTCAGTGAATAAGAGAAATGTCTAAGATTTTTAATCCAAAACCAACTCCGAAATCGGATTAATTCCAAACTATCATCACTCCCCTCCTCATTAGATCTGAAAACTATTTTGTTTCTTGCCAGCCATATTGTCCATATAACCGTCTGCCAAATTGTCATCCATTCTTTAAGTCCCCTTTTCTGGTTCCATAATCCAATGTGGTGATTCATGTGAGTTTGAGTATCCTGATGAAGCACTACTGAGAATCCGAGCCATTTGTAACATTGCATCCATAGCATATAAGATTCCCCACAACCGAAAATCAAATGCATTGTTGATTCCTCGGCAGAATTGCAAAAAACACAGAGATTGAGCGGATCGCCCGTTAAAATGTTCCTTTTCCTCAGGTTAACTTTTGTTGGAACGCGATCTCTCAAAATCCTCCATATCAAAGTAATCACTCTGTTCGGGGCAAAACTCTTCCAAATATGCTCATAAGCTTTCGACATCACCAAAGTAGAAGAATCTGGGTATACCGGTTCTTGTAGTAAAGAATAAGCCGAAGCCACCGTGAAATGTTTAGAGATATCATGGCGCCACTCCCAGCCATCCTCTTTGTCCTGGATCCTGGTAACCCTGTCAATGCATTCCAAAAAATCCTTAAATATCTCTTCCTCTCTCAAGAACAAACCCCGACGCCAATCCCAAACCCACTGCCAAACACCCTCCCTCCAAATTCCCATCTGACTGACTGACAATCCATGAGATCTAGCTATCGAAGCTAATCTAGGAAATTGCATTCTTAGACTCTCCGAACCCACCCAAACATCTTTCCAAAAGTTCGTGTTAAAACCGTTGCCCACAATTTTAAACATACCTTGAACAAACCACTTATTATTTGAATTAAATAATGTCTTCCTAATATCACTCCACCAAAAAGAATAAAATTTTTTGTCCCTTGGAAACTCAGATATCATTCCCTCCCAAGAAATAGGACCGTATTTTGAATTGATGATTCTGTACCATAATGAAGCAGATCCTCTTAAGATGTCCCAACCCCATTTACCCAGAAGAGCCATATTGAATTGTTCTAAATTTCTTACTCCCAATCCACCTTTAGATCTTGATTTACAGACATCATTCCATTTCACCCATGCTATCTTCCTGATCCCCTCCTTTCCCCCCCAAAGAAAAGCAGTTTGTAATGATTTTAATTTTGAAAGTATAGACTTCGGGGCACGGAAGAAAGTGAAATGATAAATCGGCATTGAAGAGAGCACGGCATTGAGCAGAATCATTCGGCCCCCAAGAGACAAACTTTTATCCTCCCAAAAAATTGCACATCAATTGTTTTTTTTTTGATCGGGCAAATAAATTTATTAAAAAGAGCACTAGGAGTACTCCAAAAATACAACCAAAATTAAGAAAATATAAATAAAAAATTACATCCAACACACTAATAAAACCTCTAATTCAGCAAACAAAATAACGGCTCCCTAATCCAATCTGTCAGTGAATAAGAGAAATGTCTAAAATTTTTGATCCAGAACCAACTCCAATATCTGATTAATTCCAAACTATCTTTATACCCCTCGTCAGTCGATCTGAAAACTATTTTGTTTCTTGCCAGCCATATTGTCCATAAAATCGTCTGCCATATTGTCGTCCATTCTTTGAGGCCCCTGTTGTGATTCCATAATCCAATATGTTGATACAAGTGAGTGTGAGGTTCCTGATGAAGTACCACTGAGAATCCTAGCCATTCATAACATTGCATCCAAATCATATAAGATTCCCCACACTCAAAAAACAAATGACTTGCTGCTTCCTCAACAGCTTTGCAAAAAACACATAGATGGAGCGGATCACCTATTAAGATGTTCCTTTTCCTCAGATTGACTTTTGTTGGAACGCGATCTCTCAAAATCCTCCATATCAAAATAATCACTTTGTTCGGGGCAAAACTCTTCCAGATATGCTCAAAAGCATCAGCCATCACCAAATTAGGAGGATCTAGGGATACTGAATCTTGCAGTAGATAATAAGCCGAAGCCACCGAGTAATGTTTAGATATGTCATGACGCCACACCCATTCATCCTCCTTGTCCTGGAACCTGATAACCCTGTCTATGCATTCAACAAAATCCTTAAATATCTCTTCCTCTCTCAAGAACAAACTCCGACGCCAATCCCAAGTCCACTGCCAAACCCCCTCCCTCCAAATTCCCATCTCACTGACTGATAATCCCTGAGATCTAGCTATCGAAGCTAATCTAGGAAATTGCAATCTAAGGCTCTCCGAGCCCACCCATATATCTTTCCAAAAGTTCGTGTTGTGACCATTGCCCACAATCTTAACCATCCCTTGAACAAACCACTTATTATTGACGTTAAATAATGTCGTCCTAATATCACGCCACCAAAAAGAATGAAGTTTTTTGTCCCTTGGAGATTCGGATGTCATTCCTTCCCACGACATAGGACCGTATTTAGAATGGAGAATTCTATACCATAATGAATCAGATCCTCTCAATATATCCCATCCCCATCTTCCCAAAAGAGCCGTATTGAATTGTTCTAAGTTTCTTACACCCAAACCACCTTTAGATCTTGATTTGCAGACATCATTCCATTTCACCCATGCTATCTTGCTGCTTCCCTCCTTGCCCCCCCAGAGAAAAGCAGTTTGAAATGCTTTTAATTTTCGCAATATAGACTTCGGCGCACGGAAAAAAGTGAAATGATAAATCGGCATAGAAGAAAGCACGGCGTTGAGCAGAATCATTCTGCCCCCTAGAGATAAACTTTTATCCTCCCAAACCGCCAACCTTTTTCTGAATTTGTCTACCACCGGTTCCCATATAATACATCTTCTCGAATTCATCCCAATAGGCAGACCAAGGTATTTGAATGGTGTATTCCCCACATGACAGTTTAGGAAATTAGCCAACTCTGCTAAGATTCCATCCTCCACATTAACTCCAATAAGCTTGCTTTTATGAAAATTTATTTTGAGACCCGAGATCAATTCATAATTTCTCAGAATGGCCTTGAAAGATACTGCGTTCTCCTTCGTCGCATCGCCCACTAATAAAGTATCATCCGCAAACTGAAGATGTGAGATCGGAACCTCTTCTCTTCCAACTTTGATCGGAGAAATTAGATTCACATTCACAGCCTTGGCTATCATTTTACTCAAAGCTTCAGCAACTAGAACAAATAGGAATGGGGAAAGTGGATCACCCTGGCGGAGTCCTCGCTGTAAATCAAACTCCGACGTCGGACTCCCGTTTATCAAAATAGAGGCTTTCGCAGTCGAAACGCATTCCATAATCCACCCTCTCCATTTAACATCAAAGTCCATTAATTCCATCACCTGATCCAGAAACCTCCAATTAACCGAATCGTAAGCTTTCTCAAAATCCACCTTGAAAATCATTCCTTTGCCATTCTTTTTTTTTAATTCATCAATTAGTTCACTGATCACTAGCACTCCATCTAGGATATGCCTCTTCCCCACAAATGCTGACTGAGATTCTGATATGACCTTATCAAGCACTTTGCTAAGTCTGGAGGCCAGAAGTTTTGCCAAGACTTTATAGACACACCCAATTAGAGCGATAGGCCGAAATTCCCCAATACCAGTTGGATTATCTTTCTTAGGTATTAATACCAAGAAGGAAGGATTGATTCCTCTAACAAGCTTCCCGTTCTTATAAAAATCATCAAAAAAGCTCAAGAAGTCATCTTTTAAAATGTGCCAGAATTTTTTGATAAAACCCATATTGTACCCATCCGGACCTGGACTCTTAGAACTATCACAATTCCATACAGCTCCTTTGATCTCTTCTTCTGAAAATTTCGCTGTCAAAAGAAGATTATCTGATTCCCCCACTCGATGGAATAGAATATCATGAATCTTCGGTCTATCCCAAATTTCCTGGGTGAATAAATTTAGGAAATGATTCCGTATTCCTTCCTTGATATTCTGCACCGAATCAGTCCATTGACCATCGATATCCAGGCCCAGAATTTCGTTCCTCTTCCTTCTGCGATTAACAAATTTGTGAAAAAAGCAAGAATTTACATCCTCTTTTTGTAACCATCGTATTCTTGCTTTTTGGAACAACAGAGTGTCTTTCATCCGGAGCTGATTTCGAAGGTTATTGAATTCCAGCCTATGAGAGTTCGCTTCATCTTCTGTTAAATCCCTTTGATCCAAGAGCAAATCCCAATCTTGAATTTTCTCTTTAATCATATGGATGTTGTTCTCTAAACATCCAAAAACCTCTTTATTCCAAGACTTAAGGCTGATTTTCAACAATTTGAGTTTTCTTTTAGTTTGAATCCACCCCAGCCTTGGACAGAATAGGATTGCCATTCCTTTTGTACAAAAGTCTTAAATTCAGAATGATCGAACCAAGAATCGATGACTCTGAATGGTTTCGGTCCCCAATCTACCAAGTGATTTTTTAACATAATTGCACAATGATCAGAAAAACTTCTTGCAAGTCCCCATTGACTGAGATTTGGCCATTCTCGATACCAATTGTCTGAAATAAGGAATCTATCCAATCGACTTACACAAGACCCATCCGGTCTATACCAAGTATACTTCCTCCCGATTAAAGGGAGATCCATGAGGCCCGAGCGATTGATGAAATCATCGAATTCTGAATTATCTCTGCTGTGGCAGAATGTATTGCGGCCTCTCCTTTCATTTCTAGATCTAATGGCATTGAAATCACCACAAACACACCATCTTGCCTCTAACTCCCCATTGAGTTTGATAAGTATATTTTCCCATAATTCCCTTTTTAATGTGATGTCACTAGATGAGTAAACATTCATAATGTTGCACTTTGTTTTTTCTTTACCCCATAATCCTTCGACCCCCAATAAGCCATCCTCACCCCAGCAGCTCGTCATTTCAAATGCAGATTTGCGCCAAATACAAAGCAAGCCCCCGGCTGCACCCATTGCTCCTTTAAAGACCCAATCGAATTCTTCATCACGCCAAATTGAAATGCAGAATTCCTTAGTTATTAGATCCAATTTGGTTTCTTGCAAACAAAGAAAATCAATGTTCTCCTTCAACACCAGTGAACGCAACTCCCTTTTTTTCCCCCTTCCCCCTAATCCTCGAACATTAAAACTCACTAGCTTCATTGGATAACCTCGACGTCCCCAACTGTAGATTTTCTCATTTCTGCTTCACCAAAAGCTTGCACATCTCTTTTTTCCATTTCCAATAGTCGTTGGATAATTTCTTTGTCATTCCCTGAACCTATTATCCCGATTCGTTTCCCAATATTCCATAACTCCTCCGCCTCCCTAATTTGGTCCTGATCTTTGGTCATCAGTTCAGATAGGGATGTTGTTTGCATACCTCGACAAAGCATAGAATTTGGGTGTGATTCTGATAATTTCCTCCTTCTCTGATATGTATTTACGAATCTTAGGTTATTTTCCTCTGTCTTCTTCTCAATCGATGGGGTGTTGAGTTGATGAACATCATTACCCACTACTAGCAATTGACTAGTATCTCGAGGTGATCTGTAGTTGTTAATTGAGTACTCTACTTCCGAGGATTGAACCCGATCATCTGCTGGCTCTTTCGCAGATAAATTACTGAATTCTTGTAGTCCCAAATTCAAAGCCATATCCTTAACTTCCCTTTCTGCTTCCATTATAAACAAGTTCGATTTTTGATCATTCAGCTCAATGTCATGATCTGTTTCCATTACAGCTTCTGGCCAAATCGTTTCCTGAATGACTTCATTCGATGAAAAAGATTGAGACGAAGGAGAATTTGGAGACTCCCATGATTGATGGGCACGTCCCTTTCGATGGCTTAACTCGTCCTCATGCTCTCGAACACTGCGATTACAGATATCCTCCATTACTCGGATATCAACCTCAGTCCCATCAATATTGATTCTAATAACTTTGTTGATGAATGCCAAGTTAGTAGTCGAAATTAAAAATCTTCCACAATCCATTCCGACTTTATTTAGAGTTTCCTCACTCACTGTCAGTAGCTTACCCATAGTCCCAGCCAACCAACTGAAGAATCTTAGGTTCCATGCATGGGCTGGCACACCCTTGCAATTCACCCAAACTTCCCTAGGATGAATGTTCATTGATTTGCTCCAGATATACATCTCAGTGAACCACAGTCCCAGCCAGTCATTAGTCTCTGTTAATAGATCCTGCATCAATTGCTTGTCATCTGCATAGATAATAACCATGGGTCCACCAAGAGGTATAATCCGAGCTTTACCATACCCATTTAGTGTGAGGTCTTGCTGAGCACTCACTTGGTCTTCCGGTTTATGAAGTTTTCCAACTATGCAGCCCTCTAGCCATTCCCTTTCTTCTTGCCTTGTATTGAAATGCAAGACTGCTCCCTTTGTAGAATCGAAATTTGGCTTATTGCAATCCTTGGAGATGTTGTTGTCTGGAATGATTTCCGCATAAGATTTACCATTCCGAATGCCCATTTTTCCTTCAGGTATCGGATGAGGATCTCTGTTTATAGGAGCCAGCTTTGAAAATCTATCAAATCTTGCTGCATTGGCTCTTATTTTGAATGACCCAATCCAAATTTGGTTCAAGTCTGCCTCCAGTCGAGTGATATTCGCCACATCCTTGAATCTGACAAATCCAAATTTTTTCCCACGAATATCACGCTTCGTAGGGATAAATACTTCACGGACATCCCCCAATTTTTGGAATGTCTTGAACATTTCCGAAGAATGCCAACCCTCGGGAAAATTAGTGAAGAAGAAAGGAATAGTATCTTCCTGAAGTCGTCTCTGAAATTCCGGTATACTGCGTTGATGTTTGAATGGATGAGCCGTCTGCATGGATTTGCTGCTGCCATTGCCGAGCTCGCGCGATGAAACATAGTGGCTAGGGAAGGCTCTCTCTCGCTCGGAATGGGTTGGGAAGTGTGGCTTGGGAGGGGGGCGCGGATGAAGGTCGCGCGAATTAGGGTTAGGGTTAGGGTAAATTTTTGCCTTACCTCTCAAATTTTCTCTCACTAGGGCTAAGCGCTCCATTTCCTTTAGCATTGCACCTGAATCTGAGGGCTGCTCCAACGAAGATATCTGACGTCGCCTAGGAGGTTGCTGTAATCAATCAAATCACACCACCCTTTTCCATCAAACAACTCCAACTGAAGATCGTTTATTCTCCCTGATGAATTTCGAAATCTGAGAATCCTTGGAAAGCTAAAACCCAGGTTGAGTGGCCTTGAATCAGAAAAGATAGCAGGCGAGGTCGAGATTGAGCGAAGGGAAGTGAGGCGCCGTCTTCATCGGTTTAGAAAACCTAGAGAGAGGGAAGAGATAAACAACTCTCTAATTGCTAGTCAAAGAAAAAACTGTGTTACTAGCAGGTATATGATTCATATATTAGTAAAAATGAGAGTAAAAACCCTAAACACAAACCACTAAATAATGTACAGCAAGTATAGGACCAATTTCTGACGCATGTGAATTTTGAAACTTGGAAATGGAATCTATGAAGCATCTCTTCTTCTCTTGCCCAGAGGCGTATCTATTGTGGATGAACTGTTATGAGTGGCTGGGAATGCAGTTGGTTCTTCATGAAGATCCCGTTTCCCATCCTCAACATCATATTAATATTTGGCATCACCGTAGAAATGGGAAGGAGCTTGCTATGGTATGGACCTTATGGCTGGAAAGGAACAACAGGATTGTTAGAGCTCTGCGATCAAAGGCATAATTTGTTGGATCTTGTCAAATTTAGGTCGTGGTTTGGATCAAGAATGGTGGACATCCGAGTTTTATCAAGTTCGCCTTTGTTTTAGCTAGCGCTTTTCTTTTGTAGTTGTTGATTTCCTATGTGTTGTTGGTTATTGTTGGGGTGTTGTTTGGGTCATGTCAACTGTGTTGCGTGTACTCGATTTGTGTTTTGTTTCTTTTTGGTTGGTTTCTTCGGTTGTTTGTCGTAGGTGTTTTTTGTGTCTTCTTGTAAGCTTCTCCTTTTGAGTACTTTTGGTACTCCTATGTATTTTTATTTGCCCAATCAAAAAAAAAAGTATAGGAACTGAATAGTAACTAATAGGCATTTCAAATGTAACTGCAGCAACTATCACTTAACCAAATTCCCTTGCCATAATTATTCAAAAAAATTACCCATTCAACCAAATCATTATGAAAAATAGTGTAGTATGCCATGTAAGAAATCAAAATTTGAGACTCAAAAAATCTTGAACTGAAAAAGGGCATAACCAGTTCAGAGAATGTAGGGCCAGAACGAGAAAATTAGTCCACAATCTACATTCAGTTAGGATGAAAGCATGAACCCATCAATGATTACACTATGAGAGTTCAAATAGGTCAACACGAATCACCTAAGATGGAGATCATGATCCTCTCCCCAAGTCCTACCGCCACCTCTAGGGCATTGCTCAAAGAAGGAACCTCCCTTCATCTGGTCAATGCCAACAACATTTGGGTATAGCAACTTCATTATTTCTCCACGCAAAAAGCTATATTCTGGTTCAGGTATCGGAGGAATTTCCTCCGATGTGGTAATGAGATTGTGCTCGAGGTCAACCACCACTACCTGCAAAAAAATGAAGGAAAAAACACCTAATATTTATTACAGACATGTCATTGAATCAGAGGTCATCATAATTGTGTATGATCAAGCAGTACTAATAAAGGACTTGAAATTGGCCAATGAGGTCAATAGCAACTTTAAGCACCCAAGCAAATACCAAATTCTTCCAGCGGCAAAATGGCATATCAATGTTACATCATGAATGAGTCAAATGAGAACAGAACCAAGGTCACACTGTAAATAATTAATCGGGGAGAATAATTATTTATAAGAGTGGAGAATAATCCTCAGAAAAGTCGCTAATAACAGAGTTAGAAATGGAAAACTTCACATGAAATCATTCTTGTAGAGTTCATGTGATACCCCATTATACCTCAGAAAAGTCGCTAATAACAGAGTTAGAAATGGAAAACTTCACATGAAATCATTCTTGTGGAGTTCATGTGATACCCCATTATACCGAAAACACGTAGCAGACCACAGCGACAATAAATTAAGATCATAACATTGATCTTCTTATGGAACCTAATGTTGTAACCCCATGACAAAACATACAAAATTCAAATGCTATTATGAGCAGCATACAGTCGATATATTCCAAACACTCCCTATTAATATGGATGGAAGGAAAGGAAGGACCGTTGCTTCCTCTGAACTGAAATGACGAACATTTTTCCTGCATAATTTATCTAGAAATGTACTTTCCCATCCACCCTACTTTTTTCTACTCGGGTAACGTTTATGAGAAAACTCTTCGCCCATACACTAACTTCAATTCAGTCCTGCGTAGTTGTACTCTTATAAGGGGAATGATATGGATATTTATATCAACCAACAAAAAACTATTTCAATCAGAGCAAAAACATTAGCATGTGCACTTTAAAACAATCTCAAAAGGAAAAGAAAAACTTATATCTTTATATTGAAGAAAGAACATACCCCATCCATGACAAGCCCAAACGTATCAACACCTGAATGAAGGCCCATCATGTAGGGGGTGGGGGCGTCAATGTAGTCAACTCCACTAAAAAATAGTAACGGAATGTAGACATGCTTCATGACAGAAAACATTGAATCATTAGCAAGTAATCATTTAAACAATTCGAAGAATAAAAATTATATTACTTAGAAGTACAAGGGTGTTTCTCACACAGCAAAAGTAACTCTTCTCATAAGCCATGGTTGAAAAATGTACGACGTACCTGCCATCTAAATGGATATATTAAATGGCACACGGCTTCCGAAACAAGAGTTAAAAGTGAATATCTGCAAAGACCATGCAGGTAATCCAATTAGCACCGACAAACACAATTACAAAACATTAACGTCAACTAAACCACCTTCTCAAACAGCCCAAGAAAGCCCATTGTACACAAAAGGTTCACATATCGTAGGTTCAAATCCAAAGAAGCCAAGAAATGAAGGATTCTAAGATGGTATTTTGTTAGCATAGGATTTTTAGATATCTAATGAAAGTGATCCCACGATAGATAATCATTTAGTTTACCATTATCCTTGGGACTTAATAACTTTCAGTTGGTCGAATTTAGGAAGAACTTTTGAATTTATATTGCATGGAAAATGGATAAGAAGATCATTGAATTATCAAATTAAAAGTGTTAGAAGAGATTGTGAGGTTCTCTCGAATCCACGAGATCGTATTGTTCTCTCTAACGAGCATCAAATTAAAAAACGTCACGGATCTTAATGATCAGCCCATAAATCACCCCATTACGTGATCCATAACAATGGACTGGAACAACTTGATACCAGAGTCAGGCATCATGGGGGAATTCTCTGTACTTCACCAACAATTTGAAGCCTTTATGAAACTGTATCAAGAGGACAAGGCAGTCGCCAAGAAACGGCAACAAGCTCTTCATGATCAGTTGGATGAGATATCCAAATGTCTGTAAACCATTTGTTTGGAATAGCAAAATCCGGGCAAAGGTAGCAACAATCGATGGGGCAACACCGACCAACGTTGCAGTGGAAAGCAAGGTAGTGATGATGGCCATTTCTATGTACTTCGAAATTTGAGGCTCAAGTTTCCCCGGTACGATAGCCGATCTGTTGGGACGGTTTAGTCGAACTTTTATTTTACACCAACGCACACCGGAGTAAGACAAGGAAGGGTTGGCCTCTTTCTACCTCAAAGGTGATGGTCAACTATGGATCTTCAAATGGAAACGAGATTGGCCAAAGTTAAAGCTGAAGGAATTAAGAACAAACACCATTTTTGCTTAATCTTTGAAATATTCCAACAACAGCTGTGAATGGAGGAGCCGAGAAATGAAGGATTCTAAGATGATGTTTTGTTAGCGTAGGCCTAGGACTTTAGATATGATAAATATTATCCCATGAGAAATAATCATTTAGCTCATCATCATCCTTAGGATTTTTTAGTTTTCGGTTGGTTGAATTTAGGAAGAACTCTTGTACTTACATTGCACAGAAAAGGAATAAAATATCATTGAATTATCAAACTAAATAGAAAATGAATAAAAGATCATTGAATTATCAAATTAAAAGTGTTAAAAGAGATCGTAAGATTCTCATATCGAACCTTGAATCTAAGAAATCGTTAGGTTCTCTCTAATGAGCCTGAAATTACAAAAAAATCACGGATCTTAACAATCAGCCCATAAATAGCCCTATCACAAGATCCGTAACAAGGGATCATAGCATTCCACTTATGCTGTAAGTTTGTAACTATAAATTTGCCAACTGTAAGCTCTTTGTAAGAAATCATGTAGCCTGAAGAAGGAAATTGAAATCCATATTTGACGGTCCCTATTGAGGCGATCAACTTTATGAGATAATAGACCATTTTCCCAAGCGGTATAAGCAAGTGTATCACATGTGATAACATTTACGGAAGACAAATGAGAGAGCAAGTATATCGACAAGAAAGCCACCCCAAATTGTGTAAATCCCACGTACTAAAAGAGTAGAGTGATAACCCTCGACTGCAATACCTTTAGATCCAATCACGACCCCCACCTTGAAGATGACATCCACATCTAATTAAGAACACCGAAAGGGCACAGGGTCGTGGTGACCATGATGAGCTGAAAAAAGGACAGCAGAAAGGGCTGTAGTAGTTGAGGGTCAGGCAAGCTATGAGGAGCTGGGGGACCGTCTTTTCTAGAAATACATATATCCAGCAAGCCACTTGTAAACTTTCTGACTCTAATAAAATATGAAATTTATTTGACAGTATTTGGCTTCTATAACAATGCACTTGTAACTATGAGGTCCCTGAGATCACAAAACCTGATGACTGTGGTCACTATGCATTCAAATGAATCAATTCAACTTGAATAAAATTTGACAACTTTTTTAATAAACAATATATATAAACATGGCCAAGGACTAAGGTATATCCCTGTAAATATTAACTAGATGACACAGAAAAAGTTTAATGAAATTCATAAATTCAATACTTAAGCAGCAAATAATTCCAACGGAAATGAGATAAAGAAAATACTTGTCTGAGCGGAGCAAAATCCTCCTTTCAAGTAGTACAGCTGTGAATAGTTTGATGAAATTATCGACATCCAAACACTGGAATAAAGGCTGGAAGGATATCTGTAATGACATGAAAGTAGAGTATGGGTAGGTAGAGACAGAAAACTAAAAATTCAATGGAACAAAATTTGAATGAGAAAAAAAGTTGGTGGCATACATCAACATGAGGAAGTCCATCCTTGGGTGGGACCTCAACGGCGAGCAGGCTATTTTCGATTGCAAACAAAACTCGATCCTTTCCAGGTTCAGGCAAAGGTACTTTAGAGACTAAATAAGCTATAACATCCCAGAGTGGCTTGCTGAAAAGTTTTAAAGCTGAAGACAGTAAAACCACTCTGCAAACAATAGTAATGTATATGGCAAAGAAAGCAAATAGACCACCATTTCATTCTATTGCATTTGAAGTGATCTTGCAGACATGTCTGAATCACTATAAAATTTCTTTAACTTCACCATCTAAAGAGCCTCATATCCACCAGTACTTACTACATATAAATCTAGTAAAATAGTTGGTAAAATCATTCATTTTAATTTCAACATTGAATATTCCGTAGAACAGGAAATCATTCACCCATTCATTTGCCAGGGTTTTAAATAACCATCCTCATTTTTCTACATGGTAACGACATGAAACAAACCCATGAAACCACTCCAATAAACCATGATGACAGCCACTAAACAATTATGAAGCCATGTGTATATACCTTTGCCTAGAAGATGCCAATATATAAAGACACACAAATATACACGTACTCAACAACCACGATTTAGGAGGACTATATTGATTGATAACTTGGAAATTTGATGAGCTATAAAACTACGCAAGTGTGATAACACTGCGAATATGATCTTGGAAATTTGCTATTGAAAGATCTCTAAACATATGCTTTTAAGCAACTTGGTACACCGATATTAATTCCAAAACATCACTCACATACACACACATTATAAAGCAATAAAAAATAGAAAAACCAAGCAACCTAAACGAACCATTAGTACCTGCTTCCCGAAGTCGAAAAACAAAGTAAGAATATTTCCTCCAACGCATCCCGCAAAATGCGAAAACCAGGCGCCCGCGAGACCAAACAAATGCATTTATCCGCGAAAGAACCGGCAGAAATGCGATACGCCTCAGCTATGTCCTCGCACACTGGGTCCCTAAACGCAATGCAACTGACATAAATCTTGGATCCATCTCCCTCAGTTAACACAATCGGATAACTCCTGGGATCAGATGAAGGGTGATTGGAATCATAGAACTCAATGCCTGCTGGCAAAACGCAAGTGGGCAGTTGAGGAGGAGGTGGAGGATAAAGGGAGTGATTTTGAGGAGGGTATTGATCTAACAGAGAGGGCGAGTACATGACGCCATTGCCATGGTATCCTTTGTTCCCATCTAGGGTTCGGATTTCTGGCCCGATTCCGCACACCACGAAGTACTCGAAGATTCGGGCCATTTGTGCGTAAGCTGAATTCAGCTTTTCGATTACTTCCAGATCTGCGACGCAGTGCTTAAACCTGGTTGTCGTGGTAAGAGCGATGAAAACATCTTGACTGATCTGCGCATATGGTGGTGATCAAATATAATCTAGGCTCTTTCCGAAAATAGCTCAAACAACTTGTAGTGGGAAATGGGAATTGTAAATAAAATATAATAATTGATTATTCTTTGGAATAAAATTTTTATTTAAATATAATAATTATATTAACCAGAAAGAAGAAAATAGGAATATATGTTTTTAGATTCTTTTCAATTTATTATTTCACGTATGAAAATTTCGTTCCAATTCTATTTATTTAAAAGATATTTGATCTGTACTTTTCATTTGTTGTTTTATTATTATCTATATATTTTTTATTATTTTTTTTGTAATCTATACTATGAAAATTACTTTTATTTAAATATAATTTAACAAATTATAATATTTTAGATCATATTGAAAATATATCTTTTTACATATTATTAATTATACTATTTTTTTTAGAATTCAGCAGAACTTGAAAAAACGAAGAATAACTAAAAAATATGTAATTTTTTTACCCAAAAATAAATATTAGTCTGTTATGATTCATTGCAATTAAAGGCTTAATTCTTGTTATATATCCAAAAATAAATATAATATTTGTATTTATACGCTGTAATAACTAGTCCACTTATCAAAATGTCATCTTTATATCAAATTACAACAAGTTTGCTCCATCATGAGGATAAGATGTTAATTAACGATCCGTATATATTTGATCATTCTCGAACTCTTTTAAAACCATTCTTAAAATTCTTTTAAAATCACTTCTCCACTTATTTGCTGAAACCCACCAAAAAAAGTGATTGGGTTGATAAGTTAAAAATCATGATAATTTAATATCCTTAATTGTTACAACTTTCAAGCAATTACATTATTTGTTGTGTGCAGCTCGGTTGGAAAATCCATAGGTGATAACTATCAATTAGTTCATTCTCGATCTATGATGTCTTGACTTTGATTTTGGACATTTACATAACTCTGAGAGCAGAATCCAGGTGAAGGAGGACTTAATTCTAGGGATGGCAACGGGGCGGGTTTGGGACGGGTTTGGCCAATCCCAGGACTCGCTCCGCTACACATAAAACCCATACCCGCCCCGCTTAGACCGGCCGGGTTCGCGGGTTTACCCGCCCCGCCCGCAAACAATTCTTTTTTTTTATAAAAAAAAAATTTGGTAGAAATTAATTTTGAAACACAAAAATTGAGTTTTGAGATTGAATTTAATGTTTTCCTCTAGTAAATATTTATAATAAGCATCGTAAAACTATCTTTAAACTATCAAATATTTATTATTTAGTTTTTATTCCATTCAAAATGTTCAACTTCTTTACCATAAACACATAAATTTTGATATGAAATTAAACAATAACACATTATTGTATAACCAAATAAGTGAAATGTATATTCAATATTAATTTTTTTTAAAAAAATTAATAATGCATAGCGGGGCGGGTGCCGGGCGGGTTCGGCCAATCCCAGGACCCGACCCGCCCCGCCCAGCTTCCAAACCCGGTTGAAGCGGGTTTGGACCTGCCCCGACGGGTCGAGTTCAATATGGGTCCAGGTTTGGACCCCATTGCCATCCCTACTTAATTCTCAATGGACTAGCAGGAATAAGACTTATATCGATGGGAGGAACCAAGGTGTTGATTTTCAATGAAGATAAGAAGAGGTTAGAGGAGTTACTGGTTGAAGGACGTTACTGACTGGGAGAACTCAATGTCTGAATCGATCCGTGAGGTGTGGGTAAAATGCATAGGCATATCGCCTCAAGCATGGACCCAACGATTCTTCAACCTGATTTCAAGCTAAATAAGCAAAGAAACAAACAAGAGAGACAACATGGAATACGCTAGAATTCTAATATCTTCTGCATCACAAGAATTCATACACAAAATTATTAAAGTGGATATCAATGGAGTTGTTTATTCTATTCGAATGAGGGAGGATACTTAGAGTCAACCTGTGGGAATGCCACTCTGCTTCAACACAATAGGATAAACAGTTTCAAAGAAACGTATGTTGACTCTCAGTCATCGGAGTTAGGAATTTCTAACGAGGTTATACCGGAAACAATTCTAGAGGATTCAATCCCTCAGCAATTCGAAGTTAGTAAAAGCAAGGGAGATCTAGGTTTGGAATTTGGAGAGGATTTTTTGGGAAAAGGAAAGTGAGGAAGAAGTAAACCAAAGTTTGGTAGCTGAGAATATGGGGGAGATATCTCAACAATTGTCTACAGAAGCAGTAGTCCAGACAGGGAACGAGAATGGTAATGCAAGGCAGCTAGAAGAACTCCAAAAGAAGGGTAGGGAGGCCGAGAAAGTGATTGAGAATATTTTAGAACCTACAAAGAATGTCAAGAAGAAGGTAGCAGTAGACAAAAATGAAATACAATACCTAAGTAGACTTCTGAGAGAGAGTTGAGCAGCAAGTAGATCTCATGCTGAAAATATAGCAGAAATAATATATAGACCAAAAAACAGAGAAAACAGATTAGCAAGAGAAGTAGAAAAGCGAAAGAGAAAATGGATCAATAGAGTTGAACGAATTTCGCAAAAGGCATGTACTCAGAGGACGAGATGGTCAACCGACCGAGATAATAGAAATTGTCAATTAAGTGGAAGGAAAAAGGCAGCAAATAGGGACTTTGCTTGGGAAGCATCGGAATTGTGGAATATAGGGAAACATATTGGAATTGTTGGTACATGGAATGATAAGGAGATCATAGCCCGAATGGCAGATTTGGAAAAAAGATATGTAAAGGAGATTGCGATACATACTAGTGAGGCAGCGGCTACTGGGGATGAACACGGGTGTTTATGAAGATTGTGAGTTTCAATGTTAAAGGCTTGGGGAGAAGAGCTAAAAGAAGGGCTCTAAGGGATTTTGTAATTAAGGAAGGGATCGATTTCTGTGTATTCAAGAAACGAATCAAGTTATGACAAGGGACATTTGTTTGTCGATCTGGAGGAGGTGGCTTGGTATGTGTTTGGAGAGAATCATCATTTACAATGGATAGTTGTTGGGGAAAGGAGGGACTTATTGGAACAACTAAATGGGTCGGCAAATAGCTTCCTCATAGGAAAATTTTCTGAAGAATAAGTTAGGCTGGCCGTCTGGAATTGTGAGAGTTCAAAACGACCAGGTCCAGATGGATTTAATTTTCATTTTGTAAAATCATTCTGGCCAATCTTGTAAGAGGATATGATGAATTTTTTTGATGGATTCCATAGGAATGGCAGACTGGTCATGGAGGAAACCCATCTTTCATATTACTAGTGCCAAAGAAAGATAACCCTACGAAGATTGGGGAATATAGGCCAATCTCTCTAATAGGTTGTGTGTATAAGATTCTGGCCAAACTTTTAGCCACAAGACTCAGCAAAGTCTGAGAAAATATAGTTTCGGAGATTCAATAAGCTTTTGTTGGGGAAAAAAGTATTTTGGATAGGGTACTGATTATGAATGAACTGATAGACGAGATGAAGAAGAAGAAAAGGAAAGGTGATCATTTTTAAAGTTGACTTTGAAAAAGCATACGACGCAGTTAATTGGGAGTTCCTTTAGCATATTATGAAACTGATGAATTTTGATTCACAATGGTGAGGATGGATAATGGAATGTGTCTCAATTGTAAGGGCATCAATGTTGATTAATGGAAGTCCGACGAAGGAGTTTGAACTCAAAATAGGACTTAGACAAGAGGATCCTCTTTCACCTTTCCTTTACTTGATGGTGGCAAAAGCGCTAACTAAAATGATTAACAAAGCGGTTGAAAATAAGCCGATTAGAGTGGGTACTGATGAGATTCCAATATCTCATATCCAGTATGCGGTCAATACACTTCTTGTGGGAGAAGCTTCAGGCACCAGTTCTGCGCATTTTCGAGCTCATGTCAGGACTGGAAATCAACTACAACAAAAGCAGCCTCATTGGAATTAATGTTGATAGAAGTACTTTAGTGGATCTAGCATACTATCTGAATTATTGTATTGGGGATTTACCATTCAAATATCTTGGCATACCGGTTGGATTGAACTCAAGGAACACGAGTGTTTGGAATCCAGTGTTGGATAAATTCAGGAAAAGGTTGGCTTGCTGGGAAGACAAGAGCTTGTCACTTGGGGGGCGATGATTTTGGTCAATGTTGTGCTTTCCTCCTTACCGGTGTATTTTTTATCCTTATTCGGTGCTCTTAAGAAATTTTGTCAAAATTGAAATCGTTATATATAATGTTTTGTCAAAATTGAAATCGTTATAGATAGATTTTCTTTGAGTACAGCCGGTAAGTAGCCTAGGTTAAATGATTTGAAATCTGCAAATCAAATTTCAATAGGGGTCTTGGGGTTATGGATTTGGAAGCTTTTAACAAAGCTCTTCTGGGAAGATGGGGGGAACAGGTCACAGGTTGTGGGTGAAAATAATTAGATCAAAATATGGTCCCCTAAATTGAGATTGTCTGCTTTCGGGGGGAATGTGAGGGGGAGAAATTATCAATCTTTCTGGTGGAGAGATAATAGGAAAACATTATTCACATATTTAACAGGGTGGTTCAGGGATGGAGTGTATAGAAAGGTATGAAATGGTATAGATACAAAATTCTGGAGAGATTTTTTGATGGAGGTGAGAGGCTTGACTTCAAGTTTCCTCGATTGACATCAATAGCGATATATATATATATATATATATATATATATATATATATATATATATATATATATATATATTAGTGGGTAATATGGGATATATGGTGGTGGGCGAATGGCATTGGAAATGGGACTGGAGAAGCGAATTGTTCTCGTGGAAGGTTATTTTAATTAACGAGTTGTTTCTTCTTATTGACAGGTTAGCTATGGATCTTAATAAGAAGGATAGTTGGGAGTGGCGGCATGAGCAATTTAATAACTATTCGATCTCATCAGCGTATCAGTTAATTCAAAATGACGTTGAGCCCGAGGTAGACATGTAGAGTTCGTTTGAAGCAGTCTGGAATTCGCTAGCCCCCAATAAAGTGGTTGCATTAGCATGGAAAATCATTAGAGTCCAGATTCCTACAAAAAAAACCTCAAATATAGGAATATTGATCTGGTCTGATCTCAGATATTTGCGAATTCTGCAACTTGGAAGAGGAATCTACAAAACACTTGTTATGTTCTTGTCCTGAGACATATTTAGTGTGGATGGAATGTTATGATTGGCTAGGACTGAAGCTTGCTTTTACCAGGAGAACCAGATACTCAACTTCTCACTCATAATGAGCTTTGGCCTCATACTACTAGTAGGAAGGAATGGACAACAATTTGGTTTGCAATGATCTTGACTATTTGGCTGGAAATGAATGGAATGGTTTTTAAAGGCTAGACGATCAGAGGGTTAATATGTTAGATCTGGTTAAATACAGAAGATGGTTATGGATCAAGTCGAGAAGAAAAAAATATTTTTCATTACTCTTTTTTCGGACAGGTTTTGGGAACCAATAGTATGTTTATTAGCCTGAGTTTAAGGATATATGAGTATGTTGTCTAGTTTGAGAGTTTGGCTTGAGATTAGAGAATAAGTAGTTTCTCTTGTAGCTTGACTGTTTCAATATTTCTTTTCATTTTTTATTTTTATTTTATTGACAACTTTTGTGGGTATTTCTTGTACTCTTTCTATAATATTTTATTTTGCCTGATAAAAAAATAATAATAGAGAAACCTTGATTTTGTTTTCCTGGTGGCAGGCCATATGCACACCGCTGAAGAACTTAGCTTAATGACCGAGTAAGGATATTCTTGGACATATAGCTCAATAATGGCTATAGGAAAGGGTGCAACTAAAAGTTTCATCCGATGAAATAAAATTTGTCCTGAAATACATGATCAAATATAGAAAAACAATATGCAATATATTACATTAACTTGAGGAACAAAAATATAAAACATCAAAATTATACAATAAAATAGTAAAATACTATTTAAGTCGCAACTTGCGATTATTTAAAATATCAAACTTGTTAATGATGATCTCTGTATCAACGGTAAGAGCAATCTCCATCTCAAACAACTATGATTATATAGTGGAGCTAGTGGTTTATCACAGCCTCAGCCTGGTGAAATTTGAAAAATGGCGTATCATCCAAATAAAACGTTAGAAATACAACTAAATTTACTTTTATTCTATACTTGAGGGCTCTAGAATTCAGAGCAAAATTTTCAAATATTATCAATAAAATATTTAATTTTCATTTTTCAAAATGTAATTGGTGGAAAGGAACAAAACCAAATGCACATCGATATACCGACTACTTATCCGTTATATTGATTTGACTCCGGCGTAAGGGCAAATGACCCCAATTTGATACTGGCCAGAGACATAGCCCTACCCCAAGTGTGAGGGCTCAATACTAATTAATTGATTAATTATCACACAATGATAATTATAGCGTAAGCATCGGAATATTTGTTTAACATTTATTAAATTTTGGCTCTAAAAATTTCGGCATGAACTGATTGTGTTTATATATATATATATACACACACAGACCATCAGTTCATATCCCTTACACACAAATCAATTATTAAACACTTAACCATAATGGACTGAAATCAAATGAATATACATAAACTACCCACACACCCTAGGGATAAACCACTGGTAGACATATACATATAATACTGAGATAAACAGAAGAATAAACCTCTCAAATGTGGCTTCCACCAGATGTGCCATCTCTGGCGTCCTAGCCACCTGTACAATCTGTCATTGTCCACACACAAAGACAACAACAGCCCCCCTTGGGGTAAGCAAAAGTCCAATATCGAACGATCAAAAGAAATACAACATGTATCTATAACATGATATATGAAATGAAATGCAATGCATTTTCATGTCGGTATCATATCGTACACCCATCCACTTGGTATATCTGAATCAATAAACGAAAGTCCAACCATATCAGAATAGCTCGAGCCTGTCAAGCCTATAGGGTATCCAGACGGATGGACGTCGGCAAAGCGCCACCAACCCCAGGTCCTGACATCACATAATCATATAGGGATATCCATACGATGACATCAGCAAGGTGTCACTAATCCCTGTCTCAACAAATAATATCAATCAAAGGGGACCACGATTCCCTATGCCTATCAGGCCATGTAATGCCAACATAGTATCGCAGTAACAATACACAGTGACCGATATCAGAATCCAAGAAGTATCAGGGTATTCAAAGATCATATCTCAACGTGTATGTCATACATCGATGTATGTATAAAACAATAATGTGAGTTAACAAAGCATTTAATTTTCATACACCGATGTACCAAATCATGAATGCTACATAAATTAAATTAAATCATGTAGCCACATAATCTCACGTAATTCAGCTAATCATAAATCAAATAATACAGATACCTATCATATGTTACCTGATCACAACATACATTTACTTATCGATATACTTGTAAGGTTTATATATTCACTGTGTACCAAAATAAATTCACAATTCAGGAAAATGGTAACCAAAAATTGGTTATCAATGTAGTCAAATCTTAACCAATTTAGGCTAATTAAATTGATGTAATTATACCACAATTTAATTTGCTAAATTATTTTTAGCCAATTCAAATTATTATTCAACAATTATAGTCCAAAATAACTGGTAATTATCGAAGCAAAGTCGGAAAATCGAACATCGAACTCCGGTGGCGCTATGGTCGGTGGCTGGTGTAGAAAGTTTCGTCCAAGTGAGAGGAAGTGAATCGATGTCCTTCGTCCAATTCGTAGTTGAATCGAAGAAATCAAACCAAAAGCGCAGAAACCCTAACTCGCGCGACTTCCTTCGTTTCAGGCCAAATCAAACCACTTTTTGGAACTCAAATCTTGATTATTTGGTATAGAAAGTTGTGCCGCTGAGTTGTGAAAACGGTGGTAGGTCGGGCTCGGCGAGAGGTGGCCGGACGGCGGCGAACGGAGGGTATAAGTATACCGTGGTCGATGGATTGCGCGAGAATTGTGTTTTAGCACGTTTTAGTGTGTTTCTTGCGACTTATTTGTTTTTGCACGTTTTTCTATATGTTTTATGTCATACACCGATATATATTAATTACCGACCAATTATGAACGTCGAGGTGTCAACGGTCAACGGATACATTACATGTACATTTTACACCTAGCGTTGTATTCCTATTTCAATTACTAAAATCAAATCTATTATTTTAATACCAGTTTTATATTTCATAATTTATTTTAAAATAATTTCGGAGTTAGTTCGAATATGTCCAAAATATATTTTTATATTCACCGTGTTCTGATCCGACTGTCAATTTCACTTCGAAATAATTAACTTCTCATTATTGGTTAGTTAATTCGTAAATTATGCTTAATTAACGTTAATCAAATTTCGGGGTATCCCCCACTTAAAAAGATTTCGTCCCCAAATCTCAAGCATATATACATATCACATTACAATCATATCTCATATCATCAGTCATAATACATATCAAAGCTAAAATCAAAATATATATCAGCAAACATAACTGGATACATGGAATACAATGGGATATAATCAAACAAGTGTGGATAGGCTTCTCGCATCTTGCTTTCAAATTCTCACGTTGATTCTTCCACGCCATGACGTGTTCACTGTACTCGTAGCAACGTAATAGATTTGTTACGTAGTACTTTATCTTTCCGATCCAAAATGCAAACATGATGTTCGGCATAGGATAATGAAGGATCAACTTCAACATCATCATGTTGAAGTATATGTGATGGATCATGTTCATATTTCCGCAACATAGAAACATGGAATACATTGTAAATGTTAGATAAAGTTGGAGGCAATGCAATCTATAAGCAAGATCCCCAACTCGATCAAGAATCTTGTACGGGCCAACATATCGAGATGATAGTTTACCTTGCATGCCAAACCGAACAATGCCTCTAAAGGGAGATAAATTCAGAATACACTATCATCTTTCTGGAATTCCAATGGTCGTCTTTGCTTGTTAGCATAACTTGTTTGACAACTTGTGCGGCTTTCATCCACTGTCTAATTAATGGAACCTTATCATTCATTTCATGGATCATATCAGGTCCAGTCAATTATTTTTCACCAATTTCTTCTCAAAATATAGGTGATCTACATCGTATCCCTTATAAGGCTTCAAAAGGTGACATGCCTATGCTCGTTTGGTAGCTATTATTATAAGAAAATTCTACCAATGGTAAGGCTTCATGCCATCCAACGTTAAAATCCATAACTACAACATGTAACATATCTTCAAGAGTTTAAATAGTACGCTCAGTGTGGCCATCAGTCTGAGGATGATAGGCAGTATTCATTGCCAAACGCGTACCCATAGCATCTTGAAAACTACCCCAGAATTTAGAAGTAAATATGGGATCAAGGTCAGAGACGATTGAGACAGGCACACCGTGCAGTCACACAATATTCTCGATATACAAACGGACCATCTTCTTATAAGGATAAGTCCGTTTGTATGGAATGAAATGAGCATTTAGAAAGTCGATCAATAATAACCCAAATAGCATCACAACCTCTAGATGATCGGGGAAAATGGGTTACAAAATCCATAACAATGTGTTCCCAATTCCATTGAGGAATTTCAAGACTATGAAGTAACCCTCCCGGTTTCATTCATTCGGCTTTAACCTGCTGGCAAACCAAACATTTGGAAAAAACTCAGTTATATCATTCTTCATACGTCTCCACCAGAATTGAGGTCTAAGAGTCATGTACATCTTTCAGCCTCTAGGGTGGATACTATATTTACTACAATGTGCTTCACGGAGAAGAGTATATTTCAAATCAGAATTATCAGGAACAACCAATCGACCATTTAGTCGTAAAGAACCATTAGAAGATATCTGAAAGCCAGAAAGATGCCCTACAGATACCAGATCTATAGATTTATGAGTTTGAATATCAGTTTATTAGGCTTTCTAGATTTTAGAAATCAATTTTGGCTCAATTTGTAATGCAGGGACAGTGACAGAATTCCCATGTAAATGAACAGTTCGGCCAGAAGTACATATATCATTATGTACCGATACGAATAAAGGCTAGAACAGAATCATGAACTTTATGACTAAGAGCGTAACGTTCACCTGTCCGAGGTGATATTGCATCTCACAATCGAAGTCCTTCAAAAGATCCATCTACCTATGTTGCCTCATATTAAGATCGGATTGAGAGAATGGATATTTCAAGCTCTTGTGGCCCGAATAAATAACAAACATTTTCCCGTATAAATACAAATCTTTAATGCAAAAACAATTGTTGCCAATCTCCAAATCATGTACGGGGTATCGATTTTCTTAAGATTTAAGTTGGCGAGACACAACCTAAATCATTTAAAAACACATCTGTGCAAATCAAATATCCTCTGGCCATAAGGAATAGTAAGTACGGGTGCAGTGGTCAGTCTCGTCTTCAACAAAAACTTTCTTCACACTCATCTGACCAAATACAATTTTACTTTTTTTTTTTGTGTCAACTGAGTAATAGGTTTAGCAATTTTAAAACAAAACATTTCGATAAAACGATGTTAAGAATCCCACTAAACCCATGAACAATCGGGCGTCAAGAACATTGGTAGGTCTCAGTCAGTTTAACATTACTTCGACGTTAGTTGGAGCAACAGAAATGCTAAGTCGATAAATGACATGACCCAAGAATACCACCTTGTCCATCCAAAATTTAGAATTGGACAAACTTGAGTCGAAGAATTTCTTATGAGAAATCTGAAACATCAATTCCAGTTATTCCACGTCCCATTTTCATCTTGGTATACTCAAGATAACATCAACATAGATTATCATTAATCGATTAAGAAACTTTTCAAAGGCCCGATTCATCAAGTCTATGAAAATTATCAACGAAATAACATAATTATAAAATATAGCCTAAAGTTCACAATTGTCTTAAGCATATATTTGCTTCGGATCGAATTCACACCAAATAATAATCACAGTGGAATCCCATTATAAAATATACATAAATATCTTACAATAAATCAAATCATGGATATAAGACAATCTACAGTCAATCACCTAGAATCTAGCTACATTCATACCAAATATCATATTTTGTAGAAAACAACAGTGACACATCTCACATTAGTATACTTTATTGAAAAAAATATCCCAATTGAGAATGTGATGAAATAATTATTTCGATTCGTTCCAATCAAATCATTTCATCTAATACTAAAAATCGTTCACATGACTACAATTCCCTTATTAGATTGTTATAAATCAATATCTAAACATCTTTTTTCCTTTTTCTAATTTTCCCCAAAACTTTTCTAAGTGCATGGAACGTCTACCGAGTTCGTACTCGGGTTCATGCATATTCTATCCAAATCCAGAACAAAGAAAATCATCACTCCTTCAA
This sequence comes from Haberlea rhodopensis, assembly GCA_907163345.1. Lineage (NCBI taxonomy): Eukaryota > Viridiplantae > Streptophyta > Magnoliopsida > Lamiales > Gesneriaceae > Haberlea > Haberlea rhodopensis. The sequence goes on from CAJQUN010000009.1 coordinate 1,509,468, forward strand.
CACAAGATCCATTACAAATATGTGTAATAGGTCTGTGTCAGTTCTGAGTTTTACACAAATAAAGTTTACTTGAATATTGGATTCATGTCACATCGGCAGGTCTGTAGCAACAAAATTTATTCAATTATTTGACCATTGACTTAATTATCTTGCCTAGGGTACGGATCACGTCTGTTTGTACATCTGTACATTATTTAATTATGAATACATATGTGTCACAAATAGTAAAGGAATTTCAGCTTGGACAACCAGGCCATAAAATTCCACACACATATCAATCAGTTAAAATCGAACTACATAATGAAACTGATCAGCAGTAGTTTCGATCATTCACCGGAAAATCATATCATTACCCCAACAATAATGATATGTCATAAGGATAAGCAATATACTTTGCTTAAAATTAGTACCGAATCATATATCGGATGATCAGAGAAGATAACCTCACAACTTAAAAAATAAAGTGGGTGTCTATTTAGAATATGAAAATGGGAAAAATAAATAAATAATATCAATTTTGCCATTTTGATCTCCTTACGATATCCCCATAGCTGATAGGTAAGCCTTGATGACTTTTGCATACTCATCTCTAGAATTATCAGGTATAGGAGAAATCATGACAAATAAATCAATGCACATCTTGCAACAAATAACATGTTGCAATTTACTATTCAATTTCATTCCAAATACAAAGAGATACATGAAAAATTATTCGAAGGATAAAATCCCCAAGAATATTTCCAAAAGTTCAAAATTTATATCTCACACAGTCGTATCTTCAAAACATATAACGATGTTTTTATACGATGCGTGTTCATCACTTTACTATTTGTAACAATGTTAAACCCCATATGTCATGTTATCAAAGCAATGTCTCACCCTCGCCAGCATTCTAAATGCCGAAATGTAGGTGGCTCTATGTCCCAAAACAAATATACCTCAATCAAATCCAAGGACATTACATCACAAGGCAAATCTATCGTTCGGCGTTGTTACTTCCAATAGAGTTAGGAGCAATTACATTGCTCTAACACATTCATTTACATTCAAGTTATATAGCATTAATATCATAATTGATATCAATACATTAATTTATTCAAACAAACTCAAAAGCATCAGCAAGTCATTGTTAGTATGTTTTAGAGTACATACTCTTTCTCTACCTCATACTGCAACACATAAAATAGTATAGTATTAATATCGTGATCAATATCAACACTATACAAAATCAACATACTCAACTATCAATCATCTATTCATCACATATTAACATCGAACCAATTCAAACCAAACAAGAGCAAGTAAATCAAGTAATTCAAACACATGCGCAAATATTAATTTGTGCCCATTCAAGTGTACACAAAACTCGAGAGCATTCACGGTTATGCTCTGATATCATACTGTGAGGGCTCAATCCTAACGTAAACCGCGGAAGATTTGTTTAACATTTATTAACATTTGACCCTAAAATTTCGGCATGACCTCATCGTACGAGGAACATACCACGAACACCAAAATCCATATACTGAATATATATATATATATATAGATATATATATATATAGATATATATACCATCAGTTCATATCCCTTACACACAAATCAACTATTAACACTTAACCATAATGGACTGAAATCAAATGAATATACATAAACTACTCACACACCACAGGATAAACCCCTGGTAGACATATACATATAATACTGGGATAAACAGAAGAATAAACTTCTCAAGTGTGGCTTCCACCAGACGTGCCCTCTCTGGCGTCCTGGCCACCTGTACAACCTGTCATTGTCCACACACGAAGACAACAACAGCCCCCCCTTGGAGGTGAGCAAAAGCCCCACATGGAACGATCAAAAGAAATACAACATGTATCTATAACATGGTATATGAAATGAAATGCAATGCATGCCATGTCATGTCGGTATCATATCGTACACACATCCACTTGGTATATCTGAATCAATAAACGAAAGTCCAACCATATCAGAATAGCTCGAGCTTGTCAAGCCTATAGGGTATCCAGACGGATGGACGTCGGTAAAGCGCCACCACCTGACATCACATAAATAGGAATATCCATACGGATGACATCAGCAAGGTGCCACCAATCCCCGTCTCAACAAATAATATCAATCAAAGGGGACCACGATTCCCTATGCCTATCGGGCCATGTAATGCCAACATAGTATCGCAGTAACAATACCCAATGACGATATCAGAATCCATGAAATATCAGGGCATTCAAGGATCATATCTCAACGTGTATGTCATGCATCGAAGTATGTATAAAACAATAATGTGAGTTAACAAAACATTTAATTTTCATACACCGATGTACCAAATCATGAATGCTACATAAATTAAATAAAATCATGTAGCCACACAATCTCACGTAATTCACATAATTCAGCTAATCATAAATCAAATAATACAGATACCTATAGTATGTTACCCGATCGCAACATACCTTTACTTCTCGATATACTATGGTCGACCTGAGCTTGTAAGGTTTGTATATTCACTGTGTACCCACAATTCAGGAAACCGGTAACCAAAAATTGGTTATCAATTTAGTCAAAGCTTAACCAATTTAGGCTAATTAAACTGATGTAATTATACCACAATTAATTTGCTAAATTATTTTTAACCAATTCAAATTATTATTCAACAATTATAGTCCAAAATAACTGGTAATTATCGAAGCAAAGTCGGAAAAATCGAACATCAAAATTTATACCAAATTCGCGCAGTAACACGCACGGTTCTTGGCCGATTCCGGCGAACTCCGGTAGTGCTATGGTCGGTGGCCGGTGTAGAAAGTTTCGTCCAAGTGAGAGGAAGAGAATCAATGTCTTGGCTTTGTCCAATTCGTAGTTGAATCGAAGAAAACAAATCAAAAGCGCAGAAACCCTAACTCGCGCAACTTCGTTTGTTTCATGCCAAATCGAACCACTTTTTGGAACTCAAATCTTGATTATTTGGTATAGAAAGTTGAGCCTCTGAGTTGTGAACATGGTGGTAGGTTGGGCTCGGCGAGAGGTGGCCGCGGCGACGAACGGAGAGGATAAGTACACGGTGGTCGGTGGGTCGCGCGAGAACTGTGTGTTTTCGCACGTTTTAGTGTGTTTTTCGGGACTGATTTGTGTTTTTGCACGCTTCTCTGTATGTTTTACGTCATACATCGATATATTAATTTCCGACCAATTATGAACGTCGGGGTGTCACCGATGCATGGATACATTACATGCAAAGTTTACACCTGGTGGCGTTGTATTCCTATTTCAATTACTAAAATCGAATCTATTATTTTAATACCAGTTTTATATTTTATAATTTATTTTTAAATAATTTTGGAGTTAATTCGAATATTTTCAAAATATATTTTTATATTCACCATGTTCTGATCCGACTCTCAATTTCACTTCGAATTAATTAACTTCTTATTAATGATTAGTTAATTCATAAATTATGCTTAAAGTTAATCAAATTCCGGGGTGTCACACCAAGTTCACCCACCAACCAACATAAAGATAAAATCATAATTTTTGATGCTACCTACAGAGCATGGTCATAGAGTACATTTTGCTCGTGAATATTAACAATCAAAAGTTTTTGATATACACATAGAGGCACAGTGCAACATCAAACTCACAAATAAAACCAACATTGGAAAAGGAACTACATGAGGAAGAAAGGAAGGAACGAAACTCCCACTGAGGATATTTTAATTAAGGGTTTTGATATGTCCCAAGAGTTTATGACAACATTAAACTCACCGATTGAACCAACACCGGATAAGGAAGTTACACGAGGAGAAAGAAATGAACAAAACTCCTATCGAAACTCGAAAGACCAGTTATTACTCTTAATCCTTGCTACTTTAGGGTTAAGGGTAATCTGCGTGCTTTCAATTAAACTCGGGTTGGAATTAAAATATGAAAAATTATAAATTTTCAAATATTGATATTCAATAAATGAAATTCTACAGTGATTGTATAAATTTTTTTAAAGATTTTTGCTAATAATAATGTACATATTATTATTTTAATTTTTTAGATATATAATCGGAATAGGCGATGAAACAAAGTCAAGAATCTTTAAACAAAGGCTGAATGACCGACCTTCTCTGATTGATCATCTGCGCCGGAGCCAGAACTTGCCGCTAAAGGTTGGCTGCTGAAGAATCTCTGAGAAAGAATTAAGACTTCAACAGAGAGGAGATCATTCATAGAATCTGATGGCCCGATCTTCTCCCGGGGGAAGTATAAACATATCGGCGAGTACGAAGAAAGTCGCCGTCGAAAACCGAATTTCCATTTGTTTCTACTTTCGCATTGCCGAGAACATTCTGAAGCAGGTATACTGATTTTAGCCGCATGTATTTTGTCATCAATATTGATATCCAGAACCAATTTGTGAATTGAAGAGGCTTGTTGCCACTTGTTTCTCGATAATGACAATTATTTATTTTCTTGTGGAAGAATTTGAATAAAATTTCGTTAGGTTTTGGATTTTCATTGAGTATTACGGAAGAATGATTTTTATGATAAAGTGAGACCATGATTGAAATACGCTGACAAAGTTTGTGTGTAGGAGTAGTGATGGATGTAAGAACTTTAAAGGATTTGAAGCTATTGAATTAGAACCAGACACGCATGTGTTCAAATTTTATTTGGATTTTCATCATTAGGAAGTGCATTGACTCAATTTCATGGATTACAACGCATGTTAGAATGTTGTAATAGTTGTTAGGAAAATCACATAGATCTTCCTACTATTTTGCGAATACACCACGATTGGACTAGGTGAGAAGTGAGCTAGGTTGTTTTGTGCTGAAATAATTGAAAGAATGTCTGTTCCTTACCTGAAACTTGAAGCTGAAATTGCCAGTAACAGGCACCACTATTGAATTTCAAGGGAACATTGAACTGCGGGCTGATTTTGTGACAAAATTGAGCAGATATTGAAGTCTGCTTATAAGGCATATCTCCAAATATACCAGATTTCAAATATCTATTTTTCCCTGGATAATGTCTATGAGCGTAAACGAGTACGTTTTATTCTGAATCTTCTGATGAATTAAATCAGTTCTTAAGCTAGACATGGAAGGCGAAACATTCATTATACTGCCCCTTGGGTGATTGGAAGTGCACTCCACGACAAATAATTTAGGATATACTGATACTTATAATGCATGCTTTGAGATTTTAGCACATTATTTGTCGTTGGGATACTTTTTCCGGACAATCAAACATGGTGGTCTTTGGTTGCCCTGCAAACAGGTGTTTGCTTATTCTATATGAGAACATACTTGGCTTCTTCTAGATTATAGTGAAACATACATGAAAACCTGAAGTTTGGTTTTTGCAGAGGTTTCTTTCTTCTGTGATATCTCTATGACACTATTTTATTTTTAATCAGTTTTTGAATACTGTTTGATTTTACTATTTTACTCTACTGACCTCCTCCACTTATTTAATTTTGAACTCTACTTATTTGACTTGCTAACTTAATGCTATGGTATTGACTTTTAGATGTGCTTGTAGCACAATAAATTCATTTTATGTTTATGCTTTTATTTACTTGTAGATGATTTGGTGACTTTATCTCTAATAATTAGTTTTTCATATTAAATCCTTCTCTCTATCCACCTCGTTCAATATTTTTGTTGTTTTCCAACCTATCTCAGTTAATTTTTTATTTCATTCTGTAGGCTGACATCTTTCGTGAAGAAAAGAACATTGTAGATTTATATGTTATGCTTCTTCGGTTCTCAAGGTAAAAAAGGATGTCCTATATTGAGATTCGACGTGTATTTTGTGGACAACTCTTGTCACCAAAAGATATATCGAGATAGCATGAAATACTGAAGATGGTTCCATGAATTCTGTTTGTTGTCTTTTGTTTAGTTTGGTTTCTGAGACAATACCTTGCCATCGAGACTATAGCACATCTGCACAAGGAAATAAATTTTATCTCAAACGGGTAAGAATTGCTATCCATTGTTCATTTTATATTCATTGTTATTGCTGCCGCTTCTATGTTGCATTTTTTTGGTAAAGTTTCTAATCTGCATTGATTCCTGGATTTTTCTTTAATGTACATTCCGCAGAGACTGATAGCTGCACTAACTGAGCTTGAAGAACTGAAGCCATCTGTTCTAGTAAAAATTGAGGAGTTGCGTGAGAAACATATTAGTCAGAAAAATGATTGCGGATATTTTCAGAAAAAAGAAACTGGGAAATCTCCAGTTCAAATACCTTATTTGAAGCAACAAAACTGGAGTAATTATAATAATACGACGAAGGTACTTCAGTCCACATCTAGTTGATTGGTGCTGGCTACTGTCATTTGAATTTTTTTCGGTTTTAAATTAGCTTAGATTCTGAGAGTTTATTTTTCAAGTTTAATTGAACACTGAATTGAAGTTGTTAGCTTTTTTATTGTTTCCCACGAGCGACTTGGTTTACCTAATTATTGTGTGTTTGACAGAGTCTATATCCTGCTACTGTTGAATTTGGATATCACGGAAAGAAGGTTCATTTGCTCGCAAAACCGGTAGAAGAGCATCTCAGTAGAATGTAAGCCGTTTAAGTTAACTCCGTAGATCTTTTGAGCAGCAGAAACAATTAGTTTTAAAAGCTTACTCTTCCTCCTCGCAGAATTAGGTACTGATTTGTAGAAATAAATATTGTATGAATGCTTACATTTTATTGTGGCTGGAAATCCTTGTCATTCCCTCAACTAAAAACACATTTCTCAACGTGCCATTCTGTAGTTCATGCCCTTCCCTCACTACATGGTGCAGTTGCCCCAGTGTTATAAAAAACACCATTTATCTGCACGATGTACACCGACTATTTCTCAGGTTAATTAATCCAGGAAAAAATCTGAACTATTTCTTTTCCTTTTTTCTTTTCCTTGCGTGTCTCTTCCTATTTGACATGTACAGGCATAGTTATTAAATGCCCATAACGCACTAAAGCACAAAAGGGTCATGGGGCTATAGCGCATAGCGCGACGCGAAGCGCGCGCTTTACTAAAGTAAAGCGCAATAGCTTATATATTTTTAATAATAAAAAATATCCATAAAATTTAATCAAACTCATTAGCAACAATTAGCAGTATGCTTTAGCAATGTTAAAAGCTTAACAATTTATATTTTGCTATATTCTCAAGTATTTATCAAACTTTGAATTGACTCATTGGCGATTGTGATGACTGATCACTGATGAACTATGTCACGTAAAAATTGAAGGAAAAGAAAATATAAAACAAGAATGGAGAATCAATCCAAAAATAAATATTAATTTGAGATGAAAAAAGGAAAGGAAATAATGCAATGTAATTTTGAAGAAAAGAAAAATAGAGCATCTGAACACATCAACCTACTTATCAGTCGGCGGCGACTGGAGGCTGGAATTTTATGCAACAAGACTAAAAAAACAGTAACCCTAAAACTCTCTAACTTAACCCTAATATTCTCTAATTTGGGCTTATTTTTAATAAGCCCAAATTTAAATTTGAAGCCCAGCCTTAGCAACGTATTTTGATAAACTGTCAGTCCCAATTTTCAAGCCTTAGCAAAGGCGCGCTATAGCGCGCGCCTTGGCTAATTGAAAAAGTGCAGATAGTGCACATAGCACGCGCTTTGCCAAAACACGAGGCACATGGCCTGCGAGGCGCACGACCCGCGCCTCGTTTCGCCTTGAGCTTTAGCGCGCGCTATGTGAGCTTTTAATAACTATGTGTACAGGCTCATTTCAAATATTCAACTTTAGGATACAAGAACAACATTTTAGTCAAAGCAGAAAGCTATTTTATTACGACAATTAAAGGATTTTCAAATTTAAAATGTTCTGCAAGTTAGTGTTCCAATACATTTATTCATTGTGAAGGGAAATTCCCCAGCAGCCCAGCCATAACCATCAAGATAGCCGTTACAATTTGGCTGCAACATAAAAAATTTCCCTCATTGTCCAACTCCTTAGCTTTAAATAGTTTATAAATCAAATGCCTTCAATAAATAACCATCGAGGTACACAAATTGAAGTATTTTATTGAAAAAGATTGATATTGTTAAATTTCTGGTGTCATATAGATGGTATGTAGCAAATACTGTGGTAATTTTTAAACTGATGGTTTTATTATACGAAAATTAATATATGCCGTTGAAAGTATTCAAGGACTCGTAATATAAATTTATGGAAATGTACAGAGTTATGAAGATTGAATTAACTTCCCATTGAATAAACAATTTGCATACAGTTGTATATCATGATACTAGACACTCTCTCTAGACATTCTATTTTTCCCTAAATATTGACCTAAACCTTTGTCAATGTGTACAAATAATGTTTTCCTGCCTTTTTCTTTGTAGATCACTCAGTATTCCCCGCCCAAAGGAGGAAACTCTATCTAGACATTCTATTTTGGGCCCCAACGGGCTTCATGGACAACGGCAACCTCCTTCTATTCAAAAGGTGGTCCTGACACCTCGCTGATGTAAAATATGCATCATGAAAGCAATTTTTTTTATTATAATTTTCATTTGTTTGCAGGTTCAATATCCAAGAAATGATGACTTTACTCCTATTGAGGTTCCAAGGTCGAGTAATGCATCTGAACCACAAATTTAAGATTTTTTTTGCTGCTTGATTTTATTGTTCCGTGTTAAGTTTTATGGAAGACACTTGGTAATGTACATATACAACGTGGTTCTTGAGAACTTTTAATGGCTTTAGGTAATATGCTGCATGCTTATGATTTTGTTGATGGGCATATGGTGATTTAACATGCTTTGTGATCCTTGTAGGAACACTATCACTCAACTTTCTATCAAAGATGGAACTATGACAGGAGATGATGGTGGAAGTTCAGAACAAGAAAGAATTGTTTTGGAATCTGTAGTTCAGCCAAAAAATGACCGTCAACCATTAAAGAATCAAGAATTTGATTCACTCATTTCTTTTGAACCTGTTGAAATCGCACCGCAAACAGAAATTATTAGACAACCTTCTCCACCTCCTGTTCTGGTGGATGTACAGGATCTTATCCCTGCGTCGCCTCCATATACTGAGACTATGAACGAATGTGGGCAGGAGAATTCTTCCAGTGTCTCTTTTATTTGCTCTGAAGATCCTCTGCAGTTGCACATAGTAAGGTGTTGCATATTGTTTTTCGATATGAATTTTTTTTTTTTTAATCTGAAATCAAGTGCTACCGAATAGTTTTTAAATTTGAATATTCCATTTCCAATCTGAACTTGATTTCTTTGCAAAAATATCTAATGTTTATATGAAGCTTCCGCAGTAAAGAAAAGTATGCGTACTCATGGTGCTTGTTCTTTCATCAGTCAACCCAGATGATGGACAGTTTTATGAAGCTGGCCAAGTCCAACACAGATAGAAACTTAGAAACATGCGGCATCCTTGCGGGTTCCCTTGTAAGTGCCAATACCATTTAGATATTCTATTTTAATTTTAACAATCACCATAAGTCATCATTTCATATTTGTAGCATTATTTATCAGATGCATTCTTTTGAACAAACCTGTTATTTGTCACAGAGAGACCGAAAATTCTATATCACAGCTGTAATTATTCCGAAGCAAGAATCAACATCAGATTCGGTAAGCCAGAGTTTTCCTCTTAAATATGCGAAACACTTGACAAGAAGCTTACAGCGTCTGATTTTTGTTTTTATCATTCTGGTCAAGCAGTGCCAAGCCACAAATGAGGAAGAAATATTTGAAGTGCAGGACAAACAAAGTCTTTTTCCACTTGGATGGATTCATGTACGTATAATTTTGGCCTTTGGGTGCATTAGGGTGCTTGTTTTGATTATTATCCATCTATAGAAGAATTTGTTTCTACTGTCTTTGGTTTAGGCTGTAAGCGAAATTGTCAACATATTGTTTTCTTGTTCTTATGTTTCTCTCTTTGTTCTTCGCTTGGTGGGTATAACAGTGATTATGAACTCTTTCCTCATGAATCACACTTATGCAGTTATTTTATCTTGCCACCAACGAGTCATATATGGATGGAATTAACTCCACCATCACTGTTCAGGAGCAGTCAATACCTCACAATTGGGGCTTATAACATTCTTAATCATGTGCTTTAGACATATCATATCGGAGAATGACACTTGTTTTTAAAAATTTATTTGTAGAGAAGCTCTCTCGCGTAACAGAGCTTTCATGTATGTCCCTTATAAAATATACAATTTTTTAAAGATATTTACAGCACTGAATTAAAATTATTTGCATAATAAATATATATTGTAATAAGGGAGCCAGAAGGTGTTTACCCTTCACTTACTGCTTATACTACTCAATAAGCTTCTGTCTATACCAGACACAGTAACCTAGCACGATACTTAGACAAGTAGCTTACGAACTTTTAAGTGACTATCAGGCTTATTTATCATCTTAAGTTCTATCTATGACCCCTTAGTTACAGACATGGAATCCTATATTAATTGGAACAGAGAAACCGATTTTAATTAGGAATAAAAATCATATTTCAAATGAGAATAAAATTCTAGATGTTCCTGTTATATATAATCTTTGGAAATTAAGGTTTCCTTATTCGGCAGGTTCTTGTTAAATTTGAATTTATTTCACTAATCAACTATGAAATTCGGATTCTATAGATTCTATGCATGCGTATGTCAGGCAAAATACTTATCCAAGGTACAATTTCTTGTCTATGCTGTTTGTCTCCACTGTTTCTCTGATTCCTCCCGTTTGGATAGTCTTCAGCTCGGATAGCCCTTATATTTTTTCTTTTTACAAAATAGCCCTTACTAATATACTGACCTCTCGACTTCTCCATACGTCGGATTTTATACTACAAGTATTTTGAGATGGGCTCCCGAATGATCTGTTTTAGGTATTGAGCTTCTCACACCATTTCGACTACACTTTATAGTCTACTGAGTTAGGTCAACACTTTTTTGGCCCTTACAGTATGTCACGAGGAAAGATTTCTTTTTTGCCTTTTTCTGCCCTCTGGTTTTGGTGCCATCCGATATAAAAAAACTGAAGAATTTTTAAGGAATTGCCTTTTTAACTTTATAATATTTAAGTTGGTGCCATCCGATATAAAAAACTGAAGAATTTTTACTCTTCAATCTCATGTACCAGAGCCCATTCAGAGACTCTGAAATTTAAACGATGGATGGTTTAGGGAAAGAAACCAGAAGCTTTGGTGCTTGTTTGGTTGGAATGAAGTTGACAAGCATGTGAAATTTAAGGCTCATCTTGATAAGGAATGCCTGTATGATTTCATCGTGGGGATTAGTAGTGAATTTGATGAAGACCTTGGAGAATTTTGGGAAAGGAAACCCGCTTCCTCTATTGGCAAGCTTTCGAGGAAGTGAGGTGTGGAAACTTGTGGCATGTTGTGTTAAAAGACAACTTTCTTGAGCACGAGAATGCTGTGTATCAGTAATACTTTTCATTAGACAAGTTTTACTGTCTACAGCAAAAATATGGTGTCCGTATTCAGCACTTGCCATAGCCTGAGGGTTTACGGACTAAAATATCCTGTCATTGTGTGTGTTGCCCATTCTCTTTATTGATCTTGGCACCAAGCAGGTATTTTTCACAAACTACATTTAAGGATTAACATTTGACTATCTGCTTTGCAGACACATCCTACACAATCTTGTTTCATGTCGTCAATTGATATTCACACGCACTACTCCTATCAGGTAAAATCATGTTTCATTTACCTCCTTATGTTGGTGGTTTGCTTCTGCTTATTAGCTTTTCATTCTTTCTCAAACACATCTTTATATATTTTACAGATAATGTTACCCGAAGCTATTGCCATTGTCATGGCACCCAACGACTGTTCCAGGTTAATTCCAACATTTTCATCGCACACCTGTCCTTTCTTCGTCAAACGGAATGTTAAATTAACCTGAAATTTTTTGTGCATTCAGAAACCATGGAATTTTCCGGTTAACATCAGGCGGAATGACAGTCATAAGGCAATGCCCAAGACGGGGGTTTCATTCGCACGATCCGCCCTCGGATGGTAGCCCTATATACAGGCATTGTACTGATGTTTATATGAATTCCAATTTGAGATTTGACGTTATGGATCTACGTTGATCTGTTTGCAATTGGATTCATTAATTTGTGAATTTCATTCATTAATGACACATATGATTGAAAGAAATCTCGTTGTATTGTTTTCGGACAGAAGATCCACATATGGTTTCCGAGGTGAAGGTGAAGAATCGAAAGATGTAATTCTTTGTCATAATCTGTTATATATATATGATTTTAGAAAGAAAATTAAAACTATTTAGAAGATAGAGAGCACAATCTCTTCTTCTTTTTCCGTCCTTTTCTATATAATATAACATTCTCATTTCAAGAAAACACAAATTCTTTTTTACTACATTTCAAATATTATACTTTCAGCCAGCATCTACGATCGACTCAAAATTTTGTTTTTATGTCACAGATGATCTATTTTATTGAGATAATTTTCACACTTTTTCAGGGGAAAAAATCAGACATGAAAGTTCAAAACTCTCTCTTAAAGGGCCTTGTTTGTTTCAGAACTATTTTATGTTAGTAGTGTCGACATATGAAACTGCCTGTCATTAAACAAGAAATATATTTTCTTGATCAAATAATGAGAAGCTCTTTGCGCAACGATTAAAGTTGCTGTCATGTGATATTGGAGGTCAAGGGTTTGAATCGTGGAAACAACCTCTTGAATTGCAAGGACTTTGTACATTAGATCCAAAGTGGCATGACACTTTTCCGGACCCCGCGTCGCGAGATTTACCCTTTTAATCAAATCATGAGAAATCTTGACTTGTTTAGTTTGCTTCTCACTAATTTACACACTTTAAAGGTCCAAATTCAATGCAAAATTTAAATTAATTTTAATACCACAACTGCACTGAAAGGAGGCTGGATGGATGGCCATGTATCTGTTTGAACAGCCTCAGTTAATCATATCTTTCTTTGATAAGAATCAATACGATATAGCTATAAAAGTAGTTGAGAAATTGACTCATGAAACTAAGGTTAAAGCACCAATATACACTGTTCACGAGAATGAGGATCACATTGTGGGGAATATAGGTGGGGGTGAAGTGCTAGAGAATAGAACAAGCTAAGAAGTCCTTAATAAACTACCAGTGCAAGTAAGGAAGTTAATGGGCAATCCTCACAGTTGCCCCAAGAATGGATATTCCAATAAAACCGAGAACACCAGATTCTATTACACCAGATTTATGACATCAGACCTGCATGGTCTTGTAGAGCGCCCGTCAAACAACGTCCTAGCGCATGTCATCCTGATAATATTGTCCCAGGGCAGAATGTTAGGCGCCCCAGCGCCCGATTCTGTCTACTGCAACACATTTTAGTATTTTGGCAATAACCTTCTCATACGGTCTTCGAATTCAACGAATTAGCTATCCACACGAAGATAACTGAAAATTCTACAACTTTTATGTTGATCACATTTCCAAAATGTCTCGAACATGAAGAAAATCGAGGAGACATGAGTGACGTGTCCTGGATTCCGATTTTTTCCTCTTTTCTTCAATTCACTTCCTTATTCAATCATTTTTTAGCTCGATCTCTTCACCTTTTCCTACGCATGACCAAATGTATGATTAGGAACCACCTTTAAATTTCATATGAATTCATATGCTTTGTTAAAAAATAAATATACAAAATACGATTCATTCACTCTCACATTTTTTTTCTCGGTTCGAGCACCACCGCATCCTAAAGCTCAATGTTTGCAGTTTAAACCACTAAAGATATGATACTGCCTAATATTTTCTCGAACTTTGACTAAATATATTCATGAAATACCGAGTTTAAACATATTAGATTCGGTCTGCAAATAAGAGTATACTATGTAAATGCATGGTATCACAACATGATTGTCATGTGTATAACCTCAACCGTTGATGATCTATTCTGCCACATTGACTGATCAAATCTTAAGAAATGACTAAGTAAAATCTGCATGTAATGTGCTGCGACAATTTTAGCTTTCTTGCCTTCATTTCATTACAGCTCCACCTGATACCCAAGATCCTTCCAAAACTTCCCGATCACAGTTCCATGTTCGACACCACGAAGACCAACAAGGAAGAGGTTTTGGGCATGTCGAAATTAGGGGGTTGGCTTATTACTATTTTCAGAGTTGCTTGGAATATGTATCTTGTTTATCCACATTCAATGCATGTTGTGTTTGATTGGAAAGCCTCTCATGCATATTCAGTTAATGTTTATGCTTATCTTGAGTAACTAATATACTATAAATTCATTTTCGTGTGTATGTGCTGTATTATAAATTTTTAACCTATGTAACTTTTAATTTTTTTGCATTAAGAATGACTCATTTTTGCTGATCATGTTTTTATGTGTTTCCACGTTCATTTTTTTATGAGATTGTCCAATATTTGAGAAACGAAGTAAATCTGAAACCAATAATCATCTCAACCTTTAAGGTTACAATTGTAACTGTTCTACACATAACTAAAAGGGACAAACCCAGTGCAGAAATCTCCCGAGATGCGCGGAGTTCGGGAGGAGTCACGTCCATTGGGATCTACACAGAACTGGAAAATAAAAACGACCATTGTCTACTGATTGATTCAACCTCAACACACCACGGCACCTAATAAAGAACATTCATAACAGAAACAAAATTTCATTTGTTTTGGAAAAAAATAAATTTTCACCTATGAAAAGTAGCGAAACATGGACCCCACAATTGTACGCATATGATTTGCTTTTGATCATACAATAACTGATATGTTACACTTAGCCAGCAACTTTATTTCCAAACATTGAATTGTTAAGACTTCTTTGATCTGGTAGAGATTGCAGGCTTTGTAGGTCTGATCAACGATTTTGCATCCTTGCTACTGCAAGGATTAAACTTCAGTGAGCATAATTCCGCAACCTCCACCAGATACTAATCTTGGCATAGATTTTGCAACGAGTTTGGTTGATGCAGAACAGCGAGGATTCTTTATATTAAAGCAGGTACAGATTTTGGAGAAACCATCGAAAGAGTGTCTTGGGCCAAAAGTACGTATTTCAAATTTCTGTCCTTATTTTAGACTAAACAAATACAATGAATTTGAATTTTGAAATAAAATTCATCCAAATTCATTGATCCACTTTCTCAATGAGTTCTATAAACAGAATGGACCGTCCAACGATAATTAAAGTTGAAAAAATCTGTGTATGAGGCACATCAACGCAACTATGCTGTAGAGTGACAAAATTGATCTCTTCGAGCTGCTACACAAATAATAATTTATGGCAAAATATAAGAAAATAAATGACACTGTCTTGAAGATAAATAAGGAAGCCTCGAACTGCAATCATTCTTGTTTTGTGCGATGTTTCGCTCTACAGGAAGCTCTCAATGTCGAGTTCCACGAAAGAGCAGGGGTCCGGAATGTCAAAGTTATCCAACACCTAATGCCATACAAACACAGATGCATGACTTATCATCCTAATTTGAAGATGTTCATATATGGTTGATCATGATTTCAGAGAGTCGTTTTGTATTGTATCAGCTATATGTCAAGCCAGGAAATGTTGGTTAAAAGGTCACATCACGTGTTTCAATTATCATTTATTTATTTAGATTGCATGTATTTAAATCGTGAGTTGTTTCTCTGTGACGTGAAAGGGATTGAATGTACCTGCGGATGGACGATGCCAAAAGTGCCTATTTGTTTTCCTTTGTAAATGACGTTCGCTTGTCTACCTGGAAGAAACTCAGGCTCCTGGCAGATAAATACAGCAAATTATCACGTTTTATATTCCTCAAAAATCCATACAATGACTTGCGGCAAAAAAAAAAAACATACAATGCTCAACATTGTCAAAATAAAAACAGATGACAGTAAACATACATCTGAACTTTGTATATAATAGCCTGTTTTGTCCCCAGGGATTACGAAAGGAGTTCCAGTGACTTCCATGATTTTATCCACAAGACCATGTATCAGCTGAGAAAACCAAGGCAGAAAAAAATTAGCCAAGCATTGGTGACTGATCGATAGAAAAGGAAGTTATTTGGACAATTAACAATGACCATTTTCAGAATATTCACGATAAAACCAGGAAACTCAGATTTAAAGCTAAATAAAGTTCTTTCCGAACGTTCCCAACTCCAAACACAGGTATAAGGTAAAGCAAAATGTTGTGGTGCAGGTACCTCAAACCCGGACGTAGATCCGCAATATAAAGCTGCAAGATAACGATGATTCGATGCACCAACATCTTTCGACTCATTAAGCAGCACCACATCTCCCACTTCAAAAATCTAAATCGAAAGGATACGGGATATAGTTCAAAAACAGAAAATGCAATGTTGAAAAATGAATGGAGAAAGAAACATGACCCAAAATTCCAAAAGACATGAAAATAACAAGAATCATCTCACATACATCCACAACAGCAAAATAAGATGTCCAGATTTAAACAGAGCCTGTCTGAACATGAATCATACAAGCGTCTAGAATAGCTCGAGACTATAGAGTCATAATATCAAATCTATCCCAGCGTTTTACATTCCAAAGCTTCTGTGCTGAAAATGCGCTCCCAGCTCCATATTCATAGTATTAGCAAGATACAAATGCAAACATCTTTTTTATGTCTATTGCTTATTCCATTCCATTACAACAAAGAAAGAAATCTCATGAATTATGACATGATAAGACAAAACTGTCAGCAAATTATAGGCATGACAACGAACATGATGTGTGATCCAATTACCTTTATTGGTTTTGGATGGTCTTTATTGTGCCCAACTGTTTTCAATAGGCCAGGCATAAGGCTGGTACGGACCACCTGCAAAAATTAGAAAAAAACATATATAAATCAACTAAGATGTAAATTGATCTCTGAGAGGATGATGCACACATGGACAAACACACACGAGAGGCGGGGGTTGGGGGTGGGGGGGTTGGTATTCTTCCGCAATGCAAACAATCAGACAATAAGATTTGGAGTTGGATGAAATTTTCTCACGAAAACAATACACAAGGTCATCAAGAAGGACAAGTGCTATTGAAATACTAAAATATGTCGTCTGAATGCTTATGACATCTACAGAAACAAGATAGGGCACAATATGCTCTTAACGTGCATGCAGCTCAAAATTAAAATATAACTGATATTTTGGAACTTTAATAAAAAAAGGCAAATAATGTTAAGAATGGGTAATAAAAAAAAAACTGCAGAGTAAATTACATTAAATGACAAATAATCAAGGGGTGAATGAGTAAATGTTAATAAACAAATATCCATCTAAATATAAATGATTGGTTTAGTCCATTTGCATGACAGAAGAACAAACCTCAAAATCAGCGGAACGGGGATTTCCATTTATTGCCTGCTGTTGCCTTGTCGTCTTTCCGGTTAAGCATGGTGAAATTTTCTTTATATGAGCATAAGATCCATGTTAACACCTCTGTATAACCAACCATCGCAATCTAAAAGGGAATATCACAAGTTTGGGTCAGAAGAAAGTAACTCCAAGTGAAAAACATTAAGATCATGCATGCAACAGCCTACCTCTGTTCTAATAAGATCACTGAACTGATTCAACGACTGCGGCTTCAAAGATGGAAGCTTCATCTTTGGAATTTCATTGTAACCATAAGCAATTGCAACATCCTTGAAGAGGGAAGAGATGGCATCATACAAAGGTAAAACACAGGCAAGGAAAATGAACTTCTATAAGAGACAATAACATCAGAGCCAATACCTCAGCCACATCACAAGGATGAAGAATATCACTTCTTGTCGGAGGTA
The DNA here is from genome assembly GCA_907163345.1 of Haberlea rhodopensis. NCBI lineage: Eukaryota > Viridiplantae > Streptophyta > Magnoliopsida > Lamiales > Gesneriaceae > Haberlea > Haberlea rhodopensis. The sequence goes on from CAJQUN010000009.1 coordinate 1,527,308, forward strand.
CAGATATAGTGAAGATGGTTTGCTTCTCTTTTGGTACAGAGTTCTCAGCATTTAATTGCATTTTATTCAACAAACCTACCACCTGAAATTCAATTCGTCAATATTAGTAGGCAATATTTTGTTCTGTTCAGCGTTCCTAGAGTATGCATGTGGCGAGTCCATACTGCAAAACACTTTGTGCATTTATTGAAGAACTTCTTCCATAAGAAGCATTCATCATGTTTAGCGAATCAACCCTGAGCACATAAAGAGTGGACTAAGCATACAATATCTACTGTTATTTTGCAATCTCATGTATGTTTTCCAGCATTTATTTTTAAGTTATGCAGCGAATACCAGCTTGACCTAAGGCCACAAAAATTAAAGAGCAAATGAATGAAAAAATCAACATGAAAAAAGCTGTATTATGTCTGCCACTAAGAAAACAGAAAGGATAGAGTATTGATGGTCAGCATGATGTAAAACCTCATGGTCCGGCAATGAAACTCCAACTACCCTAGTGATGTATGATAAAGGTACCACCATCTGGTACAGTGACAGATCTGGGCACATGTATGATTTTCCATCAGGGTAAATTACTTCAACTGGATCAACCTCAAACTTCCTTTCACAATAGACCGAAAACATGGTAACCTGTACAACAAATTGTTAACAGCACAAACACTGAAGATAAGGATACAGAAACCTAGTGCGCTGGATCTATTGAGAAGAATACCATTGTGTTCAGAACAATATTTGCTTTCGTCAGATCTGTAGCTGTACATTCAATAAAAACATTCTTTGTCTCCAAACTAATGGCAGAATGAGCACCATTAATAATTGGAGGCAAAGACAAAACAGTTCTGCAGAAAAGAAATAAAGGTCTCATCAGGACATAAAATAAAATTAATTAGGTACCTTATTAGTAAACAAGATCACATTGAAATTACACAGCTAAGTGTCTTTTGAAGAGGAGGTAAAGTTCAAATTATGGTGACTCCAGATTTATTGCTTGAATACAATGATTTAGGTGATCTGAGCATCAAAATTACCTGCTATGATCATATATAACTGGAAACACTGGCGAATTCTCAATTATATGCAAGAATTTCTTCAATTTCATATCCGACTGCCGAAAGATGTGGCAAACAATCAGTTACAACCCTATAGAGTGATCAGTCATTGCATGAAGTAAATTACAAAACTCAATCAATTGACTTTGCGCTGAACCCAGACAGGAACTAGGTGAAAATGAAAACAAAAAACCCTGGAAAAAGCAACCAAGAGAGTCACCTTGTAAAATTCCATTAGCTCATCAGCTCTGAAGTTCTTCGTCTAAGCCATTGGATATTACAAACAGGTTCAGCATCACAATGGTGAGAAAGATGAACATGTTACTGAAGTTAACTTATAAATAAATTTATGGCCTATGAACCATTTGACGCATTAGCATATATGCAATCTTTCCGAGATTTGTATAGGTCAGTACTAACTACATAGTGTATTTGAAATGTTATAAAGATGTGTGATGTAAAGTATAGATAATTTTGATATCAGTCGCTCCATTAAATTACAGCAAAAAAGGATCAATAAAAATTATTACCTGTTTCAGTGGTATGAAATTTATTTCTGGAGGCGGCAGAGCCTGAAAATCATTCAGACTGAATGCTTCAATAATTATTTCTCATAAAAAAATATCCAGCTTTACGAAAATAGACCATGAGCTTGTGAGAAACATAGTAGTGCTACGATTGGTGTTAGTTTGGGCAGAAAATTTTAGGGCATTCATATGAGAAAATGAGAATAATAGGAAAAAAACGGAAATTTACGTCCATGATTTGGAATTGTAATGGAAATAGATAGCACACAGACTACACAGACTAAACCTATTCGAAGTTTCATATATAAATTAAGTTCAAATGAAGAGCAGGCAGTTGAGCATAATATTTTCTTCAATCAGACAATTCATAGGGAATGTAACTGATGCACATATAAACAAGATGGTGGCATACTTCATAGGTGAAAGGGCCTTTTATTGTGTCCAAATCGTGCGTGCCAATAGCAACCAAAGTTCTTCGCCTAAACAGATGCAAGGAAAAAACAGAGAAATAAAAGGTGAACACCAAAAGTTTTCCATATATAAAATAGTTACTGAAAAATTATGTACAAGCAATCATTGGTTCTACTATGGCAATGATGAAGTTCGCTTTAAAATAGAGGTAATTGAACAAAGTAAAACATTCATCAGTTCAATTCCACTCATCCTTGAATCTTGATTAAATTAAGCATATTGAGAAAGGGCTAATTTAATCATGTCGAAGAGATCTTAAACCTCAATAATGCTCCTCAAGCACAGAAAAAAAAAATATATTTTATTAAATAGTGATTACTTATAATCGCAGTCAAAAACATTATAGTACAACTTAGAGCAAATGCAATTCCATGTTCACGAGTCTAGGTGGGATAATCTAAACAAGAATGTCAAACACATAAAAAAGGGAATGATATTTTCCATTTCAGATAAGCTTAGTCCTCCTAATTTGGACAAAAAGAATGCTGCTGATAGAAATAAAACAGCTACAGAATGTGCGTATAAACAGAACTACTACACAAAATGACAAACACTAGCATAAATTATTCATTTAAGGGTAGGTATCACCATGAAGGAATCAAAGACATATTGGTAGCTAATCAGAGATCTGACAACAATACCGGCAGATGTTTTGATGAAGTCGATCTTGAAGATCTATAAAACTATTATATCTAGCTTCATCAAAGATAACACCTCTTAAAACAGCACACACAACATATGGTCGAACCTGAGACGTCTGCAACAAAAGAAAATCACAACCGGAGCAATGGCAAAAAAACTGCAGACTAACTAATAATATTATATTTGTTTGGGCACTTTGCATACCTCCGTTTTCACATGCATTTTGAGCATAGATTCTGAACTGATGTTTGCAACATTATATGTAGGTATTGGATCAAGCCCACTGAATATGCGGAGGGCTTGTGCCAACCCCTCAAGACAAAGCAAATCATATCTGCCATGAAATTTCGACCCGGGAGAAAAAATGGAAGAAACATGAGCCTTTTTAACCAGAGAAACCCTTACATTTCACATAATACATTTCAATGGCAAAAACTTTCATTCAAATCCTGGAAACTATCATATCACTTTAACCAAATATTCAGCAACTAGATGATAAATTCAATTGACAATAGTACCTATTGGCTGGAACTTCAATTTTGTAAATCACTTCTTCATGTTCCGAAGGGACTTCTTCTGCCAAATGCTTCTCTTTCCGTAAAATTGCTTTTTCCGTCGTCTGGTTAGACATCAGTACAAACCAAAATCACAAAAGCCACTAACCCATCGTCAAGAAAACACTACAAAGCATAATGTAATCATGTACTGTACGCAAATCAACATTATATAAAGTATTAACACCTAACAAGCAATCGTAAAAATATATTTTTTACGTGAAAATTCTATTCACCCACACTCAACGCAAACCTAAAATTTCCTACATTTCACTAACTGCCGACCAATATCTCACAAAATGAAGCACCATTTCATGAACTATACGCACCACGTCATCGAGCTCAATCCCGAATTTGAAGCATAAATCCTCAAACTCTTCCTCAGCTGCGACCACCAAAGACCATATATATAATAAGCAGCTAAGCCAAGTGTCCGCAAACATATAGCAGTCAATTCACGCATATACAAAGAGAACAACGTAGTTCCTTACTGTAAGTTCGTCCAAGGGCATGGAAGAGACGATCTCTGCCTACGCTAACCGTAGGCATGGCGACGTGCGGCGGCGGTGTTGACGGGGGACAGCGTACGGCGGCTGGGTTTAATAGGGGACAGCTTATTACTTGCGGACTTGCGGTTTAACTGTAATGTGCCTGATAAATGGAACCGGTTGATCTAAATTAATGGGTTTTAAATTGCTCACTAACCGGCCCAAGACATATATGGACTATACTATTGTGTAAATCGAACTTTCAAATCCTCATCAATTTTCTCTGTATTTTTTATACTAAAATATAAAAGAGATATTTGTAATTTTTCATATATCTATTATAAATTATAGTGAGTCATATTGTAATGTAGTTAACCTACAAAGTCCATCCGTTATTATTCAATTGAAGGTTAAAAATTGTAATAAATATTTTCATAATTTTTTCTTTGCATAAGGATATGTATACATTCCTCAAAATTTGAAATTTTCTTTAAATTGCATTTGGGTGGATGAATCTAATTTTGGCAGGAGTTTAATTTCTTTTTGAAATATTATTCATCTTGAATGAATTTGAAATCCGTCAAATTATTAATATAATTATTTTATTTATTGGATGTATTTTTTTTTGGATCAAGTAGAGAGCAAACATTTTTCCGCCACATACGAGTCTCAATACCGAGCCACTCCAAAGAAGAGAGAGCTGTTTTATCAACTGAGCTAGACCTTCAACTCTATTTATTGGATGTATTTGCCATCACATTACTAATAATAATTATCCTTGTGATTCACCCTACATCCTTTCATCATCACATATCAGATATCAAATGACAGTTCAATGTTTATAAGATAACATAAAACAAGCTTATGACCATCTTACTAATTTGCGGCAGCAAATTCATGGAATTTATTGATAAATCAGACACCCTATACTCATATCACATGTGTTCTGGTAGATACAAGTTTGCAACTTCCTTATCCTAGTGATCCAACAAATGAGGAATAACATACAAAACATAGTCACAAATATATTCATGTCCGAAGAACAGTAGACTCCACATCACCATGCTGATTCTCCATAACAGAGCGCGAATGCAGATTCCTCGTAAAAATTGTTGTGGTGTCCAAAAAATAGAGGAGAATCGACATCACGCAGCAACAAACGAACATGGATATGGGTCCGAAGACCCAGATGAAGAGAGGGAACGACAAGTAAAATGCTCTGAGCCCAAGTGACCAAAAGAAGGAACCTTTCTTCAAGTTCATTTCAACGTATTCGATAGAATCTTTTCTGTCTATAGACATGGGCACGGACACCAGAAAGCTAACATGGGCATAGTACCTTATAGACTGCACATTGCAAAAAAAGGCAACAAGAAAGCAAACTAATATAGCAAAGAATTTGACAGAAGACATTATCGAAGAGTTATTTCCATGTAGTGACTCTAGAGAAGAGGTTGGTTTGTTGCTGACGTACACACTGATTAATGAGCTGAGAGTGATGGCCATCGTCGCCAAAAGGGTGGACGCCATTATATTATTGCGTATCGTTTGAACTGCCAAAACGCCATTTTTGAGTGGATCCTGAAAATTTAGTCCACAAGTTTAACTCTGGATTGCAATCAGTACCTTTATATCCCAAGACAAAAAAAAAAATCGACACAAGTAGCCAGATAAAGTGGAGAACATGGAAAGGGATAACAAAATGCACCAAAAGCTGGGTGAAAAAGTTTAACTCAACACAAGGATAATAAGGCAACAAAGTCCATTCTTATATTTCAAAACCAGGCTAGCATTCTAAAGGAAGATAGCAGCAACCCGTGGAAATAACCCAGCTTCTTGCTCGTGCAACAAAACTTTTTTGAAGTCCATGATGTAGAATCATGCATAACATTATACTACAGCTCATGCAACCATTTTAAGCACTTCTTATGATTCACTCCATCGCTTTTCTTTCCCTTTGATTATAACGTTTGATAAGTTTTCGAAATGAATTGAAGGTAACTGATGATTTGTGTTGGACCGGAAAGACCCTATTGATATGTATGGAACTTCTTGCTTGATACTTCGCTGTATAGGATTAAACTGATATAAATATTAGCTGTAAAGGATTAAACATATAAATATTCGCTGAGGTAACATAAATATGCAAAGAGCAATCTAGTGTGAAAGCAAATTTTAGCAGCCGAAATAAGCAATCTGTAAATATTATAGCATTTTACTTGCAAAATAACATTTTCCATCATTTTTTATGTAGGAACTGAAATGCTTATAAGAGTTTAAAGGCACACTAACATTATCCCATATTTTTCCTTAAAAAAAAATTGTACCACAACTCACCGACGGCGAAGCCCATGGGAATGTGTTAGGAACAAACACAACTACAGCAAAGATTCAACAGAAAACTCGATCAAATGCTGGAAATATGTTGTATTGATTTCTGAAAATGAAAGGAACTACACATGAAGAAGAATAAGACACACTCACACTCTCAAAGGAGAGAGATCCTGCCTTGCCCCAAACCTACCTTGTACTCAATCTTTCAACATAAAATCCGGAATGAAACTAACACTACTACCCCCACTTTATTAATTATTTTCCGTCCAAAAACCCCCAACAAACTACCCCATGCATCACATATGTCTTCCTTGGGCTTCTGGAATATTTCTTCCCCTTAACAGAATGAGTCTAGATACAATTTTGTCAAATTTCATAAACATCCTCAAGCATCAACTTTTGAGAATGAGCTTCTCAGCATCTAGCGCCTTGACTTGTTTGAAACTACCAACTGATTAATACATCTGAGAGGAGCATTAAGGACTAACCAGTCTAGAAAGCACTTCTCATATGTTCAGAAGGAAAAAACAGGGCCACATGAAAAGGAAAAACTTGATTAATAGATACAATCTTTATATGCAGGTATAAATGCACACATTTGGACAATCTGATTATCCAAAACATGCATATCTCCTTGATGTCTTATCATGAGGTGAAAGTTCGATATCGCTAGCAGGAACGGACACAAGCTATGCTTTGCCTGAGTTATTCACAGGAATTAGATACTAGCATCTCATCATTTGAAGAATCACCGGAGTAGAGACCCAGATCCATCACTAATTTCCATGACTCAAGATCATATATGGGAAAGTGCTACACCGAGAATTAAAAAAGTTCCCCTCACTGATGTGGCTAGGCATAACTAACGTATGACTAGTTTAGCACTCCAAAAGACCAGAACTCCAAAAGAAAACATGTAAGATACATTATATCCAGGTTTACAAAAATTATTCGATGTCTTCCAAGAATAATCGCGCATCTTATCTAAACTGGAACTCTTAACTTGGCAGCAATTTTTTGAAGCCTTAATTTTCAATTTTCTTTCTACAATATGGCTTTAAATGCCATAAAAAACTTGTGGTTATTCGTGTGAAACCATCACATTTATTGGTCAACAAGAAGAGAAATTTTATGGGTATTTGCGTTAAAGAAAAAGTTTTAACAGTTTCAACCGCTGCAGCAATTGCAAATAAGCATATCATATCCACCAAATTCTTGAATTTCTGTTAGTTTGAATTGAATAAATTAAAATCATGGACTTCAAACGCAGTTAATTGTTTTGATGAATTTGATTAAGAGATTTCAAATTCATCCCATATCAATTAAACACCATTGTAGTAATAATCGCTTTTGAATGCCCCAAAGATTGACGTCATACATATCCATACCTCAACTATCTCCTTAAATTAAATCTCTCCACCCGAATCAAATAACTAGAAAACGTATAAGGTCACAACAGGAAAATGCTTATATGCACCAAGATGCATGGTGCACCAAGACACACCACACACATATACGTGTCTTGGTGCACCATGCACCTGGTGTATACAAGAATATCCCGGTCACAACGGGTAGCTAACCTGTGAAACTTTCCAGCACAAGAGTCATGAAGAATATTGTCTTGTTTACCACCGCAGCTAACTTGTGATAAATTTATTCAGGATCCTAGAAAAACTCAAGAAGAAAGTCATATATCAATACCCAATTATCATGCTCAAATGTTCAACTCTGGAAGTAGGGTGTACAAAAAAACCGCACAACCGCAACCCGCACTCACCAAACACATATCCGCCCATCTTAAGTTTTGAAAAAAAGTGATGCAGTTGAAACATTAAGCAACCCGCATTTATGTGGGTGGGTAGTGGATTGTTGCACCTTCACCCGTCTACCCACCCAACCCGCCCGCATATTTATATATTAGAGATTTCTTTAATTATAAAATTAAATATTTTAGATGTTGAAGTTGCAAATTATAGTTTTCAAATCATCAATATTCCACTTTGCTAATTTCTTGTGTATTATTTAGATTATAACTTGTACTTATCTTTTTAATATAAATTATTCAGTCGATTAAAAAAATTATTGATTCATTTAGAAACAGTAGTTTTAAGTTCTTTCATTATGATTCTTTGTAATAAAAAAAATATTTTTTTATTTGGGGAACTTGATCTTATATTAAGAAGAATTATTTATTTATTTATTTTTGAATTGCCGATTTCCTTGTACAAGTAAATATTTAAAGTTATTGATATCTCAATTTGAAGGTGGAATAATTTGATACTTTAATTTATTTTGTATCGTATTGTGAGATAACATTTTCAATTTCAATTTTAGCATATGATTTGGGTATATTATTACAATATAATAAGCGAGGAAGGGTTACTGTTCCAATGAACAGTAACCCTTCCCTTTTTGTCCTTTTTTTCCTTTTTTTTAATTAGTTTTTTTTTGTTATTCCTTGCCTTTTTTTCTTTTTTTTTTGTTATTATTATTTTTTTGTTATTTATTATTTGTTCAATCGGTTATTGTTCCTGTGATATTCGGCCGTCGTTTTTTTTTTTTAAATTTTTTTATTTCCTTTTTCTTTTAGTTTTTCTTTTATTTTTGTATTTTTTATAAAATATTCCGCATGATAAAGTTCTGATAGATTGCAGGTCGTCGATTTTGCTTGTTTATGTACATTTTGATTTTTTGCTTACCTACGACCTATTGCTGATATATGGTATTACCTTTGTTCTGATGTTTGGCATCAAATATTCCCTTAATGTGAGATTATATCAAAACTCTTGACTCAACAGTGCATCCCTCTTATCTCAATTTTTAAAATTTAAAATGTTTTCTTTTTTTTTTTTTTAGAAAAAAACTTGTTGATTTTGTCAAGTATGAATTAAAAAAAACAGGTAGTTCAAAATAGATTTTTGTCGTGACAAACTTTAATAATAATTTTTTATGTGAACTTATTTTTTAAAAAAAGAGTTAAAAATAAGTTTTCGTTGTGGCAAACTTTAATAATAATTTTTTATAAAATATTCGGCATAATGGATTTTTGATAGATTACGGGTCGTCAGTTTTGCTTGTTTGTATACATTTTGAGTTTTGGCTTACCTACGACCCGTTGCTAATATGTGATTGTTCTCGATTACCTTTGTTATGATGTTTGTCATCAAATTTTCCCTTCATGTACAAGGAGATTATATCAAAAAAATTAGAAAATATTAAATTATGATAATTATATATTACTTGTTTGATAATAATTTGGGACGTCACATTTACATTCAATTTTGTCAGAAAGTATATAAATAATTATAAAAGTAAGATGATTAATTAATCATGAGGCCATAGCAAGTAATATAAGAGCAATATCCTAAAATAACAATGTAACTACAACAATGAATATAAACTATAATTCCTCTTATGAGATGCTCGCTACTGCTATGAGAAACCGAACACATATCTGCATTATGAAATGAACCATCGTCATTTTGAAAACTCTTGCGAACAACTTTTGATTGGTTTTTTGGAGTTCATTGAGATATACTTTTATTGTGATATCTGATGTCATCTACTACTGCACTTTCGTGGATGAGTTTTGTTTAGAGAGTCTATTGGGCCCTACAAGGATATCATATGTCAACTCTTGCTATGGTGTACTGTTGGGGAAGACTTTTGTTTACTCTAACCTATTTGATTTTATATACGTACGATTTTGTATGTTCAATGCGTATGAATCATCTTTTTATTCTCTAGAACTGTCTGTTGAACTTGTGTCGAACGCTTTATTGGACATATATACCAGATTATAAGCTCACTGGCACTAACTAGTATAAATATAATTTTGAGAATGACAGTGATATGATTGATGATTTAGCAACCCGCATGTAGTGGGTTTGGTGATTTTTTTCATGCCTACCCACCCAAACCCACCCACGTACACCCCTAGCTGAAAGTCATAATTAATTTAAATTCACCTTATTTATCCTCCTATTCCACTCTATATACAAAAGCCATCTACTGTGTTAGGCCTAAATCTTTGATGATACCACATCAACTGATACTAGTTGCCCTGCTGACCTGATAGTAGCAGCATAAGAATTTCGTGATAAACAATGAATAAACAGTGGTCCCATAGGAAAACTTTCTCCCCTAATCAATACATAACTCTTCGGAAAGCTTGAAACTGAAATCCACACAAAACCTTTATCCACAACCCCAAAGCCCACACCACAAACTAAGAGAGAAACATGGAAATTTGACAGATACCAAGAATTCCTGTGAGTTCCTGTAAAGTAATTATGACGTTTGATCAAACTTGGCACCTCAAGAACATGGTGTAAAAGATCAAGTAACAAAAGATCAAATATTTCAGTATCTGATGGCTTCCAAGTTCAAATGGCGGCCCAAAAACAGTGAGACATCATAATCAATTTGCAATCCAACAACAGGAAAAGGTGAATTCCCAGAGAGAAAAGCCAACAAAAAACAAAATTGGCGAAATACATCTGCCAGAACACAGACACATAATATACAGAGTGAAGAAGACTTACAGCCATCAAGCAGAAGACCCATTTGTGGCGACTTTCAGCATTGAGACCAATCACAGTTCTTCTGGGATTGCATATTATGTTGTAAAGAAGCCAAAAATGGTACGCCAACAACACTCCCATGCCTAAAGGGACTAGCACAATTTCCAATTGCTTGTCGTCCATAGCCAACTTACTCAACTTTTCGACGCTAATTATTTCACACTTTACGATAGAGTAAAGGGAATTCTTCACCTGTTCTTCGCCTATCATTTCGCTGTCCGACATGTGGCACAATTAATATAGATACACCAAAGCATGAACAGGTAATGGAATAGTTAAGAAAGGCTGGATTCACAGGGAATCACCAGAAGGATAAATGCAAATTTTTGTTTGTACCCACAGGAAATTGGACACGATTTCTCTCTTTTCTTCTGGTTTTTTTTAGGATTGTGACATATATTGTTTCATGTGCCTAGTTATTGACATCGGAAGGATAAAAAATCCTACCCGTAACTCGATCAAGTACCTGTCCATTAACCCTAATCTATGTAGAAAAGAAAATGTATATTCCTCGTAGGCCTACATTAAAAAACAAAAGGTTCTCTCTATCCAAATTTGAGACATTAGTCCATGAGTTTTTTTTATCATTCGTGTTATTCTTTATGCATATGCACTTTGTTAGGCCTAATTGTATAAAAAATGTATAAATAGTTCTTTTGAATTGTTCCATTAATAATTTATCCGATTTATCGGGTTCCCGACACCGGATACGGGTACTCGATAGTCGGGTACCCGACCACATCGAGTTAAGATCGGGTATTTTTTCCCTATCCGATATATAGGGTACCTGATAATCGGATACCCGATCCGGATAAAACACGACCCACACCCACTCCTATTTGAGGAAACAATCAGCATAAATTGAGACCCTTACGGCTGAACAAAATACAAGAAGAAAATAAAAAGCTCATAATAATAACCAAGCTCGATTCTTTTAAGATTACAAATTCCTTTATTTTGCACTTCTAAGTTCATATGTACAGAGGGCGGATCCAGGAATTTTTTTTTAATGGGCTTTGAAAAAAATTATTTAGCTAATGAATTTGCTCAAGAACAATCGACCAAACGGATCCCCACTTTTCATCAATAGTAATTACCGCCATTTGAGCAAAGTCGAATAACAAACTTCCACAATATTTGTAATCAATAAAAAAAAAAGACTACATTTTCACAAGATTATCAACATATATTATTCAATGACTTAAAAAGGTTTCCAGCAGTTGAGAAGAGTATGGCGGGAGATTTTTGATTCTCAGTACACTTTGGGAATGTTCTTGATCATTCAAACAATTTTCACAGTCCATTTCTTGACATAATCAATTCCTCTTCTGGGATAAGGCTGTATACTCCATGAAATGGTTGTATTTTCGACGATTTCTTCGTCGACAGATGGTACCAGAACCAGATATATGGTGGAGGAATTTGCAACAATCTTTACATCTACAAGATTCTGCATATGGTGAGATTTTTTATTCTTAGTACACTTGGGAATGTTCTTGATCATTCCAACAATTTTCACAGTCCATTTCTTGACATAATCAGTTCCTCTTCTAGGATAAGGCTGTATACTCCATTTCATGGTTGTATTTTCGACGATTTCTTCGTCGACAGATGGTACCAGAACCAGATTTATGGTGGAGGAATTTGCAACAATCCTTACATCTACAAGATTCTGCATATGGACTTCGATTCTTTCGTTTCAACTTATGAAAATTCGTGGCAAAACACATTTATAACATACAAATCTCGATGATTAAAGTGGATAACTATATATTGGTATGCCATAGCTGCAATGTATGTAGTTACATGTTGGCTCGGAGAGTCTCAAGCATAGCATTCATAGGCAATGACAAGTTGCCACAACGATCGCCAAAGCATTGCACATTTGAATCGAAACGAGCACTCGAATATACACAAACAATGCAGAGAAATATATGTATGTATATAATGTCGTATAATTTTGTGTGCAAGCAATAAGTGAGATATGAAAATCCCACGTTGGAAGAACGTTGTATAAAATAGATGCTTATAAAGAGATACTCAATAATAAGATTAAGATTGACTTAAGTGTGGGCTTTGTTAATGGCCTCAATGAAATTGGACTACGTAATTACAAGTCAAGATCTCGAATTAATTTTACATATTCGGATTAATTGTATTTTTTTAATTAGTTAAATCCAAAAATATTGTAAAGAAAGACATGTTCTATAATTTCGGATTAATTTGTTACGACTATTGCTAACCATTTCGAGTGGATGTAATGATTCATTTCGAATGGTTGTGATGGTTCTTTGAAAAATGCATTTTCATTCTATAAATAGAGGAAAAGATGAATAACTTCTCAATTTTTTAATTTCATTTATTTTCTCAAAAGAATTTTCGTGTCTTGTTGTATCCTGAGAAACAAATTTCCATTGCGTAGGAAATATTGTTTATCGGATAGTGATTTTTCTCACGCCTCAATTCTTTGTTTTCTGTCCTTTAAACTAACATATACTTGCTAGATGCAAAGGGATGCAAATGAGGCTTGAAAGATGAGCAAATGCTGATTGTGAACATGAAGAATGCACAACATCTGAGTCGTTTGCGATCATATCGAGTGGAACGTTTTGCAATGATGGGATCATATGTCTTGGGAAATTCTTACATGGACCGATGCCACATCCGGTCTATGCAAAAATTTCACATACATCTTTATTCAGTTGCAAGGCAAAATATCAGAGATGAACATAAGAAGTCCTGGTTTTATTCGATTGTGGCGACGATATAACTCGAATTCTAGAGGAAGAAGATGATGAACATTTAGTTGATGAAGGAGTTATATATTAATACATTTTTGCAATATTCTAATTCTAAGTTAGAACTCATTTGTTGTTGAGGGTTTTTTAAAGTGGGAAATGCATAATAATGTAAAGTTTAATTATCAGTTATGTTATTTTATTGTTACAAAGGGTAGGTACTAGGTTGCATCCTTGTAAATTATGTAAGACCAAATGCTACTAATATGATTAGGGTTGGTAATAGGATTAAAACCTTATTTCCCACTATTGAAAACGACAATAGGTGGCGAAATATGGAATACAAAGAATACACAAAATTTATAGTTATATGTCCTGAATAAGATAATGTACACTGATATCTACACATTCCATCATGATAAAACCAGAGGGCGCTAAAACCCCGGATGAGGGGTGTTTATCGAGAAATACTTATATGCATCTTGTTTAGGTCTCTTATATACGTCAACAACTAATAAGCCAAAAAATATCAAGTTAGGTTGCACACATGCTTCAGTCTTTTCCAAAAGCTTCATTCGGTCAGAATATCCTTGTCGATTCCTTTGGACTCCAAATTTTTATATATAACCTCGAGTCATGTCTTCTTCGATCGTATCATTGTCTCGTGAAATGGCCGAATTCCATATATTCTACTCGACGAACATGTACATCGCTAAGTTTATGTCTTACATTACCAAACCAGCGTAAACGAGTTTATTGTATCTTATCTTCTATACAAGCATTCAACTCGAATGTTTTTAAAATAAAAAACAAAACATAAAATAACATACGAATGATTTTAGATCAAACATATTAAGTTGATCTATACGAATGACCAAAATCGATCCATAGAAGTATTTTTGATGTTTACCACACGCTCTCACCCCCATGATGGCCTTACAATGAAGTCGATTTGCGTACAAATTTGTATAGGAACAATCTAATGCAGAATAAAAATTTATGCTCTACATATACTAGACAACAATTAGATTAAGACAGACAAAAACGAGCTCAAAAGGACATATTTGAGCAAAAGACGAAACAATTTATAATTATTATAAACAAAGAAACTATTATTAAAGTAAAATCAAGATATATTTTGTTATAATCTATTAAAATTTATGGTTCACCTTTCCTTGGTTCGATTAATTACAATTCATCAATTATTTTTTTAAAAACCATAAACCATATATTATAACAATTACAAAACATCGAATACAAAATGAGACCAGACTAGCGTTAGAAAAGCCGCAACAAATATACAATAAAAAACTGTCAAATTTTGCAATTAATTTCTTACATCATATGAACTCTTGGCCCACTTCCTTTATCACATTATTAGTGAATTAAATGAGTGATTCTTTTTAAATAAAATCCATATTTTCTTACATGATTTCTCCATTCATTAAAAAATAATTTTAAAAAATAGATTGTCCAATGATTTTCGGCTATGAAGTCAAAAAATATTACCATGCGTTTCAACTTTTTTTCGAAAAATATATTTTAGACTCATTTCAAAAAATTTAATATAATTATTACTTTTAGTTACATTTGCATCAATTGATCTTTTACGTATTAATGGCACAAATACCGCTTGGTCTAATCATAACCTTGGTTTTAGCAAATGTACACAGGCTGTACGTATAACAAGTTATATATATTAGGCTAAAAATGATCCGATCCCTCCCAAATAAGTGCATAACAAGAGCTTCATGCACCGAATTTGATACTATAACCACCCTTTTGGTCGTCTTAGCCTTAAAGAGTTATCTATATAAGCTCAACAAACACTTAATTTTCGAAAATATAATAAAAATTAAACTCATGATTAACTTGCTACATCATGAAAATCAATTTAATATCAAATACGATATTCTAGGCTTATTATCTCATGCCTTGCCTTCTATATGTATCTCGTGCATAATGACTTATAATTCTTGCACTTGACCCATCACCGGTTTCGAGTCGATCATTTTGTATCCAAAAACCTCCCAACAATGAATTACTTCAAACCAGCATCTTCGACTCAATACATCTTGTCATACGACTTTCACAATTCTTTCGCATTTTGAACTTGGCTATATACATTGCATGGTATATCGTCCAATCTGTTGAAATTATAATTCTTCCATAGAAAATTGATATGATTCCATACATGGTATGATGCTCTCAATTGGATATCAGAATCTTCCTCGATGATATTAGGGCATCTTTAATTAAGAATCTTGCTAGGTTCAGTATCTTTGAGTAAAAGCATCTTTTGTCACTTGCCCATAATTTAATAGTTTTAGAAAAATTTCCCATGTTTCTCAGCATAAGGGATAGTCTAATCAAGGGCGGACTTACGTACGGGAAAAAATTTATTACCTTTTTTTTTTTAAAAAAAAACAGTACAGTTTTACCTTTTTAAAAATTACATTTTACCACTTAAAAAGTAATGTTTGCCCCCTAAAAAAAATTTTGACCTCTATTTTTATGTTAATAATTTCTCCCTCCCCGCCTTTCCGGAAATCCTTCGTCCGCACCTGAGTCTACTTATAACCATTTTAAGTATCACTCTTTCGCAAATAATTACTCACTCAGCTTATATTGATTCTAAGAAATTAAATATACTATGATAAACTTCGATAGTCAACTCAAGGAACCCACTTAAATTTTTTTTAATATCAAACTTGAATATATAAACCCATTTGGAAATCAATTTTTAACAATAAAAAACTTCCTCGAGAAATCACTCAAAAAAATTTACATTTTCACATGACTTAGAAGCTTGAGTGCCTCAACTAATGTACTTTTGAACCTGCCAATATCAATGGTAACATTCTGATTGTCCAAGTAAATTGATCTCAATTCACCCCATCCCTTTCTATGAATGGATAATGGATCTTTCAAAACTGGATCTTCACTTGAGTATTTCAAACTCAAAGAACTCTCATTCAATCCTATCTTATATTCTAAGTACTTTAATTTCATATCAACAGAAGGGTCTCCAAAATAATGTTTAGCTAACCAATCCATCGCCCCTAAGGGAACTACTTGAATTACGACGGTGTTTTCAGGCAAGAAAACCATGTTGGTTAAACCAGCTCCATGTATTCCCATCAACACGTCGCAGGAATTCACAACTCGTGCAAATCTTGATAGATTAGTCGATGTTTTTGGCTCTGCTAAAACGACCTCGAAGCCTAGCTCCCTTGCAGTTTGAGAGACTTCATCATGGTTCATCAAGATTCGTGTTCTTTTCCTCGTTATGATCATGATACGGGGCCTCCACTCTGTCAAGTTATCTCCTTTTTGTGTTATGTCACGAATAGCCATAGCCCGTGTTCTCTCCAAGGAATATGTTTCTCGAATTAGTCGTCTGAAGTTGCTCATTGAGAGACCTGATTGGGTTTGATCTGTTCTTTCTTTTGATTGCACTAACAATGGATTTATGATGAGTTCTTTGTGATAGTTCAGGCCAGCAACCGTTTTCTTGTAGCAATGCACTTCTTGTTTCTGTCCATCAACTGCCATAATCTCATGTCTAGTGAACTTTTCGAGTATTTCGTGGAATTTTGATTGCCACCAAGACTGATAATCACTCACCAGAAACTGCACATCCCTTTTGAAATCAAAGGAAGTTGTGTACAATGGAAGTATCAAATCTGCAAAATCATGGAAAAGGTTTCCTGCAAATCCACCAGTTGAGAAGAGTATGACAGGAGATTCATGATTTTCAGTACACTTGGGGATGTTATTGTTAATTCCTACAACTTTCACAGTCCATTTCTTGACAGGGTTGATTCCCCTTCTGGGATAAGGCTGTATACTCCATGAAATGGTTGTATTTTCAACGATCTTTTTACCAGATGTTACAAGAAATATGGTTGAGGAATTGGCTTCAATCCTTATATCTCCTTCCATCTCACAGTAATCTGCATCTGCTTCCAAGATTCTGCATACCGGCTCTGGTTTCTTCGTTTCAACTTCTGAAAATTCAAGACCAAAACACATTTATAACATACAAGTCCCAACAAAATTTCATAGATTTGAATTTGTCCTTACCCAGACAAGACTGAGTACTCGTTTGATTAAAGAGGATAGCTAATGTGTTGGTATACCATAGGTGCAGTGTATGCATTTACCTGTTAGATCCGAAGTTTCAGGCATAGCATTCATTGACAATGGCAAGTTGACACCATGATAATCACCAACTGTGGAAATGTAGCATGCTTGAAATATACACATACAACAAAACAAAATGTTTATAACATATACACTTACTGGATGTTAAGGGATGCAAATGAGGCCTGAAAGTTAAGCAAATATTGAGTGTAAACATGACTAATGCACAACATCCGAGTAGTTTGCGATCATATCGAGTGAAACTTTTCGCAATAATGGGATCATACATCTTTAACTATATCGATCAAAGATCAAAGATCGAAATGAGTGAAATTCCTGGTTTTATTCGATTGTGGCGACGATGTAACTCGAATTCTATAGGAAGAAGATGATCATTTAGTTGATGAAGAAGCTAAACATTAAATAGTATTGATTCTTTGCACTATTCTAATCCTAAATATGAGCATTTGTTGTTGATGACTTTTAGAAGTGGGAAATCCATAGATATAATATAAATTTTAATTATTTGTGGTCATGTATAAATATAATGGTTATGGTTTGGAGATTCCAAGGAATAGAATATGAAGGGATTGTTTAATAATGGGGACAGCAACTGAAAAGTGGGGCGAGATGAAACTGGGGTTGTGCTATTTGGGTTAGTTTGTTGTCTACCGGGTTTATACTCTCCTCATCTAGCGGAACTTCTTGCTCTTCGTGAAGGGGTATTGGCCGCTAAACCATTTTGCAATGCAACCGTGGATCATAGAGACAGATGCAGTGGTGAAGGCGGTTCATAAGCCTGAACCTTTGACTATGATCATTATAATACCCTTGTCCCACATTAGTTGTGGATGAAAATGTAAAGTGGTTTATAAAGGCTTACAATGGACTATTATAGCAACTTAGGTTAACCATTTTTCATAGAGCGAGGACGGATACGAAAGTTGCTATAGAGCCCATTGTGCAGTCGCGTTTGCGCGGGCCTGGGCCCGGGGCGTGACAGAATGGTACCGGCTGGCAACACCGGGAGATAAGTGTTATGCGGGACAAAGTGCTACGTGCGTGAGAGCCACCTCTTGAACCTAAAAAGGGCAAAGTGCTACACGACGGGGGCCACCTCTTGAACCTGTAGGAGCCACCTCTAGATTCCCGGTGCTATTGGATCTATGAGTTAGGTCGCGACGAGGACGTCGCTTTCTAAATGAGGGGTGATTGTAATACCCTTGTCTAGGGGTGCTTATTGTCCTGAACCGGTCCGATCCGGACCGGAACCGGCCGGTTCCGGGGCCGTTAAGGTCGGAACCGGTCCGGTCCGGTAAGGAACCAGATCGGTCCCGGTTCCGGGCCGAACCGGTCCGTTTGGTTTTTTTTTTCGTATATAACCTTGGTGCACGAAAATATAACCTTGGTGCACGAAAATCATAAAAAGTAATTGGTGCACGAAAATCATAAAATGTAACTGGTGCACGAAAATATAACATTGGTGCACGAAAATCATAAAAAATAACTGGTGCACGAAATGATTAAAAAGTAACTGGTGCACGAAAATTATAAACAATAACTGGTGCACGAAAATGAGAAAAAGTAACTGGTGCACGAAAATATAACCTTGGTGCACGAAAATATAACCTTGGTGCACTAAAATATAACACTGATGCACGAAAATACAACACTGGTGCACGAAAATATAACCTTGGTGCACTAAAATATAACACTGATGCACGAACATACAACCTTGGTGCACTAAAATATAACACTGATGCACGAAAATTAACACTGGTGCACGAAAATCATAAAATGTAACTGGTGCACGAAAATATAACATTGGTGCACGAAAATCATAAAAAATAACTGGTGCACGAAATGATTAAAAAGTAACTGGTGCACGAAAATTATAAAACAATAACTGGTGCACGAAAATGATAAAAAGTAACTGTTGCACGAAAATATAACCTTGGTGCACGAAAATATAACCTTGGTGCACTAAAATATAACATTGATGCACGAAAATACAACACTTGTGCAAGAAAATATAACCTTGGTGCACTAAAATATAACACTGATGCACGAACATACAACCTTGGTGCACTAAAATATAACACTGATGCACGAAAATTAACACTGGTGCTCGAAAATCATAAAATGTAACTGGTGCACGAAAATATAACATTGGTGCACGAAAATCATAAAAAATAACTGGTGCACGAAATGATTAAAAAGTAACTGGTGCACGAAAATTATAAAACAATAACTGGTGCACGAAAATATAACACTGGTGCACGAAAATTAACACTGGTGCACGAAAATATAACACTGGTGCACTAAAATATAACACTGATGCACGAAAATACAACACTGTTGCACTAACTTTGTGTAAATTTTCGTGCATCAGTAGCTGATTTTAATTTCGTGCATCAGTTACTGATTTTTCGTGCATCAGTTACTTATTTTCAATCTTTTCGTGCACCAGTTACTTTAAAAATTTTCGTGCACCAGTTATTTTTGCCCTTTTTTAAAAAAAAAAAATTTCAAAAACTTTTATTTATTTTTTATTTAATGTTGTAAATGTTTCCCCAATATTCATCACAAATTCAATATATTCCTTCTTCATTTCATAATATTGATGCATACAAATAATTGTAAAGAGATAGCAATTAAAAAATCAAAATAAAAAAATATTGCTGTTTAGCACTCTTCATAATTGATAAGTATTGTTTTTGCGTTCTCTTCTTCTTGCTCGTCATAATGGTTTACGAATTCGTCAACCGCCCCATCTCTTCTATTCTTACATTCTGCTTCAAACCAATCTTTAAGTAACGTGAGCATGCATAACGAATCAGCAGAGAGACTACTTCTGTATTCTCCAATAATTCGGCCACATGTTGAGAATGTAGATTAAGAAGCCGTTGCCATGCTGAACAAAAAAAATAATTTTTTTTTTTAAATGTTGCCGGTTCCGGTTCCGGAACCGGTTCCAAACCGGTAGCACCGGAACCCGTGGTGCTACCGGTTTGGATTTAAAAAACCGCCCCGGACCGGTTCGATACCGGTTCCGGGGCAGACTGAAACCGGTTAGTCCGGTTCCGGGGCGGACCGAAACCGGTTAGTCCGGTTCCAGTTCCGGTCCGGTTTTGGACCGGGTCCAGATCGACCCGGTCCGATAAGCACTCCTACCCTTGTCCCACATTGGTTGTGGATGAAAATGTAAAGTGATTTATAAATGCTTACAATGGACTATTATAGCAACTTGGGTAACCATTTTCGTAGAGCGAGTACGGATAAGAAGTAGTTGCTATAAGAGCCCATTGTGCAGTCGCGATTGCACGGGCCTGGGCCCGAGGCGTGACAATCATAGCTGACATACGTATTGCTTGCTCTCACAAGCAGGATTCCTCAGTTCAATGTTGTCGTCGGGAAATTAGTTGGCTCATTTGCTAGCAACAATGGGTCTTAATCAAAAGATTTTTTCTTTATTTTTTTGATTTGGTTACCTTTTGCTTGGAAGCTGATGTTTATACACATAAAATAAGATACCAAGAAATGTTTGGATTCCGAAGATGGTCGTCTGTCTATTTTATAGGTAAAGATTTAAGCTGGACTATTGACATAGTAATAATGTATTGTAATACATATTCTTTATTTATTACGTGTTGTTGGAATTGTTTGTTAGCTCTTTTTTTTTTAAATTGAAATGGAAATTTTACCTAATTTAAAGATTAGAAAATAAATAAAAAATATCTAGATCGTGGGAGCACGTTATGTGCATTTACAATATTTTTGTATATAATAAATATTGACGCAATAAAATATAAATAAATAAATTTTAATATATTACATAAATTTTTTAGAGTAAAATACTTATAAGATTATTAACAAAATCAATCTAAGAGCATCAAATAAAACTGAACCAAAAAATATAATGAAAACTTGTTTCAAAAGAATGGCAATTTTTTTTTTAAATATCAAAATAAAATACTTTCCATTGTCGGTTGGCCTGGATGCGGCAAAGTAGTGAGAAAATATTTAAAATCGGGATGAGCTGCAGAATGATACAAATTTTATACTATCATTTGATGTGTTTGTTTAATGCAGGTGTACTTGAAACGACATCTTACAATACATGTTCTTATAATAAAAAATTAATACAAAATGGACACATATCGCAGCATGCCAACTCCAAAAACACTGGCATTGAAGATAGCATAAAAAAAAACCCTTTTGATGTTTAGTTATATCAATCATTGCTCTCTATTGGTCATCTATTTGTACTTATATAGTGTCAGCTTGACCTCTTTGTTCGCATATTACTAGGTGTGTTTATTTAGTTGGCCACGTATGAGAATTGTACCTGATATACCACTGTTTTCATTAATTTATCTTTTATGCTTAAAAAAGAGAAGAAGAAAATGTTGTATGTTAGCTTATGAAAAGTTCCACATCTCATCATTGAGTTTCTTTTTATCAAATGCGGTGCATTTTTTCATTTTTAATACACATTCCTACAGTTGATGGTATGAATCATGAAAATCTATATTATGTCTCTGCATAATATCAAATTTTATTTTAATACTTTAAAAAATACCAATATTTTATAGATAATAAATCTAGACACGTGCACATAACATAACATTTGCAATAAAAAGTACATCTTTTGGGCTCAAACACATTGTAGAGAATGTATACACTTCACTACAAATACGTTATAGAGAAACGTTACAACAATGATTTCCACATGGCACCGTCCCTTGGGGTAGCGTAAAAAAATTCTCATTTTATGCCATGATGTCTGAATACTTTGAATACAATGTTAGACTTCACATGACTAATAAATTCGTTTCCAGTGTCTCATATTGATGCTGAAGACATACAACAGTGATTTCCACATGACAAATGAGGAAACAGATGTCTTCCGAGTTCTCCATTCAAGTTCCAAAAGAGAGGTTCGGGTTTTAACCAAATTCAAAGGCTAGTTTGCTTGCCTAGAAGATCGAACATATAGCCAAGGGTACAGAGAAATACAGTGACCCATACCACTATTGAAGAAAGAGAGGTGGCAATCAATGCCAACAACACGACCACTTCAATCCTGCACCTTTTGGATTAACCATGTACGAGGACCTGCAGGCGGATTTCACAAAAAATGAATATATATTGATAAAATATGGATAACCAATTCGAGAGAATATATTTTTACATCAAGTATAAATGTAATTATAAGTCAACCAACTGTAAAAATATATCCTCAGTCGGGTCTATCCGTGATTCTTTCCCCCAAAAACCATGCTACCGATTTGTTTATCTATCAGTGAAATACACCAAAACAAAGGAGTCCACAAGGGTGAATCAAACCTCATTTTCAAGTAGGGCCATTCTCAACATTTGCTTCCAAATTCCAGCCACTAAATATTATAAAAAAACAGCTTTTATAAGCGGATAAATTTGAGTAAAGGAAAACCTACATGACAGAACATTATTTACCACTGAGCAGCCTCATTCTTCAATTCTTGAATATGCGATTCAATTTCAGCACATGCAGTTTGGATTTCAATGTTTTTCAAACAAAGCTCCCTCCATTGTGTGGATAAAGCACCGAGTTCATAAGCAGTATTTTGCTGACCAGTTCCAGAAGTAGCATAAACAAAAAATATGAATAAAAGCCAATAACACTTCCTTTCGCAACAAGTTCAGCTCTTTTTCCCTCCGTAGTAGAGTTCACATGACATAATAGCAAGTCCTTTCACTTACCTGGTGATATTTCCTCTCTCGGTTAACTGACTCAATCTTCCCATTGAGCTCCATGACTTCTGACTGCATTCTGAAATGGATACCAAAATTCAGGGTCATGAACAATAAGTACTTCAGGTGACAATCTTGAGCCAAAAATGTTGCAATTTGAGGAGATAAAGACAGCCTCAACAGCATGAAGCAACTAGACATTAATCTAGATGGATAAATTAAGGGATTTATGTGAGTTTAAGAGGCAAGCCGCCTTCAACAACCTAACAACAAACTGAATTAGAGAAGAGCTACATATCTTTTGGTGTAGCGGCACACACCTTAGCTAGCATATATGAAAATCATACATATAGACACTCACTCAAGTATGCTTTTGTTTTCCAAAGACATCAGAAACTGAAGCGTTCATGACAAAATTCAGATCAAAATTCAAAGATCAGCAGCGATTGCCCTATATCAATAATCATTGCCTTTGAACAAACTTTAACACAAAAACATATACAACTCGACATAGAATGAGAGCCCCAGGAATCTCAGGTTATATTTTCACCCTCCCAAAAAGACAATCTGCATGCAGGACTAACTTGGTCAAAAATCCAATGGAGCTAAATAGTGGCTGACAATAACCCTCTTTAGTAATACCTATACAAAAATTAAACTCATGATTAACTTGCTAGATCATGAAAAGTCGATTTAATTTCAAACATGATAATCTAGCATCAATATACTGCTTATCATCTCTCCATAAGGCCCTAGGACAATTATTTTGTTTTCTATGGAGCAAAATCAACAAAATATCTTATATTCTTCTTCTTAGCTTGAAGACTCCCATCCATCAATCTTTGGTTCCCTCAGGAGCAGAACAAGGCTTAGTTGGGCCGAACTACATATACAGCCTGCATTGACAGGTTTAGCTCACTTTTCACTAGAACGTTTTTCCCTCAACTAATGCAATCTAAAGACCATCCAATGGCTTTTGTGTCACAAAACATTCATCTTACAGAATAGATATGATAATTCGCTATTTGTTATAGTGACTGACATTTCTTGCGTCTTCATTGGTATAAGTAACTGGTTTACCATCACTGTAATGTGGTCTGAAGAATTCTACCTTTCTCCTCGTTGCTGACATTCTGGAAACATTGTTGATAAATTTCAACATCTAGATTTATCAAGAATCATATAACCCAATAGCACTATGCAGCCTTTTAGCTATATATAAGGTATTATACTCATATGAGCCTTCGTTATTAAATTCTTTTGTGATGCAGCAAAAGTATAGAGCAAGTAGCTCGTAACATAGATAATATAATGCACAAATTTGTGACAGTACTATTGATGATTTCTACTACTGAGTCCAATATATTTTCTATGGTGCAGCATTTTTGTTCACTTCAAGACTAGCTACAAGTGTAAACACCATGAAAAAGATATACAATCCTCAAAGTAGCAATTTCGTTAAGGCACATGCAGCAGTTTCAATTTAATCTTTTCATATATAAAGCTTGACTCTTTACCGAATCTTTAGTCTTATACTGATTAATCAAATATGGCTGCACAAAAAACACACCCATGGACCCTCAAAAAACATATTTATACTTTAAGTTTATAGATTTGGCAAAGTCACGCCACACACCCCAAACCTATGCAGGTTCAAAAAGTAATATCACAGTCACTCTTTAGCATCTCTGTCAGAAAATGTCCCTTAATGTGGAACCCTGATAAGTATCCCAACATGAAGATTATTTGATTATTCTTCCCTGGAAAAAAACAATTGTCACTCTATGTCATTATTAGTAATTCAGTAATTAGCCGAATTAGCCAGAGAAATTATCTTAATGCCCTAAACCCAAACAATCAAAACCTCCAAACTAGAGTTCATCACCAGAGACTCAGCCAACAATTACTTGGCATTGTCACATGAGTAAACCCAAGGAATCCACTTAGAGAAAAGTCCAAACTTTTCGAAACATCAATTAAAAGACAATACGTAGACACTGATAATACATAATTGGAACAAACAAATGACAAATAGATATTTAAAGAATTAGACCAACGTGAAAGTTACATGGCACACCTTGATAAACATGCTTCCAGCTGTTGATTATACAACTTCCAAATGTCTGGACCATGCTTTGACATCAGGTCTAGGTTTTCTATCCTACAACAAAAATTAAAATTCATACAATGTATAACTTTTATGTAAAAGAAAACGATGTCAAGAGTTCGCATTGTATGCATATAAGTCATGAACGTGTTGTTAATACAAGATGCAATCCAGTGTTTTATGAATGTAAATGCCCACAGATTGCAAAAATCCTTAATTAATCAGTGGATTAATGATACATTGGCTCATCCCCCATTGGAGAAGCAAATTAATTTAAACATGAAAAGGATCTTCCGTAGTTCCACCCTCATTTATTGTCAGTAGGACTGGGCCAACAGTAGCACAAAACGCTTTTATAATAAGACTCAGACAATTGAGACAAATCCTTATCCCACGTGTCAAAATAGTTGAACCCATCCAGTCAATTTCATTTAGTCATCTTCTAGTGCATTCCTACATTTGATTTACAACTAATACTAATTGCATAATTTCAACCAGTGATTTAGAGCCTTTTCCCACTGCTTCAAATTTACGTTACATGTAACATATAACAATATTGATTTTCTGCCAAAAGTTTAAATAACAATCTCCATACATTAAATAATTTCATGTTCCTAAAGTCATAGCGGCTGTTAATCACACCACGATCATGAAATCAATGACATAATTAATTATGGACATTGTTTATTAGAACATGCAATGATGATGAAACAAAACCATTCAGTCATTTTCTTACTGTTAAGAAAAAAATACATTTTTAATTGAACAATTATTATTATTTGTAAATTTACATTAGTGAACTCATTTTAACTTTTCATCTTAATGAGAGTAATGTATAACCAATTTACCAAATGGATCTAATACAATTAAGCATCAAAATAAGACAACTACGAGCTTAGTCCCAACAATTTGCAAAAAAATAAATTTCCAGAAAACTTAAGCATCTGACAAGTGAATCTTTGATAAAATAGCATCAAATCTGATTGATGATGTCATCCAGACAATTTAGTGCTGGCTACAGTATACCTGATCACTTGATGCTGCAATAACCGCTGCGCTTTTTGAACTGCCTGCTTCCATGCAGTATCATCATTCCGCTTGTTCACTGGTGGAACTTCAAGACCATATCTGGATGTATCCATTTGCGCGGGAGGCTTCCCAGATCTGACCCTCTCATATTCTCTGGCAAGCATTGGATGATCCTGAAACGTGTGGGCATATGCTGGTAGCATCAGTTTATGTGAATGTATATGACACACTATAAACTCCACTACAAGGAAAACGTTGAACAGCACATAAAATAAGATAGAAAAGAGCTATAATGTGAAGTTTAAGTACGTAATATAATAATGAAGATGATGAATTTTCAAGTACAAGGTTTAGACTTAAGTGCTATAGATTTGGGTGTTTAGCTCCCAAATGGAGCTAATTCTGCAAAAGGGGGATCTAATCCACAAGAAATTCGTAAACGTCACAACCCATTGCACCAAAATGTAGCATTCAATATCTAAATTAACCGCTATCTGAGTATATGCAATGATTAACGACGTCAATAACTTAAGTTTATTTCGAAAAGGTTCGGGGGTATATAAAGAGTGAACTGCTAACGTGTAAACAAAAAATTGAAAGACAGTTCAAAGTCAAAAACCATGAAATCTTCGAAGGACATTTCACTCATTTAGAAACCACAACAACGTTAAAACGAATAAAATTTCAGTTAACTGGTCAAATCTAGTAAAATCCTAACTCTCGAAGACAAACACGACCTGGTGTAAAGAATCAAGTTTTGTAGACCTGAAAATTAAACTTTGGGAGAGGAGGAAGGTCTTTGAGGAAGTCGGAAGGTTTTTTGGAGCTGCGCCGCATCTCTTCTTCCACCAAGCGGTCCACTTCTTCCTTAACTTTCGGGTCTCCATAGTCGTCGTCTATGTACGGCAGAGAATCTATTATCTCCGTCGGAGAACTCAAAGAGGGAGCCTCCAGCATTAGCATATCAGGGTTACCGTCGTTTGCCGTCGCCATATCCCGACGAAATCAATGTTTTCGAACGGAGGTCCTTAACTCTTCAACAAAACCCTAGCCCTAGAGCAAACTTTTTTGTTTGGGTAGCACAAATAATTTATTTATTATATAAAAAATCTATTTACGAAATTTATTATATATTAAAATTATGTATAATTATTTAAAATAGTCAATTCAATTACTTTTAAAATTAAAATTAAACTAATAAACACATTACTCACTCAGATAAAATTAATTAAAATATTATTTTAATTGATTTTTTCTTTTAATTATCTAATTATATATTAATAATAACTTAATTTATTTAATTATTTCTTTTAACGTAAAAAATATATGATATAATACCTTTTGATTTAGTAAATAAATAAAGAATCACTTCTTAGATTTATAAAGTTACGAAGTAATCAAATTGATTTTTAATTATTTTAAAAATTAAGTAACTTGATTTTTATATTATTAAATTTATTTAAATAATAATAAAAACGATGCAGGCTCCGTTTTGACTCATGCATGGGAGATGCTCTTTGAGGGTAATGTAATTCTTTAGATTGTATAATTTTAAATACACCAACCTTTTTTATAAAATATAGTCATTAAAATAAATTTTGTCATGTTTAGATTTTCATTTTATTAAATTTTATTTTTTACAAAACAAAGATTGATATGTTTTAACAAATCAAACCACCAAAACTCAAGAACATGAAAATTCGAGAGCATTTAATTTTGTATTTTGTATTTTTTGATATGGGAAAGGGAGATTTTTACAAGATTTTTGGGTCACCGCTCAGGCACGAACTCGAGTCGTCCCAAATAGGAAATGAGACTTTATCACTCGGTCCGGAACTCAAAGACCATTTAAATTTAAAAACATTAGTAATGGACAATGATAGAAGCAAGGAGGTTGCCATTATCACACATAAATAGAGAAGGAAATATAGGGGTTCCCTTGGATTGAACCATCTGAATGTCAAAATTCAGTGTCAAGAGGATACCCAAAAAGGCAAGAAACCACTCATATTCCACACCCATAATTAATTTACAGCAAACAAAAATAAAAAGACGAGAGGTTGAGAAGTTTTGCCTCACTGTGTTGTTATCTTCCATACCCGAATGCAAGCGTCCTCACCAGAGCTAATGACATGGTGATCATCAGTGAAAACTAATCCATACACTCCACCCAAATGAGCTCCCTTGATAGTTATTCGACTTGATGCTGGCTTGTCTACTTCGTAAATAATAACACATGTATCAAGTGATCCAGTGGCAACCATGCTGCTATCGGGAGACCAAGCCAAGCAGTTTATTCGAGCTGTGTGGTATAGCATATTTTTAAGCTTTACCTGGAAACGAAGCAAAGTCAGGCAGCATAAATTCCATTTTATTGTAAATCAACTTGGTTAAGTTTAAACATGGGCATATGGAATTTTCACATGAAAACTCTAGGACCTAGAGTCAACCTCACTGTACAATAACCTAAATGTCACATTCACATTGGTACCACATAAGATAATGGAGAGCAAGTGTTTTCTAGAAGGCCCAACATTTCTCGTCTCTGAGATTCCTCCGAGGAATCAAATTTGTGATATTAGCTCTAATGTCAATTGTAAGAACGAATGCTTGGTCATAGACCCTCGATCCTTAGAAACCATAATAAAATTGAGCTAAGAAATATTTATCTGGGAGAGGACAATAACTTCCCAAGGAAGTACCAGCAATTGCAAATGCCTTCCAACTTGTGCATTTAAGATCTGACTTACACTTTAATTGAAATTATGCTCCTTTTGAAAGTAGCACAATTTCCACTTGCTAAGAAAATCAGGCATTCCTTGTTAGCATCAAAAGGGGAAACCACGGTGGACGAAGCTCCCGCGATGCGCGGGGTCCGGGAGGGGTTGGACCCATTCGGCCTAATGTACGCAGTCTTCCCCTGCAATGCAAGAGTCTGTTTACGTGACTCAAACCCGTGACCTTCAGGTCACGTGCCAACAATTTTACCGTTACGCCAAGGCTCACCCCCTGCATTCCTTGCTAGCATCAATCTCCGAAAATATGAAATCTTAGTTGAGGATCTTATTGTTTTTTCCCCAAACTAAGTTCTGATTTGATCGACTTTTCCCTGGTCTTGCAAGAGTCACATCTATTGGTAGACCAACCAATGCTTATTACTCAAAGTTTAAACATTTGTTCAACACATCATATGATTATTTTATGGCCAGAACCATATGGAACTTAAGAAGCGTAAGAGCAAAGAACTGCTTAAACAGGTACAGTATCAGGATAGGAGATCGTTTCAAGTACAGGGGAAAAGACAGAATGACAGATACTTCCAGTTTATTCGATAAATTGAATCTTTCTATTGCCAGTGAAGTTATATAGGTCTCTTCATAATCCCACATCTCTAACCTGAAAAAGACACTTCGTATTTTCCCAAAATGATACAATGGCCAATTGTATATTAACTTTTACAGAAAATATTGAAGTTGAAGGCCTACTGCTGTCCGTCAATTGCAGGAACAGTTATCCATATCCAATTCCTTGTGTCATACACCAGATAAAAAAAGTAAGTGGTCACAATTTGAGATACATACGAAATTTTGGAATATGAGTGGTTATTATTTATGACTAGTTAAGAAGTTAAAAACAAACTCAACAATTATAGTTTTCACAACCTTCAACAGCAGACAAGACATCAGCGATAAGTAGTTAATTTCTTTTTACCAATTGTCATACTAATAATAATTTCTGATTTCATACCTCTCGGGAAGCACAATCCCAGACAACACCTTCTCGGTTGGCATCTACTGATGCAAACATGGAAACATCTGGAGAATAATGAATGGCAGTGATAGGTCCACGATGCTTTTCAAGCACAGCCTCTTCTTTCAGTGTATCACCAGTGACAGAATATACATGCAGTTTTCCATCCTCACCGCCCACAATAGCTTCATTTCCATCAGGAGCAATTGTGCATGATGCCACAGTAAAACCAAGGTCAGCAGTAGAGACAACTTTTGCACCACAGAGCATGATCACACCGGTATCAATTGCAACCAATGCAAGATCAGGAGAAAGAAGAGAAATGCTCAAATCCTTCGGCTGATTGCCAATATCAATGCATTCTGCATCCCCACATTGATCTCCATGGAGAGAAACTCTCCAAACCTTTGAGGATAAAGAAGGAAACGAAAGCATTAAACCTGAAGCAACATACTTTTTTGAGTTTTTCCCTAAGAATAATAGATATATGGCATAGCTTTCGTATTTTCCCACGGAGTCCATTATGTATATAAACAATATGTTCTCGTAGAAAGAAGAAGTGCCTCTAGGAGTTTGTGATCAAGAATGCTAAAATGAATATAAGTGCATTGAAACTGCACACATATCCAATTATCCACCATGATTTAAGGCATATGCAATAATTTATAGCACTATATACAAAAATTCTGTAAACATATCTCGAGCAGATGAGAAGAATGTTGGCATCATAACAAAAGCCAGTTCGTCAACCGACCACCAGTTTCTAAAGCATGTACTTTGATAATTCGAATGTACCTTCACCATTTTAAAGAAAAAAACTCAAGCTATTAAGACTAGATGATGAGGGCTTATAAATTAGTCAATATCGATAACACAAGTGAAAGAAGATGAGGAATCTCTATTTTACGCTTCATGATTATATAAGAAGGGGGAGAGGGAAGACATACACAAAAAACGTCGACCACAGAAGAAATGATGGAGAAAACAGCTGGGTAGCAATACTTTCAAATGAGAAATTTCAGCTTTCAGAGTAACATTTTTATATTGCCCAACATACCTTGAAGTCAAAAGGTCAAAAACAAAGTTTTCCAACCATTTAGCATGTTTAACTTTGAAGCTCCACTTCCAATTATATTTATTTTCGCCTCTTACCTTGTCCATGTGGAAAATTATTTTTATACAAATAAATTAATAGAATTGAACCAAAAATTATTTTCCAAATTCAATTCCCCATCATGTTCCTACGAATCTGAAATTTTAAATATAGATACAAATTTCTCTGTTTATTAAAATATAAGTATGCGAACTGCTCAATTATTTGCTAACCTTATTGTCAAATCCGGACGACACAATTTCTTCCTCCACAGCAGCAAAACATTTGATTTGTGAAATCACCTTCCTTTCTAATTTTCCATAGTATCCAATACCTTGAACCCACTTAATTATTAACCCATCATAGCTGCAAGATAATATACCCCTGGGCTCACTTTTCAGCACTGCTAGTGAACTAACATTCTTCATATGGCCAGATAATGCTAATGGAGCTTTGTCAAGATCACTAGCTGAGTATAAGAATATAGAGCCACCAAGAGAAACTGTGACGATGAAATCATTCTGCCAAAGACAGCCAACTAACATGTCATCTACTCCTCCAGAACCAGGGCAAATCAATGTTTTCTTCTCCCTCCCGTTATTATCCTCAGATATTTCCCATACTTTGGCAGTCTTGTCTGCGGACACTGTCAGCACCTGAAATTATGTTCCAAAAGTCAGTACCTCCAAGCAGATAAAAGATGATGATGAGTGGTAAAATTTTGGAAGCAGCATGTGCAGCATAAATTGTAATGCTGAAGAAGAATTCATCATGTGACTAATTTCTCCAAGAAGGCCAAACAATTAAGATCCAAACCTCCCTTCAGCCTTCCCTTAACATTTGATGATCCATAACATGCAGAGACATGAAAGTAAAATAGAATACAGTTAAGTTGCTGAGTTCTGCACCTATTTCCATCATGCACATACAATAGAAGTTCGTTTTTACTAATCAACTAATAACTTTTCCAAGCTATATTGGTCCCAAGGTTTCCCCAAGCGGTTTTTCCTCTCCTTCAATGACCATTTCAGTTGAATGTCATCTACCCCCCACCTCCTGCGCTCACACTCTAATGTGGATTCCTATACCATCACATGATACACATGCACGCACACGCACACGCACGCGCACACACACACACACAGAGA
Organism: Haberlea rhodopensis; assembly: GCA_907163345.1. Taxonomy (NCBI): domain Eukaryota; kingdom Viridiplantae; phylum Streptophyta; class Magnoliopsida; order Lamiales; family Gesneriaceae; genus Haberlea; species Haberlea rhodopensis. Next base: position 1,559,706 of record CAJQUN010000009.1, read on the forward strand.
GAGAGAGAGAGAGAGAGAGAGAGAGAGAGAGAGAGAGAGAGAGAGAGTGTGTCCAGATGATCAAACTAAATATAGCATATCACAAAAATATAGAGTTCTAGTGATTTTTGATATAGGATCTTTAATGGTATTTGAAAGTTGAATATATCACACACAAATGCTACGAAAATAATATGAAATATACATGTCTTCAGATTTGATGTCCAGAAAAATGAAATAAACTTCTAGGTAGAAAGTACATCCATCAGTGTCATTTAAGTCATGATTTCATCAGGGGTTCATTGGAACAGTATCAGAATAGAGGTTGCACAGTCTCTAATGCCTACAAGGTGGACACCACATCCTCTAGTATTGTTGTATAAAGATATTAAAAAACCCTGTCATACGTTGAGAGGTTACTTAAACCACCCAATTTTCCAGGCTTATCGCATTGACAAAGCCAGCTAAGAAAGCATAGTCATATACAATAGCAAAGTGCTGCTCTCAACAGATTATCTAGCTTTAAACCCAAAAATATAACTTTAGCATAATCCCTAAACTGAAAGCATAAATTTATTTAAAAATTCCACCAATGTCAATAGTAACAGTAAAAATTGGACTTTAATTATACTGCAAGTCGCATGTTGAATTCATGTTTCTTTTCCCTCAAAAGTAGAGCAAGCAGTGAATTTTTATGATAACTAGGAAGTTCTGGCAACATAACTGTGGCGCCCCAAACGTCACCACGTACTACAGACAAACTATGATGTCATTTGTATAAAAAAATTTTGGCATAATCTCCCCGTAATTGGACCTCCCAACAATGCGACAGACAACATATGTATATACACATATACATACCTATCAATACAAATTACATCTCCCCAATTAAATATGACATCAGTCACATGCACCAACACAAAATAACAAAATAATAGAATAAGGCATACAGACCATATACAGATATAAACAAGCTCACAAACGAGCCATAACTGTTTTAAAACAGAATATTATTTCATAACATTTGACTCCTACGAAATCAACATGAGAGCTCCTAGTCCTGCCTCCAATTCTAATGTCTAGGCATGTTACCTGTTTCAACAGAAACAACCCCCAAAATGGGTGAGCACACACCAACAATAATAACAACATAATCATAATATATTTTATCAACAGTATAAAATACTGAAATGTAACAGAAATACTCCCTGAAATCCATTATCATAATAAGAGAATTCCCTGACTGTTCCTGTAACTCAATTTCCTTAAACATCATATCGAAATCCATCAATTATCACCACAAATCGATATAGTGGCAACACCGAGCCAACTATACCCCATCGTCGCATCATCATCGCGACCCATCGTATATATAATCGATATAGTGGCAACACCAAGCCTACAACTAGGACGTATATATCCCTTTTCAAGAAAATCTTGTAATTGAGTTGTCAGTTCCCTCAATTCTGCTGGTGCCATCCTATATGGTGTACGAGAAATAGGGGATGTGCCGGGCAATAACTCGATTCCAAACTCCACCTCACGAACCGGTGGAAATCCTGGAATCTCATCAGGAAATACATCAGCAAACTCAGCAACCACAAGTATATCATCTATTCTCACTTCCTCCGTCTTGTCAGTAACATCAACTGCATGAATAAGATATCCATCGTTTCCACGCTCCAATAATCTGGACATTCTGACAGCAGATACTAATGGAATTCGTGGACGAGAACCCTGCCCATAGAATGTCCACCGCACTCCTTGTTCAGGCTCAAAATGCACTGTCCGCTGATAACAATCAACAGTAGCCCGATATTTCCGCAGAATATCAATACCCACAATTCCGTCAAAATCAAGTATATCAAGAATAATCAAATCAGCCCGTAATTCATTGCCCTCATATGATATCATACAATTTGGTACCATTGATGTAAACTATCATATCATTTCCAGTGGGTGTCGAGACAGATAGAGGTGTAGACAAGGGAGACGAGCTCATATGATGCAGCGTGACATATCTCAACGAAATAAAAGAAGGGGAAGCACCCGTATCAATAAGAATAAAAGTAGGATAAAAACACAAATAGCACTTACCCACGATCACATCATCTCGTGCTTCCTCTGCTTGTTCCCTCGTCAATGCATATATCTGCCCCTGAGGTGGTCCAGAACCCCGTCCTCGTGTCTGTCCTCCCGGTGGTCGAGGTACAAACCACTGCAGCTGAACCGTCCTCTCCGACGAACTACCTCTGCCAGATCTTGAATCCTGCCGACTACCACGGCTCGGACACTGTCTTGCCATATGGCCAATGCCTCCACCCTCGTAACAAGTAATATCAGTCTGAGTACAATCTCGGACCAAATGAGGTCCTCCACATCGATAACATCTCAGCTCTTGGGACCCACGATCTCGTCCCTGACCAGAAGGGGAATCACCACTACGACCTCCAGTACGACGTAAATCAAAACGTCGTTGTCCAGATGATGAAGAACCTTTCTGGAATTTAAATGTCTCCCCCCGAGGTCGCAAATATTCCCTACTCGGCCGCTGTGATTGTGTCGGAGTACCATAAGCTTGTACTACAATTTCTGCTAATTCTGCTCGATCCAATGCATCCTCGAACGATACAGGTTTATTTGACAACACTCGATCATATATTTCCATCCTCAACCCCTGAATAAAGTGTCGCATCTTGGCATGAGGACTAGTAGCTATATGCGGAACATATTTCAGCAAGGAAGAATACTGAAATGCATACTCTGATACAGACAAGTTTCCCTGCTTCAAAGTTTCAAATTCTTTTTCTTTTCTCTGTCTAGCAGCCATAGAGAAATACCTGTCTAAAAAACGTGTCCGGAATGCATCCCAATCTACTGTAGATCCATGAGCTATCAATGCAGTCTCAGTCATCTTCCACCACAGATACATTTTTCTAGAAAGTTGGAATTCATCCAAACGAAGCCAAGCTGATTTAGCACATGGAGCTGTAATAAGAATGTGTTCTATTCTTTCTAACCATTCGTCTGCTTGCTCCCCAGATTCTGTCCCCTCAAACATAGGTGGATGATAACTGCTAAACTGTGCTAAACTCAACTCACCCGGCAATAATAGATGTTATGTTGGTGCTTGAGCCATAAGAGGTGGTGCTGGCAAAGGATTTACCTGCCCAGCTGTACTACTAATATTGACTGTGTCCCCAATTTCTTCTCCCTGTTGTCCTGGTTCTCTAGCTGCCATACTGGAAATTCAATTGTTAAACATATCATTTAACAAGTAGCATCCAGTATTAAATAAATCACATTTTTTGCATCACCACACACACATAACTAGTCCATCACATCAATATAACTCCGAGACACACCAATGCATAGACATACTCAAGTAAATATTGACATCCCACACCCATAACACAACCCCAAACTCCTAACCATCCCAGACAACTAACCACTGCTCTGATACCAACAAATGTCATCAATATATCGGTATCAATCAATTCTACCCACCTTTAACGAATTTCGACCCCGAAATTGAACCAGCAACATATGTAAATAAAACATAAATACGCATACCATCAAAGTAAGTCAGGGTAGAGCTCCCTCATATGTCGCTCCGTCTCCCAAGTTGCCTCTTCCACACCTCGTCTCTCCCACTGAACTTTTACCATCGGTATTACTTTACTACGAAGTTTTCGTTCTGCTCGATCCAGAATACAAATAGGGCGTTCAACATAAGATAAATCAGGATCCAACTGTATCTCTAGCGGCTGTAATACATGCGACGGGTCGGGCTCATATTTTCGCAACATAGATACATGAAATACATCATGAATACCAGATAAAGATGGAGGTAGAGCTAATCGATAAGCAACACTACCAACCCGCTGTAATATCTCATACGGACCAACATATCTCGGTGATAATTTTCCCCGCACACCAAATCGCACTGTTCCACGGAAAGGTGACACTTTCAGAAACACATGATCGCCAACCTGAAATTCCAAGGGTCGACGTCGTTGGTTTGCATATGCAGCCTGTCTGTCCTGAGCTGCTTTCATTCGTTGTTGGATTAATTTAACTTTAGCTTCCATTTCTTGGATCATCTCAGGTCCACCAACAGCTGCCCTGTCAGTATCGTCCCAACATAGTGGAGACCGACAACGTCGCCCATACAATGCCTCAAATGGGGCCATCTGAATAGTTGTTTGATAACTGTTATTCTATGCAAACTCTACCAGTGGTATTGATTCAGACGAAGTAGTTTCAAAATCCATAACATATGCACGTAACATATCCTCTAAAGTCTGTATGGTACGCTCAGTTTGGCCGTCAGTCTGTGGATGATATGATGTACTCAATCTCACTTCTGTCCCCATCGCAGTCTGTAATCCCTCCTAGAAATGTGAAGTAAATCTGGGATCTCGATCAGAAATAATAGATATATGAATACCATGTAATCTCACTATATCCCTGACATACAGCTGTGCCATTTTCACATAAGTATAATGCATACTATAGGATATAAAATGAGCAACTTTTGTTAATCGATCAATCACAACCCAAATAGCATCATATCCTGGACCAGTTCTTGGCAAATGGGTCACAAAATCCACCGATATATGTTCCCATTTCCAAGTTGGTACTTCCAAACTCCTCAACTCACCTCCTGGTTTTCGTCTTTCAGCTTTTATTTGCTGGCAATTCAGACATTTTCGTACAAAATCAGTTACATCTTGTTTCATCCTCTTCCACCAAAATTGTGAACGTAAATCCCTATACATCTTTTTACCACCAGGATGAATAGAATACCTGCTACAATGAGCACGTTGTAGCAATCCTTGGCGTAATTCAGGTGGATTAGGAACTACCCATCGATCATGTAATCGCAAACTATCATCATCTGCTATTCTGAAACGAGACTCCTGCCCCTGTAAAACTAATCTTTTCCACCGCTGAACCTCCTCATCTGTTTATTGCGCTTCACGAATACGTCCAAAAATATCAGGTTCAGCTAAAAGAGTCGATATCTGAACTGGAGATGTAGATACATCAAAATCATAGCCTAGATGACAATAAGACATCATCAAGGCTGACAAGTGGCCTATATCCTCAGCAGTGCAACTCACTTTACGACTCAAAGCATCGGCAGTGAGATTGGCTCGACCAGGATGATACTCAATCTCACTATCATAATCCTTTAGCAGATCTAACCACCTTCTTTGCCTCATATTTAATTCAGTCTGAGTAAACAAGAATTTCAAACTTTTGTGATCAGTAAAGATAGTAAACGAGGTACCATATAAATAGTGTTGCAAAGATAATGGCTGACAGCTCTAGGTCATGTACTGGATACCTCGTCTCATGAGGTTTCAGTTGTCTCGAGGCATATGCCACTACATGTCGACCTTGCATCAAAACACAACCTAAACCCTGTAATGATGCATCAGAATAAACAGCAAACCTTTCATTTTCTTTTGGAATGGTCAACACTGGAGCAGTCGTCAATCGGTGTTTTAATTCTTGGAAACTCTGGTCACATGCTTTAGACCACTGAAATTGCACCCCTTTTTGAGTCAATTGTGTCATTGGTTTAGCAATCTTTAAAAATCCCTCGATAAATCGACGATAATAACCTGCTAAACCGAGAAAACTTCTAATCTCAGGTACTGAAGTAGGCGCAGACCACCCTACTACTGTGACACAATCAACAACAACAACAATAATAATAACACGTCGTTCATTCCAGCGACCCTCGACATCATAATTCATTTAAAGTCATCGATATATCATAATCAACATCAATATAAATATCACTACAGATAATTACGTTTATTACAGCTGCCGTTTGCTCTATCTAACTACGTTTTCAATTACTCGTGTCAACATGAAAGTTGTAGCTCTTTCTTTTATCTTCACGTGGCCTATTGAATCGCCTAATTTCGACATCATATTAAAAAGTTATGGCTAAAATATTAAATCATATAACAATAAATAATTATTCTAGGCACATTATCCACCGAATAGTCAGTAGGACAACATGCTTACGTAATAATTATCGATTTATCACTTATATGGCTTTTTCAGGCATCACAATAACGCTTTTCTAAAATTAAATTTATCATTCTTACATTTTTACTGTCAGGACTCCAACTAACAGCATATATGCTGCCTTTATGGCCATTCTCAGAAGACAACTCCCCGACTATTTCTCCCGTTTTGGCGTCATATAGTGAACCCTTTTTATCAGAGCTTACACTGATAAATTTAGTCCCATCGGGAGAAAAACGAACGCAATTTACAAAGTTTGAGTGCTCCCTGCAGGCCAAAACAGAAATTTAATAATGTCAAACAGATAATATAACGAAAATGAGGCCCCAAAGTAAAATTGAAAATAAAATCCTAAGCCATATAGAAACTAAATTTACCAATCCTTCAATACTTGTTAAAATAACTATTCTATGTCCATTAAACTGTATCACAATGGCATCTCGTTCATGGATCGGTAATCCATTAACAATAAGAGACGGCGCCTACCACATGCTTTTATTTGTTGTTTCTGAAAGAATCTGTCCAATCTCCCAGTTACAATACTTACAATACATATTAATAGCCAAATTGATGCTTGCTAATCTTACCACTAACTAAGCACCTAAATAAGGATATACATAAATGCAATTGGACCATGATGCTTGCTAATCTTACAACTAACTAAGCACCTAAATAAGGATACACATATATACAATTGAATGGAGAATATTGACTTTGACTAATATTCTAACACCCCCGCAGTCGAAACGGGAGGTTTACGTACACTGAGACTGTCCCGAAAATCTTCGAATAATACCAAAGGAAAACTTCGTAAAAATGTCGGCAATTTGATAACGGGATGGGACGTGGAGGGCCCGCACGTACCCGCGCGCAACTTTCTCTCGAACAAAGTGAACGTCCATCTCTATATGTTTCGTGCGTTGATGTTTCACCGGATTTCCGGATAGATAAATTGCGCTCACATTATCACAATAAAGGTTGCTTTTTGAATCGGGCAATGAAGTTCTAACAATAAATTTCGCAACCAACATGACTCTGAAACGATTTGCGACTCCCCTATATTCGGCCTCTTGCACTAGAACGTGACAATGTAGCTTGACGTTTGGCAGATCATGAGACCAAATTATCACCAAGAAAGACACAATATTTCGACGTCGATCGTCGCGTATCCGGACAGCCACCCCAAGCAGCATCTGTGTACGATATGAGAATGGATGTCGAAGAAGGATAAAGATGGAGACCATGATCGAGCGTCCCATGGATATATCTCACAATGCGTTTAAGCCCATTCATGTGTTCTACCGTGGATCATGCACTTGTTGTACCTCATATCTTATATCAGGCCGCGTAAACGTAAGATACTGAAGAGCCCGGCAAGACTGCGATAGTGAGATGGATCCGTGTAAGGCTGACTAGTATTGGCATCAAGCTTAGGTGTGGTGTCAACCGGAGTCGAAGAAGGTTTACATGAGGACATTCCGGCTCTTTCAATAATTGCAGCGGCATACTTGCGTTGCGAAAGAAATAGACCACCCTTATGACGTGTGATAACAATACCCAAGAAATAGCTTAAAGGTCCCAAGTCCTTCATAGCAAATGCCAAACCGAGCATAGATATAATAGACTTGCGGAGAGTATCGGAGGAAGCTGTCAAGATAATATCATCCACATATAACAAAATGTAAGCCATATCATTACCGCAACAAAAGATAAAGATGGAGTGATCCGAGAGAATCCAAGGGAAGAAACATAGTACGCAAATCTTTTGTACCAGGCTTGAGGAGCTTGTTTCAACCCGTACAAAGACTTCTTCAACAGACAAACATGAAAATCCCGGTTCCGAAAACCCAAGGGCTGATGCATGTATACTATTTCTTTAAGTTCTCCATGTAAGAACGCATTTTTCACATCAAGCTGGTGAATGGTCCATGCTTTAGAAATAGACAAACTAAGCACAGCTCGTATAGTCACGGGTTTGACAACCGAACTAAAAGTCTGGCCACAATCAACGCCAACCTGTTGAGTTTTTCCATCACCTACAAGACGGGCTTTATGCCTCTCAAAAGAACCATCAGATTTTTCTTTATGAGTGAATATCCACATAGAACGAATTATATTAACACCAGTTGGACGGGGCACCAACTCCCACGTCCTATTATCAATAAGAGCATTAAATTCATCAGGCATAGCCATCTTCCAATTCGGGTCATCAAGGGCCGACACAGGGTTACGGTAGGGGTGATTTAGTAGTGTTTACATGGAGATTAAACTGAATTTTCGGTTTAATTCCGTGTTGACTACGCGTAACTGGACGTGTATTTGGAAGTGGGCTGGGAATTTATTGGAGCAGGCTGGTGTTGGGAATTCGTGGGCTGTGGACGGGGTCGTGGGCTGGAATGTGGATCCCCAAAAGTTGGGCCTGGAGAGTGAGGAGGTGGGCGAAAAGGAGGACTTGGCGATTGGGCCAAAGGAGACTGAACGGCTGGCGAGTTTGGGTCCGGGTACTGGGCTGGAGGAGGCTGGAGCGGCTGGGTCCAATGGGCAATCATATATGGAGTTGGGTTAGAATCCAGGAACTCATAGGAATGAGTAGGAGCTGAATCCACGAATAGGAATCGAATGACCGTTACCAACAAGAATTCCAGTATTATTGCTCGAATTGAAATAGGACGTGAGATTACCTGACGCAGATGTCATGTGGGATGTGGCACCGGTGTCCATGTACCAATTTGCGTCGGGCGGATTAAGTCCAAGAGTATGCATTGCGCTCTTGATATGAGAAGGTGAGCTGGCGGCTGAGTATGCCTGGTGAGGCCTGGGTCCAAGAATACCAGAGTGCTGCCTTGCTGGATTAAAATTGGCCTGGCCCAATTTGGAGAAATAGAAGGGTATGGAGTAGGTGGTATGGCCCAAGGCCAATTCCATCCCCACTGATGTTGTGCACCAGAGCCGCTTTTCCAGGGAGGATGCGCCATGGTGGAGGCGGGCCGGAGGATGGCGGTCCACCACCGCAACCCCCTGAATTTAAACCACTGCCGCGGCAGCCTCCTTTCCCACTGTTTCGACCGCCAGAATTGCTACCCCGAGTTTTCCCTTTATTCCGATTTTGGCCCTTTCCACCATTGTTATGAGCGTTGGAGGATGAGTTGTCGGAAAAAGTTTCCGACTCGGTGTTATCACAAGCAACCATGGACGCGCCCGTAGTAGAAGCTTTCTTATTCAACTCGGCCTCTTCAAGAGTGACCATTGACCAAGCTTGATAGAAAGGAGGCAGAGGATTGCTTTGACGGATCAACGTCCTCCATTGTAGGCGTCGGCGAGGCCTGCAACCAATTGAAGAACCAGGCATTCATTAGTGACCGGCGCTCCGACATTTTTGAGTTGATCGGAGAGCTCCTTGAGGCGTTGGCAATAAGCGGACGCCGTGGGGAAATCCTCCATGTTCGTGCGAGAAAAATCTTGCTCAAGAGTGGCGGTACGTGAATTTTTATTGTCCTCGGATATGTCACGCAGTCTATTCCAAGCTTACGTGACCGTACAATCTGGTTCGAGAATGGTGTGAATGAGATCGGTGGAAATCATGGCGTAAATCCACCCAAGCACCGTAGCATCGAGAGTTGCCCATAACTCAATCTCATCATCGGTGGTAGGCACCTTCTCCTTGCCTTTTGGACACGATGTGATTTAGCGTGAACCTTAAACAATTCCGCCCACGAACTGTATTGAACATTCTCGAGAGTAATGGAAATGTTATTTTTGATATTGGAAATGGCAAGAGCCGGATGAAAAGATGATTTGGAGGAGATCATTATTCGTCGAAGACGAAACAGGGGTAGACGATATCTAGAGATGAAGCAGCGGAAGAGAAGAGAATAGTTTGGAAAGAATTGCCTTAAGCTTTGATACCATGAAAGAATTTGTCCAATATCCCAATTACAATACTTACAATCCATATTAATAACCAAACTAACCATGATGCTTGCTAATCTTACCACTAACTGAGCGCCTAAATAAGGATATACATAAATACAATTGAACCATGATACTTGTTAATCTTACCACTAACTAAGCACCTAAATAAGGATATACATAAATACAATTGAATGGAGAATATTGGCTTTGACTAATATTCTAACCGTTTCCATGTTTCAGGTTTAGAAAGTCTTTGAATTTCAATAATCAGCTTTCTTTCTGGAACTTTAATTGTGATAAGGGAGCAAATCCCGGTCTCATGTACATATAGGAAGGAGAGGAACTAATTTGTCACATGAATGTAGGAACGGGAGGGGGTATAATGAATTATGGGATAAGATCTGTTCAAGGTGTGGTACACATAGCTGAACACATGGTTAGGCAGGTGATTACAGTACGGATTATGAATCTCATGCAGCAGGTTGCTGAGAAATTGAGTATGCACAGGGTTGCCAACTTGTAAAGCCATATGGTTGGAACCTTTGGGAATGGGAGGCAGATTTTATAGAAATCAGCAACAAACCCCACATTAAATCCGCAACTTGCTCTTACCCAAGAGCAGTTCTTTGAAGTTTAACAGGATTAGGCAAAGGAAAGTCGAGCCCCAGTGTAACTTTCACGAATGGAAACTAGAGAAAGTAATCTTACATCTTATAATAAGATAAGAAATGAAATTTGCATATGTTGCTAACAAGAAAGATAGTGGACGGAGTGACGTATTTCAATGTAATATGCTAGTTGATCTATTAGGTTATGAATTCAATGTATATGAGATTCAAAGGGCAATGATGGCTATGGTGGAGGATATGAAGCTACTGAACAACTAGGTAAGGCAGCATCATATGGATAAATAGAAATCAAAGAAATACGGATATAAAATCATGTTCAAAGTTTTGTTTTTTTTTTTTTTTAATTTCAGAAAGATAGTGAACATGCTTGGTTCTAAATTCTAATTCAGTGATATAACAGTAGTGAGAAACCTACCTGTGCGATAGCTTGAACTTAAATGGAGGCCCCTCATAAAAGTTAACCAAAAAATCCTCTCCACAAGTCACAATCCGGAAAGGTCTTGTTGGCTTAAATGTGCAACTTAAAACTCTTCTTGAATGCCCATCAAATTCACCAACATTGGTTCCTGAGTCCCACCTGAGTATAAACGCTTTAATCGGAGTTTTCAATACAAAGATGTTCCGCAAATTCAGATAAAGTCAAAGTAACCAATATTGTGTACAGACAAAAGACACGTAGTGTAACAGCGTGGAAGCTCACATGAAAGCGCGAACAAAGGACTTGCCCTTGCCTTCACCAGAAGCTACAATACGCTGACCATCGGGTGACCATTGAAGATCATCGATTCGGCCAGAAAGCACCCTGAATTCCTTCTTTAAAACGAATTCATTGCGGGAACCCCAGATCCGCACCACCCCCGACACGTCCGCTGACGCGATCCACTCGCCGTTTGGGGAGTACCTGGCAACTGTCGCTGGGTACGCGTGTTCCCCGTACACCTGCACCTCCAGTGGACGATCCAGATATCGAATGATGACGGATCGTCCATTGCAGTAGAGGATGGAGTTGGCTTTCGGGTCGCCCGAGATTAGGATGCCCCGTCCCCTCTCCGTCGACGGCGCACACGCGTAAGTTTCTGCTAACTGTGCCATTGCTGAGTTCCGAGGTTTGATGTTGGAGAGATGCAGAAGAGATCTTAGGAATAGGAAATTGGTTTCTTGGAAGCCATGTAATGATTCCTTGGAGATGACTCAGGATTGCCATATTAATTTGCTCATTCGAAAATATTTTTTTAGCTATTTATGTGATTACTAAGTGAGTATTAAATATTATATTATCAATTATTTTTTATTTATTTTTTATGAGAAATCCATGGCTACTATTGTTAGGGTGGATACTGAGTAAATTTCGGGTTGACATAGTAGCCTACAAATCACGCTAACCACGTAAACCACAATAGATAAGCCCGGCGCGACAGGTTCAGACCGAGAAAATCTTAGTAGGGGGAATTGAACTCATGACTTTACGATCCCGAGTTCACCCTGCTCCACCAACTCAAACACCCATTCGAGGGTTATATTATCAATTATTTAGTATATATGTGTTAAATTAAATATTTTATCTATTTTAATTTTCCCAAATATTTTTTATATTGTACATTTAATTTGATATTAATCAGTGGTAGAAATGTCTTAGTTTCAATGTTTAATCCCAACACAACTTATAATATCTTAATTTTATGTATTTTCTACTACAGTTACTCATTTCGGGTTTTTTTTAATTATATAACCTATATTCTAATAATATTTATAAAAATAACCAGAAATTTTTTTCATAAACTAACGATGTCGCCAACTCCAACAAATAAAAAAATTGTTGTCGCCTTCTCAAAAGGCGACTACAATAAAAATAATATTAGTGTCGCCTTCTGAGATAGCGACAACAAAAAAATTATTTTTTTATTGTTGTCTCTATCTCAGATGGCGACAACATTATCTTTTTAATGAAATTTTTTTATTGGTGTCGCCATCAAATAAATCCGAAACCCTAGCCCTCCGTTTATATACACGCCCTTCGCTCATACAAACCAATCGCTTCTTCGAACGGAATTACAGAGCAAAATGCGAGACCTGTCCTTTTGTTCAAAATTATTTAAGGTAAGTTTTTTATTTTTGTTATTATTTGATGTTAGATAAAATATGATGTTGGTATATATTGGGAGTATATTTTTTGTTGGTGTGTTTTTTGGCGATGTGGATGGTGAAAGGTTGGTGACCGCGAGGCGACGCCAGAGTGAGGCGGTCGACGGCGGTGGTCGGTGGGCGGCGGCTGTGGACTGCCGGCGGCGAGTGGTTGTAATGTTGAGATTAATGTTGATAATTTTTTGTATTATATTTCAGGATGGATCAAATGGGACAACCATGCCCGGTTGACACGCATCTTTTGTCATTGCAGTCTTCACATCGATCTGATGATGTATAGTAAGGTGATATGGATAGCATACTGCGTGCGAGAAACCCAGATAGCTATTTTTGGGAAATGTGTTCACTAAATATACGCGTTGTTAATTTGTTGCACGTGATTGGATTTTAGGTATATATATGTTTGGTAAGATTGAGCTTGACATGCACATGATCACGGCTTTAGTTGAGAGATGACGCCGTGAACACACACATTTCATTTTAGATCGGGAGAGATGTCTATCACACTGTAAGACATTGCAGTAATATGGTCATTGCCAGTAGATAGCATCGTAGTGTCGGAGATAGATATTGACATACATATTTAAGATTCATACCAGATATCAAATACTTTAATTGTGCGAGGTTGAGATTAGTTGCTTTGAAAAATCATTTGCGGCTCAATCCCTTGAATATTGTAATGCCTCGATTTGCTTTATACACGTGTGATATGATTATATCGTTATTATGACTAATTTCGATATGATATGAATTGGGTTCGGGTTGAACCGAGGATGAATTAATACATGTATAAAATGATATATGGCAATGAATGAAACATATGGCAATGTATGACTTGAATTAAATCAAGTGTAGTGACATATCAAGTAACTATGAGTATGCATTTGATTTGGATGTCATGTACAATTTCAATTAAGAGGAAAGTTGCATTTGCATTTGAATTTGGATTTCACCTTCATGTACATGTCAATTAGCATGTCATTGCAATTAGCATGTCATTATCTCCAACATGACCTATATCAAGTGGACTAGTGGGTGGAATCACATACTACACCACTTTTCACCTAAAATTCTCTACAAAGCTTCTCTCCAACCCTTGCAGATTCTTCTTGGTTTGAGCTTGGATTTCACTAGAGAATTAAGCTAGGAAGTTGAGTGAAGTGATTTCCTAACTTCTTGGTAAAGAATTTATGGTTTTGAACTTGAATTGTGTAGTTGGTGTTGAAGTATGTGAATTTGAATATCAAATGTTCATGCTTAGAATCATAACATGTTTATATGCCAAGAATTGGATTCTAAGATGGTAGAAACATGTTTATATGATACTAGGTATTGCATGAAACATGGTTACATGTAAATTTGTGAGTAGGAGAAGAAGTACCATGAAGATATGCTTCAAAATCGCCATGCTCTAAGTTTTCTGGACATCGGCGATCGATCGGTGCTTGTGTTGTGATCGATCGCCGAGGACAGATAAAATATAAGGCGGTGAAAATATGTGGCGATCGATCGCCAAGTAGTTGCGATCGATCGCGAGGAGACAGAAAGTTTTGGCGATCGATCGGCAATTGTAGCGATCGATCGGTGCCTTGGAATTTTTGAAAATGTTATATTTTTGTCACAATTGTTTATGAAGCCTCTTATAACATGGTTTATTGGTGATATTATTGTAGCATCATCATAGGGAACGGGGAAACGAGGCAATTAGCCAGTGACGACTGATTTATCTCGTTTGTGTCGCTTTACAGGTACGTGTTGACGTACGGAGTATAGATATTGTGTGATGATGTTATGAGATTGATATCATATGAATTGTGTTGTGTTGGTATCATATGATTGGTAGTATCATATGCATGTACATTCATGGATATCATGTGTTTGAAATGGATGATGTATATGCTTTAGCATTAGAGGTATACGCCTGTTTTGGGTATATGCTCGGGTATGCTACATATACGTTAGCATTAGAGGTATACGCCTGGTTTGGGTATATACTCTGGCTATGATCACATATGAGTGCGGGTACTATGATATGTGCTGCTAATATGAAGATGTGATGTGGTTCCACTGACATATTGAGCTGAGATAGACATATCATATTGGTCTCGTGATAATAGGGTGATAGTTGAGACATGTCGACATGGTGCATTGGTTGATGCATGATACAGAGCATTCACATTGGATATGATGTTTATTGTGCTTTATCATTGATATTGTGTTTTGATATTGCACTAAGATAGTGGTTTATCTATACTCATGTTGTGTGAATGTTTCTGTATGATTTCATAGACGTGGGAATCGTGAGTCTTATTCCGCTGCGAGGTGAACCACTGCATAGGAGTTGTGCTGGCTTAGGTTGTTATTTATACATGTGATGTATATGTGAATAGGGTTTTTGTACTTGTGGTTTTGTACATCTGTAACAACCTATTAGAAAAAAACTCTTAAACAGTGTATGAATTACTTAATTCTGACTCACATATGTACTTGCGATTGAATACATAATGGATTAAGTAACAAGGACCCCACAAATATACATAGTACGCCAGATGATGTTGTTAAGTTTACACGGGATTGTGCGTTATTGATGTTAGGGGAATTGTATGCCCTATTCATCAGGTAATTTTGTTAGGTTATTGTATTTACAGAAGTTGGAGGATATCGACTCTGCCCGTCCTTAGTTGGGGTAGTGCTGTGTTGGCATACTTGTATCGTGAGTTGTGCACGTCATCAGATAGAGGAAAAAAGTTATAGGTGGTGGATTGCAACTCGTACATGTGAACAATATGTTTGTTTGTTTTAATAATTAAAATATGTTGTCAATCTAACTTGTATTATTGATGTCACTACAATAAATGTGATTTGTGCATGATCAGGAATCCCAAGTTTGACTCCTCAATTGGGTAGCCAAATATATGATATTTGGCAAAAAATGATCGGCCCAGAGAACTAGGAGCCATTACATACGCATCATCAAGGACATCCTCGATGAGCAGCTAATAACTCAAGTAAACATGCTGTTAAATTAGTTTGTACCAAAAGCATTCTTTTTATATTTTTTACAGCAATGTTGTTTTGTAGTTTAATTGGTAGCCGTGCCCTGATGAGTATACAGAATGAATTACCCAGTTAGGGAGTCCGTTGATTTATTCGACATAGTTGAAATGCAACGGTCTAGTAGAGTAGTTCGACAATTTGGTATGCTACAAGACATCCCAGAAGATCCACAATCGGGGGATGATATATTGCATAATGTTGGTCGAAGGGGGAACGTCAACAAAGACCGAAGCAGTCAGCATACCGCATACATACTTCGCTGGGAGAGGGTAAATGATCTACGTGTGGACATGCCACGATTTACTGATGGTGGTTACTACGTTGTTGTCGGATACAGTGAGTGATATGAATAAGTCACACGTAGATACATTGGACGTCAAGAATATTTTGTACAGACATGATATCAACATGGTGATGGCCCGGCATGGCAGCATGTGGTACGTTAATTTAGTGAAATTTTGTTTTTATAATTGTGGTACGTTAAGTTCAGTCTGTTGATACACGTCTGTTCCATACAGGCACTTCATCTACACATATTCCGACAGATTTCGCAGGAGCATCTACACATATCCAGACAGATTTTGCAGGCCTTCTACACATATCCAGACAGATTATGCAGGTACATCTACGACGTTTGAGCCAAATGTCTACAGACTATTATTTTCATGTGCCTCCAGAATCATACGATCTATCTCCATTCACTCCATATCCCCTCATGTCCACACAAGCCCACTTCAGCAACGTGGATACAAATGTCAATCTTGGGTTTGCAACATATGCGTCTCATACTTCACCTTTTGATGTCTCACCAGTTGTATTCCCTCAAGTGACGCCAATTCAACAGCCTGGCAACACACCTGCGGCAAGGGGAAGGGGTGAAGAAGTCGTTCGACAACGAAGAGTTCGAAGACAGACAAATCCTCCTCCTTGTGGTACTGGAGGAAATTTATTTCGTCGTCGTTGAAATCATCATTTATGTTGTATATATCTATGCGTTTTCTTACATTAGTTTGTTTGTGTTCTATTATGTTACGATATAGTACATTATAACAACATATCAACAACAAAGTAAAAAATAGTAACATAACATATTACAATGATATTTCATAATATTCTACAACGACCAACATGAAAATTATTATTTTTTACATTACTCGAACAAATTACAAATTTACTGATTTTGCAATGAAGTAGAGCCCATCTGTCGTCTTGCTCGGGCTTCTGGCCAATCCATCTCATTTTGGATATGTGTTGTTCGATCACTACCTACCAGTTTAGACTTACGCAGAATGGAGTTGTGGAATAACTCAAAGCACGGGGTGTCCCAATAGTGCTCTGCCCACAGTGGATTGAATTGCCCTTGATATGTTCCAATATTCAGACATATTATAATATTGGTTGACAAGTTTTTTTGCATTTAAGCCACAATGTCGACACACTTGTATCACATGTGAACATGGTATGCCGAATTATTTCTATTTTCCGCAGGAGCATTCCCCTGCTTTGAGGTTGACAACGTGAGTATTGGCGCCACATCCTGCTTGCTTCCTAGTAATTACAGAGGCGATTAATTGTCTTCGATCGAACATCCGAACATCATGGTGAATGGAATGATAGCCAGCACGAGCATATTTTTCAAAGACATAATCCGGTCGATTATTCTGGATCATTCATTCCGCTTTCTTAAGTCGTTCAAGAACACATCGCTCAAAAGTTAGTTGCACAATGGCGGTTATTGGAAGGTGAAGAGCACCCTTCTCAAACTATACCAGCCTTTTTGCATTTGAGATCTCGAATCCATACTTATCTTTAACCATCTGAATAACATATCATATTTTTGTCCAGATTTGCATGATCAATCGATAAATCATTCAAAAGACAAGTGTGAGAACCACCACACTTTGTTATTTTGAATAGTCCAATTTTTTTACTCAATGAGGTGCACCAGAAACCATCTGCAAGGCATATCTGGTGTACTATGTTTGCACACCACTTTCCATAATGTTTTTGTACCTTTGACAACAAGATACTCATGTTTTGCAATCCGTACCGAGTATTCATTCACAGCTGCCTGAAGATGACTTTTATCTTTAAATACCATATTAAGATGGATATTTCCTTTGGAATAATCGTAGTAACTCCCCCACTTACCAGTTGGAAGGTCGATCGAATCTCCAAATACGTCTGGATGTGTCGTGGAGAAAATAGAATTGTTGGATAAAGTCATGGTCATTTGTCGTGGTTGTGTCTGCTACATTAACTATCACATCTTCAATGTCAACCTCATCGGCATCAGACTCATCCTCAGATGGAATCCCCCCCGGTTCAGACTGAATATCATCTCTAAAATCCACAAAACTGTTTGCTAGTGGCTCGGGAACAATATTGTCAGCAACTATAGGAGCATCATCTTGAATCCTAGAGATAGTTGTCTTATTGTAACTACTACCACTTTTTGGCATTTCTGTAATAAAATCATAAGCTCTTCGTTCTGTTTGTATATACATCTCCAAACAACTATGATTTGTTCAAAATCCAATAGCTATGTTAAATTGTAATCACTGTTAACGTGAAAAATTATTTGTTTCATCCCCGACAAATCACTGAATATATATTTACAATATTTTTTCAGAATGAACTGGTTACGATCGATGCCAGTAATATCATATACGTCGTTCAATAACTGCAAATAATTAATAGTGCGAGATATTGTCATGCCTTTTGACGGACCACGATAATATCTAACAGATTCTGCATCTTGTAATAAATCGTCTCCCCAATACAACAAAACTTTAATTGACATACCTTAAAAAATAAAGACAAAATTTACAAATTAGTACATGATATATAATGTTGTTAAATTTGATTATTTATATAACAACGGACCTCTATTATGCCGATCGGAGGAAACAATGAAGACTATGGTTTACGAATTCTACGAGCAACCAGAAGAAGATTTTGGTTTACGAAACGAGCAGCATTATGTTCGGCTATATAGACGAGTAAATTGATTGTTGTCGCCATCTGAGATGGCGACATAAAAATAATAATTTTTTTTTCGATGTAGCAAACTTAGACGGCGACAAAGTTTAAAAAAAGAATTTCTATGTCGTTCTATTCCGACATCGACTGAAAAAATAAGTTTTTAATGTTATCGCCATGTGAGATGTCGATAATAAATATCGTTTAAGAATGTCGTCATCTCACATGACAACATAAAAAAATGTTTTTTTTAAAGAAGTCGCCATTCAACATGGCGACTTCGGTTAGCCTGATAATAAAAAAATGGATTAATTTGTTAAATAAAATATAAGTTAATTAATTAAAAAACCCTACTCATTTCATAAATCATACATCTATGTTTCATTATAAATTTCGATAATATAGACATGAGCGAAAAAAAAAAAGTACCACTAAGGATTGCAAAGCCCAAATATTTTATCCAATTACAGCAAAAGCGGTCAGCCAGTTGCTATAGTTATGGAAAAAGTATATTTTTAAAAAAATATTTTGTCGTGAATATATATATATATATATATATATATATTCGTAGAGAAGCGATCATCACCGTCTATGACATAACAAATCTGATACAGTAGCATCCAATTGGTGCATCACTTAGTACGAAACTTAAAATTGTGGCTCCGCTAACAATTATTGTTTTTGGGTTAATAGTATACGTTTGATCTAACAAAATTGTTAATTCTCATTAAAATAATGGATTCTTACTGATTGTGGCAAACATTTGCCTCAATATTAACCCTTCGGGTCAACCTCTTCATCGATCTACATGGATATAATTCATTAATTGTGTATTCATTTTAAACATTGGTCTCAAAAAAATAAATAAATAAACAAACAAACATTGGTATCAAAATGATTCACATTTTAAAGAAACAAATGGACAAATATATAAAGTTTCAAAAAAAATCACGAACATTAAGATCAACATATTCTTTCTCCCAGTTCGAATCTTTATTTTCTTTATCTTGTTGAAATATTTATTTTTGGGAACAATTTATATGATTATTAAATTACATTAATTTATTTTATTTAAAACACATTCTTTGAAAAATAAAAGTATTGACGTATGTTTATTGAAAAATGTATCTAATGAGAGGCGAATAAGAGTAGTCATTTTTTCTTAAAACAATTGGCTTTAAATATAGTTTAATTTTAAATAAGGCCAACTTATATTTTTATATATCCAATAATTTCTATTAAACAGAGACTATTGCTCCTCGTATAAACCATGTTGTTGCTCGAATATAAGAATTTTTTATACGAGCCGAGTGTTTACAAATACCAAGACACATACATCCGACTCATATAAGAAATTCCCTTCAAATAAATATAGTAATGAATCAGCACTTATTTTTTAAATTTTAATACAAATAATCACATTATATCATCCAGCATATTAAGCATTAATTAGCCCCCCTTAATATGTATTATCACATTACGTTACCCTTATTTTCCCATAGGTCATGTTGGGAAAATAGACTTAATGAGGAAAAAATAAAAAGAAAATAATTGAAAATTTATTCTTCCCTGAAATTGGGTGTATCATAAAAGAATTGTGAGTATATGACATCCTATTACATTTTAAGCAACAAAAATACTAGTGTTACGCAACCATTTCAAAATTAAAACAAACAAAAAAAAAATCTCAACAATTATATATTACGACAAAAACGATATCAAGTTTCTCCAATATTGTTTTCTAAAACTACGTCAGCAACAATAATTAAGTATATGATCTCAATGGATTGGAGTACACCTTCATTAACCATAGAAAGAATCAAGTTGGATCGTATACATACGCCAAAGACATACCACTACCCTCTTTTGTTTTCCTGGTTTGGGATATGCTGTGATACATATCACTGATGATGTATAAGTACGAACGACAAAATGTAAAAACACAAGTTATTTGAACAAATAAAGTAAAACAAAAAATTATTAAAAATGTATTTATTTTTCATAAAGATTTACTATATAAGGAAAAAAATCTATAAATGCACATAACTTGTACTCCCATAGTACTAGTATTATATAAAATTGCAAAGCCTTGAAATCGAATCATTATAATAAATAAAACTTGGTAAAATAACTTGTTTTTCCAATGTCACTTAAAGATTTCAACCCTTTAAATTTTCTTCTACCATCCCTAAGAAGAGAAGAAATGTCAGAAAACACAAGCCATTCTCATCTTCTTGGGTATTTCCCCACACCATTAGTCCCCACTGCTGCATCCAAAGGCTGGTCAACAACAAATCCAATGATTTTAGGACAAAATGTGTCTGAAAATCCTCATGATTCACAACCTATTCAAATACATCGTGGGATCATGCCAAATTTGCAATATCCCGACGTTCAACAGCATAATTTCATGAATTTGTTTGATCTTCAAGATCTAATATCTGCTGCAAGTGAAGAAGAGAGTTCTCAAAACATTTGGAGTCCCTTTGGATGTGTAGACATGGAGAAAGATCGCATCAAGAATGAGCACTACTCCACCGGCACTTCTTGGTTTGTTGATGATATGGTAATCAAGTTGACATCTTTCTCTACTAAGGAGTTGTATTTTTTTTTTTTATCTATTTTATTTTTCTCTCATACTTTGGAAAGTTATTAGGTCGTCTCCAACTCGTTGCAATATTTTTGCAATGAAATACCATAATTTATACACCAAACACTAAAGTTATCTCCAGTCCATCTCCTTCAGGTTTTATCGTAAAATGACTATTCTAATAATCTTCCCTACTATTTCATTTGCAACTTATTGCACTAAAAATATATTTACAAATTTATTAGTATCAATATATCAAATTTACATTTAACTAATTAATTTAAATAATTTTCTAATATAAAGTAGTAAAAATACATTAATTATAACTTAAGTTGATAATTTTTGTTCTTTAATTTACACTTCATCAACCATGCACACCATAACATTATTGGTATATATAAGGATTCAAGATTCAATAGTGATTATGAAGCCAACGTGAAGTGGCCAAAGGACAATATAGCTGCAGATGTTCAAGCAAAAACTGGTGCATCGAACCGTGGCAAACTCGGTGTAAGGAGGGTTCAAGAAAACAAAAATGGTGCGTCGAAACGAGTACGTATTAGCTCGAAAGACTTCATTCTTCCTCAAGGTTGGATCACTTGGAAACAAGAAAGGTTGAATGGTAAAAGTGCAGGAAACAAAGATGTGGTAAATATTCCGATTTTCACTACTGAGAATGGAAATAGGGTTTTACTATATTTTGGTTTACATTTTTAACTTTTAGCTTCTTTTTTTTTACAAATTTCTCTGATAATTTTGACATAATATTGTTCTATATTTTTAATGCTGGGTATATTAAGGTCAATTTCATACATAATTTTCTATTTCAAAACATGACCCCCTGATTTTTTTAGATAAAAAGTTATCCTACCGTTTGAAGCTTTGTTTTTGCATGGCAACATCAAATTTAAAAATTGTCCTACAAACGACTAGGTATTATAATTATTAAAATTATCAATACCATAAAGTGCAAGTGTCTAACACCCTTCGATTTACAATAACGAATGGACGAATAGCTGCATTACAATATCACCTTATCTAAATGTCTCTCCTGTGATTTGACATAAAAATATATAACATGGAGGTAGACGTTATTGTTTAAATAGCCGCATGATGTAAAAATATATAAGTTGGAGATAGACGTTATTGTTTAAATTAGATTGGTGAAATTCATTATTCTTCGAACTAGATGGGGTTTGGATAATTCACCCTTAAATTAAAAAGAAACTTAAATGTCAGAATATTTGAATCACAATGCAAATTAAGTAAGAACTTATATTTTTTTTTTATATGTCACTATGCAGTATTACATGGAACTAAGCACAAAGAAAAGATTCAGATCTCGCGTAGAGGTCAAAAGATACTTGCAAACCAAAGAACAGGTATGCTTGATCCTGTAATTTCTCGTGTTTCTTTTGTCCATTTCTCTTTGATATTACATGGTTATTCATTCAACAAGTACAATATCAAATAGCTAAATCTCAGTACTTCAAAATATTTTAAATACATATGTAGTATACAAGGTGAATTAGATCTAAGTATCAATTGAAATATGAACTAAGCAAACTAACTGGTGGATTCAAAACTTCATGTTTAACTCACATATAATGATACTACCGCAAACTAAACCCGCTAAGAGGGTGTATGAACAAATATAATCTATTCAAAGAAGGTGTATCAGTAAACTAGAAATGGAGAGAGCCCAGTGTTTTCTTATTAACTTACAGTTTTAGCTGTTTTCTGGTTTGTTTTCTTTTGTAACTATTTGGGTAGTTTTCATATTCCTTTTATAATATAATATTTTGCCTGATAAAAAAAATGTCATTCCGATAAATCCTAATATGTAATTTTAACAACAAAAGCAAGCAGTTTGTTTTGTCATCAGCAATACTAGAAACTCCTCTAGATAATCTTTTTTCCTGAAGATGAATCTGTAATCTTTTGTGGGTTTTGATGTTGTAAGCTATAGATCCACACAGACTAAGAGGTTTGAAAAGAACACACAAACATAAAACTTGTGTGTATACAAGTCATAATTCCAAAGACTTCTAGCAAGAGAATAATGGGTGAAAATATACAGGATAATCAGGTGGTCGTCCTGAATGAAATGGATGATCAGTTTCAAGGAACACAAGTGCCAATATCAACCGATCATGTTCATCGGAAGAAAATATTGAGAAGAGAAAAACTACAGGTACCATGAAAATAAACGAACTAAAAATTTATATATGTGATTCATTATACAGGAAAATATTTATTTTATTTCTCAGGTGAGAAGACCGAAGAAAAATGTGGTAATAATGAGGAATGCCAAATAGAATACATTGTTGAAGGTTGGTTTTTTGCATATATTTTTAGAACTTTCTTTCTAGATTATTTTGCTTAAGATTTTTGTTTCGTAGGTCAGCCAGTTATCCTCAATCAGTCTTACTCCTATTATGTTAAAGGTGGAACAAACTTTTACCACCTTGTCAAATTTACAGTCCATTTACCTCAAATTTGATACCAAGGGCAAGTCTTGATTTCTAGTGAGACATATCGATTGTGATATTCTTCTGCTGATATCTAGAGGATCTGAGGTTCTTGTCTCGTGAAATTTATGTCAACTTGTTGTAGTAGTTATGTCGACATGTTGGTGATGGTATGTATTTGGTTGTATTTTGGATTTACTTTCGTAGAGTGAATGATTTGATTTGGAGGAAGGGATTTGATTTGGAAAACGATTTGAATAATGTATTTGAAATGAGACGATGCATTTCAAATCCATCATAATTATCATTACATATACATGTATTAATAAATGGATGGATTTGAAATTCACCTAACATAAATCCATCTAACCAATTAAGTGGATTTGAAATTCATAGCTTCAAATTCTTCCATTCGAATGGACCCTAAGGGAATCGAAGGATTAAAATTTTGTTGTTTGTTTTGCAGTTGTGGGATAAAGCATGACCTTATGTTTGTTTTTGTTCATATTATGTTCGTACTCGATCCGTATAAATTAGTAAAGCATATTCTTACAGGCTTTCGGAGTGGCACAACAAACAAACACTTAGCCGTGTTTGGATTGAATGATAGTGATTAGCAATTTTATATTTATTTTTTAGTCTCGTGTTTGGTTTAAATAATTGAAAGAAAAAAAAAAGTTATACAATCATATTTATCCCACTTTATAGCAAAATTACGTATATTCCTATTTCTACCTTTTTTTACTATTTTAAAATTTGAAATTTCCACAAAAAATTGCAATTTATTTCCTATAACTTAATCCAAAAAATTGAAATTCCTTCCGAAATTTGAAATTCTCGCTAAATTTGAAATTCAAATTTTCAATAGTAAGATTTTTGTTGCTTAACAATTGAGTATTCGTTTCTTTATTATTATTGTTTGGTGAATTGTGTGGGAATTGCTTTATATTAACTTCGGAAAATTTTGACAAAAAAAGTGTGCCATTAGCAACAGTTTTAAACAGCTCGTAAGTTCCAGGTTTTAGGAGATGTTTTACAACTTTTACCACTGGCCAACATAACCCCTTCTATTGAACATAGGAATGTTAGTTGTAAAGTGATTGCATAACCGTTGCAAAAGGTTTAGGAGCCTTAAAAACAGCTTCTATAAGTCATTAAATAGGTTCTAAAAAAGAAATGGTATTGATCTACGATGCACATACACTCCTAAAAAGCATTTGGTGCAGTATCGGACACTTCTAGGACACCGACACGTGTCCTGATTTTTTTTTAAAAAAAATAAATCGAACACCAGTATTGTACACTCCCATCAAAATAGGGCACCCATATTGGACACGGACGATATGCTTGTCCGAGTCAGAAAGGACATTTTTTGGGTTAATTGTATAATTTAAAAGTTTTTGGTTAAAATGTTAATTTAAGTAATATTTATTTGGTGTTAGTATGAGTGATACTATGATGATTTCAGTGACATGCAATTACTTATATTGAATTTGATAAGAATATTTTTGTTACTTTTACATGTTTTCGAAATTAAAAAAATGTGAATTTTAATATTTTGTAATATAATACATTTATAAAATATATAAAAATATATATAACACAGCCGTATCGTATCATGAAAATTTTGAAAATCTGTGTCGTCATATCCATATCGTATTGTGTCAATGTCGTCGTGTCAGTATCCGTGCATCGTAGATATTGAGATGACCCAAAATAATAGTTTATTCAATAAATGAGTTGACAAGTAAAATGGGGAAAAAAGACGAGCAACGACACGTTCAGTATAGTTCATGGAATGTTCCATGCGGAGATTTCTACATCAATGATTTTGGTGGATCTATTTCGGAACACGGTCGAGGGGTAGCATAAAAAATTCATGTGAGCAGGCAGGGGCAAATGTACCCCTCTCAAACATATTGTTATTATATATTCTGTTACAGTAACATGGCAAACATTGTCACCTGCCCTAGCGGCGAAGGCATCCGCCTTTTTGTCTGTATCCCCTAGTTCTAATCCTCGCGTGGACAAAGCGAATATATTTTTAACCCAACTTATTATAGCAAACAAGGTCTCCTTGTTCCATTGGTTAGCACATTTGACTTCAAATCTCGAAGGAACCTTTGTCCATTTTTTTCCTCTTATTTTATTACTTTCATTTTTGTACGAATGGATAAATATCCGCAATAAATTTTTATTGTCTGTTAAACAAATGATTTCTTAATATGAAAAAATGCTATCGTCTTTCATGAAATTGAGCAAGTTCCTTAGTTGTATATCAATGAAACGAACATTTTAATAATGTATTGTTGCAATTAAACTCGATAAAGTGTATTATTTCTTGAAATCAAGTTAGTCCATTTCTTGAAATAATCGCATTTTAATTATTTACCTAATATTTTTTACCTGCATTCTTTAAGCTCGGATGTTTATCATAAACTTTTGGTTTAATTTTTATGTAATTAACTTTTACCCCCCACGATCAAATTTCTAGATTCGCCCCGGTGAGGGACATTTGCCTTCATGGTAACGCAGACCAAAAGTTAGAAACGAACTTTCACGCATATCCACACAATTTAGTGCATTTTCAAATATTAATTGTAGGTCAGGCTTAGCTTATATGGAATTCCAAAATCATAAACTAGAAATGGTAATGAAAAACAATAATTGGTTAATAATAACATATTTGGCGGAATGGTTCTTTAGAGATAATTTAAGCCTTCCAAAACTTATCAATTATACCCGTAGTAAATAATTTAATTACTTTTACTTTACTTAATTTAATTTCTTTATAATTTATTGTCATTTACCTCTGGTCATCCACCAAAGCATTTCTTCTCCAACTAATCTACTTCATTTCACCCAAATTTCTTCCGCCTTTTTTTATATATTCAGGGAAGGGGTTTAGTCCGGAGCTCGAGACCTCTCTCAAATTGGGACTTTGGGTGCCACTGGACCAAGAGACCTGTGGCGCAGACCAAGCGATTTGATGCAAGGAAAATAAAATATTACCTAACACTAGATGATGCCGGATTATTAAATAAAATCCAGCTCCTATCGCACCTACCAAATCCTACCTTAGCATAAAGCAAGGTCTCATGCATGAATAGAAGCAATGAATATATTCATAAAATTACAATGCAGAACTACAGTTCATAATATGTCTCAAAGCTTCATATAATTTGAAATGACTCAACATGTTCTATCTAACCTCTATACGGGCATGTAAAATTCACCGTTAACCGCCATCATATAAACTGCAGCATTTGAATATAAAATAAAACTAATGAATCACTACATGATTGAACTTAAATCAGACACCTTCAGTGTTGTTAATATTTTCTAGAGAGACAATAGCACCAGATCGAAAGTCGTCAGAAACTGGAGAATGCGACATAAGAATATATATCACCCAAAGATGAAGGCACACAATGTAAACAACTGACCATATTCTCGCTGTTCTATTTCTTCTCAGAAAAACAGCACCCGAACAAAAGAGTGAGTCCAGCTGTCGAACCATCGATCCAAAATGTCGATGACCAGACTCCATTCTCTCCTTCAACAAAGGCTTAAGCTTTGAGTTAGTGAATTCCAATTTATTTAGAGTCTCAACTGAATTGGGTAATGACTTGTTCTCGTCTAGCAATCTTGAAGCAGTCTACAAATTTCAAGTCGATTGTTCAAATCAAATGAAACTGACTCAACATATTCTGACATGTTGCAGTGATCCAGATCAAGGATAGGACTCACCTCGATCCTGAAAAGTAAGGAAGCCTTCTCCGACGATAGTGTCTCGACCTGATAACAAAAATTGAAGTTCTATACTCAGACTAGAAAAGCAAGGGCTAAATCAGCATCAAGTACAATACAAGTCTCCGTAGGAATAGATAAACTCTTCCAAGCTCCAAAAATGTGTCTGATTTAATCTTATTTGTCTACTATTTACTAGTAGCTGTAATCTTGTTTCGTCTATAAGCTTGTCTTAAGTTCTGAGTTTGAGAACCGTATGCCAATTAACCAAGCCAATGCTATGCAATCTGAAAGACACTAAGACAAACCTGTGCTTGCTTCTGAATCAAATGGTCGGTCAACAGACCGAGCCTTCGCTTGAGCTCAATTTCTACTTCTGTAGGATATTCCATTTCTTTTCGAGTTGTTTCAATACTTGATTCTAGAGTCTTGGCCTGCAATATATTAAGAACATTATTTTTAACGAATAATACATTTAATGTCACCCATGCTCATGAGAGAGTGAGTATCCACTAATACAATTTTATTTAAACATTTGCTGCTGTTCGGTGAAGAATATAACATGATGGTTTTAAGATTATTCGTGGCGAAACATTAATATTAAGATAGTGCACTATAAGAAAGACACCCTCTTTCATTTATACTCCTAAATCTGTGAACCACCACATATAATTCACCGGCACTTCAAAAGATCACTTGATGCAGTGTTGTGCATGTTCCAAATATGAAAACAACTCAAACATTGCTCAGACATGCCATGGGGCCTGTCCAGAATCAATGTTTTGGAAATAGCAGGGATTGTTTTCTATTTCCCAAATTTTTCGATAAACCTAAAATATTAAATAATTAATATTTTAATAACATAATCTTTTAGCAACTATTTTTGAATTAATAAATAAGCTATAGTTAATAGTGAGTATCTAATTAAATTTCACATATATAATTAATAATAATATTATTTTTCATTCAACACAATGAAAAATGAATTTCCAAAATAGCCACACATTTGGATCAAGGATTCAATGTCGTCGTGTTCACATTGTTGTGTCTATACCTTGCATCATTATCTACCACATCATCACTTCTTAGTACTTACTTCACCAGTATTCAACTCCACAGGAAAAAAGGTTTCAATTTATATATAGAAAAATATTATTATGAATTATACAGAAAGAGGGAAAAATGACAGCCGTTCCTAATGGATCCCAGACAACTAGCAATTCAACTGGAAAAAGATTTTTTGCAAAGAACAAGCAAGGGCAAGTGTCCGGATGGTGGACCATGCAGTCAAACCAATCAATTCAAGCTGATAATTTTTTACACATAATTAAATATGAATTACAAATTAAGTTAATCGGAAAGGAGAACTCACCTTTTCTTGCATTCTTCCCAATTTATCTGTCATGAAGGAATATTCCGCCTCAAGCATCTCCAGAGCAAAACCAACACCTTTAGAAGGTTGCAACTGCAGATTGTTTTACTTAAAACAATGAAACAAGGCAAAGGAAATGTGCTTTCCTAAATAAGAGAAGCAATGACTGCTCACTTTTTCTCCATTTTGTTGCATACTTGATATCTTCCTTTGCAATTCTACCGTGAAGAGAGAAAAAAATTAGTCAAGAAGCTTTAATACCAGCAATGACAAACGATATGGTGTCTTTCCTAAATAAATCAAACGCAAGCAATTAGATAAATGCTTGAATCTAACTTGTTTTTGTTGTCAATGAAAATCCTTTTGGACAAGTCTTTTTGCAAACATAAAATAATATGAGCAGATCTCCTTTCATAAATTAAAAGAAAATGCTGGAGTGAAAAAATATTGATATATTTGCAAATGATAGGGATGATTAAACAAACATTAACTTGGCTTCATGAAAAATACCCGCATGAGTTGCTTCTTTCAAATCAACTCCTTGACGAAGTTCAGCTATGCGATAAACCTAATCCAATCAAAAATCATGATTTAATCAGATTGCAGAAAAAAATCACCTCACATTCTAGTCTAGAGCAAGTTTCCACAAGTTTATTTCTGAAAGATTAAGGTACTCTCCAACAATGTGGAAAATTAACTCTCTTATTAAATGATCTGAAAATGTAAGAGGTGTGCTTTAGTTAATCAAATTAGATCGAAATAAAAGGCATTGAAAAATAAAGTTGCGCACCTTTTTTGTACCAGATACTTTAGTTAAATCAAATTAGATCGAAAAAAAGGCATTGAAAAATGAAGTTGCACACCTTCCAATACCAGCTAAGAACATTATCAATGTGATTTATCTTTTATTATAAAAGTATAAATAAGGCTAACAGGTGATGGCCGTACAACAGTTAGAGTTGGCCTACTCATTTGCAAAGTGAAATACAGTAAGTTTTGACCCTCGAGGTATTTAAATATAATTTAGTCAGTTCTCGAGGAATGCCATAAATTGAAGCTATACTTTCAACAATAAAAAACCAAACATGTAAAAGAGGGCGTTTATTACCTCTGCTTCAAGACTTTTCTGTACATTAGCAAGAGACTTTGAAAGATAAGCATTTGCACTCTGCAAGATACAGCAAGAAAATTACTGATTCATCGTACAGAGATGTAAAAGAAAGCTCATCCATTCACAGAAGTGTTCCTCGACAATGAGCAAATGCTGCAGCAAAATAATTTGCCTCATAAATATACATCATGCTTACATTTCCCAATTATGATGACAATTTTATTTTAAGGGAAAAAATGCAAGTTCATGTGGTCAATGGTCAAAAACATATGAACCATGATACAATATATGAATATGGAGATAAAGTCAAAACACAAAATCATACAACTACTCAAAACCTCAAGTTTGGCTAGTCGCACAAAGGCCTCCATCCGAGTGCTGTTATGTTTCTGCTTCTCTAATTCAACAGCTTCCATGATTTCCACCATGGATGTCTGTAATTCTGATGCCTGAAGCAAATCAAGCAAGCTATTATTTAAAAATATATAACATTCACAAAAGCTAGAAAATGAAATAGAATTTACAAAGCAAGGGTACGCACATATGTGAGCAGAATTACCAACCAAATTATACAAATACACAACAATTTGGAAAATTTGTGTTGGCAATCAGCTAATAGTTGATTAAAAAAATATTGAAATTGGAACATTGTAGCACTTGAAAAAAAACATCAAGTAGCATGCGCAAATGACTTTCAAAATGACTAGATTTTAACATAAAGCTACTGCAGTTTTAACAATTTATTTCTGAACATTGTTTAAATGAATACTCACTCCTCGAGATAATTTTTCCCGTCTTGATCAACAGCACATATGAGAGAATTTCTATTGTGCAAATACAACTATGCAGAAAAAGAACAGGCTTGGCATGCCCATAGCTTGAACAAAGTGTCCAGGAAAAAACTTATAGAAAGGAGTTGGGAGGGAACACAATTTTTTATAAAAACATCAATGATGATCTGGTAAGTTACTTGAAAAAAATGTAGGATGCACAGTTCGCTCCTCCCAGTTGGTCAACCACAAGGGTGTCCCGTAAAAAGGAATTATGTGGATCTCAAACTTTTGGGAATCGAGTAAAGCTAAAGTAGTCATAAACTTAGATGGATGGAAGAGATCTTTCTAAAGCAGGGATGGTCACCCTAGTTGGATCGGTACTTTCATCGCTCCAATTTATTTATTGTGCAATGTTCAACGTACAGAGGTGTGACAAATAAAATCAAGAAACTTACAAGTTTCCTTTGGTGAAGTTATGGTGGATTAAAATCTAGAAATCTTGATATTTATATGAATTTATAATAATCCACAAGACCGGGAGGGCTTGGTTATCAGCACTTTGGAGGCTCACAATGAGACCATATGTTACGTGGATTCATCATGGCATAGGATGACAATGGTAAAATTCTGGTTTCAAGGAATTGGTATTTTGGCCCTGCGAAAGAGTATCTCTAATTGGTACTTATGGGTTTTCTCTAAAGGTCCACCAAGAATGTTGAAGTGGTGAAGGAATCCCTGATGGAGGTAATGAATGAGCTTTACTCAAATGGTCTTGTTCACAATATCATTCCTTTCAAAAAACAGCGACATATAAAGAACCATCGTGTCTAAGAGATTCTCCTTGTACAAAATTATTGATTTCCTTGATCCTGTGATTCAAAATAATGGTCTTGGTAAAAAAATGGAGGAAATGGATGCTAGGATATACACGATCAGTTCCTATTCAGCAATGATCAAACCAAAACAAAGGTCGAGATATTTGAGGCAAGGGGACCTATTATCACCATTTCGTTTACTCCTGTTGAGGACTAATTAGCCGGATGATTGACGAAGGGGCAGGGTGTAACCATGGGAACTCATTCAAGAGCTAAACCAAAAGACTACAAATATCTTATGTGAATTGTTCGAAATGATATGCGTAGAGTCAATAAAAACTTGGAATTGGAACGAGAGGATAAAAATATTACGAGTAATTTTAAGAATTTGATTGCTAAAGTGAAAAACAAACAAACCATAAAAAACTTTTCTGGACTCCTCACTTTACAAAGTTATTGCTTTGGTTCCTACATGCCAGACTACTTAATATTCCCTGGATCATGTGGCATGTAAATGTCCAAAGGAAGGTTCATCGAGGAACAAACAATACATAGCTCAAACGCATGGACTCCAAATACCATAATCCAAAAAATAATTAACTCCAACAAGGAATAGAAAGGGAGGAAAGTACCTCCTGTACTTGTTGTTTAGCCTGTTCCTCAAGTATTTTCTCCAAACTCTGTTTCTCCCCTTCCAATCTGGCAACTAAATTCTCACGCTCCTGAATTGCCTCAATTGCTTTTGCAGCTGCTCTTTCTGCCAGAATCTGTTGCCTCCTCTTTCTCCTTTCTTCCCTCTCTCTTTCAATCTCAGAATCTGATGTTGAAGTAGTGTCTGTGTCAGAATTAGACTCTACATCGCTTGGTAGAGAAGGAACCTTCACCGTAGGTCCATTTCTTCCATGCATCCCAGTCACTGATGTTTCACCATCATTTGACTGCAGCTTCAATTTCAATTTCCTTCCACGAGAAACTGGAACCATATCGAGATTAACTTTGTCAGTTAAATCAGTTGTAGAAAGCATCTTCTTTCCATCTACAACAACATTCAACTCCTCAATTGTCCTGTCATCGTTATCATCAGCAACAAGAATTGAACTAGTATGCTTTTGATCTGATTCACCTCCACCTCCATTGCTTGGCGATTGATCGTTTAACATTATTGGTGTCACATCTTTCAAATTACTCGCCTGATCATTATTATCAGCATTTGAAATATTTTCCATGCCAACATTCGATTTTCTTAAAGCTGGGCCAAAATTCCTCACTTTCTTACCATCTTTCTTCAAACCGTGAATCCCTAATGCTCCTTTACTACCACGGTTCACATTAACTCCCACAGATCCTTCCCTTTTATCTGGAACACTCAACAATTCCGTCCAATCACTCTCAGTAAGTCCACCGCTCAAGTCCGGTGTAGAATTCAATTTTTGTGATATTCCAGCTTCATGATTTCGGTTACTATCACTATTGTTTCTACTAATAACATTTAAATTAAGCTTATCACGATTGTTATTTTGGTTAGTGATATTTTCTTGAGCTTTCTTCGTCAGCTGATCCTTTAAGAATCGCTTAGTTTCGGAAGTGTTTCCAGGTGAGCTCTCAACTCCTAATTGATTGCCAGGTCGTGGATTCTCATTCTTACCCAGTGATTCTGCAGCTTGCTGATCAATCTGAACCACACAATCAGTTAATCCGACAACGCTTCCACTCAAATTCATGATCATTTAATAACAAATATTTAAACTCATGATAAGAATATTGTTACAAACATAGAGACGCGTACTTTTCATCAATTTTATTCTGGTTAGGTTTTTCATCCATTAAAATTATACTCATTAAACTCTAAGAAAAAATAAGAAACAAAACATTGAATAGATTTCCAAATTCAATCAATAAGACCAAATCATCTGAAACGGAAATCAAAACCATGGGGGGATTAATTGCCTGTTGGAGAATGGATTCAGCTGCTTTGAGCTTGGACGAGATCCAGTGAGCCATTGGTTTCCGTTGGACCGAAGTAGCACTTTAGATCGGTGTTGTTACGCGACCGCGCATTTTAACGGAAGGTTTAGAAATATCACTGTCGGTTTTCCAGTCGGGCAGAGGGACGATGGAGGAGGAAAGAAGCGTGAATACTAAGGCTACAAGTCAGTTGACCGTACATCATTATGTGTCAGCGTCTGATTGGCTGTCTTGCAAATTTTGTCACAGGCGAGGAATTTTCGATATTTTTGAATTCATTGAGTTTTAATTATTTCTTCAAAAACTTTTGTTTCAGTCACTGGATGGGCAGAATCTCATACATCAATGTAATTGAAATCCAGTTTTTTTAAATACAAATGTACTTTTATTTTGGGCAAAATTTTGGGACATTACAATAGGAGAAATATTTTTCGTCTCACTTCACCAAAAAAGTTCTTTCAACTAATTCAAATTGTAAATACAATGACCAAACTAACTCTACTGTTATCAAAAGAATTGAAGGTCGTCCTACTCATCGTTCTCAAACTCCATGGTATATGGATCTCGTCGTGAGGCAACTCCTGCGGCGGCTTCGGAAACCTAATGACGCCTCATCATAAGCTCGAGCCGCTCCCTCCAAGATTTGAAAAGCTTAGACCACACATGCATCTCTTTTGTGGGTCCCGTATCTTTGCCGCCCATTTTCTCATGGTCGCTACCTCAGTCCTCTGTAAATCTTCTTCTTGGCCCAACAAAGACTGCAACAAGGATAAAGTGTAGCTATATGAAGATGAATTCAATGGGAAGTTGTTTGGTAGTTCTTCGCACATGATTCTTTAATGGAATAAGCGGTAGAATTAATGGCTTATGATGTATAGAAAAATGGGTGCATTACCTGAGTCTATCAGTGCATGTAATTTACATGCATCGATAGACTCAGGCGATGCATGTACTTTACATGCACCGCTAGTTGTTGATTCTTGTTTAAGATTGCTAATTCTTCAATTTTAAGAAGATGTAAATTCCTGGATGAAAGGACAGTAACACAAGTCATATAAAATAGTACGAAAAACTTGCTCGTAAACCATTTGGGATAAGAGAATGAATGCTAACGCAAGGGAATGAAGCTTGTTAGGGAAGGGTGTGCACACAAATTTTAAAAGAAAAACAGTCATAAGAAAAGAAACATCGACACTTTTTGATTAAAAATTAAAACTGTGGTGTCAAAAAAGCGAGAAAAATTTTTCAGAAAATTTAAAGAGACGGGTGCTAGCCAATTATTTGGTTAGATCTTTCTTAAACTTTTTGCTTTAGTGTGGTATGTTGTGGATGGTTGCAAAGACTACATTGTCATGCATATTTGCCTTTTTCATTCGTTGTTTTGCTCATTTTCTCGAGCATTTTGATGACTTGGTGGCCTTTTTTTGTGCAGCACTAATGAGAAAAATTACATGCACCGCTTGAGTCTATCGATACATGTAAAGTGCATCCGGCTACTATGTTTAGGTTAAAGACAGTGACTGGGTCTATCGATGCATGATTGACATGCACCGATAGACTCAGATGGTGCATGTAAATTACATGCACCGCTAAGTAATTCCTGATAGAATATCAGTTGTAGGTAGCACAATCTTATCTTCCAAAATCAAAGTTGAAAATTTAGCATTCTTAAACAAAAAAGTAGTTCCATGATTTCTGAAATTTCCACTTTATATATTTCATATTGGAAATATCATCACGAACCTCCTATGTGACATTAAAAAAATATCAATTGACATTTTAATGTGAGCTCAAACCTTAAACCTAGCGTAAAAGGTAGGTAAGAAAAGCCTCTTGAAATTGACATTTTATTTTATCTTTTTTTAGAATTAGTGTTGGATTTCAGATATTGTCCATCCGATGAGAAACCAAAGTTGAAGAAATAACAATCTGAAATTTACTACAAAAAGTTTATTTAACTAAATATACCTTTTAACAAACCGATAGCGTGCACCAAAATTGAAATAAAAATTCAATGTTAATTGATGTACAACAATCCCTTAAAAACAACAAGAAATAGTCCGTTGGAGAATAAAGAAAACATAATTGAAGCAAATTTCAAATTTCTCTTCTTCTAATTTGTAGGGCCAGTCACTAAAAATAATAATATTCAATCATAACAAACACATATTATGTCATATGATTGTGATTCAGTGTATCCAAGTTCCATGTTTAGGAGAAATATTGAATCAATTCCTTCAACTATATATCAATTCCCAAGCAAACGATCGGGATGCAGGCACAAATTGAACCATATAAATATTTTTCGATCGTGTTAAGAAAAACTGTTATCGTGTGTAATTGGTGATCGTATAAAGAAAATTGTTTATTTTGATTTGTTTAATTAAACAATGGTATTTTAGTACTAACAAATAGACTAATTAGATTAGGGTTTCAATGTTTTATAATCTGGACTTAGTTGAAAAAAGTTTCTTAAAATATGTATTTAGTTGGAAAGATTGTATTATTTTTTTTAAACTAATGGGCTAATTGACCGAGCATCAAGTAGAAAGTATCCTACCAAATTACGAATTCCCTAGCTGCTTATATATTTGGGTTTTGATTTTATTTATTTTTTTGAAAAAAGATAACCCTGTCAAATATATAATGTAGATCCCACCAAGGGTCATAAATGATCCAGAACCGGCCCTTGGTAAGCGGGCCAATTAATCAGTCAACAGTTCGACGGGTGTGATATCCACGAAATAATTATGTGCATTTGAGCATTAATTATGTATATGTGTTAATTATGGTATTAATTAATTTGATGTTGAATTAATTATTATGGTGAAATGCTTAGTCATATGGTGGACGTGACCTGGTAATGTATTTCAGGGTGCTTGTGATGCATGTTGGGGAAAATGGGATTTTGGCATGGTTTATTTAAAGTGGATATTAATTATCTTGGTAAAGCATGTTTAATTGAGTTTTTGTGCATTCTTGAAAAATACTTTTAAAATATAATGTAGGGATGTTTTATATATCATGCTAATTAATGGGGTGTCATTTTAATCTTTAAACCCACTATACCCCCTCACACTTTACTCTCTCACCCCTCTTAATCAAAATCCACAACCCTTATTCCCCAAAAACCCAAAACATTTTGCACAACAAGGAGGAAGAGAAAACTTTGGAAATCTTGTTATTGCTTGATTCTTGCAGGGAGTTTGAAGCTTCAAGTGGTATAAACCCCGACTAGTATTGTTCTTATGTATTTTGAAAGGAAATGGGATTGTGTTTTGGGATTAAAAATGGTTTGTTTTGGGTATATGTTGTATTTGGTTGGGTGTTGAATTTTTGGTGTCATTAAGGTTTATATTGAAAGTTTATGGTGTTTAGATGTTATTGGTTTGTTGGTATTTGTGTTGGTATGGATTGGGGAAGGTAGAAGGTGGAAATGGTGAATTTTCATGTTGCGGGTCGCGGCGATCGATCGCCCAAAATGGAGCGATCGATCGCCCAAAATGGAGCGATCGATCGCGCGCAGGCAGTGACGAAATATAGCATTTGGCGATCGATCGCCAAGTTGGGGCGGTCGATCGGTGAGGCGATCGATCGATCGATCGCTCCAAAAATGGCGATCGATCGCATATCGCCATATTTTGGCATTAAAGGCTGCTGGACCTCGTGATCGATCGGGACTCGATAGCGATCGATCGCGAGATGCCAGAAATCGAAATTTAGGTTAATTTAGTGGGATTTTTGGTATCGGACTATTATTGGTTTGTGTAAATGTGTAGAACCATCCCAGGTGGCAACACAACCAATGAGATAAAGTTTTACAATATCTCCACTTTTGGAACAAAGGTACGCAGTGATACGTACGGGCATCGGACGGTAAAATGTATTTTTACGTGTTGGGCTATGTATTATGGTTGCATACATACATTGGTTATGCATTATGGTTGCAAGCATGAATTTGGTTATGCATTATAGTTGCATACACTCATTGGATGCATTGGTGCATGTGATTGTAAGTCGAGATTATATTCCAGTGATGAAGAGTGCTTGTAAGGTAATATAGCATTCAACATTTTGTATAACGAATTCCACCTAGTTTCTAATGGT
Source organism: Haberlea rhodopensis (assembly GCA_907163345.1). Classification (NCBI taxonomy): domain Eukaryota; kingdom Viridiplantae; phylum Streptophyta; class Magnoliopsida; order Lamiales; family Gesneriaceae; genus Haberlea; species Haberlea rhodopensis. The sequence continues at coordinate 1,597,409 of CAJQUN010000009.1, forward strand.
GATAGAAAGAGAAGATGCTTTAAACAATTAGATAAAACATAATTGTTTCCAATCACGCTTAACAAGGCTCGTGCGTAACCATTTAGCATAGTATTTCATTTTCTCAATACATGCTGAGTGATACCAACTTTAACAGCCAAATTAATAACATGACATACACATCTAACATGAAAAAACAACAACATCAAGCATTAGTTTCAGATGAGTCTTTAAATCACGCATCGCAACATTGTTATTCGCAGCGTTGTCTAATGTTATTGAAAATACCTTATCCTGAATTCCATAATGTCTACAAGTGTGAAATATATATTTAGCAATTACATAACCAGTATGTGCACAATCTAACTTATCTAAAGACAAAATTCATTTTTGCATACACCAAATATCATCAATCCAATGATAAGTGACAACAAGATATGAACCCGAATTTAAAAATTTGTCCAAATATCTGTTCTTAAGCTAACCCTACGAGACAAACTAGAAAGATGTTGAAACAATGTATTTCTATATTCAACAAATTACGTTCATACAAATTTTTTTAGTGTGTGCCTATAAATATGTTTAAACATGGGTTGTATAGACGAACAAAATTCAATAAAAACCAGCATGTTTAGCTTGTATAAAAGGTAGTTCATATCTAATCACATATCTAACAAGTGACATACGGTTAATTTCAGCAGTTAAAATAAAATTCATGACAGTGAGAACATTAATTTGTGCTTGTGTTGCTTCTCGACCTAATGGTTGTAATGTTGTCTCATCAACATTATGTTTTTACTAAGTGTTTTTTAAATATTACGGTGCCTCCACTGGAACCACCAGCTTTATATGAATATTGTATCTTACATAATTTACATATTGCAATAGATTCGCTGGTACCTTCTTTTTGATCGAGTTCAAAGTGATCACATATCTTACTTCTTTTGGCAAGAGTCGGTTGTCTACTCACTGCTGTAGTGGCTCCGGATGACTCCACTTGTTGTCTCTCTTGGGCTTGGGCAGCAGGAGGTTCGGCAGGTTGTTCGGGTTGTTGCGATTCGACGTTCATAGATGAACCACAAACTTTGAGGTCAACAAAATAATCAAATTTTCATTTAACTCATGAATTGGCACATGCAAATTAATTCCCGAAGATGAACTCAGTGATAGACGACCCGGGACGAGACCCCGGCTACGACCAGCGCCGCTACTAGATGAAGATGTCATTATTATATAAGTAAATTGTAGATAGCACAATGGAGAGAAAAATATGAGATTGAAGTATACAACTTTGTAAGAATGAATTGTGGGGATTTACAAAGCACAACACACATATTTATAGTTTTTTTTTTATAAAAAAAAACTGAACGTTGGCAATGGCTAAAGAGTCGTTGCCAAGCGTTCAGCAAGGCAACGACTATATAGCTGTTGCCTTGCTGACATTTAATTTTTTTCTCAAAATTAACCGGTTCCAGAATCGGAACCGGTCCGATAGCATCGAAACCGATGGTGCTACAGGTTTGGATCCCCGGAATCACCTCGGACCGGTTTCTTACAGGTTCCAGGGCGGTTCGAATCCGGTTAGCCCAGTTTCTGTTTCGAACCGGGCTAACCGGTTCATTTTGGGCCGGGTCCGGATTGACCCTGTCCGATAAGCACCCCTAATGGGGACTTTGGGTATGTCTAACCGAGATGGACAAAGTTAAATTTACATTCAAGTTCTTCCAAAATTCAGCCAATGGAACATTCTTGCTGAATTCTATAACATGAACTACTACAGGATTTGCTGAAGAACTCTTTGAAACAAAGAGAAGAATTCTTTGGGAAAACAAGATTCCGACGAGTAAAGAAACTTATCGGAAGTTCTGCAACATGGCACACATCGGCCGATGGAAAGATCGGGTTTGCCAGGCGTGCCCAGAACGGAAAGAGCCAGAGTCCGGGAAAGGGTTCCGGCCCAAGCTTGATCGACAGGAAGCAGAAAAAGATAAGAGATCTGCATACAAGAGGACACATTTTCCTAAAGCTCGGGGACCACAAAAATCAATAATGTAAGGATTCTCCGACCAAGGAAAAAGGCATGGACCATTAAACACAATCAGACAAAATAATGGACCACTCACGAGAAAAGTTGGCATACTCAGACAAAATATGCCAAACCACAGATAAAGGCGCACTCGCGTTTGGAATCCACATTTGAAGTCCGGGTTCATGCATATATAAGGCCAGACATTGAGGAAGCTTATGACATCAGAAATTTTCCATAATAGTCTCCAAACTATAAACTGATCATATTTTCATAGATTGGCAATTCTCTTTTCTTTCTAAGAATTCAAGTTTTCAATTCTGTCTGTTAATGTATTTCGAGTCTAGCCTCATATGTGAGAGGCTAAACAAGTTAGTCTCCTCCCACGAGAAGATGTATTAATGTAATAAATATTATAAGTATTTTCAGAATAAAACGAAGGCTTTTGCCCCATCTATCTCTCAGATTTATTTAAAATATTTTTATATCTGGTTATGCTATACTCCTTAAGGTAGGAAATGAATTAAGGTTGTGCTATGTATTTTTTGAAGGAGTCGGATAAATTGCAGACTAACCTCGCCTGAGGGGCTATGGTTGGATGATGAAGAGTCATTCGTAAAACAGTATAGGGGACGTAATTTTCCGACTTGTGGATTTGCAACTCACCTCAACTAGTGTCGTTATGGTCAAAAAATATATATTATTTTGTCAAAATTTTATTGTTTTCCGTAAGCGAGATGTGTCTGTTATAATTTTAAGCAATTCTCTTAAATAAAGGGTAAAATGATCTGAAAAATAAAGAAATGTAGAAGAAGACAAAACTATGGAGCTATCTTAAAGTTATTTTAAATAGGGAGGAATCTTAAAGTTGAAAGTAGGTATGTGAATTTTAGTGTAAGTACCCTTAAAATAATAATAATTTTTTATTCCTAGAATAAAATAAAATTATTTTATTTAAAATAAGAAATCTATTAATTTGAGATATCGGTAAAAAAAACCTACCGATGCAAAAGCGCGGAAGAAGCGAGTGCCGACGCAGCCACTGTGTATAACGCTGCGTTTTTGCTTTCCATACCCCACCCATATTTTTGTCCCGCCCACGCGTTCTACACTCTAAAATTGTCATTAATAACTACTTTTTATTCCATTTTGTATGGAATATAGCTTTATTTATCTTTAAATTAAATAAAAAAGATTTTTTTACGGGGAGATGGACGAATTTTTTTGCACACAGCATAATTCGAGCCGTCCCAAATAGGGACATGCGTTGTGCCACTCCTGCTAAGGCCACTCAAATAAAAACAATTTTATGTTGACATTACTAGTATTTGGATTTGGTTAATACATTTTTAAAATTTTTTTATTCAATTTATCTTCAATTATTATTTTTACTATTAATAAAATAAAAAGTGTTATAAAACCTCAGTTTTTCTCTTGTTGTGGCCATTCTATTATTTATAACTATAACTCCAATTTTTAAATTAGTAGAAATTTGATTAGAGGGGAATTTTATCCACTGAAAAACTATTTTAAATTCATAAATATATGTTTCTCTAATTATTCATCAATAGGTTTAATATTAAATTAATTACATAGATTAAAAAAGTGTAAGTACCCTAGTTCCCTAGTTCCTTAAGTGCGGATTAAAGGCGTAAATAAAAAATTTCCATGCATAAACAGAGTATAAAGGTTGTGTTGATGCCCTGAGCTATTAAATTGCAGTGCCAAAATAAAGTTCCAAAAGGGATTAGTTACATTCTCAACCAATAAATGCTAATCATATAGCTTTACACTACTCCTAGAGTAGAGACTATACAAAATAATTAAGCCTGCTATGCCAAAAGCACTCCTCACTGGCTCACCGCATCAACCCGCCTTAGCCCGTCCGCCCAAAAGTACCCTACAGGAACAACCTCAAACCATGAGCATGTATATAAATCATATTCACAATAATATGATCATAATTCAATGCATAAACCGTAAATGCAACCCACTTCCTGTATTTAACACATTTAAAAGCTCCCTTGGTTGTCCCTGTACCACAATAATAATCAAAGGATTATAATGCCAATATTCATGTCATGACATGTATCCATTCCGTGTATATCAATGGCCAATTTCCAGTCTTATTATATCAGTGGCATAATACCCCTCGCGTTTATATGACAACGACATTAATACCCTTCGCTTCGACATATTAGCGGCATAATATCCCTCGCATCAATATAACAGCGGCATTATCCTTCGCTTCGACATATTTGCGGCAAATATTCTTCATCGCTAAATATGACAGCGGCAAGTATTCTATCATCGCTTCGACATGACGGCGGCAAGTATTCTATCATCACTGCAATATAATCTCGACTCACAATATATATGCAACCGTAATGCATATCCAACCATGTATGCAACCATAATGCATAACCAACCATATATGCAACCATAATGCATATCCAATCATGTATGCAACCATAATGCATAATTAAGACCATGTATGCAACCATAATGCATAACCAATCAAAGCGTAATAAATACGTTTTACCGTCCGATGCTCGTACGTCTCACTACGTACATTAGTTCCAAAAGTGGAGATATCGTGGAACTTTATCTCCTTTGATGTGTGGCTACCTGGGATGGTTCTACACAATCACATGAATCCATATTAGAAGCCAATAAATGAACCATTACCAAAAACATCATCATTTAGAACAAAATCCCAAAACCCACATTTTATGCCTTGCGATCGATCGGTTCCTAAGCCCCGATCGATCGCTAAGTGAAGAAAAATAGGCATCCAAGTACTGCCTCCACCGATCGATCGAAACTTTTTATCGATCGATCGAGACATCACACCGATCGATCGGAACAAAATTACCGATCGATCGGTAAGCTCATTCTACGCCTTGTTCAGGCTCTGCCCTGCTCGATCGATCGGACCCTAATTTCGATCGATCGAGCAGCCCTGTTCCAGCGAGAATCCTCCAAGTATGAGCTTCCAACAACACCTAAACTCATATACAACCAATAACAACCACCATGCTCAACATTTAACCACAAAACAACCTTAAAATACATCCCCCAAACATAAACAACATGTTGGACCAAAATCCACCCTTTTTAACCCCAAAAACAAGCTACAAACCCAACCAAAACTCAACAAGACTTCACCATAATGAAAGCTTACAACTTGAGCTTTAAGTTTTTAGCAAGAACTCACAAAAGACCCATTTTTCAAAGCTTTCTCCTCCCCTCTTGTTTCAGAAACGAAAAATGGAAACTTTTGGATGAATGGAGGAGGTTGTAGGGACATACAGCTGATAGAGAGGAGTGATGGGATGTAAAGGTGGGTGCAAGTGGCTCCCTTGCCAACTTATGGGATTTAAATGTTCATCTAAACAAAAGCATGTGTATAGAATATCCCAACATGATATTTTAAAAGCATTTTACCACAATGCACCAAAAGCACCATTAAAATCATGCTTTACCAAAAATTACAAACCAACACATTTAAACCATTATAACATCAGATTTCCCAACATGTATAACATGCACCCTGAAATGCTCTACCGGGTCACGCCTACCATGTGACAAGCATTTCACCAAGATAATTAGTCCCAACACATAATCTAATTATCACCATAATATCACATAAACATAATTAATGCCCAAATTGCAATTAATGATTTCGGGGATATCACAATACTCCCATACTTATAAGATTTCGCCCTCGAAATCGCATGCACTTACCCAAATCGAAACTAAACATAAATCACATACCAGAGAATAGTTCCGGGTAGTGCTGCACCATATGCTGCTCCATCTCCCACGTGGCCTCCTCGACACCCCTGCGATCCCACTGTACCTTTACCATTGGTATCACTTTGTTCCGAAGCCTGCGATCAGCCCTATCCAGAATCCTGACTGGCCGTTCCTCATAGGATATATCAGAATCTAACTGAACCTCAGAAGACTGCAATACATGCGACGGATCGGCTCATACTTCCGCAGCATAGATACATGAAACACGTCGTGAATACCAAACAACGACGGTGGCAGTGCCAAACGGTAAGCCAAGGTACCGATGCGCTGTAAAATTTCATACGGTCCCACATACCTTCGAGATAATTTACCACGCATACCAAACCGAACCACACCCCTGAAAGGTGAAATCTTCAAAAAGACCCTGTCTCCGAACTGAAATTCCAACGGTCTCCGCCGTTTATTCGCATAGGCGGCCTGCCTGTCCTGGGCTGCCTTCATTTTCTGACAGATGATCTTTACCTTATCCTCCATTTCCCAAATCAGTTCGGGTCCTCCTACCGCTTTACTGGTCAAGTCATCCCAGTATAATGGCGACTTACAACGCGTACCATACAAAGCCTCAAACGGTGTCATCTGAATACTCGCCTGATAGCTGTTGTTGTATGAAAACTCTACCAAGGCCAAAGAATCTTGCCATAAGGCATCAAATTCTAATACGCAAGCCCTCAACATGTCCTCGAGCGTCTGTATAGTGCGCTCTGTCTGACCATCCGTCTGGGGATGATAAGCCGTACTCAATCTCACCTCAGAGCCCAAAGCTGACTGTAAACCTCCCCAGAAATGAGAGGTGAACCGCGGATCTCTGTCAGACACAATGGACACTGGAATCCCATGTAGTCTCACTATGTCCCGGACATACAACTGAGCCATCCTCAAGTATATGTACGTCATACAGTAGGGGATGAAGTGAGCTACCTTTGTCAGCCTGTCAATGATCACCCAAATGACATCACAACCCGAAGTAGTCCTCGGCAAGTGGGTCACAAAGTCCATAGATATATGCTCCCACTTCCACTCCGGTATCTCTAAGCTCCTTAGCTCGCCACCGGGTCTCTGCCTCTCTGCCTTAACCTGCTGGCAGATCATACACCTCTTGACAAATGAGATCACATCACGTTTCATCCGTTTCCACCAGAACTGATCACACAAGTCCTTATACATTTTCCTCCCTCATGGGTGGATGCTAAATCGGCTGCTATGAGCTTGCTCTAAGATTTCTCTACGCAACTCCGGCGTACATGGGACTACCCATCGGTTACCGAGTCTCAAAGAACCATCCTCAGCCACCCTGAACTTCGATGGCTGCCCCTGAAGTTCCAAAGATGACCATCTCTGAATCTCAACATCTGTCCTCTGAGCTCTCCTGATATGCTCATAGATATCTGGCTCAGCCAATAAGGTCGATACATGCACAGGCGATGTATCCACGTCAAAGTCATAGCCCAGATAGCAATATGAAATCATCATAGCCGACAAATGCATGACCTCCTCAGCAGTACTCTTCACCTTCCGACTCAAGGCGTCTGCTGTCAAGTTCGCCTTCCCCGGATGGTACTCAATCTCACAGTCATAGTCTTTGAGCAAATCCATCCATCTTCTCTGACGCATATTCAACTCCGCCTGAGTAAACAAGAATTTTAGGCTCTTATGATCCGTGTATATGGTAAAAGATGTACCATACAGATAGTGCCTCCAAATCTTCAGGGCAAAGATAATAGCTGCCAACTCCAAATCATGAACTGGGTATCTAGCCTCATGCGGCTTCAACTGTCTCGATGCATAAGCTACCACGTGCTTGTCTTGCATCAATACACATCCCAAGCCCTGAAGTGATGCGTCAGTATATAGAACAAACTTCTTGTTCTCCGTGGAAATTACCAATATAGGAGCCGTGGTCAAACGATGCTTTAACTCTTGAAAGCTCTGTTCACAAACCTCAGACCAATAAAACGGTATCCCCTCCTGAGTCAACTGAGTCAGTGGCTTAGCAATCTTAGAAAATCCTTCGACGAAGCGTCGATAATAGCCAGCCAAACCAAGAAAACTCTGTATCTCAGGCGCAGAAGTGGGTGCAGCCCACTCCATCACAGCCTCAATCTTCCTGGGGTCCACTGAAATCCAACTGCTAGATATGACATGCCCCAGAAACACTACACTGCTCAACCAAAACTCACACTTGCTGAGCTTGGCATATAATTGGTGATCTCTGAGGATCTGGAGCACCGTCCTCAAGTGTTGCACATGCTCTTCCTCGCTCCGAGAGTAGATGAGTATATCGTCAATAAACACAATGACGAACTGATCCAGATAGGGTTGGAACACCCGATTCATCAAGCTCATAAAGACAGCCGGGGCGTTCGTCACACCGAACGGCATTACCAAGAACTCGTAGTGCCCATACCGAGTCCTAAATGCTGTCTTCTGCACATCCTCCTCCCTGACCCGTATCTGATGGTACCCGGATCTCAAATCAATCTTACTATGCAGCTTCGTGCCTTGCAACTGGTCAAACAAGTCGTCGATCCTTGGAAGAGGATACTTATTCTTCACCGTGGCCTTGTTCAGTTGCCGGTAATCGATGCACAACCGCATCGAACCATCATTCTTCTTCACAAAAAGAACCGGTGCGCCCCAAGGCGATACGCTAGGGCGTATATATCCTTTATCAAAGAGCTCCTGTAACTGCTCCTTCAATTCCCTCAACTCCGCCGGTGCCATCCTGTAAGGTGAACGAGAGATAGTGGATGTCCCCGGTAATAACTCAATCCCAAACTCGACTTCCCTAGCCGGTGGGAATCCTGGAATCTCCCCCGGGAACACATCGGCAAATTCCGCTACCACTGGTATATCCTAAACTCTTAACTCTTTGCTCTTTCCCAACATATCCACGGCATAGATGATATAACCCGTGTGTCCACGTTCCAATAATTGGGACATTTTAATTGCCGAAATCAATGGAATCTTCGCACGAGAACCGTTGCATAGAAAATCCACTTAACTCCCAAATGAGATCTGAACCGTACTGTCCTCTGTCGACAATCTACCACTGCCTGATATCTGTTCAGAATGTCGATGCCCACAATGCAGTCGAAATCTGACATACCCAAAACAATCAAATCTGCCTTTATCTCATTGCCCTCAAAATAAATGAGGCAGTCCATCAGAAGCTGATCAGCAACAACTTTCCTTCCAGTGGGTGTCGAGACCAATAGAGACGTGGGCAACGGAGACATGCACATATGATGTCTCGCCACAAAGTCCGCAGACACAAAGGAGTGCGAAGCACCTGTGTCTATCAAAATAAAGGCGGAATACGTAAATAGAAGGCACGTACCAGCTATCACTTCCTCTGGGGCTGCATCGGCCTGCTCCCTGGTCAATGCATAGACCTGTCCCTGAGGTGGCCCCATCGGATGTCCTCCCACATGTCGAGGTACCATCGGCGGCCTCTGCTGAAATGTACCACTAGAAAATCTCCCTCGACCTTCCCTGAGATCCGTCTGGCCTTCCCGATTAGGGTAACGCCAAGCAATGTGGCCCGACTTGCCACATATGTAGCATGCAGAACAATCACGCATCAAATGCGGCCCTCCGCAAAAGTGGCACTTAACCTCTCCAACTCTACCAGGTCCTCCAAAAGTAGATGCACCACCTCTCCCGTCACCTTGTTTCCGGCCATCCGGTCGCTTTCCGCTAAAACGGGAAGAAGAAGAAGTCCCTCGTGACTTAAAAGATCCCCGTGGCCTCAGATTCTCTGATGTAAATCTCTGTGATGAGGCTGGTGGGGGTGCGGCATCAGTATAAGCACTCACCCCAATCTCTGCCAACTCCGCTCTTACAAGTGCATCATCAAAGGATGTCAGGTTGTTAGAAATCACCCGATCAAATAGTTCCGGTCGCAACCCCTTCAAAAAGTTCCTAATCTTTGCATGTCCATTGGTGGCAATGTGTGGAACATACCTCAACAAGGACGAGTAGTGCATGGCATAGTCCGAAACTGTCATGCTCCCTTGTTTCAAGTTTGTAAACTCATCCTCCTTTGATTGTCTAGCCGCAGCCGAGAAGTATCGGTTTAAAAACGAGTTCTGAATAGAGTCCAGTCGACCACCATGCCTTGAGCCCTCAACTCCATCACAGTCGTCTTCCACCACATAGAAGACTTTTTTGCCAATTGAAATTCCGCCAATCTCAACCATGCCGTTCTAGCACACGGCGCAGTTACAAAGATCTGTTCCAATCTCTCTAGCCACTCTTCGGCCTCTTCCCCTGTTTCTGTCCCTTCAAACATAGGCGGGTGGAAGGTCAGGAACTGTGTCAGGCTAAGCTCCCCTGGTAGTAGTAACTGAGCAACCGGTTCCATGCCCACGGCAGGTGGGGGTAAAGGATTTGCCTGACCAATGCTAGCGTTCACGCTCCCAACATCACCAACCTCTTCATTAAGGTTCCCCGCATTCATAGCAGCCATGCTGTAATACAAGGGTTAACAACAATTCCAAACAATATACATGTTATGCCGTTAGATAACATGAACGATAATAAGCATGTTATTATAACAGTTTATACACCAATATGCGCCACATGCATAAACATGCTCAAATGTAAACACTTAGCTAACCATGCTAAGGCTACCCTTCACTCATCCCGTGTTCTCTAACCATTGCTCTGATACCACTAATGTAAGTACCCTAGTTCCTTAAGTGCGGATTAAAGGCGTAAATAAAAATTTCCATGCATAAACAGAGTATAAAGGTTGTGTTGATGCCATGAGCTATTAAATTGCAGTGCCAAAATAAAGTTCCAAAAGGGATTAGTTACATTCCCAACCAATAAATGCTAATCCTATAGCTTTACACTACTCCTAGAGTAGAGACTATACAAATTAAGCCTGCTATGCCAAAAGCACTCCTCACTGGCTCACCGCATCAACCCGCCTTAGCCCGTCCGCCCAAAAGTACCTACAGGAACAACCCCAAACCATGAGCATGTATATAAATCATATTCACAATAATATGATCATAATTCAATGCATAAACCGTAAATGCAATTCACTTCCTGTATTTAACACATTTAAAAGCTCCATTGGTTGTCCCTGTACCACAATAATAATCAAAGGATTATAATGCCAATATGCATGTCATGACATGTATCCATTCCGTGTATATCAATGGCCAATTTCCAGTCTTATTATATCAGTGGCATAATACCCCTCGCGTTTATATGACAGCGGCATTAATACCCCTCGCTTCGACATATTAGCGGCATAATATCCCTCGCATCAATATGACAGCGGCATTATCCTTCGCTCGACATATTTGCGGCAAATATTCTTCATCGCTAAATATGACAGCGGCAAGTATTCTATCATCGCTTCGACATGACGGCGGCAAGTATTCTATCATCACTGCAATATAATCTCGACTCACAATATATATGCAACCGTAATGCATATCCAACCATGTATGCAACCATAATGCATAACCAACCATATATGCAACCATAATGCATATCCAATCATGTATGCAACCATAATGCATAATTAAGACCATGTATGCAACCATAATGCATAACCAATCAAAGCGTAATAAATACGTTTTACCGTCCGATGCTCGTACGTCTCACTACGTACCTTAGTTCCAAAAGTGGAGATATCGTGGAACTTTATCTCCTTTGATGTGTGGCTACCTGGGATGGTTCTACACAATCACATGAATCCATATTAGAAGCCAATAAATGAACCATTACCAAAAACATCATCATTTAGAACAAAATCCCAAAACCCACATTTTATGCCTTGCGATCGATCGGTCTAATTGAAGAAAAATAGGCATCCAAGTACTGCCTCCACCGATCGATCGAAACTTTTTATCGATCGATCGAGACATCACACCGATCGATCGGAACAAAATTACCGATCGATCGGTAAGCTCATTTCACGCCTTGTTCAGGCTCTGCCCTGCTCGATCGATCGGACCCTAATTTCGATCGATCGAGCAGCCCTGTTCCAGCGAGAATCCTCCAAGTATGAGCTTCCAACAACACCTAAACTCATATACAACCAATAACAACCACCATGCTCAACATTTAACCACAAAACAACCTTAAAATACATCCCCCAAACATAAACAACATGTTGGACCAAAATCCACCCTTTTTAACCCCAAAAACAAGCTACAAACCCAACCAAAACTCAACAAGACTTCACCATAATGAAAGCTTACCACTTGAGCTTTAAGTTTTTAGCAAGAACTCACAAAAGACCCCTTTTTCAACGCTTTCTCCTCCCCTCTTGTTTCAGAAACGAAAAATGAAAACTTTTGGATGAATGTAGGAGGTTGTAGGGACATAAAGCTGATAGAGAGGAGTGATGGGATGTAAAGGTGGGTGCAAGTGGCTCCCTTGCCAACTTATGTGATTTAAATGTTCATCTAAACAAAAGCATGGTGTATAGAATACCCCAACATGATATTTTAAAAGCATTTTACCACAATGCACCAAAATCACCATTAAAATCATGATTTACCAAAAATTACAAACCAACACATTTAAACCATTATAACACCCAATTTCCCAACATGTATAACACGCACCCTGAAATGCTCTACCGGGTCACGCCTACCATGTGACAAGTATTTCACCAAGATAATTAGTCGCAACACATAATCTAATTATCACCATAATATCACATAAACATAATTAATGCCCAAATTACAATTAATGATTTCGGGGATATCACAAAAAGTATGGCAAAAAATATTATTGTAAAGACATGTATACTATGTACACTTTACACATGTTTATCAACAGCTTAGTTATAGCATAAAAGAAATGGTGGGAATGATCAGATATGATTTTTTTAATAAGGGGAGGGCTAAAAGAAATTTGAATATCATGAGATTTGAATACGATTTTTTTTAAAAGGAGAGTGAGCTTTAACTAAACATAGCCAAAAGCTTTGATATGATCTTTTCATATAGCCAAAAGTATAATATCCCAATGATCTACAAAAATAATATAGGATAAATAATTGAGAATAATAAAAATTATCCAATTTAAAAAATTATTTAATTAATTATCAAAAAAACTTCATAAGACCATCTCTAAATTAATTCTTAATTTTAATATAATCTCTATTTTTTTAATAAAAAGTATTTATTTCTACAAAAATAATTAATATGCAATACTAATTTGGATAAGTCAATATTCAAAGTCGTCTAAGTACAATTTCAAGTAATATTTTTATATTATAATTCTATTTTGGTTGTAGTTGACTTTGTAGTAATAATAAAAAAAGACATAATTTAAAATCATCTTATTTTTACATCGCACTCATATTCTTTATTTTAATTCGACTGTTCAGATATCCAAAATGTTATTTTATTCACCAAACAGTTTTTTTTTGGGTCAAATTTCATGCATTTAGTCAAACAAAAAATATATTTGTGTAGATTTGATTTGGACTTGATTTTGAATCTGATATAATTGATTTAAAATGATTAATATATTTAATTTTTATTTGAAAAATATTTTATATTAATATTGAGTTTGTATAAGTAAATCTAAATCAGGATCACTTACTATTACTATTTTTTTCAGTCGGCGATCGGGATTTTTTTGGCCCAGACGCAACTCGAACTCAAATCTATTCAAAATGATTAACTAAGTTTAACCGATCAGGTTAAGCCTGGAAGCTCGGACCGCTTACCATTAAACCGGTTAAAAACGAAGAGAAGAAAAGAAACAAAAAAACAAAGGATCCACACGTCTCCGTTCAACCCAGTGACCCACTATCATCACCTCTTCCTATATATCTTCGTTTCCACACAAAAAAAATCAAACCAAAACGCAAAACGCAAACCGCTACAAGTCAGCGAAAATGGCAGTGAATCCGACCCCAAATTCGACCTCCTCGATGTATCTCCAGAACACGGACGAGGTTCAGAAGGTGTTCCAGCGCTTCGATTCTAATGGAGACGGCAAGATCTCCAAGGAGGAGCTCAGAGGAGTGTTGGAGGCCCTTGGATCCAGCACGTCTGCTGAGGAAGTGACGAAAATGATGGATGAAATAGACGCCGATAAGGACGGACACATCAATCTCCAGGAGTTCGCCGCCTTCTGCAAGGGCGACTCCGATCCCTACAACTCGGCGGAGAAGGAGCTGAGGGAGGCCTTCGAGCTATACGATCAGGATCATGACGGCAAAATCTCCGCCGCGGAGCTTCACCTGATCCTCACCCGCCTCGGAGAACACTGCTCCGTCAATGACTGTGCTGGCATGATCGGATCCGTCGATTCTGATGGAGACGGTTTCGTGAGCTTTGATGAGTTCAAGAAGATGATGACGACTAATAATGCTGCTTAAACGGTGTCGTTTTACGCGATCCTAAACTAGTAGTCTGTTACAGGTTCATTTTGCTATTTTCTCATTTTCCATTTTGCCATTTTCTATGATGAAAAATGAATCAGGATTTCAGTTTGGTTTGTAGGGTTATCCTTTTATTTTAAGGGTTATCCTTCTATTTTAAAAGAAAGAGATTGAATCTGCACTTTTACCCCAAAAATTGGTAACAAAGCAATAACTAATAGATATGCATAAAATAAATGGGACAGAAAATTTTTTATGTAAAAAACTTGAAAAGGAGGCTAAAAACACGGACCTAATCTAATATTGTTACCTCAATTTTGGTTCGATTTGATAACAAATGAATTTGTACATCAAGAGAAAAAATATGGAAGAAGCTGTTGATCTTAGGCCATCATAAGGAAAGAGGCGATGGATCTCCCTCTAACCTACTGTTCCATTCAATTTATCCTTGGTCATGGGCTGTCCATTATGGCTTTTGATTAAGGCCTCTAATGACAATTAAATGGGCCAAAATAAATGATAATGGGCCAAAATAAATGACAAATGAGTTAATAAAATATTGGAATGTGGCTAGTTAAATGGACCCTCAGTTCCTCTTGAGACCGGGTCGAGCCCATAGAATCCGGGTCCGAACCGCACCAAATATCAGGGTATCATAAGTATCCCCCTCTAGTCGAGCTAGAGTAGCGCTGTATCGACTCAAACTGGTTAGGTGAGGACCCGGATCGGTAGTCCTTCAAATGCCAAACTAAGATGTGACCTTGCGCCGTGCCGAGTTCCCAAGTCATGCTGTCAGCAGAGCCATGACAATTCGAATGTCGATCCTTGATGAAATAGGTGGCTCGTAAAGCCCATACGAGGAACCAACGTGATCATAAATCTGAGCTTCTGTCAATAATAGCAGGTCGGACTGGGCAATAGGAATCCGAACTGAAGCTACTATAATCGATAATTCCGAGCTGGCAAAGGTGATCGAGAGCCCTGAGGCGATAAAACTGAGCTGAGCAAATAAATCTCACCCGACCTAAGCTCCAGAGATGATAAAATAAGTGAAAGAATTATTGTCCGACATGAGCTCCTGAGATAATGTATGAGAAAATAATACCCATCCGACCCGATATGAACAAATATTGCTCTCCCGACCTGATCTGAGCTCCGAAATAAGCAAGAGATCTGAGCTCCGAAATAAGCAAAAGCAAATAATGCTCGCCTGAACTCCATAATCAATAATGCCTAGCTCAATCCCATGGCAGATAAAGCTCGCCGAACTCTAGAGCTAATAAACATACGGACATCCAGAGTTAATAAATATGCCGTGCTGAGCAAACAGAATACAGCTGAACTCCAGAAATGATCCATGGACAGCTAATAAATCCGAGCTGTTACATTTGCAGGGCTGACCTGCAATGACAACTCGAAGTAATTCTAAATACAGAATTAAATCTTGACAGGGCTGACCTGTTATATGTGCAGGGCTGGCCTGCAATAACCACTAGAAATGTACAGAATTAAATGTTAAACAGGGCTGACCTGTTAATCTGTGCAGGGATGACCTGCAATAACAACTAGAAATAATTCTAAGAGAACTAAATCTTAACAGGGATGGCCTGTTATTTGTGCAGGGCTGACCTGCAATAATAACTAGAAATAATTCTAAGAATTAAATCTTTACAGGGCTGACCTGTTATTTGTGCAGGGCTGACCTGCAATGACAACTAGAAATAATTCGAAGTACATAATTAAATCTTAACATGGCTGACCTGTTGTATGTACAGGGCTGACCTGCAATAACAACTAGAAATAATTCTAAATACAGAATTAAATCTTAAACAGGGCTGACCTGTTTTCTTGGCAGGGCTGACCTGCAATAATGACTAGAAATAATTCTAAGTACAGAATTAAATCTTAAAACATGGCTGACCTATTTTCTTGGCAGGGCTGACCTGCAGTAAATATCTCAAAATAATTCTAAGTACAGAATTAAATCTTAATAGGCTGACCTGTTTTCCGGCAGGGCTGACCTGCATTAACTCTGAAGATAAACCGAGCATATAAGTCTCGCCCGACCGGAGCTCATGAAATAATCAATACGAGCAGATAATGCCCTGGCAATCTGAGCTTCAGAAATAATAAACCGAACACATACAGCTCGTACGTCCTGAATTCTAGAGCTAATAGATATGCGAAGATAGAGCTCATCTGAATTCACGAAGTGAAAGATGTCCTGAGCTCTTGAGATGATAAAATGCTGAGCAAATAAAGCTCGTCTCGTATGATCCCAGAGTAAAATATGAGCAGATAAGACATGTCCGGTCTGGACTCCAGATAATAAATACGAGCAGATAAGACCTGTCTGTGCTAATATTTGTCAGGGCCTCATACACCTGGGCTTAGGCAATCAGGGCGGACCTGTGCTAAATATTTGTCAGGGCCTCATCCACCTGGGCTTAAGCAATCAGGGCGGACCTGTGCTAATGTTTGCCAGGGCCTCATACACCTGGGCTTAAGCAATCACGGCGGACCTGTGCTAGTATTTGCCAGGGCCTCATACACCTGGGCTTAAGCAATCAGGCGGACCTGTGCTAATGTTTGCCAGGGCCTCATACACCTGGGCTTAAGCAATCAGGGCGGACCTGTGCTAAATATTTGCCAAGGCCTCATACACTTGGGCTTAAGCAATCAGGGCGGACCTGTGCTAGTATTTGCCAGGGCCTCATACACCTGGGCTTAAGCAATCAGGCGGACCTGTGCTAATGTTTGTCAGGGCCTCATACACCTGGGCTTAAGCAATCAGGGCGGACCTGTGCTAAATATTTGCCAGGGCCTCATACACCTGGGCTTAAGCAATCAGGGCGGACCTGTGCTAGTATTTGACAGGGCCTCATACACCTGGGCTTAATCAATCAGGGCGGACCTGTGCTGATATTTGCCAGGGCCTCATACACCTGGGCTTAAGCAATCAGGCGGACCTGTGCTAATGTTTGCCACGGCCTCATACACCTGGGCTTAAGCAATCAGGGCGGACCTATGCTAGTATTTGTCAGGGCCTCATACACCTGGGTTTAAGCAATCAGGGCGGACCTGTGCTGATATTTGCCAGGGCCTCATACACCTGGGCTTAAGCAATCAGGCGTACCTGTGCTAATGTTTGCCAGGGCCTCATACACCTGGGCTTAAGCAATCAGGGCGGACCTGTGCTAAATATTTGCCAGGGCCTCATACACCTGGGCTTAAGCAATCAGGGCGGACCTGTAATAGTATTTGCCAGGGCCTCATACACCTGGGCTTAAGCAATCAGGGCGGACCTGTGCTGATATTTGTCAGGGCCTCATACACCTGGGCTTAAGCAATCAGGGCGGACCTGTGCTAAATATTGGTCACGGCCTCATACACGTGGGCTTAAGCAGTCAGGGCGGACCTGTGCTGCTATTTGCCAGGGCCTCATACACCTGGGCTTACTCCGAATATCCCATCCGAACTCCCCAATCATCACATCATCCGAATAAGTTAATCAAAAATCTGGATCAAATAAAGATCACAAGGTGATGAATAAGGCCTTTACTGCGAGATCGCATGCCTAAGCTGATAAAATAAGGGCTTACTGCGAGATTGCATGCCCGAGCTGATATAATATGGGCTTACTGCAAGATTGCATGCCCGACCTGATCCTCAATCCGAGCTGATGCGGGGCTTACTGCGAGATTGCATGCCCGAGCTGTCTGATAGGGGCTTACTGCGAGATTGCATGCCCGAGCTGTAGTGCACTGAGTCGACCTGAAACAGTGCATCACAAAATGCATATATAGGAATTTAAAGTAACAGTTGGAAAGAAATAACCGTAAATCCAGGCATGTAGATTGAGCACCAAAGTCGAGGTCAACTGCTAGGTTGCATTTTAGGCCGGATGTTGAGCACCGCTTGATATGCCGAGCTAAGGTGTCCAATAGTAACAGTGACATATCTTAAGCTCGGCAAGATGCACTTTGCCAAATATAGCATGTCCTGAGCTTGATGTAAATGTGCTACAATAATACATAAGACAAGACACAGACGATCCAAAACGATAATAATATATTGCATCTGATGTAGCAAAAGGAATTTGAAATATGCGAATTTCAACAATTTTCAAGTCTCGAGCAATAAAGCTTGTATTAATGTGAGACCTTAACCAACTCAACACATTTAAAAAATAACCAAATTCAGTCGAGACATGTGCTAAACTTCAAGTAGCTGGGTCTCTGAAGTCTAATAAAATCTAACGATTGTAGAGTTGTCAAAGCTCTATAAAATCAGCGCTGGAAACAACTAAGAGTAAAATTTCAGCATGCTCTATTGCATTATTATTGTTGCGGTTAGACGGATTAGTCAGAAAACATGATTCCAAAAATCTTAAAATATTGATCAATCTTGATTACCGAACCCAATATGAGAAATTATAAACTTCTGCGTAAATATTCTCCTAAATTCTAGGCAGCTCGATATATTATTTTCCAGTTTCTGGATAGTACCCTAAAGAAAGAAGTGAACTAACAAGCACATTAGCCCATATTTCGACCCGGCCTAAAACTTCAAGAAAATAAATATCAATCTCGCTTAGCTCAGTCAAGAACTTGAAGATAAGTCCAAATCATAGAGTAAAATGAGAATAATAATAATAAGCCTCAGAAAATGGGAGTATTTCATTAAACTGGACTTGGTCATGCTATCTATATTACAAAATGTCAAGGATGCATTAGGCCCTTTAGACTAATAGGGACCAAATATAAACCACAAAGCAAACACATCAATGTATGATGCCACTAGCCCTCCACAGACTCAGGTACGTTCTTGTTAAGACATAAGAATTCAAAACTTTGCGTATTATACGCACACAATATATATCCCCACAACACTTGCAATTTTTAATTTTATGTAGTGTATTCCTTATGTACTACTCAAGAGGCTTTGTTGTGTGTCTAGTATGCTAAACTTAGACATTCTGTAACAACTACTAATCACATTTCAAATTCACAAATCACTTACTTGGATGGCACAAGACTGACATGTGACAAATACAATTTTAGGACAATTGAGCTTGTCATGTGAAGATGAGATGTCAGAGAGAACATATCCAATAAATATGCATGATAGATGAAATCAAAATTGATAAATATGTTCATGGAATTAGGAATTGATCTTGTGCAACTCGAAATGATATGAGCAGATTGATGTGAACGTTGATATTACACACATGAATAATTCTCAAGGTTTGCCTATGAACCATAATTCGTTTGGTTTGCATATAGAATAATGAGCACATCTATAACCCATCAGACAAGATACTAGTTTAAAATTCAACAGTTACTATACTTCTGTATTCGAGAAGTATAATCACATTAGCAACTGAATTTCATATTATGTCATGCCAAAAGAGAAGATAAACAAGGTACTTATCTTTTATTTTTGAGGTGATTTATGGTTTAGGAGTATGAGCTTGCTGCAATGACCTTTGGAAATGGGGAATGCATACCACAGACTTCATACCTCAAATGATAAGCCTCAACCTTACTCATATCTACCTCGCAAATCTCCACCTTCTGTTCGACTCACACAGAGCTAGAAATCCCAACACTCTCTAGCTGGACCGCCAAGCTCGGCTGCTCTTTTATACCACGAAGTTCCCTCTTCGAAAATAGCACGTTGCCTCACAGCGAAATGTTCTTGGCTTGGCATCAACAGATTTCTCTTATGCTCACTCTCCTTTTTATTTGTAGCGCAGCAAAGTTCAATTGGATTTTAACTCAACAAAATTTCAAGGTCGAGGAAATGCATCGGTGAAACAAAAGCTTCGAGGTGGGAACACCGGTGGGTGAGGACATCACCAGGAAGAATGGGAGTGGCAAGACCAGCCGCAACACACCCTAAACACACCGCACCACAGCAGCTCGGCGTCCAAGGATCGCACTGAAGCTGGTTCTCAGCTCTTCCCCCGGCCAAAAACGCACCGAAGTTGAGCGCATCCAAGCTGCTGCCCAGCTTTGCCACTGGCTAAACCAGCTTTGCCGCTGCCTCGACGCAAGCCATCAATGGGCAACACAGCCCGGCTGCCGCCCCAAAACCATAAACGGACGCTTAGGAACTCCACGTCGGTCCTGCTGCGAACCTTACTCAAAACCTGTAGAAAGTGCTTGCCTGTACAGTCAATTTCAGCGCTCAAACTTCTACATGCTCCCTGCAACACCATCCAAAAATCGCAATGCCACAGCGGTTGTTTCCAGCTTATCTGATTTCCCTCTGTAGAAGATGAAGAAACCCAAGAGATCGAAGTGTAGAGGTTGAGCTGAAGAGGTTGGAAGAGAGCTCGAAAACCCATTTCAAAAATCACCCCAGACTCTCCCTCCTTCCGCCTGACGTCCACACCCAGAACCATTCCATGGAAAAAAAATCCGCCTCCAGTAATATTTTTACATCGTTCACAATAAACTCGTCTTCTTCTTCATGGGGCTTGCAACCCGCCTAAATCTCGTTATTCCGGCCCTAGCAGCGCCTCATTTCAGCTTCATCACTACGTGTGCCTCGGCCATTATCAGCGTGTAGATGCAAAACCAGTCAAGTAGATCCGAAAGATAGAGGAATAGACGTCTCTTCCCCACTCGCCTCAGATGAGATGAATATTAGCAGCTCATGCACCACTGGCTATGGATGTTGCCTAGACTCGACACAGGCCAGCAATGGCAACACAACCCAGCCGCTACCTCTAGCTGCTCCAGAGACCACAGACCCGAGCTCATCTCCCAGTCTCACAGAAGCCACTCCCAACCAGAAGCTCTTCGCCCAGAGCTCCAAATTTTATTTTATTTTTCTTCAGACGTTAGAACCCCAAATATCAACGTCTTAGCTAGATTTCTCACAGACGGCGCCAATTTGTTACCTCAATTTTTGGTTCGATTTGATAACAAATGAATTTGTACATCAAGAGAAAAAATATGGAAGAAGCTGCTGATCTTAGGCCATCATAAGGAAAGAGGCGATGGATCTCCCTCTAACCTACTGTTCCATTCAATTTATCCTTGGTCATGGGCTGTCCATTATGGCTTTTGATTAAGGCCTCTAATGACAATTAAATGGGCCAAAATAAATGATAATGGGCCAAAATAAATGAGAAATGAGTTAATAAAATATTGGAATGTGGCTAGTTAAATGGACCCTCAGTTCCTCTTGAGACCGGGTCGAGCCCATAGAATCCGGGTCCGAACCGCACCAAATATCAGGGTATCAAATATATTAACAAAGGATTACAGGGTTCTGTACAATCATTAAGCAAATAAAATACATTGTTGCCTGGAGTTTGTCATCCAGTTCATTTCTTCATCTTTTGGAACAAAGGGTAAGACTCCCCTTGAAGCCCAACTCGGGCCTTATTCACGCTTTTAAGGTGCTAGGTCTTATAAAACCGTGCTTAATGAGCAGACGGACATTAGGAAGGTTGGAGACCTTTATGGGAACCGAGCTAAAGGTCTTCCTTAAGGCCAACTTGGGTTGTCGAGGTGGAAGGTCTTCCTGAAGGCTGACCTGGGGTGGCCGATGTAGAGATTTCGCCTAAGTCTGGTCTTGCAGAGTCGACGTAGTCCTTCTGACGGTCAAGTCAGCAAGTATCGTAATAAAATAATGGAGGAGCAAGAAAAATACTATAGTGTGTGTGAGTATATGAATGCGTCAAATGGTAATATGAAACTTGATATTTATAGAAAAAAATGTTTTGAGACTAGTCCAATGGGTAAATAAGGGCTTTTTCCATACTTTGACTCGCAGTTCTTACCGAAGGGGTATAAGATCTAACCAGATTTTATAAAATGGATAGGCTCTTATCTAGAGGATACGTAATATAGTCAAATCATATCAAATTCCATCAGTTTTTGATTTATTGGGACATTAACCCCTGGCTTAACAATGTGATAGTGATGATAGTTCATACTTTAACAGTGCGATGATGATATTCTCTCTAGCTCAGTTTTTTCCGGAGGTTGGCCCGAGCTCTACCCTATCCGGTCGGATCCTCTCCAGGTCTCCTCTACCCGAGCTCCAGCTCATCCACCAGGGATCCAACTCATCCCGAGCTCAAGCTCATCACCTGTAGATCCTTTGGTCTATTTGTGGGCTCGAGGCATCTGTTCCGCCTCAACTGGTCAATCTTGTCATGGCCAGATATTGCAGGCTAGGTCTTCCAAGTGGCCAGGTCTTTGCAGGGCTGGTCTAGCAGGCCAGTGCTTGTCTTCCCGATGCTGGGTCTTGCCGGGGTTGGTCTAGCAGACCATCACTTGTCTTCTCAAGGCCAGGTTTTGCCAGGGCTATACTTTTATTTGGGTATGATGCACATTTACCACTCAATCAACACTAGCAACGGATTTGCGAATGTATAATATTGTAATATAAATTTGTATAAAATAAATATTTCGATTATTAAATAAATTTTATATCATCATAAATTTTTTTTTTGAAAACATGGAATCATAGTTTTACCACACCTTAATTTGGTTAGTTTGATGTTGAAAGAAGTAACATTTGAAATAAACTATTAATCGCGTGCCACGCACGTGAGCATGCGAGGTGCAAAGATGTTAGGTTTGGCATCGATTCCCCAAGCACTCTTCAAGTTCAAATATATGTCTTCTCCCCATAACATTAGGAGGTTTTTAATTCTCAAACCAAGAGCGATTCATTGCTTAAAAAACAGATTGTACAACTAAATAACCCGCATCCATCCAAGTACTGGCAAATTATATTTCCGTATTCCTTATCTAGTGAAAGTAGGGCATGAGATTTTAGGGTCTTCCGAAGCATTAGGGACTTTCTATGTTGCCCCATGAGGTATTTGATTGGCTCAAATTTAATTTGAGGAATGAGCCAATATTTGATTTAGAAGTGAGACACTCCCCAAATTAAATTTGGATCAATCATTCCCTACATGGATAATACTCCATGGGATAGGATAGAAAAATCTGAGCACCAAATACATCTTATTCCACCCTTTTCCAAAGATTAGAAAAGTTGATTAATATTTTGTAACGGACAAAATTATAATATTTTTTTACTGTAATAAATTTTATAGGCAAAGTGATACTATTTTAAAAAATTCCTTTTGGGCAAACCCCAACTTTTCCCGGAATATTTGAATCTAGCCTCAAGCGGTAGTGCCTTGGGGGTGTATCCACCATGCATTGAAAATATTCCTAATGTATAATACAATCTACCTCAAAGGATAATGCACTCAGTGGTAGCATCAAAATAACCACTTCTCCCATAGCATAGATACATCCCCGAATTGAGAAATGTTTCATGTACTATAACTAGGCAATTCTTTCAATTGAGATATCAATTTTCAATAGAAAGATAACTTTTGTTTCATTCGGTTGTATTAAAGAGCAAATCTGATATACAAAGCTTCCGATGTGCACAGAGTCCGAAAAAAGATCGACCCACTTCGGGTCTAATGTATGCAATCTTACCATTGCACCGCAAAGAGACCGTTTCGCCTGTATATTTGTTGTTCCACCTGAGTATTCAAACTCAAATGTTCATCTGGTCAAAACCGCTATTTATACTCATGCACAGCTCGATTTTATTTTCTAAATAAATAAGCATGACATTTAACAAATTTTGAAAGGAAAAAAAAATCGATTAATGATTAATTCCGATTCAATTATTATTTTTGCTCACAAAAATTCTAAATAAGATAATATGAGAGCATCATGATCTACAATAAGAGGTTCTCATATGGATGACACAATCTCATATTCATCGAATGGCTATAGCCATGACTTGATCTTTACAAATCAACCAATGAAATTCATGCACCAACCAACCATTTAACCAGACCATTCAACAAAGCAAAACAAGTAATCAAATATGATGGTACACCCCAAGGTTCACAAAAAGTACTAGTACTAGTTACTTAAGATAGGCATCACAATAATATTGAAAATATCTTTCTATATGTGATATATATATCTAATGATGGGGACAAAAGGTGAGTAGATAGGTTGAGGCGGTGCAAGTGGCAATGCTAGTGGGATCATCATATGCATAAGAGTAAGCCCTGGGGCAGGCAGCCTTGAAAATCTTGGAATAGGCTGTGGGCTTGCATGATTCGGGGTTTCCGAATCTGCCTGTGCAACAGTACCTGGGTGAGTTGAATGCAGAACACGCGCTCTTGCATGCCACCACACTCTTCTTGTCGTCTGACCGGACCTGAAGCCCTATCGGGCACATCATGTTGAGGTCGCTCACACACCCTGCATAGCTACACTTTCCTGCAGTATTTCAATGGCCAAACATATATGTTAATCAATTACTTTTTGTCATTATAATCATACTATGAATGTCCAGATTTTAGGGGTGATAGCATTAGTGCAAGATTCTGTTTCACATATGGTGGTAAATTGTGAATACATCCATAAGACTAACTGATTTATTTCTCTAATTTGGGGTAATTATTTTCGTAAAATGAAGATAGACACGAACTAATAGCTAGCAAACTTTATTGTGTATAATTTTGCCAGCACACACTTGAGAGCTCACAAGCATGGTATCTCTTAGTATTTGTTTATGTAATCAAGACATACTCGAGCCAACAAATTTGCAGGTAGAGTACAAACATGATTTTGCTAAGCCAATATGAACGACTTTCTGTCAATTAGTTTGAATGCGCTTTGCACATAAAATTTTTATAATCTGCACATGAGTACAACAACAAATTTATCAGATAAAAAACCATGGAGGACTTAACAAGTTAATCCACTTGTTCTGTTTTCAACTATTTCAAGATTTTCATGTCTGCAGGATTCACAATATTTTACAGGATGCACCAGAGCTTCCCTTTAAATTTCAACTATATTAACTGCTAGAAATAAGAGCTTCCCTTAAAATCCGCAGATGAAGTGGAGGCCAAAGGCTTATTAAACTTAAAGCTAATGAATTTCTCAATCAACATGCAAACGGCCACACAAACATCACATCATCAAGTAAACTAGATGATATTTAACTAAAAATCCATATAATAACCACTCGTTTACGCCAGAGACTCAACCCCAAAGCAATTTAATGGAGATCAATTTTCCCAAGCAATATATCAGGCCATAATCTCAAAAGAGAACCCAGTACCTTAAAGAAATTGTTCCAATCTACTAAATACAATTCTAATTTTCGACAACTAAGTCGTTGCTTCGAGATAAATTCTTTGGGATAGTTTGAAATCTAACCTCCAAACAAAAGCTTTTAAAATTTATGACTTTCCTCGAATAAAATTAAAAAAAAAAACATATACACAAGAAGGTTGCTTTCAATCTCCAAATTTCACCTAGGTTTGCAATATGATTCTATATTCAGATGACTTTCTAGAGCCACTATAACTTTGATATACAACATTTAATTGTTTTAATAAAGTTAGTAACGCAAAATAAAATGTTCCATCAGTTTCGTTTCGAATTTGAGACAAGAAAGTGCAAAAAAGAAAGTAACTTTGTTAGAGAATTGTTGTCCCAAATGGAAACTTGAAAACTGTATACTCCTTTATTAACCCATTAGTTATAAGTAGAAACACTTGAATTCTTAACATGGTATCATGAGCTAGGTTTTTCATTTGATCGGCAATTCTACACACATGCTCACTCTCTCCGTAGTATAAATCAATGTGCTTGACTTATATAATGTCATGCGTGAATGTACATGTTTAAAGTTGTTGTCTGGGAATTTGAAAACTATATTTGCTATTTATATATTTGGTTATGAGACATATATAACCAATTTATGAGACATATATAAACAATATATTTCAAAAATAAAGCTAAATATATATATCACATATTTCGAGCAAATTAGGCATCGGTTAGAACCGCAATTAAAATTGAATATCACACGAAAATGAAAAAGAATAATCATGAATAAATCTAGATATTTGGACAACAGTACAAGACTAGCTGGGTGGATACCTGAGCCACGAAAAGGGGTAATGGAAATGGCCAGATTGTAGCCGTCAACAAGGCTAACATCGTAGAAGTCCTGTTCATGACCAAGGGTTATCTCGGCAAGGGTGGCGGGAGGGGTCCCACCCAGCCCATTGCAGAAGAGGGAGCCTCCGCAATCACCGGTTGAGCACCGACCACGGCCGGCGGAGTCGAAGGAGCAGCCATGACGTCCCCACACACGGCCAGACCAGCCATTGGGTAGTTGAAGCGTGTAGGCCTTGTTCGGCGGAAGCTTGAATCCACCTTTAGCCAAAATTGGGTTCCCGGCATTCGGTTGTATGCCCGGCCAAACAGGGTGGCTGCATCTGTTGTACATTGTCATTGTTGTACCTGCTGAGACCTCTTCGGTAGAAACAATACAGAAAAGGAAAAGTAGTGAACAGAAGAAAATGCAATAATTCTCAACACCATGATGCAAAAGAAGATACCAAGTGAAATGGGTCACGCATGGATTGAAATAATACCTGAAATATGGAGGGTAAAAATGGAGAAAAATAGGAAAGAAATGAGAGATCTGAGCAGCATGGCTGCCATGGCTGCTGAGAAACCAGAAAACTAAGCAGCAGCAGTGGGGAAGTGAGTATGTGAGTGAGTGACCCTTTGTTAAGAGCAGTTTTATAACTTTTATTGGCCTAAAGTAAAAGTAAAAGTAAAAGTAAAAATAAAAGGAAAGAAGGATCAATTTTTACACTTTTAACCTTTAACTTTGAGTTTGATCTAAAAACTTTCTACTAAATTCAAAATTTGGTTCAAAACTTAAAACAAATAATTATTTTAGTATTCTTTTTTTTGAAATATAATAATTATTTTATATTCGAGTTCAATTTGAAATAGATTTTCAATCGAGGTTCGATTTATTCAAACAGGTGTCTTCAATTTCCTAAATCATTTACTTTTAAATATATTTATAAATATAATAAATATGTTAAAATCCGACTTCAATCTTATATTATTTAAAAAATTATTAAAAATAATTTTTTTTTTTTAGCATAGGCATCTCATAATGGAATCATGAGGTAGATCAATAATTCAAATTTATTAATACACCATTTTTTATGTGGGATTCAATTCATTAATAAACCTAGGTGATTGATCCATTTACGATAATACCTCAGTGGGATGTCCATTGGTCAACAGCTGGATTATAATTGAATGCAACTTCGAATTTCACGTTAGCTCGGTTTGAATAAATTGAATAATTAACCTATGATATTATCCCACTCGGTAAAAACTGGTATGTTTAATGTTTATCGATATTTATAATGCTTCTTGAAATTATTATGCTACATTTATTTTCTTCAATTTTATGTTTTCTATTAGTTTCATTAAAATTATCATTCTAAATATTAATTTTAGAACGATAAAATTGTATTTTTTGCATAAATAGTTACATATTTAAGGGAAAATTTTGTATGAATCGAGTCATATCATACACAGATGCATACAGACATATACATATATATAGATATATATTTATGTGTGTTGATATGGCAGGTAGAGCTGTCACAACGAATCAGCCCGACCCAAACGGGCCCAGCACGTTGCGGTACCTCCCGAAAAAAATTTAATTTAAAAAAGAATTCCAGCTAAACTTGTTAAGCCTGAAAATGATGCTAGAAGAATACTAAAATTGCTTCAAATTTTATCTAGATATTAACTCTGCTACTAAAAATACTTGACTAAAAGATCGATATTTAACTCAATTTTGAAATACATGTTGCAACTCTCAATCACAGCCAAATGAAAAATATATTGTGAGCGGATTCTTCAATGTGATATTGAGTTCCGAAAATAAATAAATAAAAACAATTCCAACTAAACTTGCTGACCCTGGAAATGATGCTATAAGAATACTGAAATTGTTTCGGGTTTTATCTAAACATTAACTCTGCTACTAAAAATATTTGACTAGAAAATCGGTATTTTACTCAATTTTGAAATACATGTTGCAACTCTTAATTACAGCCAAGTGAAAAATATATAGTAGATCGGATTATTCAATGTGATATCGAGATCTTATTTATGACATTGAGGCTAAAAAAAAGGAATAACCACTTCTTTATATATATATAAAGATCAACTCGTAGGTCAGCCCGCCAACTCGCCAAAACCTGCGGCCAAACGAGTTTGCCGGCTGGACCAAAAAATGTTGGCCCAACCCACCTATTTGGTGGGTCGGGTTAGGCTAGCCCGATGGGCCTGACCATTTTGACATTTCTATCAGTGCAGGTTCATACAAAAATTTCCCCATTATTTCTTGAGGAAATTACAAGAAGGTACCACTTTTCAAAACATCTTTCAACTAAATCTCCCCAAAAAATCTTATTTCAAATAAATACATCTTTTAGAAAATTTATTTCAAATAAGTCCATTTTATCAAACCCTAATATAATTAGTCCATTAATTATGATTAAAATACCATTGCTCTACACTTTCATTCCCAAGCCTTTGCCCACTTTCCATTAAGTAATTGTCTTTCTTCTTTAACTGGTGATGATTCCTTGGACTGCCGTCGCCTTTTCAATTACGCATCGCCATCTTCATAATTAACTTTAAATAAATATTCATTAGGACAACCGATCCAGAATGTTTCTGACCAAATTATGTTTAACTTTTTGTTAGATTTAGCGATTTTTAAAGTAGTGGTTGATGGTAATATTATTATGGCATTGATATAGGGGAAATTCAATCTTGAAAGAGGATTTTGGACTGGTAAATAAGCAGTTCGTGTTTTGAAAAACCCTTTTTTAAGGGTTTGTTTGAAATATTCTAATTATAATTTTGAAATGTAATTTTGAACTCTTTATTAGTTCCTGATTGGATTTCGAATAATTGAATTATATTTTACAGGATTTTTTTCGAAAATTTTGGTTGGATCTTGTTTTATTTTAGATTTTGAGGTTCAAATTTGGGTTTTTATGTGTGATAAGAATGGAGTACATAAATTTGTACTGAGCTCTTCGTAATAATCATATGTAAAGTGCAGGCAATTTTGATGGTTGGATATTGAAACATCGTATGAGTGAAATAGTCTACCGGTGCATGTAATTTACATGCATCGGTAGTCTACCGGTGCATGTAAATTACATGCACCTATAGTCTGTCGGTGCATGTAAATTACATGCACCGATAGTCTACCGGTGCATGTAAATTACATGCATCGGTAGACTCAACATTTGCATTGGTTCAAATTACATAATAAATAAGTATCATATAGTAAGTGTTAAAGACGATCACAATCAAAACGAAATCATTTTTTACGTCTCCAGGACCCTAAGCTTTAATTTCTGAACATGTTGTGATAAATTATTTTATAATTACGAGTTTTTTTTAAATAGTTGAGTGTCATGATAGTTTTATTTGTTGTTAAATAATGAGTGGGTGGATCTGTATAAACGACGAGAGTATAATTATAAATTGGCTGCTTAATCAATGTTAAGATGCATCGTTCGTGTCTAGCGGTGCATGTAATTCACATGCACCGCTAGACTCAAGCGGTGCATGTAAATATATAATATACATGACAGCTTGTGTTTGGTAGTGCATGTAATTTTCTAAAGGTGCATGTAATTACATGCACCGTTAGATTCGTGCGGTGCATGTATATATAATATGCATGCATCGTTTGAGTCTATCGGTGCATGTAATTTATATGCACCGGGAGACACAAATGAATGCACCTTTTTAAAATTAAGTTTATCACCTTAATATATGCATGTGCACCACCATCTTTCACTGGATTGTATGTAGATTAAGAACGATCAAACGCTCTCGTACAAATAACTTTGTTAATGGTTTAAAAAAAAAATAAAAGCGTTTACGTTCAAAAAAATTTAAAGAAATTAAAAAGCATCGGGGAGACAAATTGAAATTTTTACGTCCAAGCAATCTCCCTTTATCTCTATTTCTTCAATCCAAGGAAATGAGCAATCTCTTCCGTTCAAAACGAAACCACTTTCTACGTCCTCCAAGACCCTAAACTTCTCTCCAACTTCGCGCGCCATTTCGCAGCAACTCGAAAATGGTGATAATTTTTTGACCTGGTTTTGACTGTTTTTTAGGTGTGTAGATGAAGAATGATGGAAAATGGAGATAAATGTTTGGCCTGGACGAGGAATCAGGGGCAAGGCAAAGGTGGAATTGGAAGGAAATCTCATACTTAGACTGAAGATGGTTTGAATTCTTTTTTATATTAGAATAGATCTAGGGTTAGTTTGGTCATTGTATCCAAAATTGGACCTAGTTGAAAGAATTTTTTTTAGGGTGACTGGGCCAAAAAATCTTTTACTAAGTAGTACCGGCCCGAAATTTTTTCTTATTTCTTTATGAATCAGTGAATCTTGATTAATTTTATATATAAGTCCGGGTTTTTTAACTAATTGACCCCAAAAATATATATATTTATCAAAATTACCTAAATTAAATTTTTTTATCAAAGTAATCGAAGTCGCAATCTCAGTATAAAATTTTTTTTTTAATGAAGTTGCCATCTCAATATAATTTTTTTTATTGAAGTCGTCATCTGAGATGTCGGCTTCAATATAATATTTTTATAAAAGATGGCGACTTATATATATATTTTTATAATTATATGGAAGTTGCCATATAAGATGATGATTTCCATATATGACGGATTATATATGTTAAGTAATTATATTAATTAAGGTACTTGTATATATATGTAAATGGAAGTTAACATTTGAGATCACAACTTTCATATATGACGACTTTTATATGTTAAGTAATTATATTAATTACGGTTCGCTAAACAAAATCTAATGTAAGAAGTGAACTTTATAATTTTAGAATTTCGAAAAATTTATAAGATATTGTAGTTATTGTCAAGTTATAAATTTATTAAACATGTTTTTATTTATTTATTATTAAATAAAAAAGATTAATTTTTCATATTTCTAATTCAATGTGTTTTTAAGATCACAATCTCAAAACTGGTTTATTTAATTAAACAAAATGATTCAAACTCCTAATTATTTAAAACTGTATTACATTTGTCATTATCAATCAAACTTATTATATCAAGTTAGAGATGGTATCAGTTCAAAAAGTAAAGACATTACCATACTATATATGGAAGTTGCCTTATATAAGACTTTATAATTTAATTAACCTTCCGTAATTAGTATAACTATATATGGAAGTAGTTATCTTAGATGACAACTTTCATATAAAAATATATATAGAAGTCGTCATCTCATTAAAAAATTATATTTTTTTTAATTAAGTCGTTATTTGAGATGACAAATTTGGTTATTTTGATAAAAAAAATAAAATTTAAGTTATTTTGAAAAATATAAATTTTTTGGATCAATTAATTAAAAAACCCTACAAGTCCTATATCCTTTATAAATTATTTAAGCAAATGATGTTTATTTGTCATGATTTTAAAATCTTAGCTTTTGTACTGTTTGATGTTTTTCTGGTTTTTAGTTTTATATATATTTTTATGTTTGAAGATTATTTTATAAAAAAAATATGTTTAATCGATATTATTTTTAAACTATCACGCCTTTATTGATATGTACAAATCTAATGAGATATTTTTTTATTATAATAATAATATAATCACTATGATTTTAAATATTCAGTAAAAGTTGTCAGAGAAATTAAATAAATTTGTTGTGAGGAGACCAATAGCACATCTTTTTTGTGGCCCAAGGAGTGTCAGAATTTTTAGCTGTGAGCGCACAAAAGGAAAAAAGGACAAACACTCACAGGGATAACTTTGTAAAATATTATTAGTTTTATTAAAATAGGGAAATTACATATAAAGTTTTTAAATATATATATATATAATTAATATTTGCTGCTAATTTTTTTTTATTATTATTTTATATAGAAATGTATAAATTCAAAGAGATAAATGAGGGCATATTTAATTAAATATAATAAAATTGAAAAAAATTTCAGGAAATAGCGTGAGTTTAAAACCTTTACAATACTATGGTAATTCGCATACTCGGTATGCGAATTTAGTTTAAATTCGCATATCTGGTATGCGAATTATAAATTTTTTTTTTTTTTTTTTGCGAATTATAAATTTTTTTTTATACAGTTATAAACTCGTCGTCTTCCAGTGACGGCAATTGAAATTGACTTTTGGCCAAACAGTTCAATATTTCATGGACCGTCGAATGAAGTGCCAACAAATGATTCAAAATAATCAAGGATGGACAACCTTCGCATTTCAAAAATTTACTCGTTGGCAACACGAATCATTGCAACATATTGTCCAGAAATATGATTATACAGCACAGACTGCTTCAGTGATAACAGTCGTCCGAGCTGGTGTCGGGAACAGTACACATGTTGTGAAACTTAGAGCCAATATATGTTCATGTGGAAAGTGGACACGGTTTGGTATTCCATGCTCACATGCTATACATGCATGCCGACATTTTGGTGTCAATGCATCAAGTTTAGTGAGTGAACATTATAACTTGCAACATTATTCTGCTACATATCAAGGGATATTTGAGCCGTTGTTCTCAGAAGAATATTGGATGCCTCCCTCATTCGAATTATCTCATAATCCTTTGCTAAGAACTCAAACACGTCCGGGAAGAAATCGTACTTCTCGCATCCCAAATGAAATGGACTGGCCACAAGCTCGAGCAAGACAACGGGCACATAGAGCTCAAGAACAGGGACAAACTTCACGACGACAATACTAATCAATATGTGTCATGCCTTTTGTAAATATCGATTCACCAGGCTATGGGTAAATACTTTCAATTATATATTTACGTATTTTTCATTCATATGTTGATCTGATTATATTACAGGATGGATATACAGAGTTTATATTGGCCACTTGACACAAGTGTGCTCAATCAGCAGTCTGTGCATCGATCCGATGATGTATTTCATGGAGACATCGACAACACGTTGCTAGTGAGGCGTGGAGATGGAAATTTTTGGGACATGTGTAAAGCGAGGCCACTTGATATACGTGTATTATGCACCTTAAATGAAATGGGGTTCTATGGAGTATATAGTTGTGGCCATTTTATTATTGACAGACATCTGATCACATCATTGGTTGAGCGATGGCGACCCGAAACACACACGTTCCACTTTCGTGTTGGGGAGGTGACCATCACATTGCAGGACATAGCTATCATATGGGGACTGCCGATTGCGGGTGATGTCGTATGTGGGGATGAGAATCGCCTGCGCCCTTCAGAATGGCAGGCATATTGTGCGCAGTGGCTTGGATTTTTACCTCCCCGTGACAAAATCAAAAGTTCACGTCTTTCATTGAGTGCAATACTGGACCATCTACTTGCTAACCCAATAGTGGAGGAGAGCACACGGGAACAGGTGCATCAGTACACACGATCATGTGTACTATTACTGTTAGGTGGATTGTTATGCCCTGATGCATCAGGCAGCTCTGTATCTGTAAGGACCCCAAGCCCTTAACCCTTAATTAATGTATTAACCATTATGTGTGGCACATGCTTTCAATAAAAAGTCAATCGGGCAGCTCAAATGATGCTTACAAAATTCCTTTAATATTCAACGTTATAAGATCATCTCTACTAACATATAGACTCATAGAGTTGCCCATTACCATCCCCATTTTGCCACTTTTCACATTGTGGACTTTTATAAAAATTTGGGCAGAGTCTCCCCGTAAATTGAGCTATCCCAAAACAAAAGCACATCATATAATATAATTCCCGGCCAGGGAATACACAATACCCAACAGAATACTGAACACAAAGTAAATTCCCAACCAGGGAAGACACCACACATAAGACGACAAAAGTGGGTTTCAACACCCACATAATACACTAACGACTCTCATATCATTAGCAATTCTACCACAATTGCATGCAACATATAATGAAAGAGAGAAAGGCTCATGCCTTTATATACAACTCATATACAAGAATATCCATGCTCATAAGCGAGCATCATAAATGTGTATATAAACCTCAGGTGTATATAAGTACTCTATACGATACCGTGCTCCATCAAGCCCTGGTACCACGATCCTGTGAGTGCATCCAATCAACAGCTCGAGCCCAGCTCCATAGCCATCGATGCACCTGTTCACCTGCCCCAACAGAGACAGCCCCCAACGGGGTGAGCATACCAATACACAAAATCTCATAATCACAATAATGAAATTCATAATTTACAACACAAGTAAATATTAATGAATTTTAAATGATACTCCCTGGATGGCAACATCCTCATCCGGGATTCCGTGTACTGTCCCTGTTCTCACAATCATCAAACTCATCAAATCTCATAAATCAGTAAATCAACACATTGATTTAACTCATAGCATGCCTGATTCTCAAGTATCAATAATCAATGATTCCAAGTTCATTATACATACAAATATAGATATCTCAATATCTAGTACTGATTTCTCAATTTCGCTATCAATCATAGATAGCTCAAATGCCTAGCATTTATTTTACCAATTTTCCATTATACCTAGACATCTCACATGTCTTATAATGAGTACATGATCCCACGATCATTCTCAGGCATCTCAAATGCCGTACAATAGTCATATAGGCCCAGTACCCCATATATATCAACACATAAATATAGCCATGCGCACAACCATCGATGAAGTCAATATACATTATGCATTTCACAAATGCTCTCATATAAAGTAATGCTCGTACGTCGCACGTACCTTAAATCTCCGAAGTCCGAGCCAAACCTTGCTCGAGTTCCATGCTCCGAGGAACGATGTGCTAACACGATAAATTAATTCACAATTAATTACGAACATGCAACCCATGCTCAAGCACACCCATAACCCTCAAAAATATTGTCAACACACGACAATAAACCAATATCGAAAATTGCTCAAGAATTCCCCACAAATTTTCGAACCCTCACAACACAAATCGAACCCAATTAAACACCATAATTCATCTAAACATGAATTAATCAATCAACAACATGAATAATCGCCCCACATGCCAAACCCCCAAAATTCGAATTCAAAGCCCTAAATTCGAATCCAATTCCTCAATTTCGAACACAATCAAGCATCATAATGCATCTAAAACATGAATTAATCAATTACTAACAAGAATCATCACTCCTTGTCAAAAACCCCAAATTTTTCGAACCCTAACTCACGAAAATAGAGCTGAAATTCGAACCAAATGCAACAAATATTTTCGAACCAAAAAGTCTGAAATCATCGACTCAATAACAGCTCAAAGACGCCCCAAAAACACCAGAATAATCGTACAAAAAACATACCAAAATCGAGCCCCAAAAATCGGATGAACTCCAGTTTCGAACCCTATGCTTTTCTGGCAAATCCGAGCTCAAATCGCGACCAAACTTCAAATTGATGGTATGGATAGGAGCGCCTGGAAGAGACGAATCCAACGGAGGGTGGCACGCGCCGAACGGCGGCGGGCGGAGGCCTTTTGTGCGCGGGGGTCAAAGGGGATCGAGAAGTGCGCGGGTGCGGGGAGAGAGAAACAAAGTGGGAAAAATGGTTTCGATAATTAAAATCTCGGGTTCAACTGGTATATATAGCAAAAATACCCCAAAATACTAATAGTCCCACAAATACATCATGATTCATTAAAAATCATCTGTTTTCAAAAATTCTCTCTCTAACTCAAAACCCCCTACCGGTGCCCACACCAAGCACCCGAGATTCCGAGTCACACTAAAAACCCAACTCACGGGTTTTCACCGAAATGAGAATACGATCTCAACCTCGGGATCCAACGATCCCAACTACTCAAATAGACGAGCCCAGAAGGCCCAACACCTCGATTAAACTCCAATTGCCACGTAAAACAACTTTACGGGTTATTAACACTCCGGGATTAACATCCATAATTTCTGGTCATCACAGTATCTATGCTATACATCCATCACCTACGGGATATTCCCTGAGTTCGTATGTTCAGTTGGGGTAGTGCAGTACTCGCATACCTTTATCGTGAGTTATGTCAAGCCTCCAAGCAAGGAAGAACAAACATTGGTGGTGCAATGCAACTTTTGCAGGTAATAAGAATCACAAGCCTCTGTTATTTGATATAAATGATATATAAACTTACATTATGTTATATTAACCTTGTACTCGATTCAAAAAATTACAGATTTGGGCATATACGAGGATAAAGAGTATTCATCCTAACACTCATTGTTCTCGAGTACAACAAGGCCCAATTATAGTCAACGAGGATCTAATACTTCCTACCCCTCCATATGGTGCAAGGTATAATTACACTTGTTATTTATATTTATTAGTTTTAAATATTGCACTAACATTGCCATGTCGATTTTTTTTAGGTGGTCTAGTTTTTTTAGATTTGGACACACTGTCCGACATGCTTTACGTGTATTTCGTGACACATTTGATAGGATGTATTGGGATCAGGTAATAAATACTTTCTTGAGAATATCACTTGTATATTAATAATTATGTATTTATGATAGTATGTTATGTTTCTGTTTTACAGTTTATTTGGACTCCATATGACATGGAGTCGGATGAGATCACATCACTGCCTCCAGAATGCGGTCCAGAGGATTGGATGGCACAATGTCCACTCATAAATTATGCCATTGTGGAGATGCATCGTCCAGAGCGAGTTTTGCGACAGTTTGGTTTGTTCCAAACTATTCCACCACCAATAGATGCTAGACAGGTGGAGTTGCATAAGCTCGATCGTAGAGGTCGTGTTGCAACGAATTGGACATGGTTCCATAGTGCATACATAGATTTGTGGATGGCCAGACGATATAATATTGTGGATGCCCCTCAGGCCACCGGCTCCTATACTTTCAGTGATGATTACATGACGTGGTACGGCACAATTACACGTCATATTATATCTCCACCCACCAACAATGTTGAGACAGGATACCGTGCAGCAGATGCTGCTGCATGGCAGCAAGTGGTATGCATATATTTCCTTTTTTATTTAAAATGATTTAATTTCTTCTGAATTATGCTACCTATTAACCATATTTTTTGTAAGGATGTGCATATGGAGCAACTAAGACTTAGTTGCTCAAGTTTGAGTGAGGATGAAGGGATTTCACCCGGGGTCAGACGTGTATTAGATCAGAACTTAGCTATTGTGGATGCGTCAACTTGCTCGGACACAACAAAATAGATATGGTATGCCTGCACGGCAGCGAGATACCACTAGAGGGGGCAACCGGAGGAGAAGACGGTCAAGTACCTCTGATACTCAGGTAGATGCTCATGATGATATCCCTCCATTTACTACTGATACATATGACGCAGGGGGGACATCAACATCACACCGTTCTTCATTCCATTATGATGCCACATCTTCTGACTACTACGGCACACAACCTGCCCACGTGGAGGAGCCATCACCATACACTCCATATATATCAGATCCAACTCAAGCATACAGTGGAATCTCATTTACGGATCTTCTGCTTCGTGTACCCGGTTCTACACAGCCACGTCCACATTTTGATATCTCACCTGTTACATTCTCCGACTTGACGCCACAATATGATATTGGTGAGTCCAGCGCTAGGACTAGACCCTCTCAATCACAAACGCGGAATGTAGATGTAGTTGAGCCATCTAGAAGACCACAACGACTGAGACATAGACGTGGTTGTGGGACCGGAGGAAATATTTAGAGTTCAATGTAAAGAATATTCTATTTATTTTTATGTGTGCTATTTCAGATCATTTATTCATATTTTCAACTATTTATGTGGTTTAAAATTTTTATGTAAAACATAATACCAATAAAAAAAATTATTTTTAATAATCAAGAATTTAAAATTATTTTTAATTTATAATTAAAATAATACTATTCTAAAGTTGCACTCTTGGATTGCAACTTTATAAAAAAAAATAATTTTGTAAAGTTGCACTCCAAGAGTGCAACTTTAGAATAGTGTTATAATTTGCACTCTTGGAGTGCAAATTATAATAGATTCTTAAACTTTTTCAAACAACTATATTTTATGAATTTTTTTTTTTTATAATAAAAAATTAAATTTGCCGATAAATGAGGCGATGGACTTCACATGATAAAATATGATACTATCCCATGATCATTGCGTAGAAGTATATCTGACAATGATGTGGATGAAATATTACATATTAATAATGTCAATGTATCCGTTAAGGATAACATCAAATATGCTCCAACAAAAAATAGTATCAATAACTTCATTTCGTGCGTCTTAACAGAGTATAAAGCTCAAACTCAACTAGACAAAAAAGAATAGAGTTCAAAATCGAGCTCAATTGAGTAGGACTCTTCTAGCTTTACCATTAAACGTTATCAATAACTAAATATTTTACTAAAATGTGTAATTTATAACAAAATTAAGAATAAAATGGTAATTTTAATTAATATTTTTAAAAAAAGTAAATTCGAAGTCAAGTAATCAAAACCATAGAAATAAATTTCAATTCAAGCAATTCAAACTTAAGTCGAGTTTTCACCAAGCATCCCAACTCGATTCTTGTCTTAGGCTGGAGTACTTGATCACATTATTCCTACCATTCATGTGAATACTATAAGTTTCAAGATTTTCTTTGTTTCATCTTTATTTCATTTATTTATATTAATTACTGAATTAATTTTGTAAATAGAGATTTACTTCCATCAGTAAAAACTAAAGATAAAACATAGTTGTTAAACAAAAAAATCTTAAATGCTATTAAAATGGTAGGACATGGCATGCACTCTTTTCGCTTGAACTGTATTAGTATGGTCCATTTGATGTCGTCTTTAAAAATGGTGCTATTGAGGACATTTACATAACATATCTGATGTGTACATAAAACATACACCAAATATGTTGCCTCGGATTTTGGTAGGGTAGACGTGTATTTCATCCGAGCACCAAACAATATACAAAAAGTAAATGAGACCAGATTTTTTACGTGGAAAACCCCAAAAGATGGGGAAAAACCACGGGACCTAGTCCGGTATAAATTTCACTATAAACAAGTGTGTGATTTACAGTGTTCTTTACAAGAAATGAGCTAAGAAATGAAAATGGTGAAGGGTGAAGACCTCGGCTGCTGCTTGTTCTTGAGGAGGTGTTGGCCTTCCCCATGCCCTCCCAACCCTCCTGCCTGCTCTCTCATGGAAAATCCCTCCTCTGCTTGGTGAGAGTTATCTGGTATTTATATGAGAATGGAGGAGACAATCTGTAACTACCTACCCAAGGTCTAGGGGACATTGTCTGATGCTGAAGGTAGGGGTCAGAGTCCTAGTGCTGGGGACCACAGACAACTATTGCACTCTTTGTACGATTTCTGCAGCTTTTAAGATATTATTCGTGTACGGAGATATGTTCTGTGCCTCTGATTTATGAGATCACTCCTCAGGTGTAGATCTTCCTGGAGGCCGACCTGGGGGTGGCCGAGGTGGAGGTCATCCTCGAGGCCGACCTGGGGTGGCCAAGGTGGAAGTCATCCACAAGGCCGAGCTGGAGGTCATCCTCGTGACCGACCTGGGGTGGCCAAGGTGGAGATCATCCCGAGGCCGAGCTGGAGATCATCCTCGTGGCCGACCTGGTGTGGCCATGGTGGAGATCTTCCCGAGGCCGAGCTGGAGGTCATCCTCGTGGCCGACCTGGGGTGGCCAGGGTGGAGATCTTCCCGAGGCCGAGCTGGAGGTCATCCTCGTGGCCGACCTGGGGTGGACATGGTAGAGGTCTCGCCCAAGTCAGGTCTTGCACAGTCCATACTTTTACCAGGGTAACACCAGTATCCCTCCTCTAGTCGAGCTAGTGTAACGCTGTCTCGATTGTTCGGGTATTTTGGCAAGACCTGATCTGTTACTTGTGCAGGGATGACCTGCAATAACAACTAGAAATAATTCTAAATATAGATTGAATAACAACAAGGATGACATGTTTTCTAGGCATGTCTGACCTGTAATCTAGGCAGGGCTGACCTGCAATATTAACTCTAAAATAATTCTAAATAGAGAGTTCAATACAGAATAGGGCTGACCTGTTATCTTAGCAGGACTGACCTGTAATGACAGCTTGAAATAATTCAAGTATAGAATTAAATAACAACAAGGTTGGCATGTTATATGTGCAGGGCTAACCTGCAATAACAGCTAGAAATAATTCTAAGTACATAATTAAATCTAAAACATGGCTGACCTGTCTGAACTCCAAAGATAATAAATCGAGCATATAATGCCCTCGCGACCTGAGCTCTATAAATAATGAACTGGACACATACATCACGTTTGTCCTGAACTCCAGAAATAATAAACTGACATAAAGTCTCTCGACCTGAGCTCCAATATAATAAATATGAGCGGATAATGCTTTCCCGACCCGAGCTCCAGAAATAATAAATGTGAGCAGATAATGTACTCCCGATCTGACTCCAGAAATAAAAAATATGATCGATAATGCTCTCCCAACCTGAGCTCCGGAAATAATAAATATGAGCAGATAATGCTCTCCCGACCTGAGCTCCGGAAATAATAGATATGAGCCGATAATGCTCTCCCGACCTGAGCTCCAGAAATAATAAAAATGAGCGGATAGTGCTCTCCCGACCCGAGCTCCGGAAATAATAGATATGAGCCGATAATGCTCTCCCGACCTGAGCTCCGAAAATAATAAATATGAGACGATAATGCTCTCCTGACCTGAGCTCCGGAAATAATAAATATGAGCATATAATGCTCTCCCGACCTGAGCTCCGGAAATAATAAATATGAGACGATAATGCTCTCCTGACCTGAGCTCCGGAAATAATAAATATGAGCAGATAATGCTCTCCCGACCTGAGCTCCGGAAAATAATAAATATGAGCCGATAACCCGACCTGAGCTCCGAAAATAATAAATATGAGCCGATAATGCTCTCCTGACCTGAGCTCCGGAGATAATAAATGTGAGCAGATAGTGCTCTCCCGACCTGAGCTCTGGAAATAATAAATATGAGACGATAATGCTCTCCTGACCTGAGCTCCGGAAATAATAAATATGAGCAGATAATGCTCTCCCGACCTGAGTTTCGGAAATAATAAATATGAGACGATAATGCTCTCCTGACCTGAGCTCCGGAAAATAATAAATATGAGCCGATAACCCGACCTGAGCTCCGGAAATAATAAATATGAGCCGATAATGCTCTCCTGACCTGAGCTTCGGAGATAATAAATGTGAGCAGATAGTGCTCTCCCGACCCGAGCTCTGGAAATAATAAATATGAGACGATAATGCTCTCCTGACCTGAGCTCCGGAAATAATAAATATGAGCAGATAATGCTCTCCCGACCTGAGCTCCGGAAAATAATAAATATGAGCCGATAACCCGACCTGAGCTCCGGAAATAATAAATATGAGCCGATAATGCTCTCCTGACCTGAGCTCCGGAGATAATAAATGTGAGCAGATAGTGCTCTCCCGACCCGAGCTCTGGAAATAATAAATATGAGACGATAATGCTCTCCTGACCTGAGCTCCGGAAATAATAAATATGAGCAGATAATGCTCTTCCGACCTGAGTTCCGGAAATAATAAATATGAGACGATAATGCTCTCCTGACCTGAGCTCCGAAAAATAATAAATATGAGCCGATAACCCGACCTGAGCTCCGGAAATAATAAATATGAGCCGATAATGCTCTCCTGACCTGAGCTCCGGAGATAATAAATGTGAGCAGATAGTGCTCTCCCGACCTGAGCTCTGGAAATAATAAATATGAGACGATAATGCTCTCCTGACCCGAGCTCCGGAAATAATAAATATGAGCAGATAATGCTCTCCCGACCTGAGCTCCGGAAATAATAAATATGAGACGATAATGCTCTCCTGACCTGAGCTCCGGAAATAATAATCCGAACATATGGCGGACCCGTGCTTTTAATTGGTGCCAGGGCCTCATACACCTGGGCTTTAGTGACAGGGATGACCTGCACTTTTAATTGGTGCCAGGGCCTCATACACCTGGGCTTAAGCATGCAGGGCGGACCTGTGCTTTTAATTAGTGCCAGGGCCTCATACACCTGGGCTTTAGTGACAGGGATGACCTGCACTTTTAATTGGTACCAGGGCCTCATACACCTGGGCTATAGTGACAGGGATGACCTGCACTTTTAATTGGTGCCAGGGCCTCATACACCTGTGCTTAAGCATGCTGGGCGGACCTGTGCTTTTAATTGGTGCCAGGGCCTCATACACCTGGGCTTTAGTGACAGGGATGACCTGCACTTTTAATTGGTGCCAGAGCGTCATACACCTGGGCTTTAGCATGCAGGGCGGACCTGTGCTTTTAATTGGTGCCAGTGCCTCATACACCTGGGCTTTAGTGACAGGGATGACCTGCACTTTTAATTGGTGCCAGGGCCTCATACACCTGTGCCTCTGATTTATGAGATCACTCCTCAGGTGTAGATCTTCCTGGAGGCCGACCTGGGGGTGGCGAGGTGGAGGTCATCCTCGAGGCCGACCTGGGGTGGCCAAGGTGGAAGTCATCCACAAGGCCGAACTGGAGGTCATCCTCGTGACCGACCTGGGGTGGCCAAGGTGGAGATCATCCCGAGGCCGAGCTGGAGGTCATCCTCGTGGTCGACCTGGGGTGGCCAGGGTGGAGATCTTCCCGAGGCCGAGCTGGAGGTCATCCTCGTGGCCGACCTGGGGTGGCCAGGGTGGAGATCTTCCCGAGGCCGAGCTGGAGGTCATCCTCGTGGCCGACCTGGGGTGGACATGGTAGAGGTCTCGCCCAAGTCAGGTCTTGCACAGTCCATACTTTTACCAGGGTAACAAAATATATGATGTAGATATCCTCAAAGGTACCACCAAAAACATATACCAAATATATGGTGTAGATGTTTTAAAAGACACTACCCTTTACTACCATAACCACACAAACTATTAGTGCAACAATTCTCTCAAGGACGGCTAGAATACAAGTTATTAGTACAGCAGTTCCAAAATAATTTAGATCGTGTGCCATGTCTTTGCCAAAGCGTAACGATGTTCTAAAAAATTCGAAGTACATTGTCGAAACCATCAATCCTAAAAATATGCAAGATGCCAAAAATCTATAAAAGGCAAACCCAATACACAAAATTATCGTTATGTGTGGGGTCGGGAAAAGTTTCGGCTACTTTAGACCAAAAATAGTCTTATTTCATTAATTGTAATGCAAGACTGTTCTTACATGTAGGAATATTTATATGGATTTGTATGTTTGGATATAGCAAACAAAGTAACAAATGACACAAATGATTCAATGTCGAGGCAATAGTTCAATTCTTTGTCCTTGAAACGATATTACACCGCTATGATGCTAACTGTTCAACAAAATTCATTTTCCAAGATACAACGACTATGACTTGTGATATGAGCACTTCAAATCACAAATCCTCAAACCACAAAGATTTAAATGCACTCAAACTATGAACAAGGAAGATGATGAACAAAATACACAGATTTTGCTTTAATCTTGTGAATAATCTTTGGAAAAAGTATGTTTAATTCACTTAGTGGTTGTTCTATTTATACTTGACCAATGGACATCACCAAAAGACATCATTTGGTAGCATTACTTCATGACAAATAGCAACCGGACGCGAAGAGACACACCATTTAGAGAAAAAACTGTCATGTTAATTTTTGGGTAGAATGTCGGGCACTCGAGCACCCGCATCCGGCGCTTGAGCTCCCTACCCACTATCCAAAAATTTGGGCAGCGCTCAGGCAGCCTGGTTTTTCCCGTTTTGTCCTTTATCAAGTAGTCAATTTTTCCATGCTTAGTTTCAATTCATTAAGCACGTTTTCCAACAATCCCCCACATTAATTAAAATTAATGCATGAATACAACGAATGCCTTTAACGAATCGTTATAGCATCTGGAGATGTTGCTTGATGCTTTGAACCTTCCGTGGTAGTATACAATTAGATTTACTGAGTTCATAGTGAACTTAAAGTCTTGAACTATTTAGTTTGTGTAAACCTAGAAAGTATAACACACACCATAACAACTCTAACCTTCGTATTAGTTTTTACGATTCTGTCCAATTTTAAAGCGGCCATACTTCGCACTTCGCACTCACTTAAGTAATCTCTTAAAAGAGTATCACACGATACTCCAACATATTTATTAATATGTCTTAGGAATCATTAAAGGCATTCGCCTATCATCGTATCCTTTTGCAGGCTACACCTCTTATTATAGGCATGCATTGGAGATTGATCTCCAAGGAGTTTATAAAATCTAATAATTTAGTTGTCACTAGGGTTCTTCAGTCAACAAGGCTGGGAATCCACATTGAAATTTTGATTATAGGGGTTTTAATCTCATTCCAATTGATAAACTTTTTTACATGATCTCTTGGTTAACCATTCGTTAGCGGATCCGTGGTTTTCTAACATAACCAATTAAGATTATGCACATGAGATCATAGTT
This sequence comes from Haberlea rhodopensis, assembly GCA_907163345.1. Classification (NCBI taxonomy): domain Eukaryota; kingdom Viridiplantae; phylum Streptophyta; class Magnoliopsida; order Lamiales; family Gesneriaceae; genus Haberlea; species Haberlea rhodopensis. The sequence goes on from CAJQUN010000009.1 coordinate 1,642,024, forward strand.
ATACGGTATTATGTCTATGACTTATTTCTCGAGACTTACCATCATACATACTACATTATGCCATTTATACAACATATTGGATGTCACAATGTATTATATTTGCAGGCACAAATTCTCTCCAATTTGGAATTTCTTCTAAGAAACCTTGAAGCCATACGACATCCTCAGTCAATGTAATGAACTTCATTTCATTGTGGATCGAGATATATATGTTTGCTTAGAAGATTTCCACAACATTAGTCAAATCCAATAGTAAACACATTTTCTTTTAAGGATTTTGAGTCCTTTAATATAGGGATTGTTATTACTTAGCTAACAAGGAATTTTCTCACTTAAAAAAACCATCGTAGTCCTTCTCCGCTTTATCTAGCACTATGGATTCTGAAATCATAATGAATTGAGCTATACACTTTTGTTTAGAGAATTTCCTTCGTTTCCTTTTCCATGACATAACAACATTACCAATGGTTAACACATAACCATCGTGTGTTAGATAACCAATTCATATCATGATATCTCGAGTTTCGAATTATAAGAATTATAGCTTACAAAATTTGAAATTATAATAAATTCTCAATTTTAATTCATTATTCAAATTTTAAGCGCAATTATTCATAGAAAATGCAAGTATATCTTACAAACTTGAATTTTAAGCGCAACGCTTAAAAATTTGAAACTAGAATTAAACTTGAGAATTCATTCATCATGTCACGATGTTTCATCTACACATTCTTCGATCATTTGATGATCTCTATATTGCTTCCCATAATAAGCATATCATCAACTTACAACCATAATTACATATGCTTCATGTGTATCTCTTTTGTCACACTTGTTTTGACAACACACTTTTGTCAAATTTCTCATCTCATTATTTTGACACTTGTTATGGCTTACTTCATTCAAGCACCCCCACACTTTCAATATTTGTAGGAAAATTTTATTCTCAACTCATAAGAATTTTCGTCATTACCTAAGTGTGATACTTATGATATGATTGACCAATAGAATTGTTACCCCCACAATTTTGGGTAATTTCGAACTTATCAAGATTTTATTGGCGTTCATCTTTCAAGTTTCAAATGCTAAGCGATATTTATTTATAAAACAAAATTCAAGATTTCATTTCTTGTAAACTTTTGACTTAAGCGCACTTTGCTTATAAAATTTGAACTTATACAATACTCTCGAGTAAAATTCACTATTTGCATTTTAAGCATCCAAACATATAAAATCCGAATTCAAGATTTTGTGTCTTGCAAGCACGAGCTTTACCCATATTATGCTTAGGAAATTCAAATAGAATCAACTTTATGAGAGAACAACGCCCTATAAAAGCAATTGTGGCATTCGATCCCCCATTTGTATTTTAAGCGTACAAATCTTAGAAAACTTGAATTCAAGATTAAATATCTTGCAAATTCAAGTCTTAAGTGTAAAATGCTTATACAACACAAATATAATCAACTCATAATTCTTCTTTGCAAAATGCATTTGCTTTATTGTTCTTCAACATCATTCTTATAGTTGTTCAAACACTTTCATGACTTCGTCTTTGCTTCGTAGCAAATATCCATAACAATGTCTTGTACAATAATCAATAAAGTAACATATTACTTTTTTCATAACTCTAGTTTGCACAAACTTTCGATCACAAGCATCATTGTGAGTCACTTCTAGAGATGTTACATTTCATTCATCAAATGGAATGACGGTTTGTTAACTTATCATTTACACAAGTCCACACTTATGTTTTAAGTTAACTTCGAGAGAAAGAAGCAATAATGTTAACATTACAAATTTGCATAGTGAATTACGATTTACATGATTTATACTTAAGCCACAAATCACAAGATTCAATCAAATAAGTAATAACATAATTTTATTGCTTTCATAGATGTATAATCGTCTTACATTCAATCAAAAAAGATTTTTCATGTAACATTTTTCTTCAAACACTAAGTGTGTTCATACAATCATTGTCAAAATCAAAATATTAATCAAGTGGTAAGCATAAGATCAGATAAACCTTCTGATAATTTGTCATATTCGGTTATATTGATTTGATCTTTTGTCTTCCATTTATGTCTATTTTGTTGCGATGCTCATTGGCAATATGATTGGGCTTTCAGCATTTATAGTACTTTATTTGATCTTTTTAGCCTTCCCATATTTGGAGGCTTTACCGTCAAACTTGCTTTTTGTTCCGGTATTTTGTTCTACCAAGTTAGCCATTGCTTCTATACGATGCTTTACCGCATTCCTTTCGGAATTCCTATTGTCCTCCTCGATCATATACGAACCACAAAGTCTTCAAGACTCATCTCATTCCTTTTATGTTTGAGATAGTTCTTAAAGTTCTTCCATATTGGAGGCAATTTCTCAATCATTGCGGCCACTTGGAATGAGTCACTTAGAATAATTCCCTCCGCATGAATATCGTGCAAGATCATTTGTAGTTCTTGCACTTGCGTCATCACTGGCTCAGCATCGACCATTTCAAAGCTAGGAATCGTCCAACAATGAATTTTTTCATGCCAGAATCATCGATCTATATTTCCTTTCCAAAGATTCCCATAATTCCTTTATGGTTTTCACAAGGCAATAAACATTGTATAGTTTATTGTCTAGATCGTTTAAAATATAGTTCTTACAAAGAGTCACTTTGATTCCAAGCATCAACCATAGCCCTCTTTTGGGTGTCGATTTCATCATCTTCAATGGTAGGAGCATCTTCAGTTAAAAACCTTGACATCCTCAATGTTGTCAATTAGAAGAGCATCTTTTGTTGCCATATTTTGAAGTCATTTTCATTGAATTTCTAGGGCCATTCTCCGTGATGAATGGAAGTCGTTCCACTCGATGAATCCATTTGTTACAAATATCGTTTCAAGATTGTAGGAATATTTGTATGGATTTGTATATTTTGGTATAACAAGCAAAGTAAAAATGGCACAAATGATTCATTGTCGAGGCAATAGTTCAACTCTTTATCCTTGAAACGATATTTGCACCGCTATGGTGCTAACGGTTCAACGACGATTCGTTCCACAAGATACAACGACTATGACTTGTGATAGGAATACTCCAAAGCACAAGTCCTCAAACCACAAAGAATTAAAGGACTCAAACTATTAACAAGGAAGATGATGAATAGATTTTGTTTTAATCATGTGATTAATTTATGGAAAAAGTAAGTTTAATTCACTTAGGGGCTGTTCTATTTATAAGTGACCAATGAACATCACCAAAAGACATTATTTAGTAGCATTACCTCATGAAAAATCACACTAGGACACCATTTTGAGAAAAAAACTGCCATGTTAATTTTTGGGCAGAATGGCGGGCGCTCGAGCGCCCTCATCCAGCGCTTGACCGCCCAGTCCACCGCCCAAAAATGCAGCGCTCCTGATTTTTCCAATTTTGTCATTTATCAAGCATTCGACTTTTCCATGCTTAATTTTAATTAGTTAAGCACGTTTTTTCCAACATTATCATCATTCTCTACTGGCTTGACAAATACAACGGGTGAAGACTTAAGAAAATGAAATAGCAGTGGAGCGGAATAGAAACAGCATCGACGACTTAGCATTTATTCCTCACGTAATGGTTGCAATAGGCTCTGTTACTAATGACATTTATCACCAACTCTATAAGAAACTATTAAGTGGGTTGTTATACGTAGAGCTGATGAGTCGTGACTATAATTATTAGGCATTTATTGTATTTCAAACAAATAAATCATGATTTTTTGAAATAACTTTACAAAATGGTACTTTTTCTTACACGAATACGGGTTTTCTTATATGAATCGGGTGTGCACCAATACCAACACATACGGGGTGCATAGAAGAAGAACCCCTTGAATACTCTTCTTGATTGGAAATTTTTGAAAGAATGCTCAAGCCAGGTCTTTTCTTCAGGCAATACGTGAATGAAAGAATGCTTTATGCATATTCAATTGCCGATACCATCGCACGCTTTGTGAAATGGTCTAGGCCGCAATAACTACACATCACACTATTGATAAAATTGGTCACACCCAAGCAAGCCGAATCTAGCTTTTATATTGAAGTGGAAAAAATTATAAGATTTTTATCGAGGAAAAAAGAAATTGGATTTTTAAATATAGGGAGCAATATATTTATATATGGGGCAATTAGCATCTCATCCATGTAAATTCGCTCCTTACTCCCGAGAACCTTATAGAACGAGAAGTGGTAAACGATTATATTTTAAATAAACCTCAAATATTTGTGTTTGGGTGTGCTTTAAATATGAATTTTAAGGCAATTCAAAATTTATGGATCACAAAGATGTTCATAGCTTTAATCTTTCCAAGCTGTTGGAATATTCGTAAATGTTTTCGAGTGCTGGTGTGAGGTGATGCTGCAAACTATACAAATTTTAATACAATTGTGGGTCCAAGATAAAACAACGATTTCTAAGGGGGATAAACCATTATATGTTTAAGAAAATTTACATTTTAAAATTTTAGAGTGGGGGATAGAATCATAAAGTGTGATGCATGGATACGGATATGTGATACGAGGATACGGATATGGTTGCACGATATTTTTGAAAATTCTAGGATATGATAAGTCTGAGTTCGGCAAATTTTTTTATTTTTATCCAACATCAACCTTCATGAATTGTAACCAATCTCTTGACTTGATTTTCTATTTTTTTTTATCTAAAATTCATCGTCACATTCTATTATCGTCATGCTTCCTCAAACTTAGAGCCCCTTAAGTTAGTTGTTGTAAATTTTTAAATAACAATAAAATTCGGGTAGCGAAATTCTTTAGTTGTTTGATTTTGGAAAATGAAAATTTGACACTCAAAATATTTATTTGTTTTTTTTTGTAAAAAAATTGAATAGTCAATTTATTGACTTTAAGTTTGAGGATGTAAGTTTATACCAAACTATATGATTTTAAATGTAATTTCCTTAAAATGTATAAGAAATAAAGTTTCAAACATATAATTAGCATTAAATATATTAAAAGTCAAAATTACAAAGTTGGCATATCTTGACCATGTTGGATATGGTCTCAAACGTATCTTGGCCATATCCAGACTCTGGATACTCCATATGACATATCCGATACTTCTGAGTCAAGCGTATCTTGGCAGTATCCAGCACATATCCGAGATTAAAAATAAATTTTTAATTTTAGATTCGCGTGGCGTATCATATCGAGGTCATATCCGTGCGTATCCATATCTCAGAAGTATCTGATACTCGACCGTGAATTTTTTGGAGTATCCGTGCATCATAGATAATAAATATTTGGAAAAAATAATTTCAAAATCTTTTTTCTATCACATTGTCGGTTGAGAACTTGCAACTTATAAGTTTAAAGAGATTTTGTTTTATGAGATGAGTAAACTTGCCGAAGACAAACAAGAATTTCGAATGTGGTGTAGTCCTACTATCTTGTGTTTCAGTTTCGAACAAATTCAAATTCATGATGGCTTTGATTCAGAAGAGTCCTTTATGGTCATTACTGACACATAAACTATAACTCAGAAAAATCTCGTATGGACCGAGTCTAGGTCCGATAGATGGACAAAGACAAAGAAAACGAGTTTACCATAATTTGATTAACCATGATTAACATGTATGATTTAGCTCATTTTATATATTTATATATATATATATATATATATATATATGGGGTTCAGACCTCATACACAACATTTCCTTTTTGACTCAGAGTATAAACATTTAAACGTGACCGATAGAAGTTCTTGGAGAAGACTGACACACGTGTCCGATTTGATTCTCTCTATTGTTTATATAGCCGTCCTCAATTCATTGAGATTAAAGGTGGTTGTTGTTTTATAACCCTTTAAACGCAACTCAATTATTGTCTACGCAACTATACTTTAACCTCATACATATTGAATCACTCGACAAAATTATATTAAAAAAATATCAGTATCTCCAAGTTTGTGATAACATTTATTCTTGATCCATGAGTTAGATTAGCATTCATTTTAAGTTTAATTTTTTTTTTTAAATCCCTTCGATACTTACTTAAAAATAATAAAAATTTTATCCAAATTTTAAATTTTAAGTAACATAAGAATTGTATACAACTTAAGTATTATATGATATAGAGTCACTCCTATATCTTTATCATCATATTCTAACCATTTAGAACAAATTAAATATGATACAAGATCTCAAACTACATTACTTTCTTCTTGCTATTTCGATTATGTTTTTTTTTTTGGGATGAAAAATCAACTACAACCATGATATTGTAACTTCTATTACACAACATAATTTGATATAATGCACCTCTCTTCTCGTTATTTCGCCCCGCAAAATATCCGATGCTAAATCAACAATTTTTTTTTTCCAAATGAAAAATCTAAGCTTCAAAGACCCAATAAAATGTAGTAGATGAGTGTTATTGGTAATGCGATTAGCATTCCGAATATAACCCTACAATTCATCAATAAAATTATTTAGAAAAATTAATAATCAAATTATCCAAAATATAAATTGAAGTAATATGTGCTCACCCTGTGCTGAGAATATCGGGGTGTACGTTATACTCCTTTGCAAAAACAAAGGGGACAATTCCCTGAGATAGTGCAGCCTGCCAATAACAAAAGATAATATTGATGGTATATATATAGTACAAAGCAATTATTTTTTGTTACATTCTTTGACGCTATTATGTATATTATAAAAAGACAAGATTCGTCAAAGGTCGTTGGCCCAGCTTGCACCGTTCGCATAAACGAGCCAAGAGGTAAGATTCACGTGTCGAGGAATGTAATGTAATAAAAAAAAAAGGTAAGATTCACATGTCGAGTGTCCAAAGTAATATTTTAGTAAGATTCTATGTGAAAAGTTCATTTACCATATGGTTCAAGTCTATAAAATTAGGTTTATAGTTCCAATTTTTATCGATGTCCTAAAGAATCATGTTGTCTTTCTGAACATATGATTTTTGATGCTACCTTTAAGGACGGTGCTCTGAAACAATATATCTCTATATATGTTAAAAAAGGACACGTGTCGTGAGCGCCCTTAAGAATGAGACGGTGAGTGAAAGGGTTCAATTAAGAAAGGGACTAGCAGACAGGCTCCTAAAATAAAACAAAGTTTATGACCCAAAAAATAGTGATCTTGTGTCCAATTTTTGGTTATCTAAATAAGTTGTAATGTATACGCCTATCATATAAAGATACTTACCCGATTAATTTGGAAATGGAAATATTGAAGGGGGAAAGAAAACCTGGACAATGGCAACCCGCAATAGAACACCTCGAAGGCCAACAGCAATGGAAGCAGCGGCCATGACAGCTGGTCCTGTAAGGAATCTCACGGCCATTGAAAACGCTGCTACTGAATTCCCACATGCTATAATCCGAGGTTGTAATGCCATGAACAGCCCTGCACTCACCCATATTAATCATTCTAATTTTTATTTTATATCCATCAAAATTTTTAAAAAATCACTTTTTTTATTTTATTAAATTCATATTAAATTCAATACCGGATATGAGATGTTTTATTTTATTTTATGAAAAAGCAGAAGCATGAGCCCATAAATTGTTTTCTGATTTTTTTATATATATACTTTTTTTTTTAGTTCTTGAACACTTTTAAAAGGATCGAAACATGATATCTGGACTGCTCTACTTATTCACATTTAATTTTAATTTCTGACATAATGGCATGCAATTGGTTTATATATGCATGAATGAATGTTTATTTAATTACGAAAAGGGAAATAAAGAGGCAGACATGTTATCATGACCACACTGTATTCTTGCTTTGCTTTTCTAGCATGCTTGCTTTCACATTCTAAACCATGTCGTTTAAAAATTTAAAAAGTGAGCTTCCCGACCTTGCCAGATTGATAAAAACTCATGTCTATTTTGGGTAGACTCGAGTTTAAGTCATGTTTGGTATAAAAAAAATCGATTTAGCTCATAACCATTCAAAAAAAAAAAGGTAAACTTTATTAAGTTATTATTATTGATTATTACTCACCAAGACTAAACATGGCCATGCCAAGTCCTGCATCAGACAGTATGGAAATGGACTTTGCTATTATTGCAGGCATTTCAATATGCCACCTAGAAAAGAGGTCATAAAAATAAATTAAATTATTAATATCAAACTTTTTAATTATATTTAAGATAATCCCACAAAAAATAATGACTTTTATTCATTGTACCTGAATGAAACTAGAGACCATGTTAGTCCAATTAAGCTTGAATAAGTGTTGGGATTCCTAATGAGCTTTCTCCAAACCATTATCAAAATAAGCCTTGTCATTACACTTGTAGGAGGCATTACTTTCACTTGCTTTTCTCCCACTTTTTCACCTTCATTTGCTCTATTTCCAAAGCTCAACTCATCCCTTTCCAAGCAATCTTCTTGATTGTCCCTATGCCCTTCGCCTATGAGATCGAAAACTTTATTAATTTTCAGAAATGTATTGTTTTAGCCAAATCCTCTAAATCGTGATAGTTTAGCCTTATATAGCCCGTAGCCCCACATAATTTGAATCCTGGCTCCTCAACCGGTTCGGCTTAAAATCGATATCCAAGGTTTTGGCATAGGCATATTGATGCACAACACATATTGCACTCTAGCATACAAGGGATTTGAATATGTGGACCTTCGATCTCAAAACCTCAAACTCACAAAAATAATCCTATATTTTTATGATTTTAAGAGATGTCAAAAAACATAAGATATATTTTAAAAAAAAAAGAATAGAGAGATACCTCTGACAACTTCTTTACCATTATTAACATGTGAATCTAATGCACCATAATCATGCCCACCACCATACACATTCTCCGAAACTGGGGAATCACTTGAGCTCCATACAAACATATGGAGATCTTTCCCACCATCTTGCTGCTGCCCATTTGTCCTCTTAGCTGCATTAATCTTAGCTGTGGGTGATACTATGCCCGGATTTGGAGCGGGATAATGTGTACCGCCAAATCTTGATTTATTAGCATTAATCCCAGTTTCCTCCTCAAAATTTGAAGGCCTAGGAGTAGGACCTCTTGAACCAGAAAGTCCATAAACATCATTTACGCCAAAGTTTGAGTTTCTTGCACCACCCATCATAGAGTAAAATTCAGTATGATTAAAGCTAGACCCTCTAGGTGTAGGGTTTCTTGAAGATTGCAAAGAGTAAATCTCTGCATTGGTTAGATTTGATGGCCTTGGAGTTGTGGAGGAGAACCCAAAATTTGATCTTCTTGAATAGATATCTGATCTTGAAGCATTAGATTTCCTAACAGTAACATGAAGTCTCCCATTTTCTTGAACCTGTGTCTCGGTTTCCAAAGGAAGCCTGCCATCTAATGACAAGACATCAGAATCAACATGGATGGAGACTATTGATGCAGCAGTGTGTGGGAACTGCTCGGATATCAAAATCTTTGCGCCTCTGTACTCAAACATGAATAACATCAAAGTATACCAAATAATGCACTGAAGCACAACTATTTGTACCATTAAACCACCAGAAAAATCCCCATACATCCCCTTTAACAGAGGGATGCCCATGACCAGAGTATTTGGGAGAGTTGAAAGAGAGAAAAGTGTTATTGTCCATTCCAAACAGCCCCTCTTACTCACATTGTTCCACACAGCTAAAACTGCAAGAACTATGAGCTTTTGCAGTGTATCAGCGGCAATGAATCTCAGGTTCATTGTGTAAGGATTATTGGTAGAAATGAAGTGAAAAGAGAGCAAAGGGACTGCAAATACTGCAACAAAACGATTGATTCCTGAACACTGGTCTGGTGTGAAAATCTTCCACCATTTCACTGAACCATAGGCTAAAATCATGGCCACATACAGTGGCACCACTGCAGTCATAACATGGTAAAAGTCGGATAAAGTTATCATTTTTCAAAAGCCCAGATCAAGAAAAACAAGAAATCAGGAAGATGGAAACTTAATCAGACTATCTTGAAGCTAAGTATAAGAAATTTTTTTCTGTATCTCTGATGAGGGAGTAGACTGGTATATGTTTTGTATTATGGGGTTTGTAGAGTTTGGAATAAACAAAGAATAAAGAAAGGGAATAGAATATGTATTGTTTTTTCAGCACGCAGAATGGTGCAGCTTTGAGAGTTGCAAAGAAAAGTTGCGCTTACAGTCCCCGAAGCAAAGGGGGTTGGAGGGTTCACTGATTATGTTTCCCTTTGTTTTTTTTTTTTCCTCTTTGTTTTGAGTTGTTTTAGGATTTGATAGAGAGCGTAGAGTTGTTCGGTGACTTGTATAAAGGTTTCGAAAAGGTGTTTCAGTGGGAGCCAGAGGCGAGAAATATAGTTGAAAATGAAAATGATCACTATTGGTATAAAATAATTCTAAAAATTATATATATGTGTGTATATGTATTTATATTTATTCAAAGATGTTATGACATCTCCTTGTTTCAATTTTAGGGTAGGTTAAGATTGGAAATGGAAATATTGTCAGACCTCGAAACCGGAACATGGTATCGATAATGCCCTCAAAAATGGGTTTTTCTACGTAGTCTAGACAGGGAGAGAGACTGTCTTATTCTGAGAGGTGTCAATGAGTTGAAGGGTCTTGCGTATGGAGCTGGGCATGGAGGAGACCTTTATTTGAGTAGGAAAAAAGATCTGTTTAGTGATTTGGTTAATGTTATTGGCAGGTGCACTTGGGAACATGACGTTGAAGATTATTGGCTTTGGAAATTCGAGAAAAGTAGCATGTACTCTTCAAAGCCAGCTTATCATACATCTAAAGGGAATGGAGGATCCGAGCAGTTAAGCGATGAAACAACCCTAAAATTAGTTTGGAATAAAGTAATCCTAAAGAAGGTTTCAGGCTTTGCATGGAAATTACTCTAAGATAGAATTCCAACAAAATCAAATCTGTTGAAAAGATGTATCATTTTGGATCGGAACTCTTTGCTTTGCGTTTTTGTGTGGTACTGTTGAGGAAAATACAGTTCACCTCTTTTTCATGTCCTTTTGCTCACTCTATGTTGAAGGATTGCTACAATTGGTTCAAGCTAGAAACTGTTCTTCATGAGGATCCGATTAAAAATTTTAGGCAACATTTGGGCTTTTGGTGTAGGTCAAAAGGTAATAGCTTGTTATTTGGGAATGTGTGGTTTGGAGCATTTGGCAAGTTCGTAATAAAAAAGTTTTTAGTAATTCGGAGACCTCTAAAGAATCGCTAGTCGAGGTGGTGAAATTTCAATCGTGGCATTGGATTTCGACTACAAATAATGACATCTTTAATTCGTTTTCGGCTATCGATTGGTTTCGTGAGCCGTTAATTTGTTTAGGATTGTAAGTTGGTGTAAGTTATTGTTGGGGTCTTATTTATTTGTTATATGTGTTTTATTGTATTCTTGTATTCTTTTGGTGTTGGTGTACGTCCGATATATAGAAGACAAACCCCCTCAAAAATCTTAAATAAAACTTTCTGAAATATCAATTCTTGTAATACACAAATAATATAAATTGTTTTGTTAATTCCATAAAATAGAAGTATTTCTGTTATAACCCAACTACATTCAAACTTGTTTGAATACGTAACTATACAGATAGCAAAATATATCGAGTTTTTTTTAACTATTTAACCTTCTAATTAAGATTATTTATAAAACTAACTCAAATTTTAATTTTTTTTTGTAAAACTAATCGATGTCTCCAACTGAGTAGGCGACAACAAATAGATTTTTTTTGTACCATCTCAGATGGTGACTACATGCAATATTTTATTGTTCACCTTCTGAGGTGGCGACAACATTATTTTTTTATTGGTGTCCCATCTCAGATGGTGAGACCCTTTAAAAGCCACAAACCCTAACCTTTTATACACACACACCGCCTCAAACACCCCTTCCCCCAACTTTCATTTTCATCTGCGCAAAGACGAAACTTCCCGTAGCAAAATCGAGATCTTCCATTTCCTGTCCAAATTTCTTAATTATTTAAGGTAAGTTGGTTATATTTTGTTATTATTTGATGCTAGATAAATTATATTTAATGTTAGATAAATTATATGTTGATATATATATTGATAGTAGATTTTTTGATGGTGTGTTTTCCGACGATGTGGAAGGTCAGAGGTTGGCGTCGGAGGGCGGCTGCCGGGAGGTTGCCGGTGGGCAGCAGCCGTGTGGCGGCGGTGGCCGGTGGGTGGCGTCCGGTGTTTGGCGGCCATGGACAGTCGGCCGGCGGCGAGTGGTTGTAATGTTGAGATTAATGTTGATATTTTTTGTATTATATTTCAAGTTGGATCAAATGAGACAACCAGGCTCGATTGATACACATATTTTGTCATTGCAGTCTTCACATCGATCTGAGGATGTGTGGATAGGTAATATGGATAGCACACTTCGTGCGAGAAACCTAGATAACTATTTTTGGGAAATGTGTCAACTAGATATACGTGTTGTAAATTTGTTGCACGTTATTGGATTTTATGGTATATATTGGTGTGGTAGGATTGAACTTGACATACACCTGATCACGGCTTTAGTTGAGAGATGACGCCGTAAAACACACACATTTCATCTTAGATCGGGAGATGCGTCTACCACACTGCAAGACATTGCAGTGATATGGTCATTGCCAGTAGATCTCATTTTAGTGTCGGGGATAGATCATGATAGGAGTCTACCCGAATGATAAGAATATTACCATACGTATTTATGATTCATACCAGATATCAAAGACTTTAAAGGTGCGATGTTGAAATTAGTTGCTTTGAAAAATCATTTGTTGCTCAATCCCTTGAATATACATAGCATGCCAGATGATATTGCTAAGTTTACATGAGCTTGTGCGTTTTTGATGTTAGGGGGAATTATGTGCCTTGATTCATCAATTTTGTTAGGCTATTGTATTTACAGAAGTTGGAGGATATCGACTCTGATCGTACTTATAGTTGTGGTAGTGCTGAGTTGGCATACTTGTATCATGAGTTGTGCACTTAATCAGAGAGGGAAAAACGTGATAGCATTCGGTAGGTGATCTCATTCGACGACTTTGCCTGGGTTCCATTTTTGCAAAGCTCCCATGTAATACGGTAACTTATTCACAGATCTCTCCCATGTTCCATACACATTTTCAACCACTCGTCTCAAATTATACCAGCATTTTGCATATGAGATCTCAATCCATACTTGTCTTTAACAGTATGAATAACATACAGTAACAAACTAACAATCATATTATTGTCCATATTTGCATGATCGATCGATAAATCACTCAAAAGACAAGTGTGAGAACCCACATACTTCGTTATTTTGAATAGTCCATTTTTTCTACTCAATGAGGCGCGCAAAAACCATCTTGAAGGCATATCTGGTGTACTATGTTTGCACACCAATTTTCATTATGTTTTTGTACTTTTGACAACAAGATACTCATGTTTTGCAATCCGTACAGAGTAATCCTTCACATCTGCCTGAAGATGACCTTTATCTTTAAATATCATATTCAGATGGATATTTCCTTTGGAATAGTCATAGTAACTCCCCCACTTACCAGTTGGAAGGTCGATCGAATCGCCAAATGCGTCTGGATGTGTCGTGGAGAAAAAATGGAATTGTTGGATAAATGTCATGGTCATTTGTTGTGGTTGTGTCTGCTACATAAACTGACACTTCTTCAATATCAACCTCATCGTCATCAGACTCATTCTCAGATGGAATCTCCTCCGGGTTAGACTGAATATCATCTCCAAATCCGCAAAACTGTCTGCTAGTGGCTCGGGGATAATATTTTTAGCAACTATGAGAGCATCATCTTGAATCTTAGAGGTAGTTGGTCTTTATGTAACTACTACAAATGGACCACTACTAATTGTTGACATTTCTGTAATAAAATCATAAGCCCTTCGTTATGTTTGTATATACATCTCAAAACAAATATGATTCTGTTCAGAATCCAATAGCCATGCTAAATTGTAATCACTGTCAACGGGAAAAAAATTGTTTGTTTCAACCCCGAAAAATCACTGAATATATATTTATAATATATTTTCAGAATAAACTGGTTACGATTGATGCCAGTAATATCATATACGTCGTTCAATAACTGCAGATAATTAATAGTGCGAGATATTGTCATGCCTTTTGACGGAACACGATCATATCTAACATATTCTGGATCTTGTAATATATCGCATCCCCAATACAACAAAACTTTAATTGACATACCATAAAAAATAAAGACAAAATTTATAAATTAATATATGACATATAAATGTTGTTAAATTTGATTATTTATATAACATCGTACCTGCAATATATCGACCGGAGGAAAGAACGAAGATTTTGATACAACAAAGTTTTTGATTTACGAATGCAATTTTGATACAACGAATGCTATGAACATTATGCACGGTTATATAGAGGCGAATAATTTTATTGATGTTGCCATCTCAGACGGCGATAAAGATTAACAAATATATTTTATGTATTCATGTGCCAACATCGTTTTAAAAAGTATTTTTTTAATATTGTCGCCATGAGATGTCGACAACAAATATTAAAATATTTTTTTTAATGATGTCTCCATTTCACATGGCGACATTTTTATTTATTTTTAAACAAGTCGCCAAGTCAGATGACGACTCCATCGCATCTGACATGGCAACTTAGATTATTCTTATAATAAATAAAAAAATTGAGTTAGTTTGTTAAATAACGTTTAAATTTAGGTTAAATAATAAAAAAACCCAAATATATTAGTGTAATCGTGATAGAATTATGATATTGGAATACTCGATTTGTGTTTCATTTATACATCAATTCAATATTAAAAATATCATATTTTAAATAAAAATAATAATAACCTAATATACAAATAATTTTATGACAATCATATTGAGTTTATATATATATTACACCAACGCCGATCCATAAAATCATTTTACTCCTTAAGACAGCAACGGTGGGGAGATTGGGGTTTATTAATTAAATAACCTTAATAAAATAAATAATTTAAAAAATAACCCGAAAAATAAAAACATTTAAAAGTAACCTAAACCGCCAACTCAGTTGGCGTCACCTAATAAAATTTTGGTCACGCCAACTCAGTTGGCGTGACCAATTTAAAATATATTAGTCACGCCAACTGAGTTGGCGTGACCTTTGTTTTTTACGGTCACGCCAACCCAGTTGGCGTGACCATTATTCACGCCAACTGGAGCTGCAAGTTGGGTGTGAATAATTATTGGTCACGCCAACTGAGTTGGCGTGACCAATAAATATCATGTGTCACGCCAACTCAGTTGGCGTGACCAATTAATGGTCACGCCAACTGAGTTGGCGTGACTTGGAGTTATAAAATTTCCGCAACCCTTCTCTTCGGCAACAACTTCGGCGATTATTACAGTATAAATTCTTCCTCGCAGTTTGACCTCCAAGTTACTATCGTTTTTTTCTCATTTTGCTTCCAGTCACTTCGTAGTTTCAGATTCAGAATTTAGAGGTAAAAATCATGTCGCCGTGAATTAATTTCTGTCACACTTTTTCGCTGCCGTCCGCCGCCCCCCGCCGTCTGCTGCCGCCGTCGGCCGCCGCCGCCGCCGGTTGCTGATGGCTGGTGGTTGTCAGCGGTAGCATCGTCATGTTTTATCAGTTTTAATTTATTTTGTTTACTTTATGTTGTCTATATGTACTAATATATTTTTTGTTTCATATAATAGGATGGATCCGATGAATGTACCAGGCCCGATCGATGATCATCTGTTGTTATTGCAGTCATGTCATCGTTCTGAAGATGTATGGGCAGGTGATATTGATCGGCCCTTGCGTGTGAGAAATCCGAGCAGCTATTTTTGGGATCTTTGCCCATTAGACACACGTGTTGTAAGTATGTTACATGAGTTTGGGTTTTATGGTGTATATAGGTGTAATAAGATTACCATTGACCCTCATCTAATCACGGCGTTAGTAGAGAGATGGCGTCGTGAAACGCATACATTCCATCTGAGATCTGGAGAGGCGACTATTACACTGCAAGACATTGCAGTTATTTGGGGTCTGCCAATAAATGGTCTTGCAGTGTCAGGTGCCAATTTTGATAAGACAATACCCGAGTGGCAAGAATATTGTTATCGTCATTTGGGATTTACACCAGATCCGGGTCACTTTAAAGGTGCATGTTTGTTAATGTCTGCGTTGAGTCATCATTTAATGGTAAATCGGATCCATTTGCATAGTACGGCGGATGAGGTTGCTAAATATGCACGAGGTTGTGCATTATTAATGATAGGTGGGATTATGTGCCCCGATAGCTCCGGCAATACTGTAAAATTATTGTACATACAGAAATTAGAAGATATCAGTTCTGTTGGTAATTTTAGCTGGGGTAGTGTTGTGCTGGCATTCTTATATCGTGAGTTGTGCACTTCAGCGGAGAGAGGGAAAAAGTAATATGTGGTGCATTACAACTCCTACAGGTAATCGTTACCTTTATTTTAAAATACTGAAAAAATATATCTTGCATATTTAATTTATATTCTTCATGTTAATGTTTTAGATTTGGGCATGGTCCCGGCTCGAAAGTTTAGCTCCTCTACTCGGACGCCTGAGAATTGATATTGGGCCAATACCAATCGATGAGGACAATTACTTACCTGTTGCTCCATATGGTGCAAGGTTATGTATCACAAATTATTTTGCAATGTATAATATTATATTTAATACTTTGTTATATAATTTATGTTTTTTTATGATGATTATGAGTACACAGGTGGACATGTAAAGTAAGATTTACAGAAACTGGCACACATTCATTACGAATTATTAGGGACATCCTTGACCAGCAGCCATTAAGCCAAGTAATTTTATTTTTTATATTCATGTATAAAACATAATAGTCTTTGAACATTATTTTAATGTAATACTATATTTGTAGTTTAATTGGCAGCCGTACCCTGATGATTATATTGAAGGACTGCATACTGAGTTATGGACATACAGCGGGCCACTCATTTTGTATGACATAGTTGAGATGCATCGTCCTGAGCGGGTTTTCCGTCAGTTCGGCATGGTACAAAACATCCCACCAGATCCACGGTCAGGGGATGATATATTACATGTAGTTAACCGTAGGGGTAAAACAAATAATGACTGGTCTGCACACCATAGGCGGTACATGACTATATGGGGAAATGCACATGCTCATACCGTGGACAGCCCGCGATATGAGTCAGCTGGACAGGGTGTAATTGTCGGGTACAATGACTGGTATGGACGAGTAACACGTAGATTCATTGGCCATCAACGACAATTTGTGGAGGCTGGTTATCAACATGGAGATGGCCCGGCATGGCAACATGTGGTATGTTGCTTTATTACATATGTATTACATATTTGAAAATTGTGTTTAGATTTAAATACTTAATAAATGTTCACTCATTTCAGATTGATCAGCTGTCGCAATTAACAGTTACCTGCGACCGTAATATCGCTGAGGAACAATCCGTAGGGGCGTACATGGATGCATTTAGTGATGTCAGAAATGTCATACAAAATGTGTTGCATGTCGCGCAGGAACGACGCGATAGAAACTTTCCGCCCTACGAAGAGGGACATGCGACTCAAGGTGAACAAGTACAGCCGATGCATGTGAGTGATGAAGAACAAGTACAGTCGATGCATGCGGGTTTTGGAGATGCTGGCCCTTCAAGCTATGTAATCATCATCTATGGGTAAAACAGTCTGACGTAACCCCGAAAAATCTTTGAACATATGCCTAGCATATAATTTCAAAAGAAACTGGTTGCGATCGAACCCAGTGATATCATATATTTTATCTAATAATTGTAGAAAATTAATTGTACGCCGTATAGTTGTACCTCTTGATGGACCACGATCATATCGGACGAACTCAGAATCTTGTATAATATTACCCCCCCAATAAAATAAAACTTGAATAGACATATTTTGATAACTACAGAAAACTATTACTAGTAGCTAATAAAATCTTTTCTGATGTAGAAGATCAGTTAAAGCTGCAACTACAGAGCATAATCAGAATTTTATCATATAATAAAAATATTAAAAGAGAATTTGTGAATTGGCGAGGAAACTAAGAGGCGGACGGCTTTATTTATAGCACATTTAGTGCCGCCAACTCAGTTGGCGGCACTATTAAAATAATGTCACGCCAACTGAGTTTGCGTGACCCTATAAAACAAAGGTCACGCCAACTGAGTTGGCGTGACTACTATTCAACGCTTGTCACGCCAACTGAGTTGGCGTGACCAATATTTTATATGGTCACGCCAACTCAGTTGGCGCACGCCAACTCAGTTGGCGTGACCTATTCGACCCGCCAACTGAGTTGGCGGGTAAGGTTAGTTTTTAAATGTTTTCAGAATTCGGGTTATTTTTGTAATTATTTGTTTTATTGGGGTTATTTAAATAAATAACCCGGGAGATTGTGTGTCTTGCACTCTTATCATCTTCTGACCAAATATTATTATCATCGTACTGCTCCAATTTCCGATGCATCTGTCTTCATTCCGGAGTCCTGTCAAGCTACATATAAATGTAATACTTCGATAAAATGATGAATTATGCCAAAATCAATACATGTTGTAATTATGTTAATACCATGCTAATTAGCAACATAACCATGCTTATCAAGGTTTCACGACCGTGGAGTCTAACATTTACCTCTTGATTATGGTTTCAGAAGACAGTTGAGCTGTGATAATCTTAATATAAGAAGTTACAGATTTTGAAGTAATCTAGGCAAAGGCGGATTATATGTAGATTCGCTCCTGAATCTAGATACGTATATTGTTATATGTGAATTAAATAATATAAATCATTTTACTAAAATAAAAGAAAATATATGTTGTATTTTCCCAAATATTTTTTTTCTTGAACTTTTTTCTCAAGGTCCAAGAATAAAAGCAAACATTGCATAAATTCTTGGCATTATCTCCCATATTGGAAGACATAATATCATTTTGATCAAGTTATATTTGGCATAGTTAGGTTTGGCTCTTGTAAATCTCTCGTCTTCTTCTTTTTTATCGGGGAGGGGTGTAAATTTTTTTTTCCGTACAACACGACTCCAACTCGAGTCTTTCCCAACAAAGGAGATGAACTTAACTACTGTGTCTTTGATCGGAAGCTCATTCACATTTATATGGTTATAGATAATGCTTCTTCATAGTAATTTCAAGAGAAAGATTTGAATAAATCTTTGAGTGTATATATTTTATTATATATATATATTATTTTTTAAACTAATAAGCATGGTTAATATTCCTTACTGGCGGCTACAAAGTAGCATACCTATATTTGGGGGCAAGATTATCTTGAAAGACATGATTTACAAAATGTCTAAAAGTGATTAAAATTTTACCCCATTCCAAAAAACATGCTTTGAAATTAATGATTTTAACCACAGAAATTAGTGAAACAATTACGACAAACAGGAGACAAAGATTGGCGTGTCAGATTCACGCTTAAAAAAATCATACAACATGTTTGGATATTCACAAATTTCTATGAATAGTTTGCCATTATAAAGATAATTGTTCCTGGAACCAAACTCTGATATCATTGATATTTTCGAAAATAAAAAATTAAACTTCAAAAACACTAAACCCCGTAAATACCAAGAAACCAACAAATCAAAATTACATGATTTTTTTTTATCTTCTATAGAAAGTAAATAATCGCGACCACGATCAAAACAATGAACCATGATGTATGACAAGACTCGATACATACATGAATTTCCCACTTTTCACCCATTATCGCCATGTTTCTTCATTTTTTAAGCTTTTGAAGAAAAAAAATTCGTCGACGCACAGACACCACACTATTTGTCCGAAACCAGTGGTAAGATGCGGTGAAGTATTTGTCCAGAAACTTAAGATATCAACCCCAACATTATACAACACATTAATGGCATGCGTAAAAGAAAAAGGCGTAATTGTTGTTGTCGACTTCGAATGAATGCTTAGCTTTTACAAACAATAGCAGTTTTTTTCCACAGAAATTTTAACAGAATCATTACGACGAGACGAATCATTTGTTCAAATTATAATCACTTTGTTTTTGTATAAGAGAGTCTACTTCTATGTGAAACATATAAACACCAAATCAAGCATGTAGGAGGTTCTTTATAGATGCTCAAAGTTGGCATTGTCGTTGGTTTTATTATCTCTGTTTCTTGCAGCTCTTTTGCCATCACGTTTGATATTCGATTTGGTACCCTTGACAAGATCTTACTCTCAAGCTCGAATTATATGAGGTTTTTGATTGTCACCATAACTAACATTTACAGGGTTTTTGACAACAAACTCCCATGTGATATTTTAAATACAGTTTACAGATTAGAAAATAGACAGTTTACCCACTTGTGGTTTCTGAATAGGTGCAAAACACCATTCATGTAAGGGGACAATGCTATATTTTGCAAACCATAGGGATAAATTGTCTATTTACAAATCATATGAGGTCTATAGTCGATGCCACATGTCACGTCCCGAGCCTGGGACCCATGACACCGGAGTTGTTCCAAAATAAGAATTGGAAAACAACAAGCATCGTAGCACAAAACTAAACCTGAACCGATCATGTAACACACCACATTTAATTAATAATCTAATAATATTTATAATTACATAAATATATATTAGATATATAGTAAGATAAAATATATCTGTGTGTATTATCATTGTTAATTAGTTTAAAATTGGTTATTAATTATCAATGATGCCATGACAAGTGTCATCAGGCATGCAACCTAGCCTCCCAATTTTGCATATAAATACACTCCACTCTTAATGAGATTCTGCATAAAAAAACTCTTGGCATTAAAGGCTAGAAAAAAATTGAGTAAGAAATAGGCATAAATAAGAGAGAATTCAGAAAGTTACCCAAACCACCTCCATAAAATCTGAAAATTTACACAATCATCCTCACCAACCCAGAAAACATGAAGTGTATGAGGTGTAGCAAAAATAGAAAGGAAGCTCACGCAGAAAAATCAGAACCCTGAGAAGAACAGTGCTGAAAGCTCAAACAGAAAGCTCATTTGGAGGTAGCATCTCAAGCCTTTACTTCTTGCATTTAGAAACTTTTTCGGTCTTAGATATAAAATAAATATTTCTCATAAAGTGTTTTAGTTTATCTCCATGTCGGCCGATGGCCATATTAACCGCCGATCGTGGCTTTTTCCGGCCATGCAAAACCCCTAGTCGATCATTTTAAACTTCCGAAATCTGGGGAAAATCGGCTTCGAATTTAGAAATATTTTCTGAAGGAAAGTTGTAGACCTCGACAAGTAGAGCATACTAGAAAAATCTCGGCGCGCGTGGTGTCGCAGCACCGGCCACGCGCCGACACGACGGCGCATGAATCTCACGCGCCATGCAGGTTCTTGATTTTCCGATTACCGAGGCTTTCTGCACCTATTTTAGGCATTTCTACAAAGTTTCATAATTTTTCGACTTACGGTTGATTTATCATGAATTTTTGAAGTTTTGAACAAATTGATATTTGATAGATTTTGAGCCAAAATTGATTTTTAAATTCTTAAAAACTCCAATACTGGTCCTAACCCATGAAATAATGCTTGCATTGTCATTATAGGAGTTATTATTCGCTTGGACATAACAACCAAGTAAATATCATAAGCTTATCAATGTGAGGTATACTATCAATTTATTGTTAGTATCCCTTTTGGCATTTGGCCTAAAACTTACATTATATGTTTATTCATTACCCTATCTTTCGTATATGTTGTCATATTGTGCATTACAACAGTTCATTGATTATATTGTCTACATGCCTTATTACCGTGTTTATCGCTTTTATGTTTCTTCGAATGTTTGAATGATTATTGGAGCCCTGAACAACATACATATGTCTGGATATCGAGTCCACTGGACAACACGGCTTTGGCCCGTAAAGTGAGTCCAATGAACAACGGATGACAATCAGGGTATATGGTTCATCTGAACAACGCGCACCATTTTACGGTCTGGAGAATGGTTCACTGTTGGCTCATAAATGAATAAATGTACAATCATACCTGAATATGTGGGAAAAAGTGATACACCTAATTGTCGGGTGGGAGCCACCTCTTTAGCCCACAATATTCACCCTAATGCCATAAATCGTCATTGTTTATGGATAAATTCCTTAAAAGCAGTGCTAACTTTTTATTACATTACATGTCATATTGTTACATCACATCATTTGATAAATACAAAATATAAGCCATTGTTATTCCCTCGCTAAGTCCTTAAAGACTTAACCTCTATTTTCCTTGTTATTTATTGTGCGTTCTAGATACAGGAGAATCAGAGTCAGAATCGGAGGAAAATTAGGCTTACCAGACTGTTATTATATTCCATCTTTAATTAAATATCTTATCATCGTAAGGAGTTTACCTCGGATTGTAATTGTTAGTTTATCTTGGATTGCATCTTGTTATTTAGGTTTTGAACGCTTCCGCTAATGTAATATAATTAATTATTATGTATGGTTCTTTATGAAAGTAACCGTATAAAAATGTATATGTATTTTTGATAGAGTAAGAGATAAAATAAAATGTCCCGAGTCGGGTATCAGAGATCTTTATTGCATAAATCTGTTACATATGCATTATTGAATCAGTTTTGATTTATTACAGCAAAAAAATAATTAAACTCAACTAAATTGGCAGCACAAACTTTTAAAATATCAAAGGAGGTTGTTCCAATACAACATCTAAAACTGGAACCTTCAATTCATCATTCTTCATGTGACAATAGCATAACTAGTAAGCTTCACAGTGGATTAGCTCACCTCTTTTATCAGCCCCAAAACTGGTTATGTTCTGCTTCCTCGATACCTGTCTCATCTTTATATGGGGACTGTACGAAAATGAGCAGTGTTTGGAAAATTAATCAGCAATGCCAATCGAGCATGATAAAACACATATAATCGCACATAAAACGTTTAAACATATCTTTATCAAAACTTTCATCAAGACTGATATATATACTAAGATTTGCTGGCCTTGGAGCTGGAACTTATTTTGCCCACATAAGAGCCAGAACTTATTTTGCTCACACTAGAGCCATAACTTTGTTCACACTAGAGCCCTTACAAAAACATATCTCATATCTTAATCACATTGTAGCTCCTACAGGTACAAAAGGTATGTAAGGTCTCACTACTTTAAATGGGATTTAAGAGCATAAAAGAACTATTCATTTATTAGAGTAAAAATGTTTATGTTGAGGTATTGAGCTTTGATGGCTATCGTACAAAATAAAATCCTATCACACCAAAATAATTACATTCCCAACAAAATGAATGTAATCACTAATAGATTTACATTACTCATGCATAGAGACTATACAAAATAATTTCTAGTTCTTCTAGACCGATATCTCTAGTCCTCACACAACTCACCACGTCAACATTTGTCTTAGCTCTCCTTGCCAAAAGCTCCTACAGGAACAACCCACGACACATGAGCATATAATAATTCATATTCACAACATATGATCATAAGATAAAATGCATAAATCGTTAATACGAAAATACTTAATGTATTCAATGCATTTAATATGCTCTCATTGGTTGTCCCTGTTCCACAACTCATATCTATAATCGCAGTCTTGTTATAACAGTGGCATTTTAATACCCATCGCTTCGACATAACAACGATATTTATAATACCCCTCGCTTCGACATATCAACAGCATATGTAATACTCCTCGCTTCAATATGACAGCGGCATTATCATCGATTTGACATATTAGCGGCAAGTATTACGTTCCATCACTACGATATGACAGCGGCAAGTATTCTATTCCTCGCTTCGATTTGACAGCGGCAAGCATTATAATCATCACTCGATATAACACCGACTCGCAACATACTCAAAGCATCTATCCATGCATCAACAATACATTTTTACCGTCGATGCTCGTACTTCTCTTTACATACCTTGTGATGATCACCACTTGCAACCACCTTACCACAACATGATACATTGAATTTAGGTAATCAAACTATCCTTAAAAACATCATTGATTACATAATATTAAGTTGATGTCATTGATTACATAATCTTAAGTTGATGTCATTGATTACATAATATTAACTTGATGTCATTGATTACATAATATTAAGTTGATGTCATTGATTACATAATATTAAGTTGATGTCATTGATTACATAATATTAAGTTGATGTCATTGATTACATAATATTAACTTGATGTCATTGCTTACATATTTTCTTGAAAAACTTCTATAAATACCAAGCTAGATTCATTAGTAGAAACACAAAAAGTTTAAAGGAAATACTCTCAAGATATTCTCAAAATATCAAATATTCTAGCAAGGAAAGAAGTTGATTTTTGAAGGTTGTAGATCCATACTCTTTCAAGTTAAAATAATCATCGTAAACAATCAAGTAAGTGGGCTTTTGTTATATTATCCTTTTCGTTTTGATACCATATGAAATGCTTATGAAAAATACAGTCGAATATGTGAACTATTTTAAAAATTATGATGTCATGAAAATTCTTAATATCGGGAGATAAGTGCTATGCGAAACAACGTGCTACGTACGTGTGAGCCACCTCTTGAACCAATGGGGCAAAGTGCTATACATACGGGAGCCACCTCTTGAATTCGTAGGAGCCACCTCTATAATCCTTATGTTGTGTAGATCGATCTAATTTGATAAGTATATGACATGTGTTCTAATATGATGCTTTTGGTATGACTCAAAGAAGCAAAATTCTGTTATGTGTATCAGTTTATGTTTTGAAATCTGTTTTGAAATCTGTATAAGTATATGTTTTGGCATATTCGATTGGCCCCCGCATACTGAGTATCAACCAGAACACTCACCCCTTACATCCCCTCCCCAGATAAAAGTGAGACAGATACCGAAGATGCAGAACAACACAACTTTTGGGGTTGGTGATCTACCGCAATTATTTCAAGATTTTACATAATTATGCTTCCGCTAAACTCTGTTAAGATTTAAGTTATGGTTTTATTTTCAGTTGTAAAACATTTATGTTTATGGAATAAATAGACTGGTTGTATTAAAGTCTGTACTATGAGGCTTGTTGATTTTCAATTGTATTTGGAATCAACGCCGGTGTTATCGTTCCCGGTCTCGGGGCGTGACATACCTTTTCTTCCAAAAGTATGGATATTTTCAGAAATTATCCTCTGCGCTGTGCCGCCACTTGGGAAGGCTCTACACAATTGCAACAATTCAATATTAGAAGTCATATAAGGTTCCATCACAAAATTCCCAAGAAAATAACAAAAATTCAACAATGTATGCCCCGCGGTCGGTCGCCCAAAACTCGCGATCAATCACGAGGCATCACTGCCTTTGGTGCCCAAAATCTGCGATCGATCATGAAGCCCATGCCGTTCGATCGCGCAAACTCACGATCGATCGCGGAATCTTTCTGTCCGCGTGTTTGCTTACTCACGATTGATCGCGAAAATGCGCCGATCGATCGCCGATGTCTATAAGTGCGAAAACACCATTTTCACACACTACACCCACTTCAACCTACAAAACACAACAAACTCCAAATCCTTTCAACTCAACACATCAAACACTTCAATATACAACTAAAAATAACCTAAACCTTCAATAATTAACTTATTTTAAATGTCATGACATAATTCCATACCATCATAGCAATCACCATAATCACAGTCTTGTTATAACAGTAGCATTTTAATACCCATCGCTTAGACATAACAACGACATTTATTATACCCATCGCTTTGACATAACAACGGCATTTACCCCTCGCTTCAATATGACAGCGGCATTATCCTCGCTTTGACATATTAGCGGCAAGTATTACGTTCCATCGCTACGATATGACAGCGGCAAATATTCTATTCCTCGCTTCGATATGACAGTGGCAAGCATTATAATCATCACTCGATATAACAACGACTCGCAACATACTCAAAGCATCTATCCATGCATCAACAATGCATCATTCAATATTAAATATACATTTTTACCGTCGATGCTCGTACTTCTCTTTACGTACCTTTTCTTCTAAAAGTAGGGATGTTTTCAGAAACTATCCTTTGCGTTGTGCCGCTACTTTGGAAGGCTCTACACAATTGCAACAATTCAATATTAGAAGTCATATAAGGTTTCATCACAAAATTCCCAAGAAAATAACAAAAATTCAACAGTTTATGCTTCGCGATCGATCGCCCAAAACTCGCGATCGATCGCGAGGCATCACTGCCTTTGGTGCCCTTCATTCCGCGATCGATCACGAAGCCCATGTCGTTCGACCGTGGAGCTCGCCGATCGATCGCGCAAACTCACGATCGATCGTGAAATCTTTCTGTCCGCATGTTTGCTTACTCACAATCGATCGTGAAAACCCGCCGATCGATCGTCGAGGTCTGTAGGTGCGAAAAACACCATTTTCACACACTACACCCACTTCAACCTACAAAACACAACAAACTCCAAATCCTTCCAACTCAACACATCAAACACTTCAATATACAACTAAAAATAACTCAAACCTTCAATAATTAACATATTTCAACTCATCCATTCAAAAAAAGATTTCTCCCCAAAAAACCAACTCAATAACATCTCTTAGAAGCTCAACATTCAATAATTAAAGTTCCCTTACCTCTTTAATTCCAATCCAAGCAAGATACAAGCTCCCAAGTTTCTCCTTCTCTCTTGCTCTTTTAGGAATGAAATTGGATTTGGGGAGAGGAGTGTTTAAGCGATGAGTGAAGGGGAAGGTAATGAGGGGAATGAAGGGGAGTTAGAGTAAGTAGGTGAAGGGAAAGAGTGTGTAGCACATATTAAGACATGACATGATGTAGTAACTATAATTACTTAATTCAAAGCATTTAACTACACAAAATGCACCACAATGATCAATTAGACACGCTTTTATAAATTACTCAATCAAGTCTAAATTGGACCATTCCAAAATCATTAATTCAATTTAATTCATTACATGCAGTTAATGCCCATCACATACCCATCTCATTTCACAACCATAAATAATTAGAATCTCGTAATCACCTTATAATCATTATTAACAAGTCATAAAGCACATGATTATTCAAGAACATGTAGCTCCCGTATATGTAGCACATTGCTCTTTGGGTTCAAAAGATGGCTCCAATACATGTAGCATGTTGTCCCACATGTTCAAGAGGTGGTTCATGTGATGCACAGACATTCATAACAATCACTCGGTGCAGTGTCGGAGGCTTCTAGGACACTGACACTCCTCGGACACGTGTCTGACATGCCACGTGGCGCGTCTTTAATTTGTTTTAAAAAATAAAATCGGATACTTGTGTCGAACACTCCCTTCAAAATCGGACACCTATGTCGGACACGACCGACGGACGTGTCCGTCAAGAAAAGAACACTTTTGGGGGTTATATACAGTTTAAAAAGTTTTTGGTTAAAATGAAATTTGGTTGTTTTAATATGAGTGATATTATAAAGATTTCAGTGACATGCGTGTATTTATATGTTTTTTTGAATTTGGTAAGAGTAATTTTGGTTTTTATTTGGACATATTTGTTAAATGTTATATTAATTGAAGTGATATGTATTTGGTGTTAGTATGAGTGATACTATGATCATTCCAGCGACATGCATTTATTTATACACTTTTCGAATTTGGTAATAATATTTCTGTTGCTTTTACATGGTTTTAGAATTTAAAAATTGTTTATTTCAGTATTTTGTAATATTGTACATGTATAATATATATAAAAATATACGTGTGTGTCATAGTCATGTCACCATGTCTGTATCGTGTCGTGTTGTATCAGTGTCGCTATATCAGTGTTCGTGCAACGTACGTTGCCCTGCAAACTCAAGAGGTGGCTCCCATCATATGCAGCATGTTGTCCCGCATAACTATTATCTCTCGATCGATACTCAGATTTCACAACTTTCATAATATAAACTGAAACATAATTTCATCTTCAATTGAATCTTTAAAGTATACATATTTTTTCCAAAATGAAAGAATAATCTAACAAAAGCCCACTTACCATAATTTTCGGAAGTTGCTTGAACTGGTTTGAGTTGAAATAATAACGAAATTTCTTCTTTTTCTCCTAGATAATTGCTAAAATTAGAGCAGGTTGCAAAGCTGATGATAGAGTTTTGGCTTGGAAAAAATATAGAGCTGTTGGGTTTCTTCGTGGGATAATTTTGAGTATACGTACAAATAAATTCATTTGCTACTTGTAGAAAAGTTTCATTGATTCACATTTCTTTATATGTATGATGTCTCCTGACATTCAATTGAGCATTACCATTGAAATATAAGTCCAGACATTCAATTAAATATTGTCGTTGAAATATAAGCCTTCATTTACTTCCTATCTCTTCCATTAAATGATTGCTTGTTTGACTGAGTATTTTCTTTAGAACTGATTGATAAATAGAGTTGATGGAATCTGTTTAGGTAAAGCTGATAGATTAAATAAAGCTAGGGGCGGCTCAAAACTGTAAGCTAAAATTCAAGTATTTGGTATAAAATAAAGCCTTATAAATAAAGATGGTATTGTGAAGCTAGTACAATTATCATTTTAGTAGTCTTTCAAGGTCTTGTATATGTATTTGTTGAGTGAATCAATATTTGGTTATGAGATAATACATGCTTGGTAATGTCTCTTTTTGTAATTTGTCCAAGGCCTTCGGAAAGTTTGAGCCGCCCATGAGTAGAGCTGATGTAATCTGCATAGTTAGAGCTGATTGATTAAGTAGAGCTGATTCTATAGGTTGAGCTGATATGTTCTACAAGGACTGATATAGAACCGACTCTTCACACCACATGGAGATAAATTGCCACTGATTCACAATTATCATAGTATATTACAGATTTTCGTCATAAAATTGGATTGATTAGGCACATCCCACACGAAAAGTCTCTTTTCCCAAAGTAAACTTACAAAAAATTTCTTATATGCGCATGAATAAAGCTTCGTAGTTAATTACACATACCAAAATCGTAAGAAGCCACAATATCCCTTCAGTAAAAAAATAATATGCATGTACAAAAATGAGATGCATCAGAGTCCATGGATTGCTAATCTCCTACCGGCATACCTTGAATCTCACCAAGACATATCTATATGTGCCTATGAAATGCATTGTGAAAGTCTTGGTCATACTACCTTAATTTTCCAAGCTTATATTGTAGCATCAATGGGACAAGTTTAGGCCGATTTGGCCTGACTCAGGGCCAACTCGATAAACCCTTATGTATTTGGTGTGTCCCCCATGGTTCGACAAACATGGGCGAACTCAAGATTTGGGGTTAAATTTTATGTGGAAAAATTATGAAAAATTTATGTCTCAAGGTATCCATTATATCAATCATCTCTAAATTTAATAGAGAATAAATGAATATATTTTAATGATTAGAATTTTTTAATTTGTATTTTTATTATCAAAAGATTTAACTTATTTATATTATTTTCATAATATCATAATCTAGAGTATATTTATATTAATATCATTATATATTTTCAAAAATAAAAGATTAATTTATTTGTTCTAATAGTAAACATTGAGAGATAAATATCTATGTTGAAGCCTTTAATTAGAATGCTACTTTACATGGATGTTTGCTCACTTTATTGATTTAAGTATCAATCAATTTATACCATAAAAATAATTAATTTATTATATAGTTGTATATATATAAAAAAAGAACAATTAAATTTCTTAATTTATTTTTCACAAAACACATTATTGTAGATTTAATATATATTTATAATATAATTTTCTGCCTATCACACTTTTGGCTAAATCTACTTTCAACTTAAAGATTCCTTCCTACTTAAAATAAATTTAAGATAGCTCCTTAATTTTGTCTCCTTCTCCCTTTCTTTATTTTTCATACCATTATACATTTTATTTAAGAAAATTGCTTAAAATTACAACATGTTCATCTCGCTTCCGTATTACAATAAAATTTTGACAAAACGGTATATACATTTTTGACCAAACTACCGTCGGGTATCCCATCAGGTTTATGATGGCTCCACATCATCAACCACACGATCGCAACCAATGTTTCTGCAACGGGCCTTCAACGGTAGGCATCACATCCCTAATTTGTTTTCTACCTTAGGCGTAGAGTATAACCAGATATAAAAAGATTTTAAAGAAATCCGAGAGATATGAGCAAAACCCTTTGTTTTATCACATTAATACATCTCCTTGTGGGAGGAGACTAACTTATTTAGCCTCTGAACTCGAAACACATATACAAACTGAATTAAAAAACTGAAATATTACAAAGAAAGAAAAGAAAATTACCAAGTTATGAAAGATGATACGTTTACAGCTTGGAAACTACAATATTTATTTGGGAGAAAACTATGAAGAATTTCTAATGTCCTTAGCTTCCTCAAATGTGATGTCTTATATAGGCATGGATCTGGATTTCAAATGCGGATTCCAAACTCTTGTTTAATGTTAAGTGCGCCCGTGAGTGCGCCTTTATCTCGTGGTCTGGCATCTTTGTCTGAGTGCGCCAGACTGTTCTCATGAGTGGTCCTACCATTTTGGTATCTTTTGATAATGGTAGTGGTCCTCGTCAGAGTCACATGACTCATGTCTCTCCGTGGTCCTTAGAAATTTGGCTTTTATGGGCGCGAGGGAATCTTTCACGTTTTCCTGGTCCCGCTCTGTCCTCTTTCTTCTGGTCCTTTTTGACAGGGAATCCTTTCCCTTACAGTGTCTCATTTTGCTCTGCGCAGCTCGGGCAAATGTGATCCTGTCATATTCAAAGTGAGCCATGTTGCAGAACTTCTGGCATGTGTCTCTGGTCGCCGGAATCTTATTATCCCACAATACCTGCCTTTTCTTTTCGAAGATTTCCTCGACAAATTTCGTGGTATGGCTAGTCATGGAGTTCACCATGAATGATACATTCACTGTTTCTGGAATATTTTGAATGGATACTTGACTTTGTTCATCTCAGTGAGACATACCCATAATCCCCACGCTCTTCTGGTAGTGATGTCGTCTTCGGTGAGCGAGGAAACTAGTGTAGTTCCTTCGAGCGATGGCTTAATCTGATCCATCGCCTTCCAGTTCGGCCTCCTCAGCTTTATGAAGTGGGAAGCTGGGATGAATGCATTTTTCCTGTAATTTCAGGGGCTGCAGTTAAGAATTTCAGCTCTAGAACATCTCCTCTTCCGAGTGTATGATTGTTTTGCCATGAGTCATACACTCCCTCGTAGATCCATTCCGGTAACTTTGCAACTTTCGGAAATTTTGGTGTTGTGGTGAAAACTGATGCTAGGCAGCCAAAGTCAAACCACTCGCGGACATTTTCTGGTTTGACACCAGGATGCATCCACCTCCTTGGGTATTTTCCTGACCAATCCGCTGTTATTTTTCCATGAATTACACCCACTATTGTATAGTGTTTCTCCCATGTTTTCTGGTACTCATGCAAAAGGGGAATTTGGGGAACTTTAATATTGTTAGTATTAACCTTAGACTTCTCTGTCGATGACCTGAGATTAATCTCTCCATCATTAAAACCTGAGATGTTGGGTTGACTTGATTCTTCAGATATCCTAGATACCTGAGAATCAATGTTTCCTTTTGTATCTTCCCGAATGGATGAATACTCGGACTCGTAGTGGTGGTATTTGAATTCCCCACACTAGTTGATGAGCCCGGCTCTCGTAAACATGACTTTAGCCTCGACGTCGAAGCATCCCGTCAGATGGGGATATGCAGATTGTCCCATAAACAAGCGTGAGCCTGCATAGTAGCCTTTATAGCATGTTGGATCTTCGTGTGATCCAGTTTCTGAACTTGACCAGCGACCTGAGCATTAATCACAAGGTCGTTGATTTGCTTGTCTAGCTCCTCCAGACTTTCTCTGAGGTGCTTTGATCTCATTATAATGGAATTGGCTTCACTCGCATCCATCTCTTGTTAAGAAATCTGCAAGAATATTTTTGACATTCAATTTGCCATCTTAAAAGTCTAACATTTTCTGATTTTGATTCAATTTTATTTTTCATAAAAGATTTAACACTTGTATTATCTATTTTCAAGATAAATTTCTTTGCAAGCAAAAATAGTGGCCATTTTTTAAAGTCCTTTCAAACTGCAAAGAACTCACTTTCATTGATATGCCACCGGATTGCTTCAATGTCTGTAAATAGACCGTCGCAATATCTGCATAGCATTTCTCCTTCTGGTGTGCTTTCATGAGAACTGATGCCCACCAATGATCACTGGCATCTGTATATAACATCAGTTCATCCTTGTCGTTTGGAATTGCAAGCTTTGGTAGTTCCTGCAAACCTCTTTAAGTTCATTCCACTCAAACTTAACATCTTTTTTGACTTGTGGACTGAACACCTTCATATGGCTTGCCAGATTGTTAATAAACATTCCAGCAAAATTAACAACTCCAAGAAAACTTTGAAGCTGCTTCAAATCCTTGAGATCATCTTGATATTCTTGCACCTTTTCGACAATGAGTTTTTGAAGGATTATTCTAGATTCATCGATTTATATCCCAAGAAACTTGATCTGTCTCATAACAAGTATTGTCTTCCTTTCGGACAACACTAATCCCTCCTTGCAGCAAACATCTAAGAAGATTTCCAAATGTTTAAGATGTTTCTCCATGTTTCTTGAGGCGATAAGGATGTTGTCAATGCACACGAACATAAAACTGACATAATCCTTGAAAAAATTATCCATTTTCCTTTGATATATCTGGGAGCATTTGTCAATCCCATTGGCATGACATACCAGATGTAGTGTCCTTGTGGTGTTGATAATGTTGTAAACCTTTTGATAGCTTCCTCAATCTTAATATGGTAGAATCCAGACTTACAATCGAACTTAGAAAACACATTGGCATTTTTGATACAATTTACCAAATTTTCTCAAAGTATCCATCAGATTTCAAGATATCGTTGATCCTTTTGTAATTGATCACCAATCTTGGTTTTGCTCTTTTAATTTCTCCATTATTTCAGACGAGAAATCCCGGACTGCTGTATGGAGAAACTCCTGCTGAAATTAACTTAAGGTCAAGATGGTCCTTAAGTATCATCTGGATATCCTTTCCGGTCTTCCTGGTTCATGCGGATCGGTTTACATTCAGAGTTGCTTTGAGCTCTTTTCTGTCCCATCATGCCAGAGGATCCTCGTTATAGTTCCTAAGTAATCTTCTTTCCGTGGGTAGTATCAGGTTGTGGAACCTTAATTTGTAATGCCTTCTTCAGTAATAACAGTGTTTCTGGGTCAACTTCTTCTTCATCCCGTTCTATTAAAGACATAACATTTTCCCCATCAAAGGCCTGACTATCTTTCTGACTGGGTTCGCTTTATCTAAACTGAAGAATCA
Source organism: Haberlea rhodopensis (assembly GCA_907163345.1). Taxonomy (NCBI): domain Eukaryota; kingdom Viridiplantae; phylum Streptophyta; class Magnoliopsida; order Lamiales; family Gesneriaceae; genus Haberlea; species Haberlea rhodopensis. The sequence goes on from CAJQUN010000009.1 coordinate 1,675,456, forward strand.
CTTTACCAAAATTCTGTTGATCCTTCATTTTTGGGTGTCAAAGTTTTCCTTCGTCACCACGCTTGCTGCGAAAACTAATGGGAATTTTCATGTGAAATGCTTCCCTTAGTGTCTGGACAATGATCTTATGATCACAGAAAGTTGTGAAAATAAGACTTATTGTCTCGATCTCTTGTGTGAATCGCTCGAATGTCTGTAGAAAATTGTTTCCTAACAACATATCAGCTATTGTATCATGGAAATAGATAGGCGGGGTCTTGACTTTGTACTAGGGGGTACCTCCTGCTCTTCCAATTATTATCTTCGCTGACTGGACCTTTATTAAGAATAAGAATCCGCTTGGAAAAGTCTCTTCCGACAATGGCTGGTAATTCCTCACCAACTTCTTTAGGGAAGATGTCTTGTTTGACAGTGCATATACCAGATCCTGAATCAATATAAGCTGCAAAATATTATACTCGATATTTCTCGCATAACATCCCGACTGAGATGCATACTGAGAATGGACTGGTGGTCATCAGATTCTATATCTTTTCCTTTCCACCGTGAATTCCATTCCATCCTGTAATCTTTCCCAAGGTTGTGTTCCTCGAGAAACGCAATCCCAAGAATAATCTGTTCTGGGATTCTTCCTGCTATTCCGTCAATTGTGAGATCAATTTCACATATTTTGAGGTTTCCTTGATATCTGCCAACTGTAGGTTGCTGTAAATAATATAGGATATCACAAGGAAGGATGTTATCTTTTTCGTAATGTCGAAGATTATTTCAACTTCTCGTCATCCTTCTAGACATTTCAGAACTCCATTTGTTTTGAAGATATCTGGGATTTTCTGAATCCTGCTTGAGACTGCATTACGTTTTTCTCCGAGATTGTTGCTGATTAACATATCATGTTGAAAAGATATTCTTCTTAGCTTGATAACTGCTGCTTCTGTTCAAAACAGGCTGGTCATGTATCATTATGTCGATTTCTCCAACTGGCAACACTGCTTTTGTGAAGTCTTCGAAGATTCTGGGGACTTCGATGAATTCATTTCTCAAGAATGTTTCTGAATGGTGTGTATTCAAGAGTCCGTAAGACACCTTGTAGGCGATCGATTAAGGCATATTCCCTTCTTTCATCAAATCGTGTCTTTTAAAGTCTCGATGAAGAGTAATGACCTTGTTGAAATCTCGATCTCCCAAAGTGTATGCGATTCTGGGATAGATGTTGAAGGTCATCTTTCCACCATACAAATTTCTTACAAATACTCCCAAACAAGAGTCTTTGAGGTTTGTGATTCTTTTGTCAAAGATCGCCAGGTTGAGTGGCGAATCAACCCCTTCCTTGAAAGTTGCTTTGATGATAACTTTAATGGCTTCGATATGAATCCATGATAGTGTACTAGCAACTTCTATTTTCACCTTGATCTTAATCTCCTGGATTTCTCTGTAGGGGATTAATTGCATTTCAATTTGGTTTCCCGTGAATTCCATCGGAATCGCAAATTCACCTACTGCCACCTTATGTATAATCTGATACTTCCTGCTTCGAAGACTAATCATATCCATGCCTTTTTCCATTGCTCCAATTGTAAAACCATCATACATCTGAAGCTTTGGCTTTTCTTTCATGATCCTCATAAGAGTTTTATGAGAAGCAGTGGTATGAGAGAAAAACCTCGACGACTCTTCCATGATCATGTGTTGAAGGAACTCTCCTTCACTCTGAATATGAACTGGATTCACCTCCGTTATCAGAATATATCTCTTCTTCATAGATGCTTTCATCCGAGGGAATATCCTCAAATTGATACACCTACACCAAATCCTGGAAATAAACAGCATCTTCGAATTCCTTGGTGTGCTCGAACTGTTTTACTACTCGGTTTTGGTTCTCTGGACAATCTGTAGACATATGTCATCTTGCTCATCATGTCCAGCAGTTACAATCTTTGAAACTTTCATTTGCACGAGTATCTGTGCGTCTGAAAGTTCTCTTCGTCGGTGCTATGCTAGAACTTGCTTGATTAGAACCTGTTGATGAGGTTCTACTCCTGGTTGGTCCTGATCTTTGTCCTGATATGTAACTTCGGGCTTTCTGCTTTGACCAAAACTTCCTGGGTCTCCATGAAGACCAACTTATTCTTGAACTACTTCATCGGCCATAAGGATGACTTCTGTGTTTTACCATCATCCGCCTTTGGGGGTAGTTTCCGATGATTGTAGGGATATCATTTTATGTACATCAAAGATGAGCTGGTTTGTTAATTCCTCTTAGCTTCTTGTAGTTCTTTTGGAGTTTCGCCTGATAGCACCACTCCGCAAGCTTCATATTTTAAGAACTGAAATTCCCCTAGCCACCGTCTCCATTTCTTGCGGTGTATATTCCTGGATAAGCATTTATCTCCATGGACTCGGTATTTTGGCAAAGAACAGCTCGGCTGCATCCTGTTATGTCATCTTTGCCTTTCATATGTACTCCGTGAAGAGTTTGATGTACTCGTCTACATAACAAATATCATGTAGTTCCAGGCTACATAGAGCTTGTCTATATTTTTTTCGCATTCTCTAGAACTTCTTCCTTAGTACCTGGGTCAGCGAGTTCTCAGGTAATTTTGGCTGATCCTTCCATACTCATATTAAGGAGTAACATGAATCCTTCTTTATTTAGATCAAGCCTTTTTGCTGCGATTCTCATTGCTGAAGCCCATTCATCAAAAAGAACTTCTCGATTTTTGAAATCCAAAATATCCATGTTGAGCATAAGTTCGTATGGATGTATCAGATCTAACTGAGATTTCCCATAAGGCGTTTTATGTATCTCTGGCATGAGGGAACGACTCATTGTTCCAACTGGGGGATCTAAATTTGCTCCAGTAGTAAAATCTTCCTAATGTGGCATTCTTTGATCTCCATCGGGTGGTAGATTGTTTGACCCGAAACTTTCTTGTGGTGGTGGAAGTTGAGGAATTCCGACAACTTGATTTGTTTTAAAGTCTACGAGATTCAATCCCTCAAACGAATCGGTAAGATCACAGAGATCTTCCAGGTTGATTCTTTCCATTACTTTGTAGGAGGTATTTGATCTTTTCGTAGGACTGCAATCATCTTTTCAATCTCCATCAAAGGTCGTCGAACCTCATCTGTTTTCCCTTTTTGATGTAAAAGGGGTTCTGTTCCGTAGGACGGTGGTAACCACCCTCCTTTTCTTCTTCCTGTAGAACTTGGTCGTGACTCCAACTCTTTGACTCGGTTTTGAACATCTCGAAGGTTTTCAAGAATTTCCTCCTGATGTTTAATCATGATCTCCATCGGACTTTGGATCTGATGATTGTAAGTATCCATAACGCTGCACTGTCTTCTGGATCTCTCTAAGATCTTGGGACATCTTACAACTATCCGACTATTTCTCGAAAGGTTGGTTCTCCCATCCTATTCATCTGGTCCGGATTCTGTTGGGTTGGTTGGATCTGGAATCATGTTGCTGTGTTCAGGATGGTCTTCATCCTGAGCCTCAGATAACTCAAACTGAAGGTCAGGTTCATCCTGTAAAGGTTCCTCGCTATCTTCTCCAGTTGTTGATACTGGTTAATGCTAGATGGGCTAGCACCGACTTCTTGTAGTATTTTTCATTTCTGGTTGAAGCGTTTAGCTTCGGCCAGATGCTCCTGATTTAATTCTTTCAATTTTTGGACGTACTACCTGTATGAATAACACTTCGAACATTCGTTCAGATCCATATTCTCGTGTATTGTCTCCCTCCTTAGAAAATAATATTAATATTTAAAATATTATTTTAGTATTTCCATAATAAACCTAGGGTCTGATACCATTTTACGGATCGCGGCTTAAAATACGCAAAATATGCTTAGAATAACCAAAACATGCCAAAATCTTAAACATAATGGTAATTTGGTATTATTTTAAAAAAATTCTCTTTTCTGGGAGTAATTATAAATATAAAGATGAAAATAGGTAGGAATCTTTGAAGAAATTTTTGATAGGGAGTAAAAAGAAAGTTAAACTTAGATTTAGAAATTTATTTCTAATTTTCCTTGGATCTTTGAGGCCCTTGTTAGCTAAATAATCATCTTGGGCAAAGCTTCATGAAACTAAAAGTTGTAGCCAACATAAACATATGAATCTATATTATTTTAAGGAATACAACTGTTCTCATTATAAAATAATTTTATTATAAATTTTGAATTCTAGTTTGAACAATAACGAATGAATCAATTCCTTTTGAATATTGTATTATAAATTTAACACTTCTGTTTGTAATGGATGATGGAAAATTACAACTACATCCTTAATGTACATAAGTAACAAAATAAACAAATAAACGTTATTGTTTAAATCAAAGTGCCAAAATTCATAATTATTCAAACTAAAATATCTTCAAGTTCTTCATTTCGGGTTGTCCTAGCGGACCTAGCCTAGGACGATAGTTTCCCTCTTTGCTGATTTTCTCAGTGAAGTGTATTCCATCACTACCACCATAGCTAGGGCTTCCATTTTCCTGGAAAATGCCGCCTCGTAGAAGAGATGATGATGATGATTACAAGTACATGCAAGTTATTGACGCATCGTCTTCTATTAACCAACGAGTTAATCTCATTGGCATTGTCGTCGAGACTACTCTCCCCAAACGTACTAAAGGCACCGGTAAATTGAAGTTCTCCATGTTTTCTTCTCTTCGAAGGTGAAAATGTAGTAACTCCTTTGAGAATCTGTCTAAAATTTGTTTCTTTCTTGCTTTTGATGGGCGTGTTCAAGATTTATCTTGCTCAGTGAAGATTGTTGGTGAAACGCAGCCAACAACTCTTTCTATTATGTTTTATGCTGAAACTGTTGAGAAGCTTCCTCGTGTGGCGTCAAATGGTGATATTATTCTGGTTTCTCGAGTTACGGTAATGGATTTCGTCTCATTTTTTGCAAGTTTAGATTTTCTTTTCAGTTGCATTTGGAAATTATTTTGGTGATTATTTTATTTTTGCTCCAGATAAGTACTCGGGGTTCTGAGGTTTATGCTATGTATAAAAAGAAATTTTCTTCCTTTGCTTTATATGAAGGGAGAGACTTTGGTGAGAAAGAATTTGCGCCTTATCAATCTTCACCAAAATTTTCATCTAGAGAGCAAGACAAAAAGCTTATAAGGGGGATGAGGAATTGGTTGATGCATAATAAAGTTGAAGGTGCTATTATTCTCTATATGATGCTTTATACTGTTTGAATCATTTACTATACGTTATGTAGTTTTGGCACCTAGTGAAACACACGTCTCGCCATCGCCCATGAGTTTTAGTTGCTCCTTAATTGAGTAATTAAAGTGACTTTGTGTCCCCATACATTCTAATACCGCCAGGTTTTGCGTGAAAAATTTGGAATAACTTAACTTACAGCCTTTGTTGGGCTACTAATGTTATATACATTTGATTGATAGGATTGAATGATTTGATGTTATTGAGAGAGATCAAGAAAGGTGAGCGTGTCAATCTGCTTTGCAAGGTATTTCGGTATTACAAGCTGCCCTCTTCTTAATCTTGTTTCTCGTGGAAGAAGTAATGTTATCATGTTTCTTTTCCACTCCTGTACTAGATTATTAATGTCAACGAAGTCAAGAATGATAAGTGGATGCTTTTCCTTTGGGATGGAACCGATGCACCACCTACTCCTATTGAAGCCAAGTTAGTGTTATGTTCTTATTTATCAGCAGTACCTCGGAAATTATATAAATTCAGACCATAAGATGACCTGTGGTTTCTTATTACTAGTATTACTCTCTTTTTCATACTTAACACATTTGTTATGTTGATATTGCAAATGACACTGTCATATTACTCTTACTTGGGAGTCATCCACCTTGAACTTCATAGTTAGTTGACAGTTTGCCACATTGAGGATAAGTTGCTAGCACTGTAAAGTGCGCTTGGTTGTCGAGTGTTGTTTCCTCGAAGACTTATTTTTTATGGTCATGATTAGTTAATATATAAAGAATGTAAATAAACTTTAACATGTTTTTGGCCCTAATTGTAGCCTTAATTAGTTTGTTAAACAGAACTTGTGTGTATTTTCCAAAAAATAGATGTTTCAATCCAATCACGTGCCTTCAATGATGCCATTTCGTCTCGTCTCCGAAGTCTTAACTTTTTTTATGAAACCTGGAACCCTTGGTTCAAAACTTTTTCCCATTTTATGGGTTGGTTATTTTCTATGTAAAACTAGTGTGCATTTAATTCCAAGAAATGTGTTTTAAGTAGAACTCCTTGCCTTTTTTTATTTGTTCTCGGCTCGCAGCTTGTATGTGCCTGCTAATTAATTGTGTGGCTCTGTCTTCACTTTCTGTTAAAAAATTGTTTAGCATATGAGTCATTGTATGCTTATGGTGTGATATAGTGATCCTCTTCTCCCGACAGAATTTTCTATGGATTAATGTCTTTTTTTCTAATTGTGCATTGCTATAATTGTGAATGCATTTCACGTCTCATTAAAAAAATGACAATTTGTAACTTTCGGGGTTTTCAATTATACTCTCATGTGGGATTGATTACTTAAAAAAAATTGGACTGAATTATTCTTTGGCATCTTAATCAAATTTTCCTCTGTCCACTATACATGGTTGTAAGCAATTCTTGTAAACCATGTCAAGAGAGAATACGAAAATATTTCGTTGCTAGGTAATATTTCTCCTATAGAGTTGGTCTAAGTTCATAATTTGGAAGGCCTTGAAGCAAATCTCTGGGAATAACTATATATGTTTTCTAATAAGCAATTGGATATAATATTCAAGGGAAGTATACCGAATGTTTTTAAGGCCTATTGTCCATGTTCCTGTGTAAGATTGGCTTTGTAGTTCTATAAAATTAATATATTCCAGGTTCTGTTAGAATTATACTTAAAATTAAAAAATTATGAATTTTGGTCCAAGCATATGCTTTGAGCTATGTTAAAGCTATACGGTTCGGAAGACTAGTAATAATAACCTACAAATAGGATAAGTCTAGCTTAGTTGAAGTAATTCTATATGTTCCAAATTTGCCTATTGTGTTCGTTGGCATCAATTGGAAATCCAGAGCTGTTCTAATTGGTATGGATGATTTATAACCATCATATTTTTGGTTCTTTCTACCTTTCTACCAAAGCAACCTGGCTACTAGGAAATACAGTCTTGGATAAAATTTTGAGAGAAATTGTCCCATCAGAAACATTTTTTTTGTTTGGTTTGAAATCCCCAATGATGATTTGCTATTGCAGGCTAGAAGATGAGATGGAAAATCCACTTCCTCTACACTTGGAACCCTCTCCTTTATCTAGAGATATTTTATGTACATTTCCGCCTGTTGGAACTGTCATGAGGATGATAATTGATCAAAGCTACAAGATCAGTATCAATTTTATTCACACAAATAGATGGGTGAAATTTGTCAATATAAAATGTGAAGTTGTCACAGGATTGTGGCAAGCTGTAGTAATGCCTTATTCTGCGCTTCGCTTTTTGTCTGATGATGATGATCGGGTATTAGATTGCCAAAGGTCATTGTCAGAGTTTATTCATTTAATTTATGAACGTGGTTGCATTTGAATCTCTGTTTGATAACTTATCAATGACAATTATGACTCAGGACATATAACGAGCGTATACCATCAAAATGGGGACGCATGCCCTTTACAAGCTTTCCTTGGCCTTCTCACATAACAGGTTTTGTTTGTTAAAGATGGGTCCTTTCCATGTTAGATTTTCAATGACAATGACGTGGTTTATTTTGTCCTCTGTATCTTCTACATATTCAGAGACTGATCATCCGGATGTGCCTTTAGTGACTTTGATGAATGTCCTTACACATACAGAGGTTAGTGGATTCTTTCTGGGGTCATGCCTGAGTAAAATTGAATAAAGCATACCAATAATTGGCTGTTGCACCTTTCATGCTTCCTAGAGATGATAGCATTGATATGTTACGTTCCACTCAATAAATGGAACTACAAAATATCTAACAGAATTCAGTTTTGCTTTAAGTCATTAGTTTCTTGTAAAGATATTTGAATCTGTTATAAATGAAACACCAACTAGAGAAGCTGACACTTCGAGATACGCATAATAGCTCAGATATACTTGTTCCGTGTAGGTTCCAATCACGAGCCTATTCATTGCAGGTGACGTGTAAATTTAAATGTGTAGTTCGAGTGGTTGCAATATTCCCATGGAGAGCTGATGACTTCCGCTCCCCTTGTGGTATTTATCGGATTAGGTTGACACTAGAGGATCCTACTGCAAGAATCCATGCTTTTCTTTATGCAGACGATGGGGTAAGAACTCGTACGGATTTATAACAATAATCTGTCCATTAATAATGGCTTGATTCCCACCTGATCAACTAATTATATTCCCATCGGAGCTACTCTCACGTCATCTCTAATGTGCAGATTAATTTTTTTGGAAATGATATCTCTGACAATATATTAGCAAGGAAACGGAATATGTTGCTTGGAATTGGCGAAGGAGATGACTGTGAGCATGCTTCAAAAAGCGTCTCCAGAAATCCACCATGGGTAGAGTGTTGCTTGAAATCCTATTATCTCGACAAAAATGATGCCTGGGGAAGTAGGAATTATCGGATCTTTGGCACAACATTAGTTGGCTGAGCATCCAACATCTGTCTTGTTGTTTCCTTTGGATTTATGCAGTGTTAGTGCTCAAATATATGTAATGTGCTCAACTATTTGAAAGTGTAGCTTTTGATATTGGTTTGTATTTTGTAGAGTGACACTAATTATCATGTATTATGGCTTTACCTCTTTACTTTTGCATTAATAATCATAATAAATTACAAAAACTTTGGAATATTATTTTCAGGATCAGAATTTGTTACCATTGAAAATCTAAACATTCAAATCATTTCCCCAAATCAATCCATTTTCCTCACGTACAACCATAATTAAAAGGGATAATTACATATATACTTCCGCGACTTTGACTTAATTACAGAAACCTCCAATCGACTTCGGAATATTACATAGACCTTCACTCTAGTGTAACACGTCAAAAACAATAAATAGATCATACGAAATGATGTTTTTGCCTTGTTGTATATGTAATATAAAATTATCAAAACATTACGTATACACCTCCATACTATATGTAATATAAAATTATCAAAACATTACATAAACATCCCCTATAGTATACTATACATTACAGTTACACCATCTACTGTGTGCCGTATAATTTTTATTTATTTCAAAGAATTATTTATTACATATGTTATAACTTCATATTAATGATAATATTTTAAAACTACATATATATAAAAATACGTTCAAAATTAACCAATTGTATTATTCTCATAGTATTATATCTTTGTTTGGTAATTATGATGATAAAAAGATCTTGTAATGTCAAACACATCAACATCTTTAACATATTTAAAATAAGTTCATCCAAATATTTTAACATCTTATTGTTAAAATAAGACTTCACAACTATGAGCTGTTTAAAATAAGTTTAACCAAAAATCTTTTAAACAATTATATGTTTAGATGTTGAATTTTAAATGATACGTTTAAGACCATGATCTTTAATAACAATCGATGTTTTATCTAACCAGTTTGTTCGATTTAATGTAAAAATCAGTCAGTTCGATTGATTGAAAAACAAATTCGGTCAATTCAGTGTTTACAAATTCGGTTCGATTTTGACCGAATGCTCACACGTAGTTAAACTCGTATTTGGTAGTTTGTTTTCCAAGTTTAGTTTTTTTATCTCGTTTCTCAAATTATTAATCATATATTATTTACATTTTAAATCATTTATTGAAAGTACCATAATTATATATTATCTAGTTTTTACCCAAAATGGCAATCGAACGTATTATTCTTTAATTTGCCTTTCAATCCGATTTCATTCAAAATATTATAGCATATCGTTATTTGAAAAGTTTTTAAATTATATATATATATATATATATATATATATATATATATATATATATATATATATATATATTGAATTTTTAATTGTATGTGTTGATATTTTACAATATTGAATAAAAATGATAAAAAAGTAAAATTATTAGGAAAATAAAAAAAGGTTTGAATAAGTAATAATTATATCTGAAATAAATAATTCGAAATATAACATAATAGTTTCATTGCGAACACACCCCCTAAAAAATACTATAATTACAAAGATACCTCCTCTAAAAATTTAGCTCAAAATCGAGGTAAAAGTTGACCATGAGTAATTTGGGGTTTTCATTAAAAATTAGGGGATGTTTCTGTAACGGCCGTCTATTTTATTAACGGGAAGACTTGTCTGTAATATTTAACCTAACTTAAACCATATGAAAGGTTTCTATAATTACGTCAAAGTCGAGGGGTGTAGATGCAATTATTCCTAATTAAAATTAACCATTCACGCATATATATTTTTCAATTAAATTGATTATATATTAAAAAGTTTAATTTACTCATGATTAAGATTTATAATTTTAATAATTCAAAATAATAGATAAGAAAAAGAATATGTATTAACTTATAAAAAATTCGGATTTGTATGTAATATCTTTTATAAATTGAAACACAGAGACGAGGGAGGATAAACATAAAAGAATATTTTAGTAGTTTTAAAAATTTTAGAAACTAGATAAGATATTGTAGTTACAGATAAGTTACAAATTTACTAAAATGGATTTTTAAAGTTACATACTAAACTAGATTTCTTTTAAGTTGATATAGACATTTTTACAGAATTAATTTGGTGTAACTAAGTTAGATCACGATGTTTGACTTTTATAATATCAGACGTGATGTGACGTGTTGAGAGCTATTGTCCCATATTATGAACTTGAAAACTATATTTACTCCGATTCTGGGATACTCCTAATTAACCAATTAGGAACCCATGAATTCTTAACAATACCCATATTACTCACAACAACAACTAAAACGACAAATCGAACAGCCTCTCTATATGTATAGAAGTCGCATAAGCCTCAAGTTCCTTACTCGAGAAAAGCAAATCAAGTTCTAAGATGCAATCAATGAGGAAGAAAGCCCAAATATATAGTCTCGTAGGTTTTTTTAGTGACGTTAACATAATAGTGTCATGAACAATAAGACAATGTGACCTCTATTGTGCTCGAGGAAATTACAAAAGTACAGTACTCTGTTGAAGGTGATTAAAGGAAATATTCCCCAACCTTCCCAAAGTAATAAATATTGCTAAAACAGCTGAGGATGATGAAGAAACCAACCCATGGAGAGACGGTTTGGTCCAAACAACATCATTTAACGTGCTTTTCCAGCTGAGCCAAAGAGATGCATTTTCTCAGCAATCACAATTTTCATGGCTTCCTTGGCGGCCTCAATGACATTGATGAGGTCCTCCTTGGGATGGGTTAATGAGTCCATGTAAGCTTTACGAACCTCAGTATTCACGTTGAATTTCCTTACACCCCGCGTTATACATTCCTATTTTTACAGTAGTCAAGCAGTTCAACACACTGACAGTTCAATGTCCATATACATAAAAAATGAAGAAGTGACTCGTAGGCTCAAGTTATATGCCAAATCAAACTTTATTACCTCAATTATATCCTTTGGCAAGCCAGAAGCGCCATGAAGAACAATGTGAACACCTTTTTTTGAACACAAATCATATAGATCCTGTGAAATAGCAAAATAGTATTTACATCCTTGGATAAAATAAAGAAGATAACAAAAGGTAAAAGCATAAGTCAGTTTAACCAGACAGATGAAGAGATTAAAAACCAACTAAATAATCTATCCTCCAAGCTGGCAGTTCGAAGTAAAATATATTTTACTAAGATTTCAATCATTCATGGCCACTCCGTGAGCATCAAGTTGTGCAAAGAACTCCAGAACAGTGAAAGGCAAAAAATGGTTTATACAAAATGTTGGCGGTTGGCTTAACCATATAAATTTTGGCAGGTAGACAATAGAGCAGATAATGGGAAATTAGTTTTTGAGAAGATCTTTCAACATATATAATATGTTGTTATATGTCAGCCAAAAAAGAAACAGAAATATTGCAAGTGTACTAGAAAACAACACTCCGAAAATATACTTAACCTTTAACAAATCAAGTCTAAGTTTTGGGCCACTTGCAGGGTATTTTCCATGAACATTTCCGATGCAAACAGCCAAAGCATCTACACCCGTCGTATCAATGAATTCCTTAGCCTGATATTCACAACAAGAACAACAGTTTTGAAAACATAGTACCATTAAACACCATTTCACAAGCTATAGGTAGACATTCTTCCTTCCTTTCACACAGAACCTGGTTGACATCAGTAAGTCTAGCTTCATAATCTTCTATTGTCAAATCATCTTCCGTTCCCGACAATCTTCCCAACTCAGCTTCCACCATTAAATTTTTTGTGTGTGCGACATATGAAATATACTTGGTGTATGCAGTATTTTCCTTGAAGGAAAGGTGTGAGCCATCCACCATAACTGAGTCAATTTCCTGGTATTATTGGATTTCCAAAGAATGAAAAAAAGGACATTAGTGACCACGTGGGTATGGGGATATAAAAAAATTTGGCAAACTCAAGAGCAGGAAATAAATAAAAAATGCTAAGGAAGCTGAGAAGAAGCTTTACCAGTTCAAGAACTCCCAGCAATTCCTGCTTAGAACTTCCATGGTCAAAGTGAACTGTTATTGGAACCTGTAATTGAAAATCACCAATTTGCTAATGGAATGACCATTAGAATTCAAACTTAGCATCGATAAAACTCCAAGTGCTATTCCACATATTCCAGATAAATATCCCACCCTCAAAATACTTATCCAACAAGAGATGGATATCAACATTCCATTTATAGAAACAAATTTTTACAGCAATTTATGGCACAACTGGAAATATACTGCTGCAGAATCAACAGCAATATAACTATAATTCCAGCAACATGAACAATTTATTGATTCAGAAATTAATAGGCAATTCAGATGCTAGGGCTGATGTAAAAATGGACCGAAAATGCATAGCTGATGATTTGGTGGGCCGAGGTTTAAAACAAAAGAAGGAAGGAAATAATCTGCATTAGTATATTAATTTTTAACTACACCAGGTAGAAGGGCCTGTCCAATCAATAGATTAATGAGCCATTGCCTTATGCAAAACCTTCATAATTTTCTATGTTTTAAATTAAGGGGTGCGTGTTGCCGAAGACCCTGATTAAAAAATCTACAAGGTTTTCATGCCTGGCGGAGTGCAATAATGCCTAAAAGACAATGCATTTTTCATCTTCTATCCACTGTTGTTTAACAGATTTTGCATTTTAAATACTAAAATGACACTTACACTTGCTTGTCCGGCAGCAGCTATACAGCAGGCAACCAATGGAGCTCCTCCATGCTTCAAGGCACTTGGATGGATCTGTAAATTAAAAACAAAATTAAGATATTTTCAGTAGATATTCGGTCACATCTAAAAACTCATAACAGGATGATCATACAAGAACTTTAATTTTGCACTTCTTCTCAGACGACCAGCTATGTGGTAATATTAGAGCAGCTTCTAGCTGTCACACTTATGTTTGTTTAATACATAAAATTTATTGCCCAAGTCGAATTAATCGTCCTCCCACATCCTAGCTAGTGTAATTCACTATTTTTTTTTATCAGACAAAGAAATATATTAAAAAGATAGGAGTACCAGAGATACTCGAAAAGTTACAAAAATAAGTCCGCAAATCAAAAAACAAACGCCAAATAAACGAAGGAGCTGCTTAATCTAAGAAGCTAATAGACAAACTCCAGGTTCTAATAAGTAATAACCAATCCGAGAAAGCATACTGAAAATTAATACTCCAACTTTTTATCCATAACCAAGATCTATATTTAATTAAATAGTCATCAGATGAATCGCATGAATGTCATGAATCACGTCTTGTGCTTGTACTATATTCGGTATATTCCTACCATTTTACATTTATATGTTTCATGGTTGTAGTCTAAAATCTTTCCGAGGAAAAACAATGTTGCCTAGTTATTGTTCACATGATGATCAACCGAGGAGCGAACAGTAATCACACTTCCAACTATCTAGTCTGAATGTTTGCCCGTCAAATCCACCTATAGATTTCGTTTATCCAACATCTGTGGACAAAATAATGAAGTCTGTTTGTTATGAGATCTCTGTCTATCTCTTGTACCTTTGGTTTTGAATCTAATATGGTGTAAGATCAGATTCCATATTCAAAGTGAGATAAAGTATTAATGTTACCAAATAATATGTTTTGTGATCAGCTTTGATATTATTAAGATTCTAATATATATTTGTGATTCAGTTAGTTAAGATTTCCTATCATATTTATTTGAAGATATTTTAATCTATATGAATAGTTACTATTATTTGCAAAACTATTAAGATTAATACGAGTTTGAGCCTTTCGGTCATTGTCTGATGGATCCTGGTCGAACCACTTAAAATATATCTTATGTCGTATTCGTTGTTCAGTATATTTCTACATTTTCAAATCAACAAAGGCAAGTGGCCTGCTGTAAAAGATGGTGAGGTGACTTCAAAGCATATGATGTGTGGCTAAAGACGCTTGTACTCGCTTATGCTCATGATAAATGGAAAACTAGGATTTAAAAATCTGTGCCCATAATAGTTTCAAATAAATAAACAAAAGCATTGGGATTTTGGGAAGACATTCTTTCATGTTCATAATTTTTTTTTTCTAAAAAAAGAACTTGGGGAATCTTTGATCAGCAAATGAAACTTTTGGGAACAGTAGTGAATGTACGAGTGGAGATCAATAAATGTAAATAGAGGTTGCAAAATTTTAAAAATTCGGAATCGTAAACTATAAAGATTCTCGACATTCAAACCTGTAAAATAGCAGGGCTTCGTTGTTCCTCTGCTGCAGCAACAACTGCCTCAACACCCTCCATATTGTAGACATTAAAGGCTCCAACAGCATATCCACCCATTTCTGCATTCTTTATTACACAGCAGATAGTCGGCAGCTGAATGGAAGCCAATTGGAACTACAGTAGCTAAAGAAGTCTTACAAGAAGAAGTTCCTTAGTTGAGAGTCTTCCCGGATGTGTCCAACGATTTACTACTTCAGCTACAGCTTTATTGTCGCCAACATTTCCTGGAAAATGCGATGATTATAGGATAACAATATAGAATTCAATGTCCTATATGAACTGGTGATCTGATGTCTAATTTCCCACATTACCTGGGAAAACAATGAATGGAACGCCTGGATGTCTGCTTTCAGGACCTAGCTGCCATAAGGGTACACCAGCCAGAGCTTGACCAACAATTTTGGCTCTTTTTGCTTCTAGAGCTTTTGTCGCAAGGTCTGAAGATGTAATTCCACCCTATGATATGAAAGCTTTAAATTAACAACCTTTATGGCTAACATTCTGGTGTCTCCATCTATCTATATATCTTAACCATTATGCAGAGAACACTACTCAGAGTAGATTAAAAACAAGGTTTCTACAAACTCGAGGGTATAGAAAATTTAATGGTAATATAGGAGTATATTCAAGAAAAGTGGATCAGAGCTTTACAAAATTTGCAATAGAGAGCAACTAAAACTATTCACCAACAAATATAAAACAGGTAACAAAACTTTTATATGTTGAATCTTATGCAACGCCAGACAAATGGGTGTTTGACCAATGCTTGAAGCCTCGACCCTCAAACATGGTTTTGAGTATCCAGGTTCAGAGACAGGAACACACACATGAGCTCTATGCATGAAACATGCATAGCCTGTTTCGAAAAAGAAAAGAAAAACATGCAGAGCCACACTTTTCAGGTCCTTTATTACCCTTTTTACCCATTTGTAGAATGAAGAGGACAAAAAGGAATGGCAGAGGCAAGCCCAAAAGATTGAGTTCACCATGATATGTCAGGTAGAGCTTAGACATTCCAACAATGATTGAGGCAATGCTCCTTAGGAAAAGAATGTGTTTATCTAAAGCTATTATCGGTTGTTTATTCAGTTCCAGCCATTTGTCATCTGTTTTTTTCCCGTGATTAGGTTCCTTATTAGCCTCTTTTAGAAGATTCTTCATGTGATCTGTGTCAATAAATCTAAATCTCAATCTCCCAACTCAATACCCTTTTTAATAGGGTTTTCATTCCATTATATAGAGGAGTATGTTATAGTAATAATCTCCAGGAATCAGCCTAAGAATCCATAAGATTCTGCCAAATATACTAATTACCATCTAATATATTACAAATCAAATAATATCATATCAAATCAAATATTAATATATATATATATCTAATATCCTTAACATCCCCCCTCAAATTGACGCTGGTCGATCAAAAAGCATCAATTTGTCAATCCAAATAATCTGACTCACAAGAATCAACACACCAGTCGGGAAAATCCGTCGCAAACACTTGTGCAAAATACGTCTCGCACCGCGACAAAAGTATAAACGCACAACACCCGTGCAAGCCTTAAACGCACAACCACCGTGCAAGGTTAAAACGCACAACCATCGTGCAATGCTAAACGCACAAAAACCGTGCAAGGCTAAAAAGCACAACTACCGTGCAAGGCTCAAACGCACAACTACCGTGCAAGGACGCCGCAAACTCTGCGGCAAAATTACCCATCACCACACACAAATCAGAAGAGAAGTGGTCACCCAGGTCCCCAAATTGAGCAGAATCCACAAAACAAAGAATCCGCCTCTGAAAGAAAAGACAAAAAAGACACCCAGCGTGCGAACCCAAGATTGCACGTAGAAAGAAGTCCAAACCGCAAAGCTAGATGCAGTAAAGCTCTATCGCCGCCAGAAATCCTAGCCGCCGCAGCACCCAGAACACAACCACCGCGTGCGTGAAACCAGAAATCGCGACATAACTGTCGCGCTCCCGAACAAGAATATGCATAACCCTAAAGCGCGAAACACACAATAGGGCATAAATCCGATGAAGAAAACCAAAAAAAAAAACATCGCAAAAGTGGAAAGTCGTCTGCCCCCAGCGCCGTTGCTGCCACCTGCGAAGAAGGCGACGAAGGCTGGGGGCAGAAGCCCGTGCGCAGCCTGAAAACCTACAAAATTTTATATTTGATATGGCTCTGATACCATGTCAATAAATCAAATCTCAATCTCCCAACTCAATACCCTTTTTAATAGGGTTTTCATTCTATTATATAGAGGAGTATGTTACAATAAGAATCTCCAGGAATCAGCCTAAGAATCCATAAGATTCTGCCAAATATACTAATTACCATCTATATTACAAATCAAATAATATCATATCAAATCAAATATTAATATATATATCTAATATCCTTAACAATCTGTTGCTTTTATGCTTCCTCAAATACAAGAAAGAAATATGATTCTTCAGTATTACATATGGAACCCGTGTTAATGCGATTATACAGCAAGTGCAAGGTGTCAAGTTTTAGCATAGTAATATGAAGTAGGGATGTCGAACCCAAATGGACTAGTAGCAATTACCAAATTTAATTAGCTTAATTATATTTAACCTACGATTATCAAGTGATACTAACTGGAGCCAACTTTATGGGAAATCACAGGTTGGTAAAAAACAGTCATTGCATGGGTAATAGTGAAGCAAGATAAGTTGAAAACCTAGCTGCAAAAATGTAGTTAGGAAATGAAAGTAAATACATATCCTTCATGTAAGACGTACCTTTGCAAGGATGAAACGAGGTTTTGTAGTTATCCGCCGCACTATTTCCACTAGTGCTGAGCTTACTTTAGAATTGATCTCTAAACTTTCGGACGCAGCTGCGTGTGCAATGAGGTTTGATAGGTTCACTGTATGACATATGGAATCTAGGAATTTGACGTGGAGATATGATAAAATAGAAATAACTCACTTTTTCCAACAAGAAGCTGCCGGCTAGTCATTACAAGAGTGTCTTTACCACTTCTAAGGTAAACATCAGCAACCTCAGCTGTGCGATTGATCTCTTCCTCCCTTTCATCTGAAGACTTTGTGGCAACTTTATCAACAGAAACCTGTTGGCAATAAACAGTACAAGGACAAATTCAGGAGTTACTGTTGGACTTCTCTCCCTCTCATTTGCTTCATTCTTCCATAAATTCCACTTTTTAGTTTCTCCACTTAAATGATGTGTACATCAATAATAGTTTTCACATGAAGAACATCTTAATACCTCGATCTGTTTCAAGGCATGAACCCTTTGCAACAGCAACTCGTCGACCTGTGGATATTGGATTTTTCATCATGTTGGAAACTCGAGATTAATAATCAGACTAACAAGTTAATATAGCAACATTAACCTGTTTTGTTGTTTTGGGAACATAGGAGCCTACAACGATAAGTCCACCAGTCCTCTCTGTGGATATTCCAAGATCACCGGGTAATAATGGAGCCTTTGGAATGATTCCGACACGAGCAGAAACAAAACTAGCTGCAGTCCGGCATAAGAAGCTCTTACCCAGCAGTTCAGCCTATAAAAAGGATGCAGGTTAGTGAAAAAATAATTTCCTTTCATGTTTCTTGTGACTAAAGCTGCACATGAAGGAGCTAGCAGTGCACACAAAGAAAAAGATCAACCTGAATCATTCCTGCGGCGAATACAGCCATGTCTCTATCACTAGCAGCATTTACTATACATGTAGATCCCTGTTTCATCCAAAATACAACTCCATGCTTCAGAATGCAAATGTGTAGAAACCAGGAGACAGATTTCACGAGCATAGATTAGACCAATGGTTCTTGACCAACTAAGCATTGGATACATCATACATCTATTAATGACAGTGAAAATATTAACCATAAGAATAGTATTGTATCAAGCACTAAAAATATGCCTCGCTAGACCATAAACAGGTTTTTGGACCTTTAAAGACAAGAAGCTGTTGACTATGTCATAGCCTGAGGGAACTTTCTCGACTGAGGGACAGCGAAAAGATATTGTAAAATCAAGCGACTACCTTTGTACCAAGAATTACAGTTGGTGGTGGTGTGTTACGGACTCAAATATTATTATAGGCTCTAATATATTGGACCTAGATCAAAACAGGCCTAAGAGTTACCACTTACAAGCCCTTGGAAGAATCTAGATGTGCGAGGGGAACAAAATGTTTGGAGAGAGAACATTCATTCAGTTAATTTTGTGTTGAGAACTCTTACTAGTTGAGGCCGGGTATTTTGAGTGAATTTGTACGGAGCCAAGGCTCTGGGCGGGCCGCTTACTTACCATCTAATACAATCCTATTTCATTCTATTTTCTTCATTCACCTATTCCATTCTGTTTATCTCTTGTTTGCTAAAATTGTTGTTGCAGCAGATGGTATAAGTGACATATTTTAAACTGTTCATCAACCACAAAACCTCGTTCCAATCATCGTGTCATATAAACATCTCATCCAATTATTGCATGAAGATCTTGACTTTATACCAAGTTTTGACACACCTGTCAGCTAGAAGGGATGATTATACCATGATCATTCCTTACTGTATTGCTACTATAATTCACCATCATTTTGGTTAACTCAGAATTGTGTTCTCCTAGATGTGAAGTTTCAGTTTCTATAGAATTTTAATTTCCTTCTATGTTCGATATCAATAAGTTTTCTCTTCTTTGTCCTGATTCTAATCATTTATCAGAGATTGTTGAGGTATCAAAAGGCACTGAGAACACTCACAAGTATATAAATAATTTTAGATCTCTACTCTTCTATGGAAAATGTCCGGGAATTCATTTTAAAAGTGTAAAATACTTTTCGTAGAGAAGCGAAATTCCCATAAACTTATGGTTGATTTCTTATGATGATATTTTATCGGGAAAAGGATGTAACATTAAAATTACTTATATTATTTAGAAAATAAAATCCTCAACCATTATTAGTTAAAATTAAATGATTTGATTTGTAATGAGGTCATCCAGTCTGCGGACATTATTCGTAATTTTGTTGGAGAAGAAACAGTTGAGGGACGACTACAAACTAGATAAGTCAACACCGTGTCAACCTTCCCTCCTCCTCCTCAAACACAGGCATATCACTCTTGTTTGATCATGGTTGTTATGCTTGTACTTGTATTTGCATCCATAGTAATTATATTGGAACAAAACGTCTCCATGAAGTTATCTCTTGATCCCCTGATACATGCCAGAATAGATATTTTTGAAGAACATTCCTTATGTGTTCAACTTCATAGCGATTCCCAGTATCTACTGAAACCTAAACCTACCCAAACTCAAGACACTAAATGTGTTCAACTACATAGCGGTTCCTGGTATCTATGAAACATTAACCTACCCAAACTCGAGAAAAGGAAAATTATAACCGTACATTATCTACTGATCTTCAAAATATGCTTCACAATTTGTACCTTCCTTAAACTGCAGAGATATTCACAAACAGCTTCAGGCCCTCCCTTTCTTAATAATTGGATAGAAATGGATGCAACACTGTCTGCAGGTACGCGACCCCCAGTTTTCTCTTCCACCCACTGGCATACCCAACTAATAAGTACTTAAACTGTGCTTCATTTAATGTATTGTGGTATTTGAGTTAGGGACATTAAAAAATCATACCTCTCGTAGATTTGATGATTTATAGCCGAATGAGGCGTCTTTAGCGAACTCTGTTTCACCTGCAGGGATGAGTCTGTAGACACTATGCTTCTTAATTCATTCTAATACGTGGATATTATGTACCCAAGAGACAGAATAATACCTGTCAGAGTCTGCCACATAGTGAATGTCTCCGATAGTGTAACGACCTCCTTGAAGAAAGAAGGGACAAATTATCCATGCATCCATCTCACCAATTACAGAAACAGCCGCATCTGCTTCCTATACATACGGAACGCGTTCATCAAGCTGCAAGCATGCCAAGATTTAAATGTTTTAACAGTAAAGGCACTCTATATGGTCCATGCCCTTGCCTCTGGGAAATGGCCTCTTAATGTAGAATCCCCCCTTAGAACAACAGTGTAGTCGGTTTTGTTCACCATCTTTGCAGCAGTAGACAGATTGCCACAGATCTCCACTATTAGTGCACTGGCCTATACCAAGAAGAGCTCTACTATAACTACGTAAGTCTTAGAGATAAAGTAGCTTCTTTGAGTATAACAGACTTCTTTTCTCAGTTGGAAAAGAAAAACATCAATGAAAGTAGTGCAACTATTTTACCTTCTCAGGGCTCAATGACCGTGAATTTGTCAAAATGAAAAAACATTTAGGCTTCTTCATGAACTGTTCAACAAGTGACTCAATACTCCTGAAATAAAGCAAAATCTCAATAGCACATTACTGAAAGAAGAATTATAGGTCAAAGTATCAAGCACCAAAAGCAAGTACCATTAGATAATTCATTCAGTTACCTCAAGATCTTATTAGCATTTTTAAGATGATAGAAAAGGGATTTGACAAACTTACATTTATATATTTATTTTTTACGGAAAAAAAATTAAATGTATAGACCTTTTATGATTATGCGCTTATATTATTCAAAATTAAATTTTGTTTCTGCTTTCTTTTTTCTGAGATTCACTAAATCATAGATTGGCACAATGACTACTATCTGTGGAGATAACAGATCTCAAATATATGCAGGAGTGCATCATTGTAGCATATGAGCACAACTCTTGTGATACTAACTAGGGCAACGAAAACATGGCAAAAAAAAATAATTTCCTGCCTCAAAGAGAATTACTAAGCTATCAAACAATTAACTTCTCTCCATTTCTACTTACTCTTTATGCCTCCTTCCTCGTCTTTTGTCTCATCATATTTATTTTACTTCGTGTGCAAGACAACCAGTTAATTCAAATCTAGTTTTACACCACGCTTTAAAGTTTTCCAACTGAGTAAATCCAATAACGCTTCAGCTTTACTGTGAGAATGCAGCGTTAAGCACGACATAGGCACATTCTATGTCATAAACAGGTGTTACCATCTAAGTTTTCAATTCCCGATTCAGTTGTCCAAAAAACCAACAAAAAGTTCAACTCTATGTTATACCCATGGAGCTAGTAAAGTGGGAATATAATGACAAATCCTAAACTCAATTATCTTTAAATTCATTTGAACGAGTACTTCAAATTTATGTAGGCAATATCTGTAGAATTACAGGGTTTGGGGAAGTTGAGCGTTAATAACGTTCAATTCTTCTATTCTGAATAATAAATATGATTACATCTCATGATATAAATAAGAGAACAATCCTATCTAAATAAATCTCTAAGATACTTTATCTTGCATATTTAAATAAAACACATCTTATCAACTTAATTCAAATATTCCTAAATCTTATCATTCTATCAACACTCCCCCTCAAGTTGGTAAGAAGATATTTATCATTCCCAACTTGCGAACTTGGTCTTCGAAATTTTGTCCTGTCAATCCCTTAGTTAGGATATCTGCTACTTGCAATGAGCTAGGGACAAAAGGAATGCAGATTATTCCTTCTTCAAGTTTCTCTTTGATTAAGTGTTTGTCAATTTCAATATGTTTGGTCCTCTCATACAACACCGGGTTATGAACAATACTGATAGCAGCCTTATTATCACAATATAGCTTTAATGGAAAGTTCATCTTCCTGTTTAGTTCTTCCAGAACCTGCTTTAGCCACAACACTTCACATACACCTTGAGCCATAGATCTATACTCTGCTTCAGCACTGCTTCTAGCAACCACTGCTTGATTTTTACTTCTCCAAGTTACCAAGTTTCCCCATAAGAATGTGCAATACCCTGAGGTAGATCTTCGGTCGGTGCTTGATCATGCCCAGTCTGCATCAGTGTATACTTCTACTTCTCTTTTTTCATTCTTTCCGAAGAAAAGTCGTTTCTCTGGGGTTCCCTTGAGATACCTCAGAATTCGATACACAGCTTCAAGATGCTTTGCAAATGGTGAGTGCATAAACTGGCTTACCATACTTACAACAAAGGCAACGTCGGGTCGAGTATGAGATATATAGATTAGTTTTCCAACTAATCTTTGATATATCCCTGTATCGATTGGAACTCCATCTTTGATGTCTCCTAATTTAGCATTTGTCTCTATAGGAGTCTCCGATGGTTTACAACCACTCATCCCGGTTTCTTTCAAAAGGTCTAAGATATACTTCCGTTGAGAGACCATGATTCCTTTTTTTGATCTTGCTACCTCCATTCCGAGGAAGTATTTTAAGTGTCCCAAGTCCTTCATCTCAAATTCCTTTGCCAGTCTTTCCTTCAATCTGTTCGTCTCTTCTATGTCATCACCTGTTAAAATAATGTCATTAACATAGACAATTAATACCGAGATTTTATCCACATTGGATTTCTTTGTGAACAGAGTGTGATCTGATTGTCCTTGGTAATAGCCCTAGTTTTTGACAAATTTTGTGAATCTTTCAAATCATGCTCTTGGGGATTGTTTTAGTCCATAAAGGGACTTTTTCAACTTGCACACTTTTGATCCAAATTCATTAGAAAACACGGGTAGAGTTTCCATATATATTTCTTCTTCTAATTCTCCATTCAAGAACGCATTCTTTACATCTAGCTGGTTTAGGGGCCAATCTAGATTAGCTGCAATGGAGAGAAAAACTCGAATTGTCTTAAGCTTGGCAACTGGAGAAAATGTTTCATTGTAGTCAACTCCATATGTTTGGGCGAAACCTTTGGCTACCAGGCGGGCCTTGTATCGTTCGAGGGACCCATCAGAGTTATATTTTATATTGAAGACCCACTTACATCCAACCAGTGACTTTCCTCTGGGTAAGTCAGTCTTCTCCCAAGTTGCATTCTTCTCCAGAGCTCTCATTTCCTCATGAATGGCTTTCTTCTATTTAGGTATCTCAAGAGCTTCCTGTACATTGTTATGGACACTGATGGTATCTATTTGAGAGATAAACGTGTGATAGGAAGGTGACACATTTTCATAAGATACGAAGTTTTAGAGTGGATGTTTGGTGCACATTATCGTACCTTCCTTAAAGCAATGGGAAGATCAATATCATTGGGGGAAATTATTTTGGAGTTACCTGGATTGGCAGTGTCAAAGGTTGCTGAGGGATTAATCTGTGTTTCAGAGTTTGGCATCGGTGTTGATTCATGGCCGCGTGGTTGTACAGTGTCTCCCCCTCTCTTTTTTTCTCTTCTTCTGGTGTACAAAATATCATGTCTCTCATCTTCTTGTAGCGAGAACAATCCTTCGCACTTTCCCATTCATTAACATCCAGAATGTCCAATTCCTGCCAAATCACCATTAAATCATTGTAATAGGTAGTAACATCCCGCGTGCCCTGATGAATCTGCCACATGCGAGTTGTTAACTCATACAATTGGGAGTAATTTTCCAAATCTGAGACGGCTTCCCATATATCACGTGCAGTGGGCAAAAAAAGAAAGGGCTTACCAAGCACAGGGTCCATTGAATTAAGCAGCCAAGCCATGACTAGAGAATTTTCTGAACACCACTGGGCATATCGTTCATCATCGGCTGCAGGAGCTTTTGCTGCACCAGTGAGAAAGCCCAATTTCCCCTTGCCATCAATGACCAGGCGCACAGATTGTGCCCATTCAATGTAATTTTTTCCATTGAATCTATGTATCACAACATGGAATGAATTATCGGACAGTCCCAGCGTGCCTCCAGGTTGAGTACTGCCAGAGGAAGTAGATCCGCTGGTCTTGTCGCCGGTCGTCGAAGAAGACCCAGCGGCGGCGCCTACCATGGTTGTTTAGGGAATCGCGATACGTTGCGGGGAGAACCCAAAAAAAAAATTGCGACGCTATGCCAACAGGAAAAAAACAGAATTCACGATCGTAAATCGAACGACCCACACCAAGAAAAAAATTGATTGCCTCCACCAAGAGATCCCGGACAAAAACTCGCACGTCAGACGCGAAGATTGGCAAAAAAAAAATCCCGATAAAGAACAATCGATGAAGCAGGCAGGTGATTTTTCTGAAATTTGCTATGATACCATGTAGAATTATAGGGTTTGAGGAAGTTGAACGTTAATCACGTTCAATTCTTCTATTATGAATAATAAATATGATTACATCTCATGATATAAATAAGAGAACAATCCTATCTAAATAAATCTCTAAGATACTTTATCTTGCATATTTAAATAAAACACATCTTATCAACTTAATTCAAATATTCCTAAATCTTATCATTCTATCAACAATATCATCAAGGGCAAAGCCTTGCTTCCTAAAAGTTCATAAAAGCAAAAATTTTGTGTTTGAGCCCCATTCTCCTTACAATTATTCCTAAAAGACTTCATTTTCTCCATCATCCAAGTCCATTTCCTATGCCAATATGATCAAACAACCATTCAACATCAACAATTTGTCAACCGAGAATTTAACTGGGCCTTCATCATTATTTTTCAGAACAAAATACACAACATGATTCATTGACTTACCATTCAGTCAATACCTCAATATCATGAACGGTTTGAGTTCCAGTTGGATCGTCATCCAAAACAACCAAAGTTTTCAATTTTTTCTGGGCGAGGTTAAGCATATCCTCAACAGGATCCGTGGGCCATTCGGGTGGCAGGGCTTGAAGGACCGATTCTTTACTTAGAACATGGGGCTTTCCTTCAACTTTGACTCCCGTAAGAATCTCATAAACCTATTAAATTTGGCAGTTTACAGAAAAGAAACAAAAAATTCCGTTGATAAGCTGTATGCATTCCCATAACCACTTGAAATTCATATGTTCTAACATCTAACTCATCTCTGTATTTGAAACAATCAACAAAACAACATTTTAATGAAGAGACACCAGGAGCTTGAACCTTCACTACGCCTGCATCATCAATTCGGCCCCATCCAGCAGCAGAACCTGTACTAGGAAACATTACGAGTTGTCTTGAATTAGAAACTTTGAGGTCTGAGGCTACACTGTTAACATCATCAGGATCAAGTAGACTATTCATATGCAAAAATTCACAAGGGAAGACAGCTTTTGAAAGTTAGTCCCCAGTCATTTGTTGTTACATATATTTCATGATAATATATGTACAGAAGTGGATGATTTCTAGGGTGAATATGAACCATCGACTTGTTGGAGAACTTATATATTTGACTATCACTAAACCTGATGTAGCATTTGTTGTAAGAGTTGTAAGCCAATTTATGCATAAGCCTAAGGTTAAGCTGCTTATATTAGAACTCTCCTAGAAATGGCTTATTTTATAGAAAAATAGACATTTAAATGTTGAAGTGCATTAGCCTCTAGTTATGTAAGTTAAGCCGATAGAAAATCTATATTAGATTATCGCAGTTAAATTAGTGGGAACAAGGTGACTTGGCGTAGTAAGAAACAAAGCGTGGTTTTAAATGTCTGCAGCTTGTCAGTTGACATGGTTGAAAACTTTATTGACTAAAACAGGTCTAGAATGTTCAATCCTATACCCTTACATTGTCACAATTAAGTGGCTCTCCTATTTTCCATGAGAGGATCAAACATATTGAGGTGTATTGTGTCACTTTCTTAATGATGTTGTAATTAACAAAATAATCAGCATTCTTCTTGGCCTTTTTCAGAATAGAATGCAAATCTATTTGTACCTGGCAGCTCGCTTACTAACATCATTTGTTCTAAGATGAGAAGCATTGATTCATTATTCTCAAGCTTGAGAGGAAGTGTCTGAATTTTTTTGGTTTTGTTTAGAAAATATATTTATCTTCTATCGCGGGTTGTAGGCTTTAGGTGTTAGATACTAGTAGACCCGTTAATTTTATGGAATATATCCTATATACTAGAGAAATAACATGAATGATTTTGATTATTCAGTCAAACATTTTCTTTTCAACATATAAAAATACATGACTCAAGTTTGTTCAGATATATTTAAGAGTATGTACTTATCCTATGTGATCTGTTTAAAAGGCATACAAACCTATATCATTCATTATCTAACACTTGAAAATACTTATTTTCATCAAGCCCCTACTTTTCACAATATATTAATAAAAACACTACCGAATTAAATGACAGTCTCATGCATGCTAACCAGATATAAACAATTGATGAGCAGCATTTGCCACTGGAAGTGGAAGCTTGTGAGACGAGCTTTCACGAGTAACGATTCCCTATAGAAGAGATTACATTTGTGAAAACTTGGAGATAAAAACATTGCCACCACAATATTCTTTTGTTATACTTGCTATTATCTCTAATAAAGTAAATAATATGCACCTTGTATAGGACATAATGATAACATTCATATAGGAGCAAATATAGCAAGAGATTTTTTTTCTTTTGGTAGTTATCAGACTTACTAGATCCTTCACAAATATATCAAGTGCAGATAGTGGTGTATAATCATTCTCCAGCATGTGAGGACCACGATTCTCAAACATCCTGCCAACAGATTAACGATTTCAAATTATTTCAAGATGTCGATGGATACATGTGTAAAAGGTCTCAAAGTTGTTCCTCAAGAAATGGAGTTTTACACAAATAAACAAGGATTTGAATTTCAAATATTAATTGAAGCCATTATCATTTTCTATATACAACTTCGATTAGTCATATTTGTTCATAAATTACGAAATATAATTATTCATATTTTAGAATATAAAAATTTAATCGCTTTTCTGTAATTCATAACAATCCATAACATTAATTAAAAGGAAGTCCTGATCAAAACAAATTAAAAGGAAGAACATTGTTAGCCTGAAATGAATGCAAGTGATATCACCCTTGTTCTTATCATATTTTAATAGTTGCAATAGGTGACAAATCAAGTGAAGAAAAGCCTCCAGCATTTGATATTGTTTTTGAAGAATTAGAAAATTCTTAAAAAAAAAAACACACATGCACACACAGACACAGAGAAGAATAGCATCTTCACTTACATTTAATAAAAATTCTGGTCTACCTTATTTTGTAAACCAAGTAAAAAAAAAAAATGGAATAAACTTTTAAAAAAACATTGTGCCACCAACTTCATGGGACATAATTTGAGAAGCTCGTGAACATAACCATTATTTGTGTTACAAACCAAAAAAAATTCTTAGGATGTCAAAAAACAAATTTTGACAATTCTAGAAATGACAACAAGAATTGCTTTGTTGAAAATGCATCAGACATACCATGATGTTCCTGCACTAGTTGAGATGATATCAAACAACAACCTTGTGTCAAGACCCAATCGAGCACCAAATGCCATTGCCTCCGCTGTTGCTGTAATATGAACCCCAGCAAGCAGTTGATTGATCATTTTCACAACACTGCATGTATTTTAAGAACCAAATTATAATAAACTAAGATGATTGGACCCCAGATTGAGGTTTCAGATGTGTCTTGAGATCATTATCTGAAATGAGTCAAAGAGAGAGACACTTTGAAACTAAGATGTACCTTCCAGCACCGCAACCTCCTTCTATAATGTAAAGCTTCTCGCTTAATGCTGTACCAGAACCAATAGATATAAAATAAAATGATGCTTCAAACTTAATAGCATGCAGTAAAACTTTGCTAGCTTCATAGGCCAATTTTTTTTCCACCTGAAAGAACTGAACCAGCGTGCTCCAGAGCTTCCTCTGCCCCTGATGCCATTATCTGAGAAAATAGTGATGCTTTTCATATGCTATTCAGTTCAAGATATAAGCGGAATCATTATAACTTCTTACAGTAAGCGTTCCATCGGAAGCTCTCTTCACGCCACCAGACACAGGAGCATCCACCAACTTCAAATTTTTATTTTCATCTGTAAAATGTAGAGGCAGATAAGATGATAATAATTGGGAGAAGTTGAAACTGCATGCTTGTGCCATTAGTTAATGACAATGGATAGAATACATTATCAAATATGAAAAGATTACGAGCAAGTATCTTGCCTTCAGTCTGTTTAAACTTATTGGACCTAAAAAATTCAATAATAATGTGCTCATTTGATTAGAGGAACTCAGTCCTAGAACTACCAGCCTAATATTGTTATTGGATTATTTTTTTCCTTTTATTTGTGAGCCCATTCTATTCTCATAGTCTCTGTGGCTACTAAGGCAACAGTTAACCACACCGGAACAAATGGTCATCTTTAAGAACAAGCATAAAACTCTAATCAACTAACATCTAAGCCCCTTTTTTCAATCTAGAAGATCAATGGTCATGGCAATGGATCAGTTAACTTCAACGCTGTGAAAACCAGATGGAAAAGAAAGGATACACCTACTATATGATCACTACCACTATATTATCAAAACCAAAGAGATACTAAATGAACTTAATCTGTGGATTCCACAACCATACGTAACAGTGGCAATTGTAACATTTGAACTGAAGAAAAAAAATTCCACCAGTTTTGATGATGAACTGTTCAATCGTACTCATTGTATCCAAATTCTCCGCCAAAGTTTGATATTTCATGAAAATTATGTAATATATAAACATCATAAATAAGGGTTCTGTCCTCTCTATATTGAATTGGTAACTAAAATATGGGCATGAGGTCAAAACTCTAAGGATGCAAACAAGTTTCAAGTTCAAGCTTGAACCAACTTGAGCTAGCTAGAGCAGTATTTGAAACTTGACGAATAAGTAATTTCGAGCTCAAACAAGGCTAGAGCCTGAGTGAATGAGCTTTGACTTGTGTTCAATGTGGAGAAAAATATTTATCATCCAAAATCATAAACATACAGAAATATTAAAAAGTATTGAATTCTGGATTTAATCCCTAAACTCTAGGGATTAATTTCACATAATTTCAGTCTTTCATTTTATCTGATTTCCTTTTTGATAGTTGTTTCTATATTTATTAGATTGTTTCCTTAATTTAAGGGATTAGATTGTTTCCTTAATTTAAGGGATTAGATTGTTGCTGAAATAAAGGGATGAATAGCAGATTTGTTGCTACCTCCTCCTATATATTACTTGTTCTGCTGATTTGAAATATATGAAAAAAGTGATTGAGTTTTCCTCTCAATATTTCTCCAACTATGAGTCTTTCATTTCAATATTTCAACATGGTATCAGAGCTAGGGAATTCGATACCCTAGTCTCTTCACTTTTCTCTGATTTCATAATCTGAAAAAAAAAAGGGACTCTCTCATATGCCCAAATACGGCCCAGCCACCGGAATGGCTACCGAAAAATCATCAAATTCTGAACTCACAGTTCCAAACAGCCTTGGAACTACAGATATTTCTCATTCTCCCATCACTGGCCATAAATTAAATGGCCAAAACTATCTTCAATGGTCTCAATCTGTCATGATGTTCATATGTGGCAAAGGCAAGGACGATTACCTCACCGGAATAGTCACTGCTCCAGAAAAAGAAGATCCAAAATTCAAAGGATGGAAGGTAGAAAATAACATGGTGATGTCATGGTTGATAAATTCCATGACTAATGATATTGGGGAGAATTTTCTTCTCTACGAAACTGCACAAGAAATCTGGGAAGCCGTAAGAGAAACATATTCAACTAACGACAATACTGCGGAATTATTTGCAATCGAAGGTACCCTCCATGATCTGCACCAAGACGATCTCCCAGTCACTCAATATTTCAATCTTCTTACTCGATATTGGCAGCAACTGGATATGTTTGAAATATATGATTGGAAATGCCCATCGGATGGTGCCAAATACAAACAGATTGTTGAAAGGAAACGTGTCTATAAGTTCCTCTTGGGGTTGAATAAAAATCTGGACAATGTACGAGGAAGGATAATGGGAACCAAATCTCTTCCCAGCCTCCGAGAAGTCTTCTCTGAAGTTCGTCGTGAGGAGAGTAGAAGAAGAATCATGATGAATCAAAACCCACAATCAGCACCTGAAGGATCTGCACTGGCTGTTCATGGATCTCAATATCAGCCCCCAGATAATCGTCAAAAGAAGCAAGGAAGACCTTGGTGTGATCACTGTCACAGGCCTGGACACACCAAAGACACATGCTGGAAGATACACGGCAAGCCAGCAAACTGGAAATCGAAAACGGCACCTGAAGGCAGAGGGTTCTTGACCAACAGTGAGGAGAAAACTTCAATTGAAACCACACTCTTTAGCAAAGAACAATTGGAACTTCTCCAAAATATGTTCCGCCACCAAACCACTCAAACTGCTGAGAATGTCATAGGAGCTGGTTCAACTGCTCAGACAGGTAATTTTCCCATGGCTTTGAACACCCGGAAGCTGGAACACAACTCATGGATTATAGACTCTGGTGCGTCGGATCATATGACCGGTAATGCTAAATTATTCAAAACTTTCAGCCCAAGTACCGGGAATCTCATGGTTAGAATTGCCGATGGATCATTATCTAAAGTAGCAGGGATAGGATCGGTTCCTATCACCAATGACCTAATATTGCGATCAGTGCTATTAGTTCCTAATTTGACGTGCAATCTTTTATCCATTAGCAAAATCACCAGAGATTTGAATTGTGTTACTAATTTTTCCCAAAATTATTGTGAATTTCAGGACTTGGAATCGGGGAGGACGATTGGCAATGCTAAAGAATGTGCGGGCCTCTATCTCCTTAATGGGTCTAATCAACCGAGAGAACAAGTTCTAGCTGCAAGTACTGTTTCCTTTCCAGTTTCATCTGATAAAAATAGTGCAATCTTGTTGTGGCACTATAGATTAAATCATCCAAGTTTCCAGTACCTAAAAAAATTGTTTCCAACTTTGTTCAATAATATCAATTCGGAATTTTTCCAATGCGAAGTGTGTCAATTATCCAAGCATGTGAGAACCAATTATTCTGCCCAAGAATATAAAACATCTCATCCTTTTGCAATCATCCATAGTGATATATGGGGACCCTGTAAAATCAATAACATTTCAGGAACTCGGTGGTTTGTTTCTTTTATTGATGACCACACCCGTGTAACTTGGATGTATCTCATGAAAGAGAAATCAGAGGTAGGAAGTATTTTCAAAAATTTCAACAAGATGATTCAAACACAATTTCAGACAAGAATAAAGGTGCTACGAACGGATAATGCCCGAGATTACTTCAACTCTATACTTGGTGAATATCTGATGGATCAAGGAATAGTGCACCAAAGCTCTTGTGTTGACACACCACAACAAAATGGTGTGGCGGAAAGAAAAAACAGACACCTACTCGAAGTGGCTAGATCTATCATGTTCACCACAAATGTTCCCAAACACTTCTGGGGAGAAGCACTTCTTACAGCCACATATCTCATTAATAGAATGCCATCAAGAGTCCTCAAATATCAAACACCTTGCCAAACCCTTCTCCTATCCTATCCAAATATTCGAACCATTTCATCTTTGCCTTTAAAAATATTCGGTTGCACGGCTTTCGTTCATATACATCAACAGCACCGAAGCAAGCTTGACCCCAAAGCCATCAAATGTCTCTTTCTTGGTTATTCACCCACTCAAAAAGGTTACAAATGTTACTCACCTATTACTAGAAAATTTTATACATCTATGGATGTTACCTTTTTTGAAAATCAATCATTTTATCCAAAAACAACCATTCAGGGGGAGAATTCAGAATCGCAAGAATGGAGTTTTTGGTTTGACACTCCAACCACTATTCCATCTCTGGCAACTCCTACGTCATCAACCATCTCAAGTCCTATTCCACCTTTGACCGATTCAATCACACAAACTGCAGTAAACAAAGAACTAATTGTTTATTCAAGGAGGAAAAGACCCCAAGAAGAAATAGAGGAGCGCACGCTTCCTAAGCAAAACCAGGAATCCAATTCGAATCCAGCTCCAGAGATTCCAGGTAACACTCTTTCAGATATTACTGCTAATGATGATCTTGATATTCCAATTGCTTTGAGAAAAGGTGTGAGGTCATGCACACAACATCCTATCCACAATTTTGTTTCCTATGCTGGTTTATCATCGAGATATCGGGTATTTGCTACTAATCTATCCAATGTAGATATTCCACAAAGTATTCATGATGCTTTAGCAAAATCTGAATGGAAGGTTGCTGTTCAAGAAGAAATGAATGCCCTTGCAAGGAACGGTACATGGGAACTCTCAGATTTGCCTAAAGGGAAACAACCAGTAGGATGTAAGTGGATTTTCACTGTCAAATATAATCCTGATGGAAGTATAAATCGGCATAAAGCAAGACTTGTTGCTAAGGGTTTCACCCAAACCTATGGCATTGACTACCAAGAAACCTTTGCTCCCGTTGCCAAACTCAATACAGTTCGAGTTTTGCTCTCCTTAGCAGCCAACCTAGACTGGGCTCTACATCAATTAGATGTGAAGAATGCATTTCTCAATGGTGACTTGGAGGAGGAAGTATATATGGAAATCCCTCCGGGCTTCGAAACAAGAAACAATGTTGGAAAGGTTTGTAAGCTCCGGAAGTCTTTGTATGGACTCAAGCAATCCCCTAGAGCGTGGTTTGACAGATTCACAAAGGTAATCAAGAAGCATGGCTACTCTCAAGGTCAAGCTGATCATACCCTATTCACAAAAACCTCTTATACCGGGAAGATTGCTATCCTCATCGTTTATGTCGATGATATTATCATGACAGGAGATTATGTTGAAGAAATGGATTTGTTAAAAGAAATACTCGCAAAGGAATTTGAGATCAAAGATCTAGGATCACTGAAATATTTTCTAGGCATGGAGGTAGCTCGTTCGAAGAAAGGCATTGTGATCTCCCAACGGAAATACACCTTGGACTTATTAAAAGAAACTGGAATGTTAGGATGCAAGCCCGTAGACACTCCAATGGAATCAAATTATAAGATTGGTTTCAAAGAAGACAGTCCACCTGTTGACACCGGAAGATATCAAAGGCTTGTGGGGAAACTCATTTATCTATCTCACACAAGACCAGACATAGGTTTCCCTGTAAGTGTTGTAAGCCAATTATGAACAAGCCGAACGAAGAACATCTTGAAGCAGTCTACAGGATTCTTAGATACTTGAAGATGACTCCTGGTAAAGGTCTATTTTTCCGAAAAGGAACCAATAAGGGAATAGAAGTCTACTCAGATGCAGATTGGGCAGGATCTATTACAGACCGAAGATCTACTACCGGCTATTGCACATACGTATGGGGAAACTTGGTAACTTGGCGTAGCAAGAAACAGTCTGTTGTTGCGAGAAGCAGTGCCGAGGCTGAATATAGGGCGCTAGCTCAAAGTATATGTAAAGGGATATGGCTGAAAAGGTTGTTGGATGAGCTAAGGATTCCATCAGGAGAACCAATGAAGGTGTTCTGTGACAACATGGCAGCAATAAGCATTGCAAAGAATCCTGTTCATCACGATAGAACTAAGCATGTGGAGTTGGATCGTCATTTCATCAAAGAAAAGGTTGAGGCAGGAATATTGAGCTTAAACTACACACCCACACACCTTCAAGTGGCAGATGTTCTAACAAAAGCTCTTTCAAGAATGAAGTTTGAAGAATTAACATCCAAGCTGGGAATGATTGACATCTATTCCCCAGCTTGAGGGGGAGTATTGAATTCTGGATTTAATCCCTAAACTCTAGGGATTAATTTCACATAATTTCAGTCTTTCATTTTATCTGATTTCCTTTTTGATAGTTGTTTCTATATTTATTAGATTGTTTCCTTAATTTAAGGGATTAGATTGTTTCCTTAATTTAAGGGATTAGATTGTTGCTGAAATAAAGGGATGAATAGCAGATTTGTTGCTACCTCCTCCTATATATTACTTGTTCTGCTGATTTGAAATATATGAAAAAAGTGATTGAGTTTTCCTCTCAATATTTCTCCAACTATGAGTCTTTCATTTCAATATTTCAACATGGTATCAGAGCTAGGGAATTCGATACCCTAGTCTCTTCACTTTTCTCTGATTTCATAATCTGAAAAAAAAAAGGGACTCTCTCATATGCCCAAATACGGCCCAGCCACCGGAATGGCTACCGAAAAATCATCAAATTCTGAACTCACAGTTCCAAACAGCCTTGGAACTACAGATATTTCTCATTCTCCCATCACTGGCCATAAATTAAATGGCCAAAACTATCTTCAATGGTCTCAATCTGTCATGATGTTCATATGTGGCAAAGGCAAGGACGATTACCTCACCGGAATAGTCACTGCTCCAGAAAAAGAAGATCCAAAATTCAAAGGATGGAAGGTAGAAAATAACATGGTGATGTCATGGTTGATAAATTCCATGACTAATGATATTGGGGAGAATTTTCTTCTCTACGAAACTGCACAAGAAATCTGGGAAGCCGTAAGAGAAACATATTCAACTAACGACAATACTGCGGAATTATTTGCAATCGAAGGTACCCTCCATGATCTGCACCAAGACGATCTCCCAGTCACTCAATATTTCAATCTTCTTACTCGATATTGGCAGCAACTGGATATGTTTGAAATATATGATTGGAAATGCCCATCGGATGGTGCCAAATACAAACAGATTGTTGAAAGGAAACGTGTCTATAAGTTCCTCTTGGGGTTGAATAAAAATCTGGACAATGTACGAGGAAGGATAATGGGAACCAAATCTCTTCCCAGCCTCCGAGAAGTCTTCTCTGAAGTTCGTCGTGAGGAGAGTAGAAGAAGAATCATGATGAATCAAAACCCACAATCAGCACCTGAAGGATCTGCACTGGCTGTTCATGGATCTCAATATCAGCCCCCAGATAATCGTCAAAAGAAGCAAGGAAGACCTTGGTGTGATCACTGTCACAGGCCTGGACACACCAAAGACACATGCTGGAAGATACACGGCAAGCCAGCAAACTGGAAATCGAAAACGGCACCTGAAGGCAGAGGGTTCTTGACCAACAGTGAGGAGAAAACTTCAATTGAAACCACACTCTTTAGCAAAGAACAATTGGAACTTCTCCAAAATATGTTCCGCCACCAAACCACTCAAACTGCTGAGAATGTCATAGGAGCTGGTTCAACTGCTCAGACAGGTAATTTTCCCATGGCTTTGAACACCCGGAAGCTGGAACACAACTCATGGATTATAGACTCTGGTGCGTCGGATCATATGACCGGTAATGCTAAATTATTCAAAACTTTCAGCCCAAGTACCGGGAATCTCATGGTTAGAATTGCCGATGGATCATTATCTAAAGTAGCAGGGATAGGATCGGTTCCTATCACCAATGACCTAATATTGCGATCAGTGCTATTAGTTCCTAATTTGACGTGCAATCTTTTATCCATTAGCAAAATCACCAGAGATTTGAATTGTGTTACTAATTTTTCCCAAAATTATTGTGAATTTCAAGACTTGGAATCGGGGAGGACGATTGGCAATGCTAAAGAATGTGCGGGCCTCTATCTCCTTAATGGGTCTAATCAACCGAGAGAACAAGTTCTAGCTGCAAGTACTGTTTCCTTTCCAGTTTCATCTGATAAAAATAGTGCAATCTTGTTGTGGCACTATAGATTAGATCATCCAAGTTTCCAGTACCTAAAAAAATTGTTTCCAACTTTGTTCAATAATATCAATTCGGAATTTTTCCAATGCGAAGTGTGTCAATTATCCAAGCATGTGAGAACCAATTATTCTGCCCAAGAATATAAAACATCTCATCCTTTTGCAATCATCCATAGTGATATATGGGGACCCTGTAAAATCAATAACATTTCAGGAACTCGGTGGTTTGTTTCTTTTATTGATGACCACACCCGTGTAACTTGGATGTATCTCATGAAAGAGAAATCAGAGGTAGGAAGTATTTTCAAAAATTTCAACAAGATGATTCAAACACAATTTCAGACAAGAATAAAGGTGCTACGAACGGATAATGCCCGAGATTACTTCAACTCTATACTTGGTGAATATCTGATGGATCAAGGAATAGTGCACCAAAGCTCTTGTGTTGACACACCACAACAAAATGGTGTGGCGGAAAGAAAAAACAGACACCTACTCGAAGTGGCTAGATCTATCATGTTCACCACAAATGTTCCCAAACACTTCTGGGGAGAAGCACTTCTTACAGCCACATATCTCATTAATAGAATGCCATCAAGAGTCCTCAAATATCAAACACCTTGCCAAACCCTTCTCCTATCCTATCCAAATATTCGAACCATTTCATCTTTGCCTTTAAAAATATTCGGTTGCACGGCTTTCGTTCATATACATCAACAGCACCGAAGCAAGCTTGACCCCAAAGCCATCAAATGTCTCTTTCTTGGTTATTCACCCACTCAAAAAGGTTACAAATGTTACTCACCTATTACTAGAAAATTTTATACATCTATGGATGTTACCTTTTTTGAAAATCAATCATTTTATCCAAAAACAACCATTCAGGGGGAGAATTCAGAATCGCAAGAATGGAGTTTTTGGTTTGACACTCCAACCACTATTCCATCTCTGGCAACTCCTACGTCATCAACCATCTCAAGTCCTATTCCACCTTTGACCGATTCAATCACACAAACTGCAGTAAACAAAGAACTAATTGTTTATTCAAGGAGGAAAAGACCCCAAGAAGAAATAGAGGAGCGCACGCTTCCTAAGCAAAACCAGGAATCCAATTCGAATCCAGCTCCAGAGATTCCAGGTAACACTCTTTCAGATATTACTGCTAATGATGATCTTGATATTCCAATTGCTTTGAGAAAAGGTGTGAGGTCATGCACACAACATCCTATCCACAATTTTGTTTCCTATGCTGGTTTATCATCGAGATATCGGGTATTTGCTACTAATCTATCCAATGTAGATATTCCACAAAGTATTCATGATGCTTTAGCAAAATCTGAATGGAAGGTTGCTGTTCAAGAAGAAATGAATGCCCTTGCAAGGAACGGTACATGGGAACTCTCAGATTTGCCTAAAGGGAAACAACCAGTAGGATGTAAGTGGATTTTCACTGTCAAATATAATCCTGATGGAAGTATAAATCGGCATAAAGCAAGACTTGTTGCTAAGGGTTTCACCCAAACCTATGGCATTGACTACCAAGAAACCTTTGCTCCCGTTGCCAAACTCAATACAGTTCGAGTTTTGCTCTCCTTAGCAGCCAACCTAGACTGGGCTCTACATCAATTAGATGTGAAGAATGCATTTCTCAATGGTGACTTGGAGGAGGAAGTATATATGGAAATCCCTCCGGGCTTCGAAACAAGAAACAATGTTGGAAAGGTTTGTAAGCTCCGGAAGTCTTTGTATGGACTCAAGCAATCCCCTAGAGCGTGGTTTGACAGATTCACAAAGGTAATCAAGAAGCATGGCTACTCTCAAGGTCAAGCTGATCATACCCTATTCACAAAAACCTCTTATACCGGGAAGATTGCTATCCTCATCGTTTATGTCGATGATATTATCATGACAGGAGATTATGTTGAAGAAATGGATTTGTTAAAAGAAATACTCGCAAAGGAATTTGAGATCAAAGATCTAGGATCACTGAAATATTTTCTAGGCATGGAGGTAGCTCGTTCGAAGAAAGGCATTGTGATCTCCCAACGGAAATACACCTTGGACTTATTAAAAGAAACTGGAATGTTAGGATGCAAGCCCGTAGACACTCCAATGGAATCAAATTATAAGATTGGTTTCAAAGAAGACAGTCCACCTGTTGACACCGGAAGATATCAAAGGCTTGTGGGGAAACTCATTTATCTATCTCACACAAGACCAGACATAGGTTTCCCTGTAAGTGTTGTAAGCCAATTTATGAACAAGCCGAACGAAGAACATCTTGAAGCAGTCTACAGGATTCTTAGATACTTGAAGATGACTCCTGGTAAAGGTCTATTTTTCCGAAAAGGAACCAATAAGGGAATAGAAGTCTACTCAGATGCAGATTGGGCAGGATCTATTACAGACCGAAGATCTACTACCGGCTATTGCACATACGTATGGGGAAACTTGGTAACTTGGCGTAGCAAGAAACAGTCTGTTGTTGCGAGAAGCAGTGCCGAGGCTGAATATAGGGCGCTAGCTCAAAGTATATGTAAAGGGATATGGCTGAAAAGGTTGTTGGATGAGCTAAGGATTCCATCAGGAGAACCAATGAAGGTGTTCTGTGACAACATGGCAGCAATAAGCATTGCAAAGAATCCTGTTCATCACGATAGAACTAAGCATGTGGAGTTGGATCGTCATTTCATCAAAGAAAAGGTTGAGGCAGGAATATTGAGCTTAAACTACACACCCACACACCTTCAAGTGGCAGATGTTCTAACAAAAGCTCTTTCAAGAATGAAGTTTGAAGAATTAACATCCAAGCTGGGAATGATTGACATCTATTCCCCAGCTTGAGGGGGAGTATTGAATTCTGGATTTAATCCCTAAACTCTAGGGATTAATTTCACATAATTTCAGTCTTTCATTTTATCTGATTTCCTTTTTGATAGTTGTTTCTATATTTATTAGATTGTTTCCTTAATTTAAGGGATTAGATTGTTTCCTTAATTTAAGGGATTAGATTGTTGCTGAAATAAAGGGATGAATAGCAGATTTGTTGCTACCTCCTCCTATATATTACTTGTTCTGCTGATTTGAAATATATGAAAAAAGTGATTGAGTTTTCCTCTCAATATTTCTCCAACTATGAGTCTTTCATTTCAATATTTCAACAAAAAGTGAATATGCTTCTTACCCAAAACACAACAAAAAATCGATCAAAATATTTATTGATAATAAAAAATTACTTACAACAAACTGAATCATATTAAAAAAACTATACATATATGGAGAAAAATATGCAGTTAGCTACAAAATCTGGAAATTACAGAAGAAAAAAACCAAGAAGATCAAGAGGTAAAAGAGATGACAGGATCTATAAAATTCATATGTCTACCACAATGACGAATTTCAGATGTTTGCAACTGCTGTTGCTAGCAGTTGCAGAACACAGGAAGCTGGAGAAGTGAGTCTTATTTTTTTGGACGAAGAACAACAATTTGAAAGAGCTTTGCTCAAATCCCAAAGAATTCTTCAAAAAAGTCAAAAGGGTGTTTGTAAGCTAGGTATAAAAATATATTTTCTGGTAATAATTAAATAAAAGAGAGATCTTAGCAAAATGATCAATGTTCAAGTTTGGCTTGAAAAATATTCAAACATGCTAGAATTTGACTTGAGTTTGAAAATTTGGAGGGTGAATTTGAACATCATTTGAGCCCAACAAAAAGTTCGTCAATCAGTTTAATCTATTTAGAACCCCATTCAAAACCACATCAATTTGGCAAAAAAAAAAAAAGAACTGCATAATCTAACAGACAAAATTGCATGGTTATGTAGCAAGAACATGACTCATGTGCTTAAAACCCTTTCTACAGTTGAGAAGACATTATATTTTTCATTCATCGAAAGAATACAATCAGAAATACAATAAACCTACTTTGCAATCGCGGCTCCATCTGTCTGATAAATGCAGGAGAAACAGTGGATGAAATGATAACTGACGCTCCAGGTGGAAGAGCTACAAACGTTAAGAAGCAATCAGGCCAATTCATTGTATACACAAGAGATATTAAAACTTATACCTGGCACAGCACCGTGGTCACCAAATAGAACACTTTCAGCTTGATATTCATTAGTAACCATTACAACCAGAACATCCACATCTGAAATAAAAACAGACCAGCAATGATCAAAGAAACTAAAGGTATTCCTATTCACAAATATCAAATGCTGAGTGTCTTCACACCAAATGCAACTCTAAAATCTACAAAAGAGTATCACAAACTCTCTTTTGTTTAAAAACAAAGATATCGGTTGAATCAAAGGTACCCTGAGCAATTATGATTTTTTTTTCTATGTCAAGCATGAAAAAGAATTTCTTAGTGGACAAACTAAGCAGTTGCTTCACATTACACTCTGGTCAGAACTGAGTATATGGATTACAGTCCTTATGGTCCACTTGTAAAGAAGCTACAACTTCCAAGGTACCACAGAATCTTGCTTATCACACTAACACATACATGCAGAACCCCCCACACTTACATAGAGGTTCTACTCCTTAAGTTATAGAAATACCTTTCGATACTTCTGCAGGGCTGCTCCCTGCAATGCCACCTTCATTTGCAAATCGAGATAAAGTAGGTTGATACACCTACTCACGAAAATCTAATTTTCGTTAATTGTGAATATTTCCTTCAATTAACTAACGGTAAATATAATTGTGTACATGGTGAAATTATTTTTTTTATCATTATGCCTTAAACTTATGGCTATAGGCCTGAAATTATAGACAAAAGCTTGTTTATTGTAAGTACATACATTTGAGTTGAAGACTTACATCATAACCCAGCACACAGAAATTCGATTCCAACAAATGCCTTGCCATACCAAATCCCATAGCTCCCAGTCCTATAAATCCAATCCGCTTAACATGTTTTGATTTGGCAGATAATGTACCAGCCAGTTCCTCTGGGTTGTTGTATTTTGCATTCATTGCATCTATGATGTCCACTCCAGTTACCTTTTCCCAGACCTGTTAACACCCAGTTGCAGTCAGAGATAAATGATTAGAACAGTTTGAGAAATGAGATCTATAAAGAACATCTGCAAGATTTAACTCGATATTTACTTCAAGCAATGTGGATTCTTCACCAATCTTTTCGCTATGCAAAAATCCTGTCAAAGATAGAGTGAAAGTTGACTGACCTATGCTTAGTATGAATCTAAAGTCTCGAGAAAAAAAATTTAATATAAGATATGCATGTTATACCTGCTAGCAATTGTTGGTGGGCAGCAGTTAAAACCGGAAGTGGAAATATTAGCGATTTTTCCATCTCTAACACCGTTCCCTTAAGAACAAACACAAATTGATGAGAAAAATATAACTTTCGGGGTGGGGTGGAGAGAAAAGGTAGCCTGGCAGGGAAAAGGTAGCCTGGCAGCACAAAACATTAGGAGAACGGGTTTGACATTTCAGATTTTAGATACAGTTTTGGAGTAAATATACCCTTTATTTTCTCGGAGAATTGGTCACACCATCTCTGATTGATTTTCCAGACCTTAAATACATGTTTCCCAGCATAAAACGAATAAAAATAATCTAAATTTCTTTTTCGAATGTCCATCTGATATACTGTTCAGAAAACCAAAGTTAAGCCCTAAAACTCTTCTTATTTCTATTGAAACCCCAAACCTTTTCCCCGCTTTGACTTATGATGGATTCCATAAAATATAGATCCCAAGCTTTCATGCTTCGGTGCAGTGAAATGTTGATTGCTAACTTCCAAATAAAGTGTTATTTGCCTGAGTGAAGGGCAGTTATCTAACAGAATTTTTTCATCCCTTTCATGTGTGTGTACATGAGTGCAATAGAAAGCATCCTAACATAAGTTACTTAACAATAAAAAAACGTTACTTCCACTGGATAGATTTCGAAGACATCTCCGAACATGAACTTTACATCTATTC
Organism: Haberlea rhodopensis; assembly: GCA_907163345.1. Classification (NCBI taxonomy): domain Eukaryota; kingdom Viridiplantae; phylum Streptophyta; class Magnoliopsida; order Lamiales; family Gesneriaceae; genus Haberlea; species Haberlea rhodopensis. The sequence continues at coordinate 1,717,727 of CAJQUN010000009.1, forward strand.
ATTGAATGTATTGAAATACAAGAAGAATCAATGTGGAACACAAGATGAATCATCACATCTACCGATATTCGTTTTGTCTGATGGCCAACAATGTGGCATTGCAGTTACAAAAGGCAAAATCCACTATCTTATGTGAATTGCAATATCTTACCAGGTTTTGGACAAAAGCATTGAGCATATTATGCTTTGATCGGTTACCCTTCAACAAATGAGGAATGTAATTTTTAAAAACCCTACGGACATAAAACAAGGACAAAAGTTTAGATGACCAAAACAAAACGTGTAAGCATGCAATGAAATTGAGACAGGATCGATCAAACAATTGTAACATCCACATAGAGTATGTTAGTTCTAGTAGCTTTTGTAACCAATGCATCCATTATTAACCCCAAATTCGACATCTAGCATATAAAATTTCATACTTTACCCGCAGGTCAGAATTTACGGAAATAGCTTCCACTTTTAGTAAAATGCCTACTGCAACAATTTCTGCGATAGTCTCAACTCTTCTGACTTTAGCAGATATATAAGTGTTGGAATAACTATCATATCAGATACTAATTTATCTTTATTATTTATTAGAGATATTAGATTATGAGATAAGGATATAAGTTTAAATTTAAAGAGTTTTTTTAGCCTATGTTTCTTGGTTATTTTACTTGTATAAATACTTCATTAGTTTCTTCAGTTTTGATATAAAATAACGATAGGGAGTTTTTCCCAATCTCTCCTCTTTTGTAACATGGTATCACGAGCCAGACGGAGGCGGTGTTAGTTTTCTCCTTCATCGCCTTATCGTCCCTTCTTCATAGCAATCCTCGATCGTATATCTTCATCGTCGTACCTGATCGAGTCTCACAAGGGCAATCGCGAATTCTACCTGCGATTCTTCCCTGTGTCTCATACGCACTCTTGCATATATATCTTCCTTTTTTCCCCTCGATTTTTTAAGATTTCGCGATGACTTCTGAGGACTCCATAAAGACACCACCTCTTGTCCCTCCAACTCAACACAGTACAAATTTTGATTCCTCATCCTTACAGATCACCAACCATAAATTAAATTCCAGAAATTTTTTGAAGTGGTCTCAATCCGTCCTCATCGTTATTCGTGAACGTGGAAAGATGGGCTATATTTATGGGGACAAGCCACGATAAGCCGACGGTGATCCAGGTAGTTCTAACTGGGAACTTGAAAATTCTATTGTTATGGCTTGGTTGATCAATTCGATGGAGCCTCGTATCAGCCAGAATTTCCTTTTCCTACGCACTGCGAAATTGATTTGGGATGCTGTCACAGACACTTATTCTGATATCGGCAATTGTTCGCAAGTTTTTGAGTTAAAAACTAAGCTTCGTGAATCGAAACAAGGAAGCCTTGATGTTATCGACTATTTCACGCTTGTGAATAACCTTTGGCAGGAATTGGATCAATTATATATAAGTGATTGGGATGAACAAGATGTGAATGCCAAGTTCTGGAAATTTGTTGAAAAAGAGAGGATGTACGATTTTCTAACAGGCCTTAACAAGGATTTGGATGAAGTCCGGGGCCGGATTATTGGACGTGGCAGTCTTCCCACTATTTGTGAGGTATTCTCCGAAGTTCGCCGAGAGGAAAATAGACGTCGAGTTATGCTCGGCGATGCTCTACCTCCATCCTATCCCTCTTCGGCTACAACACCAGAACTATCTGCTTTGGCTTCAAAGGGTCACACTCATTGGCCACCAAAACAGAATGGTTCGACAAGATTATCTCCAAATAATGAACCTGTTAAGTGTGAATTTTGTCATCGCCCATACCACACTCAGGCCAATTGCTGGAAATTACATGGCAAACCTGCCAATTGGAAGCCACGTAACAAAGGAAATGAGGGAAAAGGTTACCAAACATCTGTGACACCCACTGAATCTCTACTTTCCGCTTTATCTGGCAATGTGAATGTCTCCCTGAGTCGAGAACAATGGGAACAGTTGCAACGACTGCTCACTTTATCTGTCTCCACGCCTCCTACTGCCGCCTGCTCTTTGGCTGATTCAGGTACTACTCACACTGCTCTTCGTGCTTCAACGGAGGTTGCGAGTTCCTGGATCCTCGATTCAGACGCATTTGATCATATGACAGGTAGCCCAACATTATTTTGTTCATATACACCTTGTCCTGGTAATCTCAAGGTACGCATAGCAGATGGTTCATTATCCACTGTGGCTGGGAAAGATTCCATACAACTTTCTGATTCCTTAGAACTTCACGTAGTGCTTCATGTCCCAAATTTAACATGCAACCTGTTATCGATTAGTATGTTAACCAAAACTCACAATTGCATTGCTAAATTCTCTTAATCTTGTTGCATATTTCAGGAGCTGGATTCGGGGAAGACGATTGGCAATGCTAGAGCTGAGGGCGGCCTTTATCACTTTAATGATGTTCCTGTTACGGATCCACAAGTTTTTCAAGTCAATGTTGATTTTTTTTCCTCCTCGAATTAGGCTTTGATTATGTTATGGCACCGTAGATTAGGGCATTTGAATTTTCAGTATTTGAATAAAAATCCAAGTTTATTTAATTGTGAAATGTGTCAATTAGCTAAACATACACATTCTATCTTCCCGTCTAAACCATATAAATCTAGCCGCCCATTCTCACTAATTCATAGTGACATCTGGGGGCCTTCTCGTGTCTCCACCAATTCGGGGTCACGTTGGTTCATTACTTTCATTGATGATCATACACGAGTGTGTTGGGTTTATTTGTTAAAAGAAAAATCGGAAGCCACTCCTACCTTTCAAAAATTTAATTCTATGATAAAAAATCAATTCCATACCACAATTCAAACCTTATGAAACCGACAATGGCCGTGAATTCTTTCATTCAACCCTTGGGGAATACCTTGCAAACCAAGGGATTATTCATCATACCACTTGTCCATATACCCCACAGCAAAACGGTGTTGCTGAAAGAAAAAATCGTCATCTCTTAGAAATAGCACGTGCATTAATGTTCACTATGAATGTTCCTAAATTTCTGTGGGGAGAAGCAGTCCTTACTGCTACTTATTTAACAAATAGAATGCATAATCGTGTTCTTGATCTTCATACTCCCTTATCCATACTTAAAGGTGCATATCCCCATTTTCAGCTTGTCTCTTCCTTGGTTCCCCGTACATTCGGATGCACAACTTTTGTCCACAATCATAATCCAACAAAATCCAAGCTTGACCCACGTGCCATCAAGTGTATCTTCCTTGGTTATTCACCATGTCAGCATGGTTATACGTGTTATTCCCCCTCTTTAAACAAAGTCTTTGTGTCAATGGATGTTACCTTTTTCGAAACTCAACCCTTTTTCCAAACAATTCGCTTCAGGGGGTGAACACTGGTGGAGCTCAGTCTCAATCATGTACACCAGATCCATTTGATCAGCCTTCCAGTATCAACTTCCAGCCTCAAAATACGATGCCCCAACCTTCCAGTTTTGACTTCCAGCCTCAAAATACGCTGCCCATAACCACTATCAATGAATTTGAGGCAGTGGGAGATGAAACTCGACCTGATTTGTTTGTTTATTCACGACGGAACAGGATTCAAGTTATAGAACCGACCAATGCTCAACAAAACCATGACGGCAAACCAAATCCTGCTCAACAAACAACTGACCCAGAGGTAATTCCCTCAGACCTCGATATTCCTATTGCACTTAGGAAAGGAGTAAGACAATGCACATCACACCCTATAGCAAACTTCATTTTCTACGATATTTTGTCTCCCAAATTTCGAGATTTTACATGTCATCTGTCGAGCATTGAGATTCCTAGGGATATACATGAGGCATTTGTTATTCCAGAATGGAGAAAGGCCGTGGTTGAGGAGATAAATGCAAATAAAAATGGTACTTGGGAGATTACATCCTTACCTAAAGACAAGAAAACAATAGGGTGCAAGTGGGTTTTCAGTATTAAATACAAAGCAGATGGGAGTATTGAAAGGTATAAAGCTAGATTGGTAGCTAGAGGATTCACTCAAACGGCAGGCATCGATTATTAGGAAACTTTTGCTCCAGTAGCAAAATTAAATACAGTAAGGGTTCTATTATCTTTAGTTACTAATCTTGATTGGCCATTGCAACAGTTAGATATTAAGAATGCCTTCTTGAATGGTGATCTAAATGAAGAGGTATACATGGAACTTCCACCTGAATTTGGAGATAGAAAAGAATTTGATCAAGTATGCAAACTGAAAAAGGCTCTTTATGGTCTGAAACAATCTCCCAGAGCTTGGTTTGGTTTGAGAAGTTTAGTAAAGCTAGACATGACCACGGTTCGTGAACCGCCGGTTGACGGTTCGGAACCGCCGGTTCGACGGTTCAAAAGAGCTCGACCCTTAACCTTAACCTTCGTAGACGGTTCCGGTTACGGTTTGTGAATCGCCGGTTACGGTTACGGTTAACCACCGGTTACGATTACGGTTCGACCCTTATTTTTTAAATTAAAAAAATTAAAATTAAAATTTTATTTAAACAATTTAAAACTTACTATAAAAGAATCATAAAAAAGAACGAAGGAAATGTAACGGAGGGGAGTGTTTGAACTTTTTAAGTTGCCATTAACTCTCTATATTCATATGAATCAATTAGCAATTTCTAGTTCAATGTGTGGGTATATCTAGTTGAAATTTTCTAGGTCGCATGCCATTAATCTTACAAAACTTACCCAATTGTTTCATCAAACTCGATGAGACCACAAATAAGATAATGACATTTTAATTGATTGAATCTGATTATCTAACGATACTAATTACATATGAAATTGGTATGAAACATATATAATTTTGATACTAATTACAAATGATATTGATATGACACATTTACAATTATGATACTAATTACATATGAAATTCGTATGAAACATATGCAACTTTGGTACTAATTACAAAAGAGTTTGGTATGAACATTTACAATTATGATACTAATTACATATGAAATTGGTATAAAAATATACAACTTTGGTACTACTTACAAATGATATTAGTATGAAGCATTTACAATTATGATGCTAATTACATAAGAAATTGGTATGAAACCTATACAATTTTGATACTAATTGCAAAAGAGATTGGTATGAAATATTTACAATTTTGGTACTAATTACTTATGAATTTGGTATGAAACTTATACTTTGGTACTAATTGCAAATGATATTGGCATAAAACATTTACAATTATGATATTAATTACATATGAAATTGACGAGTATAACATTGAATTATTTGTTATTTATCTATAAACAAAACAACACAAAAGTTCTTGTTATGTTAAAAAAAGTCAGTAACAAGATTTGTCACTATCAATTTACAAACAAATGCCAGTAAAGTTATTTTTATGATGATTTCATTGATTAATCATAAATATATTAAGTTAGGAGTTATTAATTTATATAATATAAAGTTAGTGAATTATCAATTCAATACGTTGTTCCCAAATCAGTATAGGTAAATTATTAAAATATTTTATTAATTAATCAAATATTACATTATTGAGTTTCTATTGTAAGTTATATTGTGATAAACTAAGATATACTTATTTAATTAGTATATATATAATGAGCATAAAATACTTGTAGAATAATTATAAAAGGTATATAATATATTTGTTTTGTAATAATTTGCTTCTAATATTTTATTTTGCAACCACTATTTATAGTTCTTATTAATTTATCCAATATTTTTTGTTAGATTTACTTTGTTATATATATGTTTTTATTATAAAATATTTATTTAAGAGCATAACATATTTTTTTAGATAATTTTTATTTGTCAATATAAAATAGTTATTATTGTATTGGACATATAATATATATTGTCTTTTAATATATAATTATATTGTCTAACATAAAACAATCAAGACAATAGCTTAGTGGTAAGAAGCTGTATATATATAACAGAGGTCAAGGGTTCGAATTCTCAACAACACAATTTAATTTTAATAATAAATAATTAAAAATAAAAGAAGGGTGAACCGGCGGTTCCAAGCGTTTGGAACCGCCGGTTACACGGTTCCGCAAAGGCATGAACCGTAACCGGCCCGTACAGTGACGGGCCGGTTACGGTTCCGAACCGTTGAACCGGGTCAACAGGTAACCGGCCCGTTGACCCGGTACGGTCCGGGCCGGGCCACGGTTATCTAAGTAAAGCAATCAAAGGCAGAGGATACTCTCAATCACAAACTGACCATACTTTATTCTACAAACATTTGGATGATGGAAATGTAACTATCTTGATAGTATATGTTTACGATATTATCTTAACAGGTGATAATATAGAAGAAGCTCAAAAACTGAAGGAATTTCTAGCTACTGAATTCGAAGTTGAGGATCTGGGAAACATGCGATATTTCTTGGGAATAAAAGTAGCACGGAGCAAAGTAGGAATCACGATATCCCAAAGGAAATATAAATTGGACTTACTAAAGAAAACAGGTATGTTAGGTTGCAAACCATCCCAGACACCTATGGAACAGAATCTGAAACTCGGGTTAGATGATGACGCTAATAAAGTGGATCGAGAAAGTTACCAACGAATGGTAGGGAAATTAATCTATCTTTCTGACACGAGACTAGATATTGCATTTGCTGTGAGTGTTGTAAGTCAGCTCATGCATTCTCCATGCAAGCAACATCTTGAGGCAGTACGACGGATTCTAAGGTATCTCAAAGGTAATCCTGGTAAAGGCATGTTCTTTGAAAAAAATAAATCACGCGGCATTGAGGTGTACACTGATGCTGATTGGGCTGGATCAGTAATGGATAGACGATCATCAACTACAAGTTACTGTACTTATGTATGGGGTAACCTTGTTACTTGGAGAAGTAAGAAACAATCAGTTGTGTCTAGAAGCAGTGCAGAAGCAGAATTTCGAGTTGTTGCTCAATGACACTGTGACAATAAGGCATCAGTAAACATTGCTCATAATCCAGTCCATCATGATAGAACAAAGCATGTTGAGATCGACGGACACTTTATCAAAGAAAAAAATGAGGATAAAAGTGTATGCATGATTTATGTTCCTTCAGGACATCAAGTTGCAGATATTCTGACGATGAGTTTATCAAATGCAGCATTTGATCAATTGACAAGCAAGCTAGGAATGATAAATATCTATTATCTAGCTTGAGGGAGAGTGTTGGAGATAACTATCATATCAGATACTAGTTTATCTTTATTATTTATTAGAGATATTAGAGATAAGGATATAAGTTTAAATTTAAAGAGTTTTTTAAGCCTAGGTTTCTTGGTTATTTTACTTGTATAAATACTTCATTAGTTTCTTCAGTTTTGATATAAAATTACAATAGGGAGTTTTTCCAATCTCTCCTCTTTTGTAACAAAAAGTGTCAAGCAATTTGTATGGACTTGCTTGTGTAAAATCTATAAATTTATCCTGTTGCTGGGGTAGAGAATCTTACTTAAATAGCAAAAATACAAGTTAAAATCCCATTTAACATGTGCTTCATTCTTTAATATATATGTCTCATTTAAAAGACTGGGATGTATTTTAACATGCTACTTGAACATAGCATTGTGATTACAAGATAAAACAGGTCAAATCCCAATCAATTACTTACAAAAGGATGCTATAAATGGGACTTGAAGCCAGTTTTTTTCTATGGCATGAAATTGTAACCTTGAAAAAAGATGAAGTTTGCAGACAATTATGCACTTATTTGCATTTCTAAGTATAACAAATTGAAACTCTCTTGATCAAATTCACTTCTAACAATTTATTGGTCCCTCCTCACTGCACAAACATTTTCCATACGAGGACACATAAAATTTGCTCTAATTAACTCTACTTTGACTTTTATCTTTGGTTTCCTCACTGCGTGCTGCTCCATTATTAAGGACCAATCACAGAAAAATTATAGCCTATTGCTCGTGTTTAGCTGTAACTCTTTTAATTCAAGTAAAATAAAGCTTTACTCCCCTAATCCGGACTCCGTATTTAAGCCCGGATGAGTGTAACATTCTTTTTTAGCTTCTTCCCACAATAATTCCACTTGGTACAAACCGCCACCAAAAATATTGCCTACAAGTCAAATGCTGTTTTGAAAGATTTCTTCAACAATTATATGCAAAGGCTAGAATGCCAAACCTTGCCCTCGATAAGCCTACTACATGTGCTTGAATGGGTTGACTCAAGTTTATAGAGAAGTTCGAATCAAACATGTTCAAAATTCAGTGTAATTTGGTTCAGATGTAACTCAGAAAGGAACACAAGTAATTATGAAAGAAACAAATGGAAGGTGCCAATGACAGAGAATGTTTGGCTTGATGTCTTAGTTGGAATAAAAGTATACACTCACAAAAATATGAATTTGCAAGCGTAAGTTGCAGAAAAAGACCTTAACTACTAATAAAATAAATTGAAACAATTATAACAATTCAGTCACCATGAATTTCCAGCAGCGTTAGATATGATATCATATAATATCATTGGATGAATTCCAGCTCGAGTACCAAGAGACATGGCCTCAAGTGATGCTACAAAGTGAATGCCTTCAAGAAGCTCAATTACCATTTTACTTTTGCTGCAAATTATAAAGATTATATAAGAGAAAGTTGAGCATCATACACGGTATAACTAATAAATTATAAAGTTGAATTGATATGCAATGAGAATTAATTTTTTTTACTTTGTTCCCTCAAGCAATTTTTAAGGCACGCACTTTATTTAAGTAACTATTGCATTGCCTATCATTATGAGACACGATTTTTGTTTTAAGAGGATAGAATGATCACGAAGCCAAGAAAAAAGGACACCTGCCAGCGCCAACTTCATCCTTGAAAAAAAAAAGTTTTTCGCCCATGGCTGCACAAGAAAGACAAATAAACTCAGTGGTCTGAAATCATTTTAAGTTTATTTTACTGATTCTACGAGCAATCTTTGCCGCAAATTGCTAAAAGCAACCAAAGAAAAGCAAGGGGTGAACTGAACCAGAAAGAATGGGATGCGCCCTAGAGATGGATTCTGATCTTCCTGAGGAAATAATCTGTATTGATAAAAAAGAATTAAGCGCATCCAGACAGAAACTTGATTTTTCAAAACATCTAAAACAACATCTAACAGCTTTACCATGACTTTCCCATTCGAAACTGCAGACACGGCCCTTGAGACATACATATCAACAATTGCCATTTGATAATCCTCTGCGACAAGAATAAAAATAGTATGAAAAGGACAGAATGTAAAATCAAACATAAAAATAATTTTCTGTCTATAGTTCTAGGCATAAGAGTTGATAATACCATCAACCATGATTGTAGCTCTAACAATTATGGGTTAGTGGGTTACCAAAGGACTTGACAATCTGTTTTTTTTTTTATCAATCGTTCCAAACTGGGAACTGATATTATATCTACTTATCAACTTTAAAGGAAAGTTTGAAAGAAATTTTGTGTTAGAACTTTCAGAAGATTAAAAGCTGTGTAAAGGAAACTTGTTTTATCACAAAAGATTACAATCAGACTAGTAAGATCAGTTTTGGTAAGTATAATTGTGGGCAAGATCATTGTAGCTGTTTAGACAAAGATAGGTGTTTCTATGTAAGCAGAATTTGTTTCTCCAGTATATACACCCCTCACTGGAAAATGAAAATAAACAATTATCTATCTAGATCATTCCACACACCATTTGCATGACGCCGGATGCTGCTCTATTAGCAACATAAAAAGGGTATGTTCAAAGATAAACGGGATGACTGAAGTTTCAGGTCAACCATGCAGTACCGATATAGTTGATTTAGATTTATAAAGGATTCTAATTGTAGTTTATTAGGCTGAATTTCTACGCAATAAAAAAATTGTTGTTTGTAAATAAAATAATATAAAAAATAATGATTCAGGAAAAAGTTTGAAATGGGCAAAGTACACAGAGAGGAAACATTAGTATGCACTGCAAGCTAATAACAAAACATAATTCTGGAAAATCGTTTGTATAATGGAGGTATACAAGTCAAATTAATTTAAGTTGATTTTACAAAGAACAGGGATAATAGGAAATTTTCCTATTCTTTTCGGAGTGGATTAGAGAACCTATTATTTGTATCTTAGACCCGCAATGTTGTATGGGACGGAATGCTGGGCACCAAGAGAAATCACATCCAAAAGATGAGTGTGGCATAAATGCATATGCTTCGTTGGATGTGCAGTAAGACCAGAAGATATAAAATAAGGAATGAAGATATTCGAGTTGTAGTAGGTGTAGCTTGAATAGAAGAGAAGATGTAAGAAGGCCGCTTACGTTGGTTTGATCACGTTCGATGGCCGAGAAGACATGGCTCGAAATTACAAGCAAAGACTTGGAGTGCAAGGGGATTACAGAAGATATTTTGACCGATAGAAGCGTTTGGAGAAGACTGGCGCATGTGTCCGTCCGGACTTGATTCTCTCTATTATTCACGTAGTCTACCCCAATTCTTGGGATTAAAGGCTTAGTAGTAGTAGTAGTAGTTGTTGTTGTTCAATCTTTTAGTTTTTTCCTCTATTTTCAGTTTTTATTTTTTAACTTTTTGAGTACTTCTTGTACTCCTAACTTCTTTAATAAATCATTTTTGCCTGATACAAAAAAAGTTAGTTATGGGATAAACAAATACATTCAGTAGACTTAAATCTTTCACTTTATTTAGTATAAAAGGTGATAAGAATATAAAATGAAAGTTGCCTGTAACACTTTTCTCCAGCTTCTGGATATGTGCAGGGAGTATGGTAGAGTGGAGAATGATGATTACATCTTTCTGCAATCCTGTAAACTCAAATATTAGCGCATCTCAAACAAACAAAATCACAATTAATAAAGAATCTTCATACAAGTTTGAAAGGTACCTTGTAGAACACCTTCATCACTATAAAAGATATCATTTATTTGATCAACGTGAGATATCAGTATGACCAAAGCATGGACACCTGATTGAAAAGAAAAAAAATGTAAGCTTGAATAAAGGCCATGATCATGGTTATACAATATTTAGCACAACTAAAGTAAGTATACTTGACCATTTGGAGTACTAGTGTCTTAATCTCTTAATAATTTATTTTTCTTGTCGCAAGTGGTGAAACTTAGTCATTCTGAACTAACACTAACAGCAATTTAGCGGTAGATCAAATCATCCTTAGGTACTACAGTTACTCAGGCATCTACTATCAGAAAGGAAAATGCATTCCAGAAGGGGAATAGTGCATACAAAATTTGTAAATTACTAATTCAAGATAATTCCGTATGATAATTATTATATAACTTAGGGCGGTTTTAATCCAAAGATAGGCAATATGACACATATAAACCAGCAAAAGGCAGAACTATGTCATTTACCTCTCCCTGTATCCACCAGATTGGAACACCTTTTACCCCCCAGTTTTGAGAAGTCATCCATCAGAGAACAGGATATCTGAAATTAAAATTTAAACAAGCCTTGTAAAGTACACAGGTATTAAAGAATTAGTCTGAACCTGATTATCGAATGTTTTATCAATAAACTCGACAGCTGAAAATTGGTTGCATCATGAAAATGGATCTCATTTAACATCTCAAATCATTGCTAAAAAATGTGGTTACTTGTCAACTTGCTCTCAGAGAAGAGGAATGCTGCAAAAGACATTAATATATTATTATAGTTTGCCGATCTGTAAGTCAAAGCACTTTCAAGTGATGAACCTAGAGATCTAGCTTGCTGATTCTCACATGGTTTTCGATTGTACTCTTTAGCTTTATGACTAGAGTGAGTAACTATTTATTTCCAAAATCATTCTGGGTTCATAAGATTACCAGATTCCATCATTCTCTAATCCTGGATATGGATATTTTGGGATACAAACTAACCACCAATAATAATAATTAGCATAATTAGAATAGAGAATCCTTAAATACAGCCTTTAGAATCCAAAATTATATATCCTCTCTCAATCAGGAAAATTAATCAGACATGCACCCTAATTACTCGTAACCAGGGTGGTCCCGTACAAATCCCTCAAGAGAGCAGTTGCTTGTTCGCCAAGATCAGCCCCACTCTCCTAAGACTTATCATGTGATCGCTTGATTCATCGATCATGTATCTAACTCAACCTGTTCACCTTTCATAGGTACCGATGATCCAGTTTAACTTCAATGAATGGAATCCTCGATTCGCATCCCCTACTTGGTAGCAAATTCACCATATGATCCACATGTTTCCCTCATGCCACAAAGGATGTACATATAATGATGGGTAATAGTGCGCCATGAATAGACCAGATTACAAAGTATGTCAACATGGGTCCATGCTCCATAGACGTTTCAGCTTCCCAAGTAACGATAAGATCTTAAAAAATAAAAACACCCAAAAGGGCAAAAGAAAACAGTATTACAACCGGACATGCTTATCAGCATCATCATCTTAACCCCTGATCAGATATATCGACCATACAAAAACCAAACGGTAAAAAATAAAATACACAAAGGGAAATTCGGAAAAACCTCAAACGCCTGAACTTCATAGCCAGAATGCAGAAGAGAAGCAGCCAACTCCAAGGAGATATCATCCAACCCAATGAAGCCCACTATACTTCGACCCATTCTCGCACAAATGAGGACACAAAAGACAGAATTGTGCGAGTAAAAACGATCAGATTTTCGATTCTATGACTTTGATCGTGCAGCAAATTTAGTCAAAAGCCCAAAGCATAGGCGCAGATCTGGGTTGAGTTGAACTGTCGAAGATTATATATTTTGGGTGAGGTGGGCCAATCAAATTACGTGGCAAATCAATCCAATGTTCGTCAGCGCATGACTGTTGGTTTTCACTAATCCGATTAGGGATTTTATTTGTTTAATTTTTTTTTAGAAAACCGATTAGGGATTTTCGAAAAATGAATTTTGTTCGTACCTTAAATTAATTTTTAAAAATAATCTTTAATTCCGTTCAGTTTTAAATATATCTTTTAAGTTGGTTTTTAAAATATCATTTAACTTAAAATGGATATTTTTTTAAAAAATAAAAATAAAGTAAAACAGAGACATGATTAATTATTTTTATTTTTCTTTTCAATTTATTTGAATAAAAATAATGTTTTTCTTTTTCTTTTCAATTTATTTGAATAAAAGTAATATAAAATAAGAATATTTCATGAAAACTAAATTAATGACAAAAATAAAAACTAATAATGATAGTTGTTATTACTATTAAGAACAAGAATGATAATAACTTAAAATAATAATAAATAGCACAATGCATAAATTCAAATTAAATATCACACTATAAGTGTAATATAAAAATAATCTAAATATATATTATAAATATCCAACATACTCAAACATACAGATCCAATATTTTAAAAACAATTATTAGTATACCATTTATTTTCACACATCCTAATAATTATTTTTTAAACATTTAGTCTCTAGATTTGAAATTTATAATATGTTTGGAATATTATAATTATATATATATATGATATTAGATTTAAATACTTATTGTTGTTGATTAAATTCACATTCTGAAAAACTTTATGAAGTCTAATTTATCAAACCGTTATCTAAGAAGTCTTTTTGTTTACCTTGAAAGAGATGCATATCCATCCCATAGGTGTCTCAATTTGGAGTAATATGCAGATATACTACAGGGACCTTGAGTCAATATGCCAATTTCTCGATGTATGGAGAAGATGCAAGATCCATTGAGCTTATCAAATTGCTCTTTCAAATCAGTCCAGACATCTGCTGCATTCGAAGAGTAAACAATACCTCCAAAGATCTCCTTCGATACGCTATTCATAAGCCACGAGAGGACAATAGCATTGCATCGCTCCCAAATATGCAAAGTGCTCGAACCAGAAGCTGGTTTGGGGAGACTTCCATTGATGAATGCTTGTTTATTCTTAGCACACAAAGCGATCGTCATCGCACGACTCCACACTCCATAGTTCTCTGTACCTGTAAGCTGCTCGGTGATCAAGTTTATACCAGGAGCATCCGAGGTGCTAATATACAGAGGATCATGAACATCAATGGTGGAAGTCATAGTTGACAATAGATCATAGATCGAGGAGAAAAAAAATTAGAAACAAAGCAGCGAACCTCAGAAATTAAGAGATTGGATCAAAATTGATAGAAAATCGAAGAACAAAGGATCATAAAAAACCCTAGGGCTCTGATACCATGTTAAGAGAACAATGGCTATGGAAATTTTTGAATTTTATTTTTCTGAGATGAGTTTCTGTACAGTATGAATGCCTATTTATACATTTGCTAAACTACATAAAAGCTATAACAACCAAAACACGATTCTAGCTAATAATAAGGAAAAACGTTTCTTTAGAGTAATGATCGAAAGTTACTTTCGATGACAAATTTGTAAATTACACCTAACTATAACAAAAATTAATTATATAAATACACAACATATGTGTATACTCGAATTATTATTCTACACCTTTCAGTTATTATAATATAAATAAAAATAATATAAACATTAATAGTGTAAAAGGAAAATGTTGAGTTTTGGGTCTAGCCCATTTGGTTAATGCTCATTCTTCATTTGCCATATACTCGTGTTCGAGTCTCGTGATATGTTTTAGCACCACCTTTATTAAAAAAAAAAAAAGGAAAATGCCGACTAATGGGCTTTCCGGACAACTGGGCTTCGAAAAAAGCCCACCGGCACCCGAAATGCTGATACAAATATCACAGGTAGAGGATAAGTGGCGGGGAAAGAAAGCTTTGTCTCGTCCCTTCCATATCCAACGTTCGGTTTCCTCGTCGATAGTTTGGTACAATGGCCTCGACGCCAAGTATACACCTATGCGGTAGCATCTGTAATAGACCCAGTTCATTTCTAACTGGTCTTCGCTTGCTGGAACCTTCGAACAGATTAATCAAAGGTCACATCTCTATTTCTGATCTATTCCATTTAATATTCAAATTAATTAATTTGTACTTTATTGAGCAGGTCTGGGTGTTACTTCATAGCTTTTGAGAATTATTGGTGATTTTTTTTCATGATCTATGATAGTCTAGTTATGGAGCACATGTATATTTTCGTTAAGTTTTAACGAGGATGGAACTTTGATTACACCGTGGGGCTGGGACACTTTCCATATCATCTTGAACAAGGATATGGATTTAGGCAAAAGGAAACATTTTAAGTGTAAAAAAGACGGTAAATTTGGCTCGTTGAAGCACATTTTATATTTGTTTTTCGTTCTCAAATATTAGTATAGAGTTAAACTAAAAATGCTCCATCCATAGCCAACATCTGCAGAGTATGGCTAGTTGCCACCTCCTCAAGATTTTAATCTTATGTTGTTTTGTATGCAGAATTTTAATGCAATATGTATCACCTGCATGCCAAAAGTTTGCTGTTCACCACAGTTTATACGAGAGCAAATGTGCTCGGTGGCCTTGTCGAAAATTGCCCAGTTTTTAGTGCATTATTTGTATTATATTAAACTTATAAGTTGTTTATTGTTTTAAAATCTATTTCTGTAACTCTATATTTGGATCTCAAATTCTAGTTAAGCTAAAGTCCAAATACTTTGGTTTTTCTTAAATGAATATGTTTTAATTTTTAGCCTATCGTTGGTTAATGTACTTTTCCTTTCATCTTTTTTACATAGTTTCATTTTGATCTAACCCAAATATTTGAAGAAAATCAAGATGAGTCGACAATTGAGGATGTTAAGGTGGATGTGCGCGGACTTACGGGGATAAACAAGATAAGAAATTAAAACATCATAGAGAAGTTGGGGTTGCACCTATTGTTAAGGTGGATGTGTGGACTTAGATCACCAATAAATACGCCAATTAGACAATGTGAGACCATGACAAATACACATTAATCGAGGAAGAGGGAGACCAAAGAAAACTTGGTTGTTGGTTGACAATGTAAAACATGATAAAAATTATTTAAATATAGATGAGGATTTAGTAGATGATAGAACACAATGACTTAGGAGGGTCCATATATCCGACCTCACTTAGTGTGATACATGCTTGATTGTTGTTTGTTGTTGCGTTGATTTAAAAAGTAGGAGTATAGACTTCTACAAGGTAAGTATACATGTTTATAGTTTGCCATTGATTATTTTGGTGGTCCAGTTATCTACGTGTCTTGTGTCACTATATGTGATTGTGTATTGTTTAACTTTTAAACACAGGATTTTGCTATGTGATTGTGTATGGCTTGAATTGTAAATGCAGAAATAATTTATTCTTAAAAATTTATAATTTTAGGAGGTTTTCCAGTCCTGAAGAGAATATTTCATGCATCAACGTCAAAGAAAGTAATCTCTACAATTCCAAGATGTAGCGGCTCCTCCAACTCAAGTGGTGATAAAGATGAATCTTCAGACCAGAATAAGGTGTATCTCATGGATGAAAATATCTCTCATGGATGAAAATATCAGTTCAATGTTTCTTATTTCCCTGGCTACGGAATCCTTGATATGTGTTTTGAGAATTTAGCAAGTAGTCTACTTTGTCCCTTATTTTATCAGTCCGTTTGGAATTATATTCCTCTCAAAGAACGTGACTTAGTAAGCTTACATTGTAACTTCGTTACCGTCAAGAGTAGAAAATAAATGGCAAATCATGAGTAACTCAGTATATTTTGTTATCACCACAATGTTTAAAAATTGTCTCTGGGTCGGCATACTAAATTTGTGACTGTTACAGACTCCTTTTGGATACAATAGGAAGGATGTTTTACTAATCGGGCTTGGACTTACTATTGCTGGCATCGGCTTGAAAAGCGGATTGGAGGTATCGTGGTATCATTTTCACTTTATTTCCTTTTCTCTTCATACTCTACCTTGCTTCTTGTTCTTCATTGCGCATGTGATACCATGAGATTCTGTCTTTTGAGTTCTCTTCTAAAACATAGTACGAGTTATAATTTCCATAAGTGACACTTGCTGAAATTTTCTGCAGTTTGTTGGTGTTGATCCCCTACAGGCTGGGAATGTTGTACAGTTGGTCTTGGTTTTAGGTCTTACAGTTGGATGGATTTCTACTTATATTTTCAGAGTTTCAAATAAAGAAATGACATATGCACAGCAGCTACGTGATTATGAAGTTAAAGTCATGGAGGTTAGTCATTTATCTGTCAACTTCAAAAATTATTTTTCTTGTTTGCCTTTGATGTCTATTTGCAGTACACAAATCGAGGAAAAAACCTATACCCCTCTTCATCTCTTTCAGTGTTAAGTTTTTATATTTCTCTCATTTGAAGTATGAGATTTGTGTGGGAAAAACTTGGTTCTCAAGGAAACTGCTCTTTCTATAAATTGAAAGGAGAAAGCTGTTAGATGGTCTGATGTATTATTGGTAATTTTAAATTTTAGAGACCACGGAAAATCCAAGGCAATGGGTTATATTTTTAAAAACATTTCCTTGCTCCCAAAACAAAATTATAATATATTTTTATTATCACTCTCAATATAATCATGACATTTTCAATTTTCCATCGTGTCCATAAGTATTCAATTATTATATTTTAACTTATATTTTAAAATTGTAAAATATCTCACAGACTATAAACCTAACTAAATATATATAATGTGGCATCATTAATCCAACATAAAGTGATATCTATGATAAAAAAAAGTTTGCTTCAAAAAATAAAACCAAACTTAAAATAATTCTCAAATTCAAGAAGTTCTATAGTTTAAAACTATGTAGCTTAATCTAATGTATTCTAACAAGATCCCAAAAGATGTTTCTCAAAACACCCACAAACACTAAGAAAAATGACCAAAGTTTCTCTAGCATGCGTTTGAAGTTTGTGGGAGGTATTGTGTATGCTTGAGATGGTATGGTGAAGATTACCATGCTTACACTACAAGAAAAGGAATGAAAGTAAAATCTTCCATTCATGCTATACATTCTCTCAATTAACATGGAGCTGCGCCAGGCTGTTGTTCTAGACAGTTGTGATATTTTCTATGTTATCAATAGCTATTATTTTGTATTTCTGCTGCTTTTCCATACACTGGTTGCTATCGAAACTTCGATGTTTCATGGAGCTACTAATGGCGTAGCCAGAGCTTAGGTTCAGTTGAAATTTATATTTCAGCTGCTCTTTCATACACCGATTGCTGTCCGAAACTTCAATGACTCTAAGAGCTAGTCACGGCGTAGCCAGAATTTAATTGCCAGTTGAGATGGAAATCAGATGGTAGATGTTAATATATGTAAATTATGCGCAAACATTTGGAGGGTAAAACATGACTGTGCATGATACCATTTGTATATTACCGTCATGTAATAACATGCAATATCTTAAAGAGAAGTGGACAGAGGGAGACGTATTAGCCCCACCCCCTTTGGAAAAGAAGGTAACTGTTTTTTCCTTCTAAGTTTTTCTTCTTTTTATACTTGGAATATACAGAACACAAAATAGTTTAGATCCTAAAATATAGGATATATGCAGTTATTGCCTATTTACACTCCTATATAAAAGAAATACTGATCGAGATGATTGAAAGATATCTGGCGGTCTCATTATCCTCTCGTCATAATTTGAACATGGCTCGCCTGGAAATCTCACTAAAATTTATGTTTTTTTTTCAACTGTAAACAGAAAAGATTGGAGAGCTTAACAGACGCAGAGACACAAGCATTGCTCGAACAGGTTGAGGAAGAGAAGAGGCGCATGGCTGGTGGGGAGCAAGTTAATAAGTGATGCTTAATCTTGAGGTCGTCAAATAAATTTGGAAAAATAGCCTTGAAAAATGACCAAAAACTTTGATGCATAACAAGTTTGTAAAATTCTTCCTGATGCTGCAGAATCTGTGCCTGGCTATAGATTTCAAGAGTTACACTACCTGTATAAATCATGTACGACGAAGAATAAAACCAATAAAATATATGGCGACGAATCGGGTATTGGCAGTTGCTTTCTTTTCTTGGTTTCATATATGTTTTGACTAGACTATTGGTTTTCTTTTTTTCTTTTAGTGTGTGTGAAAATAGAAATTCAGTTAATAACATATGGAATTTGCTACCATATAAGTATATAGTCATATAGCAGTTAAAAAGTGGTGAGGAATCAGTTGGTTATAATAATTTTATTTTTTGACTGTTGTCTCCCTTAGATTCCCAGTAGATTCAGTTGAATACAAAGAATTTAGCTCTTACTTCTTGAACATTCTTCCAGGAAGTGCGAGTAGGGTTTTAGCCAACTAGGAAGCGTAACGGGCAAATTGAATAATGTGACAGAACGCCAGTTAGATAATTCGCTAAAAATGGGGCAAAATCCCTCCGTCAATTGAGAAAAAAAAAAATTAATTATATAACTATAACTATCAATTATATTATACAATTATACACTTATAATATACTAGTTCTTCTTGGCACCGTGTCTTACACGGTGCCAGTAATCAGAATATCGATAAGCTGTTTTCGAGTTTCATTTTTCTTGAAATCTAACATCCATAAGCTCGAGGCTGTCAGTAGCATCAAGCACAAAATAAACAATCATAAAGGAGCTTGCACCAAAAAGTCAAATAGTACAAGAAGCAAGGGCGAAAAAGGAAACATAGTGTACAACATGACAACATTGCAAATTTTGAAATACGCCTGATGAAATTAGAAACAGGAAAGAACTCAAAGCTAGCTTGGGCAAAACGTGACCAACCCGTTAAAAGTAGGGAACAACCACAAATCCTCCAAACCCCTAGATAGATAAGTGAGAATAAAGAAAAGAACAAGAAATTTCAAGACAAAACTTGAGAAGATAAGACAACTTAAAAACTAACCAAGTTTGAGTCATACATGGAGGCATAGATCCACAAAGCTTACCTATACCATAGTGTAATGACACGATTCGTAAGATTTGCATTTTGATCACTTTAAAATGACCGAGCTAGACCAAAATCTGCAAGCTTCAAGTTTCCTTCATTGTCTACCAAGAGACACCTAATTTTAGCACCGTATATGGGGAATGGAATTTAATCTAAATACTTATTTTGCATAGAACCTTTGATATCACGGTGAAGCACTTGATTTACATGATAGTATTGAAGCCCGATCAAAAGCTATCTCATGCAGCACTAAGAGGAGAGCAAAATGAAAATCATTATTTTGATTGTAATGTTTGAGTTGTTCTGTGTTAAGAAATCCCCACTACACCCTCCTTCCCCTCACTTTACCCTTTCCCTCAAAAATCCCCAATTCATTCCCAAAACCCTTCCCATTCCCCATTTTCGAAATCCTCCAAGGAAGGAGAAGGAAAGTTCCACAAAACTTGTGTTTGTGTGATTCTTGTCAAGATTTGGAGTCTTCAAGAGGTATGGAACCCTTCCTAAAGTTTTTATGAAGTTTGGATTTGAAATGGGATGATTGTGAAGTGATTTATGTGGGTTTGGTTGGGTATGTGTTGTATGTTGTTGGGGTATGATTTTTGAAGTGTTTTATGTGGGTTTTAGTGGGTTATGATGTTGTTGATGTTGTTGGAAAGTTTGGTTTTGTAAGGTATGAAGATGAGCTCGAAAAATATACAAAAATGACGAAAAATCGCGCACCAGGGAATTGCGGCGATTTTTCACCACATCGGGGAAAAGCAAGATGAAAAGACAACGACAATGGCTCCCCTCGTTAAACGAGAAAGCAAGACGAAGAGACGTTTGAGGACGGTGTTGATTGGACGAAAGAGATATATCGTATAAAAAAACAAAAAGAAATGTCAACCGAAAATCACTATTCATTACTTTATGAAAACATGACTCAAAACACTATTCATAGTGTTTGCCTCTTATTATATTGGTTAATATTAATATATATATATATATATATATATATATATATATATATATATATATATATATATTATACAATTATAGGGGTTTGAAAATAACAGTATCCACGATGAATCATAGCAATTCTGTATATCTTACTTCTTAAGATATATATGGTGTTTGCAATTGCTTATTCAAAGTATTTTCATGTTGCTTTTACTTAAAGTTGGAAAAGTTGTTTTTAAGCCAAAATATTGCGTGTTTGCTATTAAAATAAAAAACAGCTTAATGTACTTCAAATTATTACAAAATTGTCGTCACAAAAATAAAAACAGTAAAACATATCTCATGATTTCTCTGCCTTTGTTTTTGCCTACTTATTTTCAGAGAAGCAATAACAGAAGCAATGAAATAAAACACTTAAAATCTTTTTGTTTGTCTTAAAAATAGATAAGCAGTTTTGAAAAGCAATCGCAAACACCCTCATGGAATTTCAAAAATACAGTACTGATGAATTTAAGCCGCGCAACCTCATATTATGTTCAAACCAAAACTATTTTAAATCCAAATAAAAATAACCAAAATTTTATTAGTTACTCTCACTTCATCACATATAACATCAATCTTTTGTATCTAAACAAAGTTTCAAAAAACTACAACGTAATTTTTTTAATAAAATTTTAATTGAATAGAATAAAGAATAGAATAAAAAACGAACCAAACTACAGTTAAGCTTTAATATGTTAAATATCAACTAAACAAAATGGATAGACATATGCATATATGAATTATTCTTGGCGACCACATGAAATATTATCCAAAATATTTGACCAATATCTCATGTTTATCAATGTCTCACTTTTTTATATTGGACTCAATACATTGATAAATCTGGGTCATTGATCTACTCCATTGGGTAGTGCCCAATAAGACAGCCAATAAATAATCTGTATATACCAAAAAGGTGCTATAAGCTATCCAAGATCGACAATCCACAAGGAGATAAAATAGAAAATATAATAATTGCATAGCATCCTCATTATCTCAAATAAATATGATACAAGTGTTCATGAATTTGTTGGAATGATGGACATTCACAATAATAATAATAATAATAATAATAGTTTTATAACACTTCTTCAATTCGATCTGATACCATTGGCATTCGAGTCCCAGTATGTTTTTGGACCCGAACTTTATTTGGGCTTGGTCGGCACACTTTCGGGGAGGGGCCCAGTTACATGTTTTCAAAGGACGTAACCAAGAGTTATCGGGGCGGTAAGCGGGCAAGCGGGCTGAGTACTATGCCTCGTCCTCCGAGCCGAGTTCGATCCAGAGGCATCCATCACCTCGACAGCTGAGGTAGAAGGTCACCCCACTTCGAACTATCTGCCGAGGTGATTCCTGTCCGACCAGAGCCCAACTACTTGGGTTCTACGGAAGTAATCATGAGTCATCTGGACAGTCCCGGGCTGAGATTTATATGTTATCCCGCGTTGTGGCAGTCTGACATACCTGTGGTGGTCCTGCGTACCAGGATTGAAGCTCCAGGAATCTGGCACCTATTAAAACAAAGTTATGCCCATCAACCAATCAAAAGAGGTTCAAGCACACCGAGTACAAAAATCATATCTCCGAGTATAGGCAAAATCGTAAAAGTAGGGGAACCATATAGGACATGTAACAGTTGTCTGTGGGGGAAGTAGCTCTCACCACCGCCCCCAACAGCAGGTATTGTCTCCTAAGCGCTAGACAAGCCGTTACAAGATGTTCCATCTTCTCTTATAAATCTCAGGTTTGTTAGCTGGAACATGGATCACAAAAATTTTATCCTGCAAGTTGATTATTTGATTTTCGCTACTTTCTTTCCAGTACTGACTTGATTGTCGGAGGGGTTTCGCCGGGGAACTCCTCTTCTGATCCCGTCTAACATCTTGTTTTGCAGGATAACTCATCCTATCTTCAAGGGAGAGCTATTGTTTACCTTGAAAACACTCCCTATCATATTTTCAGGTAACAATATCCATTTCACAGGAGCTCCTGGGCTAGTCAAGCTCGTAAGAGCTTACCTCCACTTTGGAGAGACCCAAGTTCGAGTCTCACAGTGCAGAAAAATATTTAACACATCACCTCTTAATAAAAACTATCATTTCACAGCGTATCCATATCCTTCAAAATCATAGAAGAGAAAACTTAGTGGGCAAAGCTTAATGGTCAACTAACACCCTTCTTGGCGTAGTGGCACAAGTCTAGGAATTAAGACAACCCGTTTGCCATTGTAATAATAAAATAGAAAAAAACTATATTATATTTTATCCCGAAAATATAGAAATCTTATATTTTTACTCATCTAAAAAAAATCATATAATTTTAGCCCACCAAACCTTAAGGCTAGATTCGCTACTACGAGCAATAGTGGATATGTTTATCAAAATAAAGAGGAGTATACACGAGTAGATAGACTTTGGCAATAATAGTTTAAAGTTTCGATAATCTCTTTTACAATAAATGTATCAGTTGTTTGTTACAGATAAACTATTGGTATAAACTAAAGATTTTCTACACTTACATATACGAGGGACTCAAAACAGCGGCACTGAATGCAAACTATATTATAATGATCATTGCATCCAAAAATTTACAACCAAACACCACATTTTACTAAATAATTCCGTAATCCTTCCCACATGCCACCTACTAAACACAACCCAAGAGCTCATAAGCTCCACGGTTTGTGTTGTTGCAGCTCTTACGGGCGGTGACTTGAGGACATCTACATCATACATCTAATGTGTATTTTGTACACACACCATATGCGGTATATATGTTCTCAAGTGCAACATCTTTAAGTACAATATCAAAGGAACCAACTATGGGATTGAGTGAATGTGATAAGAAATGGAAATGATGATGAGACTCCACCACCCATTCAAAACATCCATAATGGATAACTTGTTTTTACTTCATTTGTCTTATTACATTCCTTGTTATATTAATGTTACCCTGGGGGTTTTGCCCCATAGGGCACCAAGCCATCCATGTGGACTATTTCACATGAATGCTACAATTTTAATGGTCGAATGCCCATCGGTGCATCACCCATGTGGTAACAACAATTTAACACATTCCTAATGGTGATGTTAAAAATCCACTACTCAATATTTTTCACAATAATCGACCACAATTATCCATATTATTACCTCACTCCATGTCTCCATTGGTTCCCACTACTTGGATAACTATGTAAACACAAATTTTGTACTTGTTGAAACTACTGTCAACTTATTCAATCTTGAACCCTGAAGGCAGATTGCATTTCTGGAATTGGAAGTTAACTCTTGAAGACAGTTGAGTTATTTCTGATCCAACGGTTGTAATTGTGGTTGTGAATCAATTGGTAACCTGTTGGACCAGTCAAGCAGTTGGTTAAGCTCCTCTTGGCTATATAAAGGGGAAGGTATGCAACTGGAAAAAGGAGGAAGTCATTTCACAGAGAGACAAAAACCGAGAGAAGCACGAGGAAAAACAGAGAGGGAAATGGGTTGAAGCCTTTGAGTTTTTTGGAAGCAAATTAGAAGTGAATTCTTGGAGTGCAATCCATTGTAAATCATAGGAGTGAATTGAGGAGAAGAATTCATGTATTGTAATTTGCTATGTACTCAATGGTTCAATAAAATGCTCCTCCCGTGGAGTAGGATGTTTATATCCGAACCACGTAATTGTTGCGTCGTGTTCTTCGTATTTTGTTCTTGCTGTTTGTTCCATTTCTTTCTGTCACATTCGTATTATCTGTTATGCTGTTATATTAATCTGTAATGTGCGTGAATTATGATTCATTTCCTGTGCAAATTGAGCAATCTTGTCTACGTCAAGTTACGGTAATTTGCGGCATTGATTCTTGAGTTCACGGCAATTGTCTCGATCGTGAATTTCCTGACAGTTTACATTATAAAAACCAAAAAAATACATTGACGAATGTTAAAGATTCGAACATTAAAATAGGAAATGCAAGAGACAATGAATAAACTAAAAGAAGTAGCTTGATATTATAAAGTTGTAATACATATCCTCACACATTCCAAATATATCTAATCGAGATAGAAAGTAAGGATAGTACAAAATGAGTTGGATGAACAAAACATAGAAACCCTTCCACAAACTTCAACGAAAGAAAATGAACGTGCAGCGAGGAACCAACCCTCTAAGTGTGAGAGAATCGTCCAGAGATATATTTTGCTGGATTTAGTCTGAGCCTGGGGGCTTGTAAGCGATGAAACTAATGCACTGCACCTGGCGGAACGCGTCGAATCCGAGGACCCTCACGAATGCGTCGGGTTCCTGCGTGGACACCTCCTTAACCTCCTTGATCACCTGGATGGGATCCGTGCAACCGAACATGGGCAGCTTCCACATCGTCCAGTATCGGCCGTCGTAGTATCCTGGGCTCCTGTTGTTCTCACGTTCAATGTATGGCCTCTGCAAAATTCAGGGACGAAATTCATTAAAAACTATTTTGTAATACTTAATGTGTTTCAAATCCCACAACAACAAAAAAATACTTCTTGTGTATACCAAATCTTAATGAACAATATGTAGAATCAATTAAAGGATGAGCCTTGACTCGATGTTAAAAGTTGTTGTGCATTGCACCGCCTACATTAGGCCTAAAGTGGCCAGACCCTTCCCGGATCCGTGCATACGTGCACAAATTTGCCCTCTTTTTATATATAGAATCAGTTACCTTCTTCTCGAACTCGAGGCAGGGAATGAGCTTAAGCTTGAGAAGGTATTCAACTTGCTTTAGGAGCTGTTCCTCGGAGAGGGGCGGAAGGTATGAAAGAGTCTCGAATTTCTTCAATCCTTCTGTGGGCCACACCTGTAAAAATAATTTAAATGAACCATATATCTAAGTACAAGTAATTGGCTAAATATTACTCTTAAAAACCCACTTTTATTCATACACATAATGACAAAAAATATACACCTTCATGCATGAAACTCTACCGCCATTGTTGGCGACGGAGGTGATATCGGCGGATTTGCGGGTGGCGGGGAAAGCAACGGTAGACCTAAGCCCTGAGAAAGGTGCAACCATGTTGGCTTGCACCGGAGTGTTGCGGCTCACAGTGGCGGTGGAGGAGAGCACTGAAGAGGCCATCCTTCTATAATTACTATAATATAGTTTACAACGGTTCAATGAGTGTTCTGTTCAGCTACCTCCCTTTTTATAATGGCATGCACCCTTGTTTCTACTCGGTGCCTGTGGGTTTTCATTTAAGGGACTGGATTTGTTCACGTTCAATGTAGATAGGCTTACGCCGTTGGATGCCCATTCCACTTTGTGACCATATATGTAATGATCGCTGCCTTATCGTTTTGCTCACTCCTCGGTGTGCCACGTGGCAGTAACCTTATCTTTAATGGGACAGTAGTTTGAGGTTGATACTGCAAATGAGTCGTAGCCCATCGTATTGACAAAAGAAACGTCTGGAAACAGACATAGGCATAGTAGAAACATGTCTAATAACAATAGAAATTAAATAAAGCTATGATTTGTAGGATTATATATTGCGAGATTACGTTATTTTATTAAATAAACTGTATGTGTAGTACAATTGAAGGATGAGAATATAAGGTCTCGAATCTGAGACATTCTAGCACTCAAAGAGTACTGTGTCAGCTAGGATAACGCCGACCATCTTAAAATGATTTCAAGTGTTCTCTTTTTTAAAAAAAAGGAAGGTCGTGGATATTTCGAGGTCTGCACGATCGAACCTTCACCGGAAGAATGATTAAGCTAGAAAAAGGATTTGTTTGATGATGACAGGCTTAAATGGATCTCAATCGTGATTTAATTATTAATTATAGCTAATTTCATTCTAATTTTTCTTGGTGTTTATATCTTTTTTATTGATCATAAGACCGATTAGAAAAATGAGATTCATTGATAATATAAAAAAGTTTAATTGATCAATCAAGATACTTGAGATATGCCCAAAAAAAACAAAGTGGTTTGACTCCATTAATTTAAAGAGTTGAGATCCAAGGATACGATACACCTCTAAATCATTGAGGATGATAAACAATAACTTAAAAGATGTAATTATTCTCCGAGATCTTCTTTCTGTCAGAATATCCGTGTTGAACCCTTTACCTCCAAATTTTTGTATATAATTTCGAGCCATTCCTTCTTTAGTCGTCTGTAAAAATTCAAAAATTTGTGGATTCTACTCAATGCATATGTGTATTGTTGGGTATTCATCGTACGTGACCGATGAGCTAATTTTGAGATGTCATAGAAATGTACTATGTTTTCTATTTTTGAAATATGCTAAAATTTTGGAAAATTCAATATAGGTGGATTATTTTAGTTCTAACGGGCTGAACAAGTAGCCCAATTTGATATTCTGAACTCGCGCCTCAGTAAATTGCTAAACCCCAGCCCACCCCTAATCGTTAATGTACTCCTCGCTCCTCCTCCGCCACCACCGTTTCCGCTTCCGCCTGACACGGCTGCTTTTCATGTTCATAGCCATGATTGGTAGCTCTTAACGAGTCGAAAAACCTTGATGAAGCAGTGGCCCTTCAATCTGATGTCGCATCATTTGCCTCATCCCTCGGCTTCCCTTCCAGCGGCGCTCCTTCCTCCGGCTTCGACGATGCTGATTTTCTAAAAAAAGGCCCACTCAAAACCCCGTCCTAAAGCGCCCAAAGTTTCCTACAAAAAACAGAACCCTTAGGGAGAATAATAGCAAAATCAGGAACAAAGATAGTAAATGAGACCCTGGACGCAATCCAAACAATCTCCACCTCAAAACAGTGGTTTGAAAATAGTATTTTATTTAGGGAAGACGATAGCAGATTTAAGAAACTCCCTAAGCTTCCATTGGTGAAATCTAATGCCTTGGGGGTGTGGTATAATGATTCTGTTGAGCTGGAGAGAAAGGTTATTGGCGTTAATAAGAGAGCCGAGTTCAATACTGTGGAGGAATGGAACACTTTGTTGGATAAGAAGAAAGAATTAGGGAACGGCTGTTGGTGCAATATACCCCAGATTACGATTCCTCCACGGGGGCAAAGTGGGAATATCAAGATGCTTGTGGCCACTCAAAGGTCGGGGACTGCTGCGGTCTGCGGATAAGGTGTCTGCCTTGTCCGTCATGGTTGGGGATAATCCTATAGCGAATTTGAGATGAATTGATGCGATCTTGGGTAATGTTTGCTTTATATTGACAATTAAAATTTTGATCTGAGAAACGAGTTTTGTTTTTCGGATGTTCTGCCATGTATGTGGTGAATAGTAAGTAGAACTCAGAACTGGAAAATATCTATCTAACCTTATGTTTTTGGAAGAGGGTTGTTTTTTGATTTCTTGGAGGTAATTAGTTGGGATTGGTAAATTTCCATTTTCAGCTGTATTCAATTTTTGTGGGTGTAATTTATGTTTTGAGACAGTTCCAAGAAGAATGTGTAGTAATGCAGGTCCTTCCCTCGAGGTAGTTTAGCAGGTTATTATTTTTCAGATGTAAGTTGATATGTCTTAGAAATTAATCTTATTCAGCTGCCTATGTTTAGTTTTTCATGAAAATCTGTTATTACTGATTTACTGATGACTCAGCTAATGTTTCATTGCCTGATCTTATAACATTTATATGCTGGAATGGTGACATCAAAAATAGGGAAACGGCATGCGTTAACGGCTTTTGAAGTGTTGAAAGAACTATTTGTCACGTGAGTATGCATTTGTTATTCTCTCCCCTTTGCTTTTTCAATTGAAAAAGTTTCCATTATATGAATTCTTTTCCAAATTATATTTTGTAATGGCATTGAATGAAACCAGGGCATGAGAAATCGCATTGGATCTAGAAATTTAAGCTCCTTGTATTTGTTTGTTGTGCAGTAAGAAATTACATGTACTATTCAATTCAGACCGCATTTTTACAAACACCACAGCATTTTTATCCTGTTTACCATTCGTTTTATTATATGGTGGCTTCGTTGGTATATTTGATCGTGGCTCCATTATTTTGCCAGTTTACTACCAGATCGCAAGCTGAAGAGTGAAGACAATATTTTACTGGCCCCTAAATCACCTCTCTGATACAAAAAGATGGCTACTCTCTTTTACTTTTTTGATATTGAGAGGAATGCTTAAAAGAAAGGTAGTATTATCTCATTCCAGGATTGATATTTGTGATGAGTAATTTTACTAGTGAGTTGTAAAATAGTAAAATCAGATCATGAAAATCTGGGACAATGTGAATTGGTCAAAGTATTCTGTTGATTAGATTCTATTTGATTCATAAAACTTGCTTTTTAATTGCAGGTATGGACGTTTTATTTCTGCACTCGAGGAAGCTTCACATGATGTTCTAGACAAGCTCAATAACATGGCTCTAAAGATTCGCATTTCAATTGCACTTTTTGTTGTAATCTTTGTCGATTACGCATCCTTGATTGCTCACATGCAATTGCTTGGAACTTTGTAAGATATACGACGACTTCAAGACATCTATCATGCTATTTCATTTTCTTTTACAATACAAAGATAGAGATCTTTTAGTACAGAAATGATTTTAACTTGCTACACGTGACAGTTTTGGTTTAAAGACTTGAACGACGAGATTGGGACTAATATGTATGTGCTCATACTAAATGAAGACCAAGTTATTGAGGTTTCCATTGTTCTCATATTTGCTCCATTGTTTTTAGACCATGTATTTGTTGCTGAGCAGTAAATCAGAAGGAGAGTGCGGTAAATTAAGTATGTGTATAGTTTTGTTATGTTAGATCTTAATTTGTCATTATTGTGGCGCATATTTGTGTTCTATTTTGATCTTAACTAGATTAGTCATTTTTGTTTCTTCGTGTATTCTTATATTTTTTAACTTTCCATGAGCAACAATAATGCGGATTTGGTTGGCTGGTGGGAGCTGACGGACTTGCCTCTTATGTGCACCCATCAGTTGCTGCCATGGCCAGAACCCTTCTTTCTGGGGTCAATATTGTATATAATGGCAATCCGCACATATCTATCACTTGGTACTTTCCTGGACAAGTTCATGGAAAAGAAGCCAAGGCAAAATATATGGCATGGTGCCTTGTAGATTGAACCGGCCAAGAAGGTTAGTTATTCTGTGCTAATTCATTCACGATAATCACGGTTATTAGTATCATTATGTACTTTTAACATGTTCTCATTTTCTTTTTTAATTGAAATTCTACTGCTAACGTTCTATGACCACAAGCCTATTCTCATCTCGACCAACCCTGATTTCCCATCGGGGCCAAAACCTTTCCGGTTCGAACAAATGTGGCTTCACGAACAGGAATGCTCAGAGGTAGCCCATAAAGCTTGGGGCATTCAATACCTCGGTACCCCTCCTTTTAAACTGGTTAAGAAACTCAAGAATACTAAATACCAACTTAAAGATTGGAATTGGAATCATTTTGGTAGGAAATAAAAGGCATCATGGACTCCATTCATATTCTGCAATCGGGGCCTCAATCTTCTGACAACATTCACAAGGAATCCTCTCTCCAAGCCGAACTGGATTCGCTTCTACCGCGAGAGGCCACCCTCTGGAGACAAAAGTCCCGCCTCAGCTGGCTAAAGTTAGGTGACGCTAACACAATGTTTTCCCACATCTCTACCCTCTTTCGCCGCAAATGTAATTGCATTCATTCCATTCAATGTTTGATGATTCTGTGATTGATTCTTGGCATGGTGTTGGATCTCGTTTTGTGAATTATTTTAAACACCTATTCTACTCACAATTCAAACACACACCCACCATTCCCTGATAACTAGTGTGATTTTTTCCTAAGGTCTTTCGGATGATGATAATCAGGGTATTTGTTCCCCACCTTCCATGATCGAATTAAAAACTGTATCTTTTCTGTGGACTCAAACTCGTGCCCAGAGCCTGATGGTTTCCCACCACTTTTTTTTAAACATTTTTGGAATACTACTGGACCTGGGGTACGATAACGGTCCAACACTTCTTTTCCCATGGTAATTTGCTGAAATCTTTGAACCATACCTTCTTAGTGCTTATTCCTAAAAGTGAGTCAACGGCCAGAGTGGAGGATTATATGCCTATTAGTTTGTGCATCGTTGTGTGCAAAGTGATATCTAAAATCATATCTAACAGACTCAAACCCTTTCTTGATAAAATCATATTCCCTCTCCAAATGGCTTTCGTTCCTAGTAGATCTATTGTGGACAATACTATCATTACTCAAGAAGTCATGCACTACCTGAACACTGAAAAAGGAAAGAATTTCATGGCTATTAAAATTGACATGGCTAAAGCCTGCGATAACGTGGAATGGCCTCTTCTTGGCATGATTTTAAAGAACTTGGGTTTATGTGACTCTTTTATTAATTGGATTCACAATTGTATATCTACTTGCTCATTCCCGGTCTTAATCAATGGTGTGCCCTATGGTTTCCTTTCCGGGGGATCCGCCAGAGTGACCTTCTCTCCCCTTCTTTGTTCATTATTTATGTTGAGTTATTGTATAGACTTCTTGCATCAAAGGTGAATGATGGCAACCTTAAAGGCACTAAAATTGGTAAGAGATGCCCTTGGATTAATCGTATTATGCATGCTGACGACCTTATCATATTTACAGAAGCCACTGTGCATGAAGCCACTGTCTTATTTGACACTCCATCTAATCTCAAATCTTGGTCTAGCCTCGATGCTAACCTTCAGAAGTTAGTTGTTCACTTTAGCAGAAACACTCCTACTACCCTTAAAGATCAGATTTTGCATACTTTAGGTTACGTGGAGTGCTCCCATAACCTTAAGCATTTGGGTCATTCTTTCTGTAAGCCGAAATCTCGTAAAGAAGCTTCCGATGACCTTTTGGATCACTTCACTAAAAGACTAGCCTCTTGGAAATTTCATCATCTTTCCCAGGCTGGTCGAGGGACCTTGATTCGTTCTGTTGCGCAATCTGCGCCTGTCTACCACATGTCCACCCACTTAATTCCGATTTCTGTATCCGATGCTATTGATTCTGCTATGTGTCATTTCTGGTGGGAGTCCTTGTCAACGAACAAGAAACTCCCTCTCATTGCTTGGCTTGACTTATGCAAACCGAAAAAATTAGGTGGCCTTGGATTTCGGGGAACGACTGATTTCAATAGAGCCCTGGTAGCTAAGCTTATTTGGGTTCTTTGCAACAACCCGAGCGATAGCATCTGCCGCAATTTGCTTCATGGTAAATATATTGGGAATTGTATTTGAATTGGAATTTGTTGGATTCCCCTAAAACCTTCGTGGTTGCTCGTGGCTTATGCGTGACATTGTTAGAGTTCGGGACCTCATTTCTAAAGGAACTTGCTTCAAAATTGGTATAAACTCCAATGTTCGAACTTGGGAAGATCCTTGGATTCCATCCCTTAAAAATTTCAAACCCCCATATTCCAATATCAACCATGAAGCAGTCATCAAATATGCTAGAGTGCGGTCTTTAATGATACTTGGGATGCCTACTTGGAACTACGATATTTTAACTTCTCTCTTTGATATTGGAGTTTGCAATGCCATTCTCCATGTTCCTATTCTTCCTACTGAAGAGCATAATGCTTTGGTTTGGACTCTCTCGAGTAAATGAGTTTTTCTCTACCAAAAGCGCACACTTAACAGACCAGGCTCATAGATTTGTTAACTCAGACTCTTTGGGTAACGCTAGGAAAACAGCTGTATGGAAACTCAAAATCCACGAAAGGCACAAGCTGTTCTTATGGAAGCTGGCCGCTAATGCGCTCCCTACTTCTGCCCGCCTGGCAAAATCATTTACATTGAGTATCAATACTGCCTTATTTGCGGTCAAAACCACGGACCCATTGATCACCTTTTCATCCATTGTCCCATTGCCCAACAGATTTGGTACCTGTCCAAATGGAATTTCAAGATTAATTTCTTTGCAGATAAACAATTCTCAGATTGGCTCGATTTCTTGATTTCGGGAGAGGGAGCCCCTTTAGATGGGTCCAACTTTCTTGAATTCGTAATATTCTCTATTTGCACTATGGAAGAAATATGGGCTGTTCGGAATGAGATTTGGGTTAACACCTGCAGCAACAAAGTGAATGTCCATGTCCTCCTTTAATTTATGCTAAAACGTCTGATCATTTCAGCACTCAAGCTCCCCTTTTGATTACTAGAATCTTTTCAAGTAAAGTGTGGAATCCTCATGATCATGGTTGCCTTGAAACTAGTTCAAACTCATCTTTTAGTGCAGGTAAATCGGTGACAACCTGGATTCTTCGTGATCATTTGGGAGCTGTTGTTAGTAACTTCTCAGACTTGGGCTTCTGATGTGCTGGCTAAAGCCCTGATCTCTGCCATGAACAATGCTCATTCTCTTCGCCTTCCTCACATTACTTTTGAATGCGATTCGTTGGACACTGTGCGTCAGATCAACAAGCTTGACGAAGTTCCTCATTGGTCGACCCTTCTGGAAGTTATTGCTGCTTAGAAATTTCTCATGTCCAATCATCAGTGGTCTGTTGTTCATATCTCTAGAGAAGCTAACACTGTAGCCTACAACTTGGCGAAATGGTCTCACCATTCTAATCTATTTGGCTTTGTTCCTAGTTCTTCCCCGATGTGGGATAAGCTTATTTTTCATCCTCCGTGACTTGGCTTTTTCCGTTTTGCCTTAGTGGACTTTGATTCTACTTTGATATAACTTTCAATTCTAGTTTTAATGATCATTTATTTACCCAGCAAAAAAAAAAACAATTAGTCTAAAGTTTGTGATGCGGTCAATGCTTGGGTTTTTGGCAGATTACCCCCTGGTTTCTCAAATAGGCGGATTACCCCATGTGGTTTGAAAATAGGCATTTTACACCCCTGTGGTTTGAAAATAGGCATTTTACAACCCTGTGGTTTGCAAAATAGACAGTTTACCTCATGTTGTTTGAAAATATGCATTTTACCCCTATGATTTGTGAAAATATGCATTTTACCTCCATGTAGTTAACCCCCTATGTGTAGGGTATATCTCACGCATATTCACAAACTATAAGGGGGTAAAATGTCTATTTTCAAAACCACAGGGGGGTAAAATACATATTTTCAAAACCACAACCACAGGGGTAAACTACCCATTGTGCAAACCACAAGGGGTAATGTAAGGACCCCAAGCCCTTAACCCTTGATTAGTGTATTAACCACTATGTGTGGTACATGCTTTCTATAAAAAGTCAATCGGGAAGCTCAGATGATACTTTACCATTGAATGTCAATTACAAAACTTCCTTTAATACTCAATGTTGTAAGATCATCATCCTAACGATAAAAGACTCATATGATTGCCCTTTACCAACCTCTTGGTGCCATTTTTCACATTGTGAACTTTTATAAAAATTTGGGCAGAGTCTCCCTATAAATAGAGCTATCCCAAAAAAAAAGAGCACAGCACATAACATAATTCCCGGCCAGGGAACACATAATACTCATCAGAAAGCAGTAATACAAGTAAATTCCCAGCCAGGGAAGACACCACACATATGACGACAAAAGTGGGTTTCAACACCCACATAATACACCAATGACTCTCTTAACATTTAGCAATTCTACCTCTAATTGCATGCAACATAGAATGAAAGAGAGAAAGGCTCATGCCTTTACATACAACCCATATACAAGTATAATCGTGCTCACATGCGAGCATCATGAATATGTATAAAATCATCATGGGTATATAGGTACTCTATACGATACCGTGCTCCATCAAGCCCTGGTACCACGATCCTGGGAGTACATCCAATCAACAGCTCGAGCTCATCTCCAAAGCCATCGATGTACCTGTTCACCTGTCCCAACAGAGACAGCCCCCAACGGGGTGAGCATACCAATTCCACAATTTCATAATCATAATGACATAGTACATAATTTACGAAAATGTAAATATTGTGGAACATATGTGATACTTCCTGGATGGTATCATCCTCATCATAGCGTACCCCTGTAATAACCCTGTTCTCAAAACAGATAAATCATCAAATCCTGAATATGCAGTTAATCATCACATTGGTTAACCCTAGCCAGTTTCAAATTAGCAACCTTTCATAACATCTTACTTTATCTAGCAATGATTAGCAACATTTCATAACATCATTTCATAACATCGTTTCATAACATCGTTTCATAACATCGTTTCATAACATCTTTTCATAACATCGTTTCATAACATCTTTTCATAATATCGTTTCATAACATCTTACTTAATCTAGCAATGATTAGCAACATTTCATAACATCATTTCATAACATCGTTTCATAACATCTTTTCATAACATCGTTTCATAACATCTTTTCATAACATCGTTTCATAACATCTTTTCATAACATCTTACTTAATCTAGCAATTATCATAATTCTAGATATCATGTTGATATTTCCTTAACTTCCGATACTGGTTAATCACTTCTCTGATTAACTACGTCTCTGTTCCTATTATTACCAATAGGGAATAAAATACAGATATCCTAGATATCTAATCAAATACCACATTTTCATTTCTTACTTCAAGGTAACGTCATACTATGGGTGTTTGCTCCGTAGCAACCACACCTCATCATTGGCTCGCTTCATAGCGGCACTGAGCATTCCACCATGTGAAACAACATATCGTAACCAAGTCCCGATACCATCATAGCAAAGCATTTCATGTATTTTAGATCATGCATCATACTTGTAAAACATCATTTAAACTATGCTCGTACGCTAAACGTACCTTAAATCCTCGAAGTCCGAGCCAAACCTTGCTCGAGTTCCATGCCCCGAGAAACGATGTGCTAAAACGATAAATAATTCACAATTATTTACGAACATGTAACCCATGCTCAAGCACATCCATAACCCTCAAAATATCGTCAACACACGACAATTAACCTTTAAAAAGACCCGGGGCAGGGTACATGCAGGGAGGGAAAACGAATGCGATATATCGAAAAATTGCCCAAGAACACCTTCAATAATTCGAACCTTAGCATCACAATTTGAACCCAACCAAGCATCATAAATTATCTAAAACATGTAATGAACGATCCCTAACATGAATCATCAACCCATAGCCAAAATCCCCAAATTCGAAATCAAACCCTCACCAAATTAGGGCAAATTCGAACCATAACATCTTAATTCGATCCCACTTAAGCATCATAATTCATTTAAACATGAATAAATCGAATCCTAACAAGCATCATCATCCTCATGCCAAAAATCCCCAAAATCGAATTCCAAGCCCTAAAATTCGAACATAATTTCGAACCAAAAAATCACAATTAGGCAGGGAAGAACATCACAAACATGGAAAAAGGGGTAAGGAACGTTACCCAAACGAAATCGGAAGAAAAACGACCAAAATCCGATGAACCCTAGAAATTGGGGATCGCCGCTCTTTCTCAAAATTCGACTTCAAATCGCGATGAAACTTTCAATTGCCGGAGGGGAAATGAGCGCCTGGACGAGACGAAGCCGTGGGTAGGTCGGACGCGCCGATCGGCGGCGGGACGGCGGCGGCCGAAGGGCTTTTGCGCGCGGGCAGGGGCTGGCAGACGGGAAAGGGTCGCGGGAGAGGAGAGAGGAAATGAAGGGGTTGAAATGAAATTTCCTTTAAAATTTTGGGTTCAATTGGTATTTATAGCAAAAATACCCCGAAAAATTAATAGCCCCACAAATACATCATGATTCCTTAAAAATCATCTGTTTTCAAAAACTCTCTCTCTAACTCCAAAACCCCCTACCGGTGCTCACACAGCACCCGAGATTCCGAGACACATCAAAAACCCAACTCTTAGGTTTTACACCGTAATGTGAATACAATCTCAACCTCTGGATCCAACGATCCCAACTACCCAAATAAACGAGCCCAGAAGGCCCAATACCTCGATTAAACCCACATTGCCACGTAAAACCACTTTAGGGATTATTAATACTCCGGGCTTAACATCTATAATCCCTGGTCATCACAATATCCCCCACTAAAAGAATTTCGTCCTCGAAATTAGCACTGGTGTATCGCGTCACACCCGGGCTACACAACAACATGAAGCCACAACCTCGATTCTTAACCATAACAGAATCGTATTAATAAACGTGAGGATACTTACTTCTCTTCAAACTCTGAAACAGAGCGACATACCAAAACCAACATATCACCTAAGAGGCAAAACGTACCTCGATGCGGGTCATCCCAAAAGTCAGCCTCTCATGACTGCAAAACAACCAATACTTACGGCTGTAGACGGACAGTCATCCTTAGTTCTAATACAACTAATAAGAACGCATCCTGACTTACACCTCAACCGTGAGAACGTTGACCTCGTGTCAAACTCTGGAGTGGAATAGACTTCCAAATCCATCATAACGTCAAAGAGCGTCAGCACAGCCCAACGCTAATAATCCAAAAGCAGTTAGTCAACTGAAACTGTAAGGATTCGAATCGCTCCTGATTCCATCGTAGATTTCATTCCTTGACATCTCTTATCATGACTCACGATGTCCAACATACATCGTTACGAGGGAAACACTAGTATTCCACGGTGTACACATAACAAACCTGGTTTCCACTTTCAAACCTCCTCTATCGAAGGAGCAGTCGCATCATTGCAACTCAAATACATGGATTCTCAGATCGAATCAACGACGACTTGACGACTCTCTCGTTGGTACTTCACATCATGAGCTGTCCCAGACAAGTCTCCCCAAGATTAAACATAAACATATATACGTTTCAGTGAGGCATACTCAACCTCAACTTCAAATGACGTGGTGACTACCAGAGTCCACCACAATCCACCTCGTATCACCTTACGATTTGCCAAACTTGGTTCCAACGAGCAGTATAACGGCTCTAGCAAGCCCATCATGGTGCTGCACACACGCGGCAGACAAACTAGTCGCTGCCTCACTAGGTTCACCTCAAACATACCAATCAGATGGACGCTTCCGCACGGCATACCATACCATGGGAAGAAAAATCAATAGAGTAGTGGGTCTTTACCCAACATTCCTCCAATGCTGATATACCCTGGACACTCCAATGTCCCCATGTACTTAACATAACCTGATCCTACTCCCTTAGGACCCATCTTACATCCTCATGGGTGGTGTGACCATGTCTACCACATGTCATATCAATAGAAAGCGAGTAATTCCTCCACGATTACTCCTATCGTCAAAAACATGGCCAAAAAGCCAATCCAACGAGCATACCTCAAGGGTATCACCACTCGTAATATGATTACCCCAAACATAAGCTGCGGTACAATCACATGTACAGCGCATCCATCCATTCCTCGAGCAACCCGCTCGGTATAAGGGTCACGTCAATCGGTGACGCACACACCTCCTTGTGCCCGACACTGGCACCCAAGGCATACAACTGAAAACGTATGCTCAACGCATTGTTCATCGTAACGATGATGCATGTCTAATAAGACATCTCCTACACCATCGTCAACGTCATCCTGTGACGACACATGCCAACTCATGGCATCTAAGACATTGTCAACTAGTGACGATACATGTACATCAGCGTATGTCATCCACTATCATGCTAGTAAGTTAGGCATAATAAAACATTTATATCAATGCATGCCAGCTACAATAAAGCTAATAAAATAGCAATATCTCATACCTCATCGCTAACAATATAGCGGCATACCTGTCTCCGTCGCTCAATAATAGTACGAAAACAGCACCCATCGCTCGAAGGCGGCAAAATCCTGTGCTGAGTACATAGCGGCATAATCCCTCGCTATAGAATCGACGGCATGACACCTCGTCATATAATAAGTGGCATGAAACCTCGCTATACACCTGAGCATGAATCATCGTCCACATAATAGCGGAAAGAGGCATCGCTATCAATACCCGGCGGTATAACCCATCGCCAATCAATATAGCGGAATGAGGCATCGCTATCATACATCTGGCGGAATAAACCATCGCCAATCAATATAGCGGAATGAGGCATCGCTATCAATACATCTGGCGGAAAGAACCATCGCCAATCAATATAGCGGAATGAGGCATCGCTATCATACATCTGGCGGAATAAACCATCGCCAATCAATATAGCGGAATGAGGCATCGCTATCAATACATCTGGCGGAAAGAACCATCGCCAATCAATATAGCGGAATGAGGCATCGCTATCATACATCTGGCGGAATAAACCATCGCCAATCAATATAGCGGAATGAGGCATCGCTATCATACATCTGGCGGAAAGAATCATCGCCAATCATCATAAAAGAATGAGTCATCGTAAATCCACATAATAATATCGTATGGCCTCTTACCATATGGGGCACCTTACCCCGTGGCACCTTACCACAATAATATCGCATGGCTACTTACCATGTGGGGCATCTTACCCCGTGGCATCTTACCACAATAACATCGCATGGCCTCTTACCATGTGGGGCATCTTACCCCGTGGCGTCTTACCACAATAACATCGCATGGCCTCTTACCATGTGGGGCATCTTACCCCGTGGCATCTTACCACAAATAACATCGCATGGCCTCTTACCATGTGGGGCATCTTACCCCGTGGCATCTTACCACAATAACATCATGTAAGCATCATCATATAAACATCGTGTAATCATCATCATAAAAACATCGTATAAGCATCATCATATAAACGTCATATAAACATCATCATTATAAATTTATTCCTCATAATCATCATCATAAACACCATATCATCTTTACTTATTATAAACATCATCATAAACTTACTTATCATTATCATCATCATGATCATCATATTAACATCATCATTACTTATCATAGTCGTCATCGTAAACGTCATATCATCTTCATTTATCATAACATCATCATCATAAACTTATTTATAATAACATCATCGTAAACATCTTGTCATCTTTATTCATCATAGACATCATCATCATAAACATCGTATAAGCCTCATCGTATAAACATCGTATAACATCATCGTATACACATCATCATATAAACATCATCATTTCATCGTGAATACTCATGCAATAAAAGCACAGTTGTAGTATAAGGATGTGTGTTACCGTCCGATGCCTGTACGCCTCTTACGTACTTTCCTTGCTTGAACATTACATGAACAAACGTATTAGTATATTCAATAATAATTGAGACCATACCGAAGTATTCCACTGTCGGTTGTCTACCCAGTCTGTCCTCAGACAATACATCATATCTTTCTTTTCCCTGATTTTCTTCCAAAATCAGATTCCTTGGCACGTAGCATATAGAGTGTTAGACATCACTATTAATGCCATCCTATCGTGTTCCACACGATTCCTGCAACCACAATGGTTAGCAATACTACTTTTCATATCATAAAAGCACATAAACAATTAGTCATGTCGTATAACATTAATGCCATCATGCATAAATATGTGCTATCAATAACTTCCTAGGCCCTCAACAGCCCCAATGAGCAACCACTGCTCTGATACCACTAATGTAAGGACCCCAAGCCCTTAACCCTTGATTAGTGTATTAACCACTATGTGTGGTACATGCTTTCTATAAAAAGTCAATCGGGAAGCTCAGATGATACTTTACCATTGAATGTCAATTACAAAACTTCCTTTAATACTCAATGTTGTAAGATCATCATCCTAACGATAAAAGACTCATATGATTGCCCTTTACCAACCTCTTGGTGCCATTTTTCACATTGTGAACTTTTATAAAAATTTGGGCAGAGTCTCCCCATAAATAGAGCTATCCCAAAAAAAAAGAGCACAGCACATAACATAATTCCCGGCCAGGGAACACATAATACTCATCAGAAAGCAGTAATACAAGTAAATTCCCAGCCAGGGAAGACACCACACATATGACGACAAAAGTGGGTTTCAACACCCACATAATACACCAATGACTCTCTTAACATTTAGCAATTCTACCTCTAATTGCATGCAACATAGAATGAAAGAGAGAAAGGCTCATGCCTTTACATACAACCCATATACAAGTATAATCGTGCTCACATGCGAGCATCATGAATATGTATAAAATCATCATGGGTATATAGGTACTCTATACGATACCGTGCTCCATCAAGCCCTGGTACCACGATCCTGGGAGTACATCCAATCAACAGCTCGAGCTCATCTCCAAAGCCATCGATGTACCTGTTCACCTGTCCCAACAGAGACAGCCCCCAACGGGGTGAGCATACCAATTCCACAATTTCATAATCATAATGACATAGTACATAATTTACGAAAATGTAAATATTGTGGAACATATGTGATACTTCCTGGATGGTATCATCCTCATCATAGCGTACCCCTGTAATAACCCTGTTCTCAAAACAGATAAATCATCAAATCCTGAATATGCAGTTAATCATCACATTGGTTAACCCTAGCCAGTTTCAAATTAGCAACCTTTCATAACATCTTACTTTATCTAGCAATGATTAGCAACATTTCATAACATCATTTCATAACATCGTTTCATAACATCTTTTCATAACATCGTTTCATAACATCTTTTCATAACATCGTTTCATAACATCTTTTCATAACATCGTTTCATAACATCTTACTTAATCTAGCAATGATTAGCAACATTTCATAACATCATTTCATAACATCGTTTCATAACATCTTTTCATAACATCGTTTCATAACATCTTTTCATAACATCGTTTCATAACATCTTTTCATAACATCTTACTTAATCTAGCAATTATCATAATTCTAGATATCATGTTGGTATTTCCTTAACTTCCGATACTGGTTAATCACTTCTCTGATTAACTACGTCTCTGTTCCTATTATTACCAATAGGGAATAAAATACAGATATCCTAGATATCTAATCAAATACCACATTTTCATTTCTTACTTCAAGGTAACGTCATACTATGGGTGTTTGCTCCGTAGCAACCACACCTCATCATTGGCTCGCTTCATAGCGGCACTGAGCATTCCACCATGTGAAACAACATATCGTAACCAAGTCCCGATACCATCATAGCAAAGCATTTCATGTATTTTAGATCATGCATCATACTTGTAAAACATCATTTAAACTATGCTCGTACGCTAAACGTACCTTAAATCCTCGAAGTCCGAGCCAAACCTTGCTCGAGTTCCATGCCCCGAGAAACGATGTGCTAAAACGATAAATAATTCACAATTATTTACGAACATGTAACCCATGCTCAAGCACATCCATAACCCTCAAAATATCGTCAACACACGACAATTAACCTTTAAAAAGACCCGGGGCAGGGTACATGCAGGGAGGGAAAACGAATGCGATATATCGAAAAATTGCCCAAGAACACCTTCAATAATTCGAACCTTAGCATCACAATTTGAACCCAACCAAGCATCATAAATTATCTAAAACATGTAATGAACGATCCCTAACATGAATCATCAACCCATAGCCAAAATCCCCAAATTCGAAATCAAACCCTCACCAAATTAGGGCAAATTCGAACCATAACATCTTAATTCGATCCCACTTAAGCATCATAATTCATTTAAACATGTATAAATCGAATCCTAACAAGCATCATCATCCTCATGCCAAAAATCCCCAAAATCGAATTCCAAGCCCTAAAATTCGAACATAATTTCGAACCAAAAAATCACAATTAGGCAGGGAAGAACATCACAAACATGGAAAAAGGGGTAAGGAACGTTACCCAAACGAAATCGGAAGAAAAACGACCAAAATCCGATGAACCCTAGAAATTGGGGATCGCCGCTCTTTCTCAAAATTCGACTTCAAATCGCGATGAAACTTTCAATTGCCGGAGGGGAAATGAGCGCCTGGACGAGACGAAGCCGTGGGTAGGTCGGACGCGCCGATCGGCGGCGGGACGGCGGCGGCCGAAGGGCTTTTGCGCGCGGGCAGGGGCTGGCAGACGGGAAAGGGTCGCGGGAGAGGAGAGAGGAAATGAAGGGGTTGAAATGAAATTTCCTTTAAAATTTTGGGTTCAATTGGTATTTATAGCAAAAATACCCCGAAAAATTAATAGCCCCACAAATACATCATGATTCCTTAAAAATCATCTGTTTTCAAAAACTCTCTCTCTAACTCCAAAACCCCCTACCGGTGCTCACACAGCACCCGAGATTCCGAGACCCATCAAAAACCCAACTCTTAGGTTTTACACCGTAATGTGAATACAATCTCAACCTCTGGATCCAACGATCCCAACTACCCAAATAAACGAGCCCAGAAGGCCCAATACCTCGATTAAACCCACATTGCCACGTAAAACCACTTTAGGGATTATTAATACTCCGGGCTTAACATCTATAATCCCTGGTCATCACAGGTAAGAATGTCTATTTTCAAACTACAGGGGGTAATTTGCCTATTTGGGCGCCTGCTATCAATTTTTTCTTACCATGTAAGTTTATTATCAATTTTATATATACTTAGTACCAAAATTATTATATGTTTCATACCAATTTTATGTATACTTAGTACCGAAGTTGTATATGTTTCATACTAATTTTATGTATATTGAATACCAAAATTGTATAGGTTTCATACCAACTTTACGTGTGAGAAAGCGAGGGTATTTTAGTATTTTTAGGTGAATAAGGAGTTAGAACTAATGTAATTTATGACATGTGAACTGACATCAAAAATTCTCTTACACAGATACTGGTGATCAATTTTAAATTGCCTTTGAACATTTAAGAATTTGCCATAATCATAATATATATATGTACATAATAATATATATATATATATATATATACACGCACATATATATTATATATAATAATAATAAACATAATATATTATTATATACGTATATATATAATATATTATGTTAATAATATATATATATAATAAAAAAAAATTAAGAGGAGTCGTTTCAGGGTGAAGCGGCTCCTCAATATTGTAGGGTCCGCTTCACCCTGAAGCGGCCCCTCATTTCCATTCAGCCGCCGCTTCAGACAGCGATTTGAGGTACATTTTTAACACTTTTATTTTTTGATGTATTTTTGAAAATAAATTTTTTTTTGGTATTATTTTTTAAAAAAAACCCATCCTCACTAACAAAAAAGCAAGTCAAGGAAGAGGAAGAACTAATTGTGTGCTTGCAAATGCTTTTCAACACTGTTTATTTTCTTTTCAGTCCAAAAAATTAGATTTTTGGTGTTTCATTTCATTGGTTTTGCTATTGGTTCTCTAAAAACAACAGGTAAAAATAGAAAAGCAAATCATGAGATTTTTTTTGTTGTTTTAGCTTAAAGCAGCTTTCTTATTTTGATAGCAATCACTCAATTTGTTTGCTTAATAATATTTTTCCAATTTTTTAAGCAAAAATAACATGGAAGTGTGTTAAACAAGGAATTACAAATGGTATTAATCGTTTTGAGTTCAATTATTTGTTTCTATTTGAAAATGATGGTGCTTTTTGCTCCGTCGAACAAGGAGC
The DNA here is from genome assembly GCA_907163345.1 of Haberlea rhodopensis. NCBI lineage: Eukaryota > Viridiplantae > Streptophyta > Magnoliopsida > Lamiales > Gesneriaceae > Haberlea > Haberlea rhodopensis. The sequence goes on from CAJQUN010000009.1 coordinate 1,761,950, forward strand.
CCCACATACACAGAGAAAATGGATACAAAAATGAGGTTATTTTATTTAAATAATATAAAAAAAATTTAAAAAAAGAAAAAAAAGGATTACATTTATAAGGTTAAATGCGAATCGATTCTAACTATCTGCTCGTGATTCTTACTGTTCATGTTTTTTTTTTTACAAATTATTTAATTTTTTGTAAAAAAATAAAATTCATGCTCAAAAAATTTAAATCCATCAACAAATCTCTTAACCCAAATTGTTGTTTATGTATCTTTAACGACTTTATGAAACGAAACATATTCATTCGATCATACACATCATTTAGGAAAGAGGAGATATACTTGAAGGAGTATCAAATTCCAAGAAACATACCGGTTGATATCACAAAAAAGTGTGATCTTCAATAAATATCGAGTGATGATGCAACAAATGGTATTTCACTCATAAACTGAATCGAACCACCCCAAAATATATCTGTCTATCAAAGAAAAAAAGGTAAGATGACTCTGTCCATAGGCGAAGCTACTCCGACGCTAAAGCCAGTATATGCTTCAATAGAAAAAGTATTGAAATTGTAGACTTTTTCATAAATAATCGCGTACCTGAATGAGGATTATGAGGCATCTGTAGAGATAAATATAAAGTCGCAATCAATATAGGAGAAGAGTTCTAGCCAATATAGAATTGTATTGTATGTGGCAATAGATCCATGTTTATCCCGAGAATATTGAGAGATATCAATTGAAATTTCTACTACTGCATGCATACTGAAAAAAATTAAATAAACAGGGACTTATCTTTGATTCATGAGTTGTTGGTAGGGCATTACTGCGAAATTGCATGCACGAGCTACTGAATATGGCCTTACTGCAAGATTGCATGCCCAATTGTGAAAGCAACATGAGTCAAGTCTATGCAGGCTTGTATAGGATTCATGATTCCGGTGAATTTATATCATAATTTGGGACTTTGCTTTTTTCAGGCAGCCCCTACTCTGACTTTGTGAGTTCGAACTTGCTAAAATGGAGATCACCCATCAAATGACCGTGCATAGCTGTCAAACAAAACAAAATCCACCAATCTTGATCGTATTTGCTTCCAAGGGCGGATAACCGTAGGGGCAAATGGGGGCAATTGCCAGGCAGGTATTTTGCCAAAACTGTTCAAGTAGTTTGAAAAGCAAAAGCTTCATCGCCACACCTTCTTTCAAAATGTTTCTGAAATGGGATTTTACTACATAACATTTTTATCTTACCTGATACGTAAGGCAATTCAGACTCTTAAAGAAAGTAACTAACTTTCTCAACTCAAGTACACTTTTTAAATCTCTTTTTTCCGATAAATCTCAGTTTTTTTTATTTCTTTATTGTGGAAGAAGGTGACAAAATAATGTCAGGGAAAAAACGACTTTCAGAAAAGAACAGTGGCACTATTGCTTCTTTCTATTGCGTTAGAAGAAGCTAGCTTTGTGGAACTACGATTTCAAAACGGATCTTAATAGATGGTATTCGATCTTGTTGCTTTGTTTATCCTGGAGATATAGTGTTATCGTTTGGTTGAATGAAGATTTGATTTGTGTATATGTTGTTATGAAAAGTGCTCGATAAAATGTCTACAAGAATATTTGTGTTAAGTTCTTGTCAATTTGGGGGTTAATGTTTAACTGGATATTTTTTAAACTTATTAAAATAGAATAATGTTTTATTGTTTGATAACTAATTTTTTCACATGGTACGATCGCTACCGATGTGATTGGTAATGAAAAACTTGTTGTTGTCCAATGGCCTGTTTTTATCTGCGTAACATCCTTAGGATAATTAGAAATTTGTTTTTTTTTTTTTTTTCATTCAATGGAGGTTTGAAAGAATCCATCCAAGTATCAACGAAAGTAGCATTTAAAAGAGAAGCTTTGGCTGCTGAAGAATCATCCTCTCCCAACATCATTGAAATGTTAGAGGATGAGCAAAACTTATCCTCAGATTGATTGGAGCAATATACGACTGAAGCTATCAGACAGAATACCAGTTGCACAGATTGGAGTAAGTCTATATCCGGGAATTCATCAAACATATTGTGTGCTGTAAATATGTGTGCATTGATATGCAGAGCGATGAGCGTACCCAGTCAAAACACACAAAATCAATCAAAAATACGGATACACACCAGCACAACAATCGCTATCACTATAATACCCAACGTCTCGCGATCGGAAACATGCGCCCGCGATCACCAGTGGCTGGTCCGAAAGAGAATGCGTGCCCTAACAGCCAGGCAGCGAGGAGTGAGATGTAGTTGATGTGGAAGCAAAAGAGAGTCCGGGGGGGATAATGAGGGTCGATCTAGTATATCCGTCCCAGGGCGGCACTTGGATCTATCCATTTCGTTCATTCTCGAACAGCCCCCAAATCTTCAGATATACTACTTTTTATCTATGTTGCACGGATATGGATACGCGGATACATGGATACGCAGATACGGGTACGATTGCATGGGATTTTCAAAATTTGTAGGATACGATACGTCTAGATACGACAGTTTTTATTTATTTATTTATATATATATATATATAAATATAATTAATAATATTTGTAAGAAATCAAGTTTCAAGCATATAATCAACATTAAACACATTAGAAATCAGAATAAAGTTGCAAACTCACCGAATTCACGACACATGGTATAATATTAATCCAGGACATATATAAATTTCAAGCATATAATCGACATTAAACACATTAGGATGGTTAGGAAATAGGGATTAAGTTAAATAATTTAATTTTAAATACAGTTTCAACCATATTTTTTTTAAAAAATCTGAAAATTCTCGTATCTAGTCCGTGGCGGATACGATCACCGGCGTATCTTGACCGTATCCAAAACGTATCCGAAATAAAAAATTAATTGTGTCCCCAGATACGCCACGTGGTGTATCCGATACGTATCGGTGTTGTATCCGCGCGTATCCGTATCCCAGAAGTATCCGATACTTGACCGTGAAATTTTTTGGAGTATAAGTGCAACATAGCTTTTTATTCATCGTCTCTACGCCATAACTCATTTAATCGATTTCTCATAGACGACGCCAATTGATATCACCAAAAAGTGTGATCTTCAATAAATATCGAGCGATGATACAACAATATGTTTATCTTCCATCAAATCGAATTGAACCGCTCCAAAAATATGTCTGTCTATCAAAGACAAAAGGGTGAGATGACTCCGCCCGTAGGCGAAGCCACTCCGATGCTCAAGTCAGTATATGTTTCAATAGAAAAAGTATTAAAATTATAGACTTTTGCATAAGTAATCGCGAACCTGAATGAGGGTTAGGAGTCCTCTATTTATAGATGTAGAGTCTCAATCAATATAGGAGAAGAGTTCTAGTCAATATGGAATTATATTGTATATGTCAACTAGATGGAGAGTCCAATCAAACATTATTTCACTCTCAAACCCATCATATAAAACTATGATGAAGAGCATGAGTCACATAAAATCTCCAACTCATTGTGAATCCAGAGAACTCCAAACCAGCCTGACTTATGAAGAAAGCTTTGATCTTCCTGAAGAAATCATTCTAGAGATCCTTTTGCGACTTCCTGTTAAATCTATCTTGAAATTCAGAATCAAGGATTTTATTCATGCCATCCAAGCACGCAACAAAGCCTCTTGAGTAAGTTATTGACCGAGGTGCATTTTGAGGACACCTCCATGAGAGCAATTTCACTTGGGGCTAGATTCATAAACTAGCTGCAACAACTCAAAAAACAGAGATGCCAGCTTCACTAGCTGTTCAAAGCAACGTTTTGTACTTGTTAAAGTTGAAAAGTATCTTATTTTATGTCTAGACCACACTAAGATTTAGGGGAACTCCAGTAACAGCTTCAATTTTGTTGTCGACTTCGGTAGTTATGTTAAGCTTATACGTGCTTAAGGAAAAAATTGAGAAAACAGACGAAGGTTTTCCTCCTCTTGCGTGGTTTTGTGCCATGTTGTGGCTGGCTTCTTCAACTCTTTGCTACCTACTTTTACATCACACTGCTCTTGCACTTCAGCCATGTTCAAACACTTTTGAATTTTAAGAAAAGCAATATTGTCTCAAATTCGAGTTTCGAGACATGCTTAGAATCAGTTCAAGATTGTCCTAACCGATGGATTCCATTTTAACTTTTTATACACAAAGTCAAGCTTGGAGGCAGATTCGAGGATTGCCTAAAAATTCTGTGGTGACTTTTCATGCTTGGATTTTTGAACACTTTCTACATCCACTGAATCGAGTATAATTTGTTTATGCACCCACAAGATTATGAGTTCAATGATATAGATTCTTGAAGAGAACAAAGAGATCTCTTTATTGGAGTTGCCTGATTTAGCTTTAGACTCCATTCTTGATAGGCTTAATTCTTCTGAACTGTGTGGCATGGCAAGGGTTTGCTGTTTTTTGAAAGAAAAATGTACAGGGGACCAATTTGGGACGAAATTGTTTAAGCAAAAATGGATGCAGTTATTGGGGATTCTATCTACAGAGAATGTCAACTCGATTCTTAAATTTCTGAGTGTAGAAAAGAGGCTCACATCCCCCACATGGCCGGTTGACTGCCCTCCATCGCTTATTCTAGAATCTGTCGCCATGTTCCGCACGACGCACGCTAAGATAAGTACATGTTTATCTTTACTATTATGGCTTCTTTTCAAGATTTTTACAAAATCTACGGCCTTTTAAATTAATATGATTTTATACCGTGAGTGTTTTTGGTTTGGGTTCTTCAACAAACCCTATAATTTTTCTTTGATCATAAAGAATTTTTTTATAATCGATCATTTTCAACTACGAGATCGAGGTGGAAAATATAACACTTTTTTACCTGGAGCATTTCATTCCTGATTCTTGATATGTGTCGCATTCGGTAAGCTCATTGTGTGGCCTCTTGGGCATCATGTTCCTAAAGTCCATCCCGTGGCATTTCTGATCATTAGCTCATCCCGCGGCATCTCTGATCATCAGCCCACCACGCGGCTTGTATGCCCGCTACAATGTGACACTTCAAGCATTACATCCCTAAGGCCCACCATACAAAATGTCACATAAGCCTACTATGCATCACATCAAACATCATGCCCTAATGCCCATCACATGGCACCTCTCATAGGCGCACACCTCGAACATTGGATTTCTCCAAAAAAATTCAAGCCACTCATCCAGACTTATCTCCATCATTTCATTCGTCGTCACTTCCCTTAAGGGGGAGTAGTGATAGTATGGTAAATAATCCTACCAAATCTTATAATATGTTTGTTTAAATTTTGAAGATATCTCTCAATATTCTCAGGATAAACATGGATCTAGTTGCCATATACAATACACTTTCGTATTGACTAGAACTCTTCTCTATTGATTGAGACTCTACATCTATAAATAGAGGGCTCATAACCCTCATTCAGGTACGCGACTACTTATGCAAAAGTCTACAATTTCAACACTTTTTTCCTATCGAAACATATACTGACTTGAGCGTCTGAGTGCCTTCGCCTACGAGCGAAGTCATCTTACCCTTTTTTCTTTGATAGACAGACATATTTTTTGAGATGTTCAATTCAGTTTAATGGAATATAAACATATTGTTGTATTATCGCTCGATAATTATTGAAGACCACACTTTTTCGTGATATCACCAGTTTTTGTGTAGTTGATGAGCTGCACGGTGACATCCGTTTGGTTATCAATGGCATGTCGAGTTTTCTTAACCGTCGAATGATCGGTTTCAGGGCCTTGAAGAAATCTGCAAATTTGCATAGTAAGCAAAAATATCCATCCAATCTAGGACCAAATATTTAAATTGTACACAAATAAAAATGTTGCATTTTGGCTATGACTTCACCCACAACCACACTTGTTTACTAAAAAACCATAATTATATTTCAAATCTGAGATATATCTGCAGTTTATCCCCAAGATTTTTTGAGTACTCTGTCAATTCCAAGAAACTATCAGATGCGAAAATCTGACAAATGAAAACAAAAAATATCATCTCAATTTCAGGACAACATATAACTAAATCATTAATCCAAATTTTCATTTACTTATGTTGGGATTGTCGGGTAATCTTGTATCATTAATCAAAAAAACAATATTTCTCTTCTTGGATTCAGAAAAGATATTTGTAATTAAACTATGCAACAAATCTAAAAAGGCTTGATTAAGACTATTTTTTATTTAGAAAAAAAAAAGATGCCATTATTCCTACATAAAAAAATAGTATATGATATCACCAAAAGATAAAAATTGCACCTACTAAATGTAACTCCTAGGAATACTGGACATTTATGTTCTTATAGCTACCAAGTACCAAGAACTTACTAAATGTAAATTCAAATAATGGTAGAAAAGTCTCAAAAAACGTATAGCTTCCACTTTACCTCCGAGAGAATTATTCATAAGGTCGTTAAACAGACATAAACAGCAATCCGGGTTAGGGGATTCATTAATGGACTTAATTTTTCGAGCATCAAAGTTTTTTACAAAAAATTGAATAATTTGTAAAAAAAAAAACGTGACAGTAAGAATCGCCAACTGAGTTCGCGGTTCTTACTGTGGCGTTAGCGATTCTTATTGTTCACAGTAAGAATTGTGAACTCGGTTGGTGTTTCACCTTAGATATGTAAACCTTTATTTTTTTTTTTGAATTTTATTTTATATTATTTAATTAAATTAACCCAAAAATGACTCGAAAATAAGAGATAAATAATACCGTACAAAAATAAAAGAACCATGAACAAGTTCAGAAATTTTGATTTTGATGCTACCCGTCAAGGGTGTATCCACCATTGATGTGGAATTGTATAGATGTCAAACGGGCCGTGCCAGGCACGGCCCGTCTCATCTTTTGGTTGGCCCGGCACGGCCCATAGGTCCGCCCGTCTCATCTTTTGGTTGGCCCGGCACGGCCCATAGGTCCGCCCGTCTCATCTTTTGGTTGGCCCGGCACGGCCCATAGGCCCGTGGCCTATGGGCCGTGCCAAGCTGGCACAGCCCATTTCAATTTTTTTTTTCGCTTTTTTTTATTGTTTTTTGTTTAATTTTAATTATATAAATATAATAATATTATAAAAATATAGATTGTCACAATATACTTGTAAAATAAAAATTTATTGACTACAAATTGAAAAACTACAAATTACATTGAACAAAAGTAAATAATAAATTGCAAAAGAGTTTAAAAAATATGCTAGTTTTCTTCATTTTCATCCGAAGAAACATCATGTCCTCCCAAACCTTGTAAGCGGCTATCAGCATCCAACCAATCCTTTAAAAGAATACACATCTCGACAGTGTTTGGTTTCATTCTACTTCTTTTTTCATCAATGACTCTTCCACCTGCATTAAAACAAGATTCCGATGGAACTGTGGATATCGGAGGAGTTAGTAGATCACGTGCCATTATGGAAAGTACTGGCCAGAGTCTAGCATTGTCTTTCCACCATGCCAAAACATCAAAAGTTTCTAATTCTTGTTCACTGAAATTTATGACTTGGTTTAGATATAACTGAAGCTCAGTAAATGAAGATGTATTAGAACTAGAACTAGAAGAAGCGGAAGTAGTGTCTTGTCTTCTTCTTAACATTGTCCACACAAAACCCTTACTACTATTAGCACCACTACTACCACTTTCTCTTACTGGAGTTGCTCTAGAATTATGTAACGAATCATATAAAGAAAACAAAGCAAACAAACATTTATTAATGCGCTCTTTCTCTCGATTAATATTAATATTTTCATAAGCCATGTTGGTGTAATAAGATTCTATTATAATTTCTACACTATATAATTTTATTCTAGGATCTAGAATTGATGCCAAACAATTCAACATAGGAATAGTTTTCCAGTATTTTTTAAATTTATACTCCATTGGTTCGACAATACCTGTAAAAAACGGATCAGATCTATGTAATGCAAAACATTCACTAATTTCATAAATTTTATTCAAAAATATTGAAGAAGTTGGATAATAACAGCCCGAAAATAAATTGGTAGCATCATAAAACGGTTCTAAAAAATTACAAATATTAGAAGCAATTTCCCAATCAGTTTCTTCAATATGAAAATGTTCGGTCATCATTTCATTAAAAAATAAAGTGATCACATTTCTATAAGGTAAACATGCTTGCAACATTAAATATGTAGAATTCCACCTATTAGGAACATCATAAGGAAAATCTTTATAATTCATACCATGAGAAATACATAAACTTTTGAAGTCTTGTTTTCTAGCAACTGAACCATTAAGAAATTTAAGAGTAGTCTTTATTTTTTCTAAATGAAGCTCAAGTGGTTTCAATCCATCTTGCACACACAAATTTAAAATATGACATGCACAACGAATATGAAAAAGATCACCATTTAAAATTGGTTTCAAATAAGTTTTTAATATAGTAATTGCAGCAGTATTATTAGTTGCATTATCAAATGAAATAGAAAAGATTTTATTACTAATATTATATTCATTAGTAACTTGCATAATGGCATTGGAAATAACTCCACCCGTATGAGGCCAATCAATTTTTGTGAAACCTAAATTTTTTTTATGTAACACCCAGTTATCGTCAATCCAATATCCTGTAACACAAAGATATGATGCATTGCCAAGAGAAGTTGTCCAAATATCACTTGTTAGTCCTACTTTCGATGAAAGATTACCTAAATACGTAATTAAATTTGCTTTATATTCATTAAAATTTGTGAATGCATCCGATTTAATAGTATTCCTTGAAAATCGTTTATGTTGAGGTTGCAAACCTAAATGAATATAATTAGTGAATTTGGCATCCGCCCCCATTGAAAAAGGTTTCTCCGCCCATACGATGTATTTAGCTAATTCTCTCCTATCTCTTTCAACATTATAAGTGAAAATACCTAAACTTGAACTACTACTACCAGTACCGAATTGTGAAAGAGTAGTTTGGTTACCATCAGTTGGTTCTCTTTCATGTTTAGCCATGTGTCTTAGTAAATGACCTGTACCACCAGAAGAAGCATATGCATAATCTTTTTTACATTTTTTACAAACTGCCCTTGATCATTTTCCCTCAACATTTTCTACATCGAATAGTTGCCATACATTGCTAGTTCTTTTTTTTGAAGTTCTTCTACTTGATGATTGAATATTTGATGTGTTTTCTTCATTTTCTTGGAATTGATCGATTTCATTATCATAATTCACATTATAAGATGAATCGGCCATTATGTTTATAGACTACAATTATCTAATGCAACAAATATAAAAGTTACCAAATATTTGCTAGGAGGAGTGTTGGCTTTGTTGCTTGTGCTTGTCTTGGCAAACGTAAGACGAATTTCTTTCTTCTTGTGAACAAATTGAGAGTATAGCGTCTCAAGTATATAGAGCTTAGAGATTAAGATGATAAAATGTTTCCTTAACACACACATATATATAACAACAAAAATTATTTTTTTTTTTTTTTTAAAAAAGCCGTTGAACGGCTATTTTTCTGACAGTTTGACATTGGCGATCGATCGCCATTTTTGTGGCGATCGATCGCCACCCCCTGTATTAGCTTACTGCCTCTAGGCGATCGATCGCCATTTATATGGCGATCGATCGCCAACCCCCTGTATTAGCTTACTGCCCCTAGGCGATCGATCGCCTGGTTAAAAAAAAAAAGCAAACAGTGCCGTGCCGTGCCAGCCCACGGGCTGGCATGGCTGGGCCCGGCACGGCCCATATTCCGGGCCGTGCTTGGCACGGCACGTCACTGTAGCAAAACGTGCCGTGCCGTACCGCTCCGCGCCGTGCCGTGCCCGTGCCGTGCCTCGTGCCGTCCGCTCCGTTTGACATCTCTATGGAATTGTATCCACATCAAGTGACGATGCCCGGGCAGCAACATCAAACCAACCGACCCAACCTTTCTTACATTGATTCGTCGTTTATAGTGAGACAAGAATCTCTGTACCCATTTTCATATAAAAAATTCTCTCCTTTTTATCCATAATCCATGAGTTAAAAGAGAGTACTCTGTGTGTCATGTTTCCGGGACCGAGTATTTCTTGTGAAAATTATCCAAACATGCGAATACAAGTATATGACTCGCTAATTTATCTTGAACTGATGAGCTCAAAAGACGTCATTTCTTTGCCCATTAAGCAGTAATCGAAAATAAAAAACAAACTAAAGTACTAAAGCCTAACAAGTTTTTTACATTCAACCAACAGAATGAACTACACTATATGTAACAAAAAAGTAAGAATAAATTCAATAAATAAGAGTCAAAATTTTATGTTCTAAACTACAGTCACGCAATCAGATTCCTTTGAAAAGAATAACATAATGATTGATTATCCTCTTCTTAAAAAGATAATTTATAAGCTTGTCGCACATTCTTGAAGATAAGGGTGAGTCTGATTCACATACTGTTCCCACAGAGGTCTATACCTGCCTATACTAAGCTCAAGCCATGGTTTCATGTTCCCATTGAAGTGAATCACGGCAGCAGTCTCAATTAAGCGGTTGTCAATATTCATGTCGTAGCCCAATCCTAAGACATGCCATCTCCGATCAAGTGGCTCCGTCAATCCATAGAAAGCTAAAAGTCCAGGAGGAAGAGTGCCAAGCTTCCAAAGTGACTTGTCGGCATTTTGTTCCTGCCAATGATGATATCTTGCAGTCACATTCGCTTTTCTCCAAGAAATCAAGTCAAAAACATTCATCCCAAATGCCCATCCACATGCTTGAGGATCAAATTTCGTGCTGATCAGTGGGTTCGAGAAATTCAGATACTTGTAGTACCGGTGGAAAGATTCGAGGCAAGTTTCAACCGCGCCATTTACATTTCCATGCAAATCCAAGGAAAAGAGAGGAATCAAATCCTTCTGAACAACAATGTCATCATCGAGAAAAACCACCCTTTCCAATTGGGGATAAATCTCGGGGATATAGAACCGAAGGTGATTCAAAAGAGAGAGATACTTGGGATTATGAAACTTCGGCTCAAGACTAGTATATGGCAAACCTCCAAAGTAGTATTTATGTGAATCAACATCATGGAGTTGTTTTAGCAGAGGAGAATAGGATGCATTCAACCAAGTAAAGTCTTCGATATTTTGGACTTCTACTGCAGCACCTTTGAAATCATTACTTAGGAACCAAGCCAGCATTGCCCCGTATTGTACTCCATTTGTAGCAACATGGAATACAAGTTGCTTCGGATGTTCGGCATTAGAAACTGTAGAATTAACGACGACCGAAACAGCCAGAATATTATCTGAAAATATACAAAAGTGGTAAAGATTAATGTCCGTTAATCGAGGAGAGTTCCTACTCTCATCTGCAAGCTCCTGGATCGACTTGTTCCTAAGCCAATCAGTAGTGAGTTTAATGCCAATACAATGAAGCTTCTTGGGTAGTGATTCAGCAGCTAATTGTGCGAATACAGTACTCTGGACAGTTGCGGCATTTGCACGTTCTTCCAGAGCTTGAATATGAGACTTCATGGTCATTATTGTGGTCGCAATATCATAATGGGCATCTTGCGCCTTAAATATGAGGGATGATAAACTTTCAATTATTGGTTCGGCTTCCTCTAGAGATACGGGCTCGTCTCTCATTGCAGCCTTAGAGAGCAAGAACTGGCAACTTCTTATTTTTGAAGTAAGCTCCCAAGCAAGATGAAGGTTATTATGTTCCTTGGCAATAATAACATAAGATTTGGCAAGGGTCATCTGCTCTGCTAATTGTCTGGCGTATGATTTGGCAATTGATGTTTCGTCCATGAAATTCCGATTCCCGTTCACCACACGGTCATTAAACTCATTCATCTCCTGGAAAAGAGAGAAATAAGTTAAAGCAACAAATAGTTAGAAACTGTGAACTGTTCTTGACTAAATAATATTATTCTTGATTTCTTAGTAAATTATAAATCTAGATACATTGTCAAAGCCATTAATTTTTTGGAAAGCATGTTAAAAACAAAAAACACCGACACCATTGGAGTCCAAACATAACATCGTTCATTATCTAAAATGGTAATGTTATTATTGATCAAGTGGGATCAACACTCCCTTTCGTCTAAATCCTATAAATTCAAAACCAAAATGCACTTCATATAAAACGTGAGCTCTTCTATCTAATAAGCTTTCCTTTCCAAGGAAACTAAACTTTTTTGTAATGGATTTGGATATTGGAAGTTAAACATTACCAGAGATTTGAATTACCATAGAGTTGTACAAGGCCAAAAAAGTATCTGAAGAGAGGGAATGAGGTTAGTTAATGATGAAGGCTAGTCACACATAAGGTGATGCGTCAACAATGCACATACCGACATACATAAGATGATCGGTCACATACCTCATCATATATAAGACAATCCGTCAACAATGTACACATAACTCGATTCCTCACTCTTGCGAAACAAAGAATAGTATACTTTACAAAATCAAGGTGTTCCTTTCCAAAGTCCAAATTTGCCAATCTATATTAGCAGTAACCTCTCTATGACATTCATGGACACAAACCAAACTTCCGACACCAAACTCCAAATTATGAGGTTAAATTCTAACACTGAAATACAATCTACAAAGACGTGGGAATTTTTAAGAGTTCAGTATTGAGGATCATGAGAAGCAGCACAACAAACCGAAAACTCTAGTAATATGAGCATATTATAATACAAAATTTCCAACATCAATGGAAAGTATTCTAAACCAATTTATGAGAATCTGATTCCTCATTTGAAAATGGGAGAAAATCATTTCCACGTCTTAATAATATAGATAACACAACTCCCATCCAACTAAAATGGAGATTTTGTACCATCCAAATAATAGAATTGGAAGCAATAAGAAACATAAATCTCAACCCAAACTAGCAGAATGAAACCGATCTTACAATTACCGGCTGTTCCGCACGATCTTCGTCATGATGGTTATGCTGAACAATTAACAAAACAAATCCAACAAAAGAGAATAGCACGAGAAGTGCGCAGATCCAATATGATAACCTCCTACGGATCGGGCGGCGGTAGTCGGCTGCCCGACGCCGCATCGTTCGCCTGAATCTTCCACAATTGAGCGCCAATCAAGAACACAAGATAGGTCTTAATCAGATTGGATGAAGATGACCAGCAACGACAAGTAGGAAAACCCACTTGTCTATTACTTCTCAAACTCGAGAATTCAAAGAAACACACATGCATAGGACTCAATCACCTCTTAGCTGTTAATCCCTGAAATTAGAAAGTATTTATTCTATTAGCAAACAACCCCTGCAAATCAAGCTTTGCATAACATGCTATTTCTTCTGACCGTAATTGCTCGAAAGCTCACGCTAACACATGAAATACCAAGTTTGGGAGGAGAGAAACGTGACTGTTCGTGGGAGTAGCTTTGGGCAGATGAATCTGGTAAAAGAGGCGCTGGAGGCTGGAGGTGACCTGCACATGGATGGATACCTTGTGTGTGCCACTCTGATACTATATCCTTGATTATTGTGATTATGGTTATATATGTAAAATAAATATATGTACTAACTAAGGAGGAGGAACCTAAGATCGAGCTCTATTAATGAAGCTGGTATCATCTGAGCCACACGCCTTCAACAATTGTATTTACATATTAGATGTCTTTTTAACCAATTTTATGTTTAATATAACATATTAAATTATTTATTTGTATTATGCACTCTTTCCATTTTTTTTAGTGAGGAAAGATTGAATCAATTTTTATGGACCAAGCGCGACTCGAACTCGAGTCTACTCAAAATGATATGAGTTCTTATTCATCTCGGCAAGGCCGGGGATCTCTCTTTCCAATTTTTCATTATACTTGAAACTAAGAGTCTGTATAATAAAATTATAATCTTAAAAAATAGATCACATATCCAATTATCAAAATCAAATGCAATTTCGATTTAAAGTCGAAATTCTCGGAGTTGTTATGAGGGCAGATCCAATATCTCAATGTAATTGGGGCCGTTGATATTGGAGTCAGGGTAATCCATGACTTGACCGTCTCATTTCCCTTTCTTTGCTTGTGTTTGATTTTGATGTAATCTTTTATGGATTGTTAATGTGGTATTTAATTTGGAAATTGAAATGTTGACATTAAGTGTTAAAATGTTGAAATTAAAATACCAATAAGTGGTCATTAAAAACTAATATTGAAAATTAGAAAAATAGACCGTTCGATAATTACTTCACTAAAGAGATGTCTAAATTATGTGAAAAAAGGAGTAATCAATTAAGTTGATTTTTTTATTTACTTTCTCAGATATTGAAAAAAAAATTAGTTACTAAAATATTTTACTGAAATCAAAGAAGTAGTTTTTATTAGGAATTCATTAAAATACTTTACTAAAAATTTACTTATATATATATATATATATATATATATATATATATATATATATATATATATATATATATATATATAAACTATCTCTCATGTAGAACTTATTAAGTTTACATTTATATCATTTTAAATATTGATCATGATATTTTATTTCATTAGTTATATTTCAATTATTACTTATTTAAATTGTATAGTTGGTGATCAAATTTACTTGAAAATTATTATACTAGTCCAATCACATCAGATTAATTTTGATATTAAATTCATTTGTTGATTATTTTAACAATTTACTTATTATATATCAAATTTGAACTATTGATCAATCGTTCAGTATAGGGGCAAAATCTCTAGAGTATTCGATGAAACATTCAAGGCAGTCCAGGGGTAAAATGAACAACAACGAAAGAACCAATAATAGTGTAGAGATGAAGCTGTGTGAGTATTGTTGGCTTGTTATACATAAAATATCGAACAGTTCAATGCATCACGTCCACTGGTTGACAAGTATATCCGATGATACTTTACTAAGGAAGGTTCAAGGTTAATCATCCTCTATCTTGATGCAGTGAATTCTCAAAGTACTCTCAAATCTTCATCTACGTGCATTGTGTATTTTTTTTGACATATTGCATTCATGTTGGAGATTGTTGTCATTAATTAATAATTATTGGGTTTAATGAATAAAAGTCCAATAATTAAGTATAGTTTTGTTAATTAGAATAAAATTAAGGTAAGTTAATTATGAATAGTGAATTAAGCTAAAAAATCTCACATTGATAAATTGAGACACTTATGATTTGTTTATAATGAGATACAAATCAATAGAGTGTAGTTAAGTAGAAAAGAAGGGTGCCCCTCGTGCGCCGTCCGTCCGTCCGCTCGGCTCGGCTCGGCTCGTATCGTCTCGTCTCGCCGCGCCGCGCGTGTCGCTGCCGCGAAGGCGGCCCTATCTTTTTACTACTCGGATTTCTGAAATGACTTTTCATATACCCGACTTTCCATATTTTTGAGACTTTTTACCTACCTGTAGAATTGATTTCAGATTTAAGTGTGAGACTTAAATCCGAATTAATCTGATGTTAAGTATTAAGACTTTTTATCAACTCCACTAAACATTATATTTAATTATCTGTTACCTTGGGAGATGCATGCTGCTCAGCTATATAAGCGGCATCAGCCCTACGCTTTCTTCACTCCAAAAGTCTGCATACATACATATAGCATTCTGCTTTGAGAGTATTGCACACTGTTAGTGTTCGAGGTAGTCTGCTAGGAGTTTGCTTCAATCCGAACAGAGGTGATTGGACGTTGTACCTTGGAACTCACTTGTCAAGGAGGCCAGAAGCTAAGGCGGGCAAATTTGAGTTTACGGGCACACAGCTTGCTGTGGCCTCGTCCATAATTGCTTCCAAATTCTTGTTGATTAGTCTTCAGTTTAGAACTACTGTTGTAAGTCTAATGCTTTTGTAGTTTGATTGTTTGATACTTGTTACAGTATAATTTCTCATCTTATTACAATTGTTTAAACTGATTCAATCTTTCGATTTAAATAAACAGTACCAACATATCTAACCAAGACCCACGTCATTCGCGCGCGCCTACAATGGTTGTCCGAGTTGCTAGAGCAGGGTGAGCGCGAGGTCGTAAGGCTATGCGTTCGGTTCCTCCTGCCAACACTTTCTCAGTCTAAGCTTATCGCACGAGGCTTAGCTATTATGGTTTACCTGATTTGAGTGGTCCGCATGCTGCTGCCTCAATCTGAGGTTTACCCAGTGCACGCCCTAAGGATAACGGATGCGGGTTCTCTCATCATAAAAAAATCATTCATCCAATTTTGCATAAAAAATGTTTAAACAATGATTTTTTCTATTCTTTAAAATAAAATATTTGTTTAATAATCAATTTTATTATTAAATTGCTAAGAAAACATTTATTATATTATAGAAGTTATTAATTTATTCGAGTATTAATTTATAGTGTTTATGATATAAGTTTAATATTCAAAGTCAACGTCATCATCATGATTTCACATGTAAATTCATCAATTAGTTATTATGAATTTCTTTGTAGTTACATATCAGACTGATTTATACATCAAAATCATAATTACCCAAAGTTGAATAAGAAAACTAATAAAATTTACATCTTGTTTCGTGAACAATATCTATTCAAGTTATATTTTAGACGTTACAACAACAACAAAAAAATAAACCAAATATGGAGAATATTTAATTTTTTATATTTATAAAATATAGAGAATTCACCATTTGTTAGATATATATTATTAAACCACAAATTTATTTTATAAAATAATATATTATTAGTATAATAAATTATTTTTTGAACTACTTTTTGCATGTGGTCTACAGACTTTTCAGTTTTCACTCCTCAATTCCAAAGCACAAATGACAAATGTAATAAAACTCACAAGCCAACAATCACATAAATTTGCCAGTAATTTGAAGTATGTTGCCAAGTAACACTCTCTACAACAAGTCCATTACAAATCCAAAGAAAACCAATGCATAAACTGAAATCTATTTTACATGGTATGATGCTAAACGTGGCTTACAGGATGATTTTGTCAAACAGTTCAAACATGACAGAAACATGAGCAATATCGAATTCTAGTTCGATTTGGCCCTCCGACATCTGCATATTAATCGGCCGTCCAGCTTTGCTCCACAATTTCCCTTACTCTACGATTATATTCTCGCTTCATCTCAGTGAACATTCGAGCAGCTTCAGAATTCGCAGGAGAATTCGGATTTGGATCGCATAACAATGACTGTGATAAAAACAAAAGAGATAAGTCAAGATTGTTTTGAATAATTGATATTAATATGAGATTGAAAAGTACAAAATGCTGGGAAATTTTAGGTGAGCCTATAGACATCATCTAATTGTGCATTACAAGGTTTATTCTATTGAGCTTTAGGCATCTCATTCTCGTGAGCATTGCAATTTATAGATGATCCAATATTCTATTTGCTTTGAAAATACTCTGATTCACGGTCCAAATATGCTAAATCTCACTTTCTTACATGGAAAGTGTAAAAACTGCAATCTACTGTGTCTCTATTAATCCAGGTATGCTTCGGCAAAACTCTTTACTTTATAGACTTGACATGTGACATGTAATGTTTGCTACCCCTACTATACACGGGGGATACAATAAGCATGCGAATGTTTCAAGTGACAACTATCCTTTGGACTGTTAGTGACAACTATCCTTTGGACTGTTTTCACACTGGATTGGCTTGTACAGCTGTAATATTACAGCAAATTATAGTACTAGTCGAAATTCATTCCAAAAAAATTACTCCATGAAGCTTCAATGACACATTTCAGAGCAATATTTATCATAATCAAGCAGTAATTAAAAATAGTACAAGTTTTGTATTATCACCACAAGCCTTAAGTTTCAATACGAAATGGCGTACTAATATCACAAGGCTTTGATTGTGAATTTGTACCAACAACGAGAATGGCACCACAGCACACAATAAAATGATGACATGACCTCAAGCAAGTTAAAAGAGGCCCACCAACAGGATTAAATTTGACTTGAGCAATGGTATCAGGATGGTTTCGGTTACGTAAGAATCACAACACAATTATTGCAGGTCAAATGACTATGTACTTGACAAATGTGTTTAACAAGTTCATAACACCCAAAGGGTCGATAATTTCCATGAACTTATGAAACAGTTAGATATCAAGCTAACATGATTTAAGAGAAACTCAGACAAGGAAATGGCAAAATTTTGCTTTATAATCCTTTTAACTTCTAGAAGATATTGAGAGCAAAGTGGTATCAACTCTACATACCAAAAGAAATCATTCAACCTTTTAAACATCCTTAGAGTCAGAATAAGCACCAATAAACACTGGTTTTTACTCTCTCAGCAATGTTTGCTCAAATTTCAAAACTTAAAGTTAGGAGAAAAATGAAACCAAGCGCACCCTTGTTTAATCATAGAGTTCAAAAAAAGATTTTTGAACTATCAACAAATTACATGTATAAACATTATTGCAAAAAGAGTGCAACATTCCTTTGATCACAAAACCAAGTAACACAAATGTCTTTCTAGTTGCACATTCCTTTGATCACAAAACCAAGTAACACAAATGTCTTTCTAGTTGCTACGTATCAGTAGTCCACTATCTACCTTTGGTCATTTTAGTTAGCAATCAGCACGGAATTCAGGAAAATGATATCACAAACTTAATTCAATAAACAGAAGGTACCTGGACAGAGGTGAGTATAGCTGCAACATCATAGATAGGACTCCACTGATTTTGAAGGATGTCCAAGCATATACTTCCATCTGCGTAAACTGATAAGAAAAAGTATAATCGAGAATTTGAGCTCGAGATTAAGCAAACATAACCAAGTTTGAATTAAGGGAAGCATCTTACTATTAGGATGGAACATTCGAGAAACAAATCGAACTGTTGGTGGTTTGTTAGGGTAGTCTTCCGAGAACTGAAGTGTCAACTTAAAAGTTCCTATCACAATCAAAGCATGGTGACATGGTCATCATTTGTTCTGCATATCATGACAATAATAGGCGAAGAAGATACTGTTACTTGCATTTGCCCAACGAAAATATTAACTTTTCTTTCCTTTTCCGATGCTTACCCATTATTTATTTATTTAAGTGTTTATTTGCATGTTGGCAGAGTTACCGAAGGGGATTAAGCTCAAAACACATTGCTTTACCGGGGAGCGCAACTTTATCAAGGAGAAGGCAGTTTGGATCATTCTCGCTTGGTAAAGACTAAAGAACAAATTGCATGAAGACCTGGAGACTCTTTGAAACAAGACAATGGTCCTATAACCAATTAATAGAAGAACCACATAACAAGCTTTATCTCAATATTATTTTTAATTGGTCCATCAATAGATTCTTTTGTAAGAGAACGGATTGATTTCTAAAAGAACAGATTCGTTCTAGAAGAACATTCAAGCATCTTTGGCATTTGAACTAACTCTATTGAAATGTTAGCACCACCAAATTTCACAACGGGGAATGAGGCATATCACATTACCACAGTAATCTAGTGTTGGGTGTGTTGTGTTCGATGAAGATAAATTCTTTTAATTGAACCTATTTTTTTTTCATACAGTACATATTACAAGTGCGAAAATAAACACTGCAATATAGATTTACGAGATCAGCGAATGAGAAGTAGATAATGGATTAGTAATCATCTCAAATTTTTACCAGGAATTAATAAGTGGCAGCTTCTTAAATTTGTTCTATAAAAACATATACACCAGAAAAAGTCACTTAAAAAGGGTACAATCAGCAAGATTTTCTGCCTTCCTCAGAGAGTAAATAAACATGTGTAAACAAATGAAAAATACATCAATATTTTAAGCCAAAAAAAAAACTGAATTTCCAAAAATGTCCAATCATGAAAATGACTCACCTCCATCCCAAGGTGTATCCTCAGGACTGCAACCACATGAGAAAAGAAACAACAGAATTGATCATGCGACTATACTTCTTTTTTCGAAAAATACAATAAAAATTAAACAGAAAAATCCCTGCTAGCCAGTCGCTTCTGAGTTGTCTTACAGTCATAGACTTTTTAACTTAAAATTCTCATAATTATGCAAATTAAGATTTCAAGATGTAGCAATACCGATTCTCCCTACTTTTATCTCTCTCTTTTTCTTCTAATTCTATCAGGGTTTTTTTTTTTTATCTTATTAGGTATACTAGGTGGACATCAGTGCTTGCAAATTGGCTTCCTAGACTGAAGATTAAGATTTATGCAGCACTCAAAAAGACCTCACAAACCTCTTATTGCCATGAGATGGAAAAGATTCCTAATTAGCAGCCCTCCCAGTTTTAAGGGATTTTCCCAACTTCAAGAGTAAGATTGATCCAACAAACCAAGAAAATGTATGTGTCGCGGTAACCCAATATACACAAAAGCAATAGCTCACCCAAATATAACTGCGTTCCAGAGCATGATATTGTTGTCCTGTGGCGCACCACTAATTCCTGCCGGTGGATCCTGCTGCAACCTCTTGAAGTCCCTCATCAGCCTCTTCCTAGCCGCAGTCGACATTTTAAACTACAGATAGCAATGATTCAACATTAATCACAACAAATAAGAAATCAGAAGACTTATTAACTAAAAAAGGAGGATAAACAACAAATAGAAACATTTTATCTTCCTGTCCAATAATTCTTTGCGATTCAAAATCAACTGGATTCAAAAGGCATGCAGCTCCAACTTAGAATCCAAAATTTATTATAAGTAGAAACCGATATATGTAGCTATTCACCGCTTTAAAAGAAGATATTCTGAAAATTCCACCCAGATATAGCATCACCAAAAGAAATTTCATTCAAGGAGAAACAGGATAACTGCAAATATAATTCATACGATTTTCAAGAAACCCCTCCAACATACCAAGAAGGAATCACCACACGAACAAAAAAGAAGAAAACGAAAAACTGAAGGGTTCTGTCTCCCATCACAATAAAGATTCTCAATAGTTTCTTTGGTCGCTAGATCTGATTCCAACTAATTACTATCATCATCATCATAAACACCATAACTATACGTGAGTGTAACATACAAAAAGGGATGGAGATTTTACCTTTCAGGAATGAAATGAAACCCTTATTGCGAGGGTTTGAGCTGCAGAGATGTAGAAAAATGGAATGAGGGAAGCACGAGCTTTCTCTATTTATGTCCACTGCTCGATGCAATGATTAAATATCTTTCTACAATCTTACGTGTTTGATTTTGATTTAAGTCATCCAATCAAATTAAATTATTGTGAAATCAAACACAAATTAATTTTTTAAAATAATTTGTTTAACCCACATTTTGTGTTTCAGTGGTTAATAAATGATTATCTCAAACATATTTTATAGATGAGCTAATTGTAAATAACCCCTTGTAGTTTGTCAAATAAGTAAATTATCCTCTGTGATTTGAAAATAGATATTTTATCCCATATGATTTACAAAATGGACAGTTTACCCTTGTGATTTGAAAATAGACATTTTACACCCTTGTGATTCGTGAAAATAAGCATTTTACCCCTTATAGTTTATGAATATATGTGAAATACACCCTACACATAGGAGTAAACTGTCTATTTTGTAAACTACAGGAAGATAAAATGCATATTTTCACAAATCACAGGGGAAAATGCCTATTTTCAAACTGCATTGGGTAAGTTATCTATTTTGTAAATCAAAGAGGGATAAAATACCTATTTTCAAATCATATGAGTAATCCACATATTTGAGAAACCATAGGGAATAATCTGCCAAAAATCCTTTTATGAATTATGTATTTGTTTATATTGCTGAAATATTAATACAGTTATCATATTTATCATATGTTGATAATATTTTTGATAAGTTAAATTAATTTTAAAATAGTACGGAGTACATTGTATCAATTAACAAGATTTTTGTTATTTTAGTGACATGAGCTTTACTTTGTTATTTTTTGTGGCTTTTTTTTTAACAGAAACTTATAGTATACTAATAGAACAATCAAGTATAACGAAAATTTAGCCACAATCGCCCAAAACATGATAAAATAATCCAAAACAACGTCAAAGATAATCACATAGCAGCAGCACTGACTAAGACACATCTATTAAAAGGTGGACGAAAAAGTGAAATAGTAACTAGAGTCACCGTAGCAACACAAACACAAGACATTGATCAAAAGAGTGCAAAGATCACATGAGACAATCCAGGTCCTCTCAAATCAATTAGCCCATGGTATCAGAAGGTACAAATGAGGACAAACGAGAAGCATAAACTAATAAAGAACAAACAACCGAGCGCTTTTGCTTACGAAAGGTTTTCGTGAGATTTTTCACATTTGGTACTTTTATCTGCTTATCTGCTATATCATTGTATAGTTTTTGTGTCGTCTAATAATAATGATTTTACTCAATGTTGTCTTGTTGTGTATATCTTTGATTACATGCTTGTCATTCCTTTGTTCATTTTGTGGTGATTATTTGGTCATGTTTCACTCCTAACTAAGGCTACCAGAAATTTTAACCAACGATTATCTCTCAAGTTTGTGTATATTTTGTTGGTTTCCACAAATGCCCTTCTAAATTATTGTACTAAATTAAGTTTCTAAAACAATCATTCTAGATTTTTTTTTCTTTTTGAAAATGACCAAAATACCCACTTGGCATGAATTTTTCAATATATTTTATTAATTGCTACCAATGAGTAAGTTGGTGTCACAGATTGTTCTTATTGATAATCCTATATAATACTCTTATTTTCAAATCTCTTTTTTATCTTGATTGGTTACTATTCAAAAGCATATGTATATTATTAGGACAATAAATACACACGATTTATATAAATATTACTACAATCAAATATTAAAAGTGTCGGAAAAGATGCATAATGAAATTAAATTAAGCATCGGAAGATCAAACAAAAGGAATCCATAAGTCGGACAATCTGGAGGCCGTGATCGATCATCATGTGTCGGCGTAATCGATCGCGCATATGAGAAAAATAAAGTATCATAGTGCGGACGCAATCGATCGCGTCTGGCATACTTGAAAAAAGAGTGTGTGATCTAGATTTGTTGGTTGGGTGCGTCCCTTTCACGTGCAGATGCATTTTTTTTATGAAATGATGCTTTCAAATAGTGTCTTTTGGTGATATATCTTGATCTAGTATAAATGGAGCATATTCCTCTTGGATTTATAACATTAATTTCAAGTTATATATCGGATTTAAAGAGCAAAATTTGTGCATATTGTTCTTACTAATCTCTTGTTCAAGTTTGAATGTTTTTAAACATTTGTGGTTTGTAGATTCGTGATTTGAAGTGCTTATATCACAAATCATAGTCTTTATATCTTTGGAAACGGATTGCCGCTTAACCGTAAACATCATAATATGACAATATCGTTTCAAGAACAAAGGGTTGAATTTTTGCCTCAAAAATCAAAGTCATTTGTTATCTTGCTTGTTATATCTAAAGATACATCCTGAGATATTATTCCTACAAAAATATAATATATTCTACTCAATTTTTTTTATCTAATCACTCATTAAAGTAATCAGATTATAAATTACTCTACATCTTATTTTAATATTTGAAAATTTCATATAAATTTTATAAAATTATAATAATAACATATTATACATTAAACATCGTTTTATACATTGATAATAGTTGTATTACAATAATTTTTAACTAATCATCCCTAATTATCACATCGCATCTATCAAATTGTGTCTAATAGAGATATTACTATACGTGTACTTTGCGCACAATCATGCGCCAAGTGATTAATTGCCATATCAGAAAAGAAACTCATAGTTTTCTCCGTAATGAGAAGCAGAAGCAACATTTAACAGAAACTTTTCCCGTTGATCTCATTTCCCTTGCCTTTTCTTTCACAATGGATACTTGACCTTTTCTTTTCTCCTGGATTTGTGCCTTTGCTCCATCGGCTAAACGATCAATCCTCGATATCTTGTTCTGGTAATGTTTCATGTTTCTTGATTTCCTGATCTCCAATTCATTCTGCAAAATAACAATATGGAGAACTACACTTAACTGATGTGATTTACAATGAAATCCAATGAGTTTTTATCGAATCATGCAACGGGTAACCATGCAAACCTCTCGTCTTTCGAACCGAAGTTTCTCTTTCATTTTCTTCTCGTTTTCCCAAGCTTGAATCTCCGTGTACATCTTCTCATATCTGCAACTTAATTAAGAGGTTCATCCCTACGTAAACTATTCAGATTCTATATCAATCTATTGAGGCATGAAGCTGTGTTTTGGAATTCACGCACCCAGGGACGAGGGTCGGAGGCATGGTTATCCAAGCTAGGTAGAGCTACAAGGCTATCACGATTTAGAGGATTTGGCTAAAAATTTGTACGGACTACAGCCCACCCTAGCCCATAGAGAACCACCTGGTTGGGTTCTCCTAGTGGGAGGTCGAGGGGAGGACGAGCGGGATTAAGAGGACAATAGATCCATCTTTTATAATCTTTCTAATGTTTGTATTATTATTAGTCATATTAACGTAAGAAGAAATCAAACCAATGAACAATAATACCGTTTTTTAATCTTTATCATTTGAGCTTCTTCCCAAGAATCTGCATTTCTACGTACCCTCGAAGTTTGCTTCGACCTTTCATCCTTGAACAGGATTGGTGTAGGCCACGAAAAGGATGAAGTCATGTTACCCCTTTGAGATGGTTTCCTTATTGAAACTTTTCATACCAAAATTACATGAGGATCTTTCAATCTCGAGAATTTACGCATCGACGATCACCTAAAATCAAAAATAGAAGAAATTTACCTGTTTTTGCTGGTCTAAATGGCTCATCTTTTCTAGTACTTGCCTTCCTCCAATACCCGGAACCGGCTTCTTGCGATTCCATGGAATGTATGGCATACGCAGACGCAGCTAGCGCAGTAGCAAATTCGATATCATATGATTCAGATCCACGTCTCATTTTCGGGCTACAAACTTTCAAGAAATATGATGGTTTGCACTTCTAGTGTGTGAAATTTATATTGAGATTAAGATAAAGTTTATTTTCCAAAATGAATCAGAATATTAATAATGATCTATCTTAGAATCGAGGCCTTCAATCCAATTAGAAATAAATGTAGGTTGCCTTTTACTCACTATTCACTAAAGCAAAGAATTTTTGATAAATTAACTTTTGAACGTGGATGCTTGTGAACATTATGTTTCGATTCCTTGTTTGTTTGGGAGATTTCTTGTAAGTATACGTTGTGAGATTGAATGTGTGCTGCCAACGTTCTCTTAAAAAGAAGTACAGCCAGACTATGATGCATGCATATTGAAATCTAGAACCATGTAAAATCAATAAAAATATTCTTACTAAATTCAAGATAATACCAAAAATATAAATTAATGTATGTCATTGGAATCATCATAGTATCACTACTACTAACATTACTACATATTACTTTAATTAATATAAAGTGTAACAAAACACGTCCAAATAAAAGATAATACCAAAAATATTCTTACCAAATTCAAAAAAAAATACAAATGTAAAATAATATATACAAATGTATATCACTAAAATCATCATAGTATCACTCATACTAACAACAAATGTATATTACTTCAATGAAAATAAAGTTTAACTAATACGTCTAAATTTTATTTTAGTCAAACTTTTATAAATGTACAATTAACAGTTTAACACCCAAAAATGTCCATTCTGTGTCGAACACCCCCATTGGTCGTGTCCGACACGGGTGTCCGATTTTGAGGGTAGTGTCCGACTCGGGTGTCCGATTTTATTTTTTTAATAAAATTAAGGGCACATCACGTGGCGTGTCCGGCACGTGTCCGATTGGTGTCCTAGAAATGTCGGTGTCCGAGAAGTATCTGACATTGCACCGAGTTATTTTTCGAAGTGCCCGTGCAGCCAAGGTTTTTTGTTGCTACCCCAAGAGGCAGTGCCTTGGGGGGTCTATCCAACATATATTGAGAATATTACATTTGGAATAGTCTCAATGTATAATAAGATGTACTCCTAAGGACACTACCTTTAAATGTAGCATCAAATAAACTGTAAAGCCACCAAGTCATGGTGCTTAAAAGAGTCTTTCCAAATCTGTCAAAAACTCATTTTACATTAGGCACATGTCTCTTCGCCTTGTGGTATCAGTGTCTCGATATGGGACAAGATCTCAAGTTCGAAGTCCGTGTAAAACTCAAGAAAAACCTCATTTCACATTTTAAAAAAAAATTAGAAAAAAATAATAAATTACTTATCAGGATAATTTACCCTGAAAACCCACTCTCGATTACATCTCAATTAAGTACATTAATAAAATAAAAAAAAATCTAAAACATTTTATTAGAGTTACTAACTTAGAATTAAGATTATTTTCCCATCAAATTAAAACAATGTCTTTTTTAAAAATATTCCTTCATGGCCAACGACAATGTCCCTATTAAATCTTCCTTGCGACAGTCCAGCTACATCGTTAATAACACATATACACCAGATTATAATAGAAGGCGAACATATTTATGTTACGTAGTAATTTGAGACAACCCAGATTCCAACAACATGGAGATAAAATATTTTAACTTGTACATTTGTATGTACATGCATACATATACATACATGTGCGTATAGAAAAATAATAAAGAAAATGTTATTGTCAGAGAAATTTCCATGAATTAAAACCTGTCCAAAATCACGTCCCGAATCTTGTCCGAATCATATAGAAATATGGAATGCATATGAGAGCTATGAGGTATTAGAAACCGGTGAAAGACATGCAAACAGTAACATAATGGAAGGTTACACAATATAGGATAGGCAGCCATGTCTACTGTCTTCTACTTTCCAAGCAAACGGCGACCACGCTGCGTAACGCCTTTCACTCGGATATTTAGCACCTCAACATCATCTTGAACATTTTCGATAGCTTTGGTCTGTCTGCAGTCGTTCGTAATCAGAATGAATTAATTAGTATCTCCAATACATAATTTATTTGATTATAGTTTTCAAGTCGTGATACAATGTGTTTTCACACGTACACACCGAGATTTGCACAACTTCGAAGGAAGGGAAAATAAATTCAAGAGAAGGTTGAATAACTAGCCTGTCAATTTCAGATCCCATGTCTACAGCCATATGCTTTAAATCCCCCAATATGTTACTTAAATCTGAGAGGGAATCATCTTGTTTGGCTTTCTCAAACTGGCGTATAATCATGCAATTATAATCAGTTGCGCGTCAAAACAAGTAAAAGTTGTTCTTCGATATATCAACCCTTTATTTCTTGAAACCCAAAATATTAAACATGAGAAAGCATACCTCAACTTTCTGCAATGCATTTGTGGGTTCGTTAGGTGGTGTACGGCTATGAGATCTTTCGTTGGAAGTACGAGTCAACCCCAATTTTTCTCTTTGCTCCAAGTGATTGCCCTTTCGTTGCACCGGATCTACAAAATAATCGAAGCATTAAAGCCAAGACTGTATAAATAAAACTGTAAATATAAAATCTTCAATCTGGTCTACGAATATAAGAAGATCAGCCTTGTTGGGATGTTTGACGAATGATAAATATAAAGAAAATGGCCATGTACCTCGAATGATTACAGGGCCGCCTATTGGGCGAGTTTTCTTCGGCTTCCACGTCTTGGAGAACATGCCCCCAAGACTCCCCATGAGCTTTTCACCCTGTGACAAATAAACACATGGTTTAGGACCAATAATTACAAACAGCAAAGACATAATGGGCACAATTTGCCAAAGCATTAACAGATCTAGGAATGATGTACCATCATAACCTCGTCGCTCGTCGGTACAGAGACAAGGCGTTATTCAGACTCACTTAATTTATTCACATCATAGGCACAGAGACGAGGCATAATTCAGATTTACTTGACTTGGCTAATCCATACATTTCAGAGGGTAAATCCAATATCAACATCACTATTGGTTTCACAACGCCTAGAGCATTTTCTACACGTCCTCCTATAACCAAGAAGATATTAATGAAGACTACTTATTAGAAAGTTTTGACACAATGAGGAAGAACGGAAATGATAGTAAATCTGAGTTGCTAAGTATATATTCAAGAAGCCCATTTTTCTAGCCATCAAGGAGATCAAAACAAATGCATGCATATGAAATTCATTAGAAAGATGAGCATACGTATTAGTGACGAATGCGAGAAACAGATAATGCCTCAGTGAGTTTAGACGAGCAAGTAAAAACTAAGTTGAATCAAATATAGGAGAGTTTACCACAGAGGAGAAAGAGAGGATCATTCTCACAGAAAAGATGAAGGAAAAAAATTCATGCTTAAAATGGAAAAACCAGGAAAATTGCTACAAATTAGTACTGAGGGAAACTAAAGGAAGTTGAATGAAAGAACTTGAGTTCAGACTTTAACCTGAATTCTTGATTCAACACCTCAGCCCCCTCTCCTTAGAAATAGAAGATGGATACAAAACTGAATAATTCAAAATTTTAAGCCAGGAAAAGATTAAGGTCAAAACTTAGAATTAGGTATCCAATAACACGCCTTTCAGTGAGTCAAATATTGGGACACATTTGAACTTTGCACATGTCCCACATATCTTTAGCTTCTAATATGCAACCGTTTCTGCATCACCAGAAAAGAACAAAAAATAATTAACATACCCTAGTTAGGTCATGATCGATATCGGCAGCAACCATGTGAGTCCTCGTAATCTGTTCTCCCTGTTGATGCAAATTGATCAAAGTTTTAGTAGCCTCTTCTCTCATATCTTCAGCAATTTTGAGACAACTGTTGACAGTATTTGTAGTCTCTTCCGCCTTATATACAGCATAGGTTTCCAAGTCCTGCACGGTTTGGTTCTCCAACCCCCCCGAGTCCTGGAAATCATTCTTGTACTTGTTTCTAGCCTCCGAAGAAAGAAAATACTTCGATGATGTGGTCCCTTTAATCTCGTCATCACCAAAAGGGTTCGAGCTCGAATTTGGTGTCATGGGAGAAGGGTCTGAGGAGGTTCGTCTCGCGGATTGAAGGGCTTGCTTATTGTCTGTTTCATCATCTGAATCAAAGGGATTAGAAGTGGGTTTATCAGGGACGTTTGGGTCGACTGAGTGGTGTTTCGAGAACCTGTGCAAGGGGGATTTCTTGTGGCCAAACATTTTATACCACCAAATGAATGTAGGATCTAAATAGGATATGTTTTGATAGTGAGTCTGCACACCGTATCAACAAAAGAATATATTCCGAGTTCGTGAAGTTCCTGGGAATAAAAAATAATATGTCATACTATAACAACACGCAGAAGCAATAAATGGAAAAACACAAAAAAATATAGCATGTTGATAGAACTATTGAACAAATAAAAGAAAGAAAAACAAAGATTTGACCAGCACACTCAAACTGATAACGTAAAATAAAATCAATATTATACGATTCACAAAATGAAGTAGCACGGTTCCGTCAAGTGAAAAAGACTATTGAGACATAGACATAAAAAGGCCCCAGCTAGTGCATTATTCCGTAGATATAAAAGTAAAAACTTTCAGCCGTTCTCAAATCTCAACTATAGCATAATTGATGATGATTTCTATGATAAAGAAATTCAAGATCCAGGTTAATGTTATATTTCTATATCATATACAAGCACAATAGAAAAAAGATGAACCTACAAACTACACAAGTAATTAACCAGTTAGCTCTCTTTCTTTCTGATTACTATGCAATAGCAACTTTGCCAGCCAAAAGATAACAAACAAACAAACAAAAATCTTTGCTAGTTGCTACAAAGCAAGCGATTTATCAAGAAGGACGTGAATATTCCCTTTTTAATCGGAAAGGTTGCATCATATTCAAGCACTAAAAATACGGCATGTAATCAAACTAACCCATAAAATAAAGGGAAAAACTAAAAAAACACGACAAGAGGTCTTACTGTTGACCAACAACGACCAAATCAGTTAAAACAAACATCGCCACAAACTGTAAAGATCATCTCTCTCCTTAAGCAAGAAGTACAAAACACCCAGAAAGGGGAAAAAACAAACCAATCAAACAATTATTTTTCACACAAAAACTAAAGATGGAAATTTTGGAACTGGGTCACACGTAGAACACAGATTTATTTCAAGTTCTTGCATATTAAGAAAGAAAAACAGGCGGACATACCTGAAATATTAAAGGGATAACTTAGAATCGGCGAGCTTCAAAAGGGAAGCCTCTTTCTGAAAAATTCAACGACGAGACTGCGGGGAAATGAATTTGGATTCTGGAACGGGAATAAATAAATGATGAAAAATCGTTGTTCAGCGACTTGGTAAGAGCCAAGACCCAAGATCGTAAGAAACTGGTTGGATATTTCTAGTGTTCAAAACTGCCCACGCCTTGAATTTAATAATAATTTGATATTTTTTTCCTTCATAGGGCATTAACTTATTATTATTATTTGAAAAAGTTTGTATATTTAAAAATGAATTTAATAATAATTTGGTACTATTATTTTTTTCATAGGGCATTAACTTATTATTATTATTTAAAAAGTTTGTATATTTTTTTTAAAAAAATACTTCTAATAGTTTATTTTTTAATATTGTAACATCTTTTTCCGAAATATTTACCAATCACTTCCACATTTCGTAAAAATTTCTAAAAATCTTATCACACAAAGTCGAACTTGATTAAATGAGTTAATTAAGAAATAAAAATAAATTTATGTTTATAACTTTTATTAAAGACACCTTAATTTTTTAAAGAAAAGAAGAAGAATTATATATCTTTTTAATTTCTTGGTTATTACTTTTAACATACTTTTAAAATAATATAAAAGGGTAACAAAAAATGATATTTTTTAAAATTTAAATGCACATTTATGGAGGTGAGGATTAGATTTTCAATTTCTTTAAAGTATTTAATTAAGAATTATTGAATAAATTGTTGTGAAACATTAAAATAAGCTAGCGGTGGAGTCAACCCATTCATATTGGATCTTTTCCAATGCGAACATTGAATTCTCAGTTCATCCACTAATGCATCTTTACACACGCATTCGTTTAAAATAAAAATAAAAACCCAAAATGTCAATCGGTCGAGAGCCGCGTTATTTGATCATATTGAAGCATAAAGTAAAAACATATAATATACGGATATTGATACTACGATACAGACATGACATAACATAAATTTTACAAAATACTAAAATCCATTTTTATAATTCTATAACAATGTAAAAACAACAAAAAATATTCTTACCAAATTCAAGAAGCTTATAAATAAATACATCACTGGAATCATTATAGTCACATATACTAATACCAAAGACATATTACTTAAATTAACATAAAATTTAACAAGCACATCCAAATAAAAATAACACTAAAAATATTATTACCAAATTCAAGAAACATACAAATAAATATTTGTTGATGTTATAATCAATCGATTACCACTAAGCTAAAAGCTATAGCTGGTGGCATAGGCGCAACTTCAAACCCTTATAAATGACAGCGCAAAGCTTCGTACTAAGTGACATGTGGACATGAGAGATTGCACACTACATGAGTCAATGGGTCAGGCTGTTAAGCAAGTGGACAACAGATGACACACATCTTCGTCCACGAGTGCACATAAGGGCTTACTGGGCGCAGCACACCCAATAACTGAAAATCATCATAATATCACACGTACGAACACAAAATATATATTACTTCAATTAATATAAAGTTTAACAAACAAGTCCAAATTTTATTTTAGTCAAAAACTTTTTAATTTGTATAATTAAATCCCAAAAATGTCCTTTTCGTGTCGGACACGGCTAGACATGACCATTGGCCATGTCTGACACGTGTACGAGGAGTGTTCGATGGGTGTCGGTATCCTGTAAGTGTCTGTCACTGCACCGAGTAATTTTTAGGAGTGTCAGTGTATCTTATGTAAAAACTAAGAAAATAGGTTAATATACTTGATTCAGTATAGGTTAAATGAGGGAGAATTTTTTGTTTTTTTAGTTATACATAGAGCTTCAAGGTTTATACTAAAGAATCTATAATAATTATTATAATCCTATTGAAATTCTGGATCTCTGTATAGATTTATAGAGTTTTAGAAAGTCAAGTTTGAATAACATCTGACTTTTTAGAACTTTACGAAAGTCTATTTTATATACCACCAGACTTCTATAGAGTATATACTGTATAGCACAATTATAATATGATAGTGTAACGGTGGACCAACTAACTTATCATGGCAATCGCATTCAGAAATTAGCCTGACTGTAAGACTAGTCGGGTGGATCATTCGAGCTCCTAATTTTCATTAGGTGATATTGAAACATACATGAAACATGTTTAGACCGATTGATTGAACTCGTGGTCGCATGCACCCTTACGCATTAACATGCACTCTTACACATTTTAAGGATAGTTTGAAAAATGATATTGAAACATTATTTTTTATTTATGATATTTTTTTAAAAAAAGTTTTTTACTAATATTGAAATGATTATATTTTAAAATCTTGATCAAATAACGGTTATTTTCAAAATCCCTACATTCTCGAAAACAATGGGATATACAAACTACAGTTGCATAATAGAACCTGTCAAATAAGAGAACATAAGCCTACTTGCAACTTTTTAATTATAAATATAAACTTCACATGAGCAAAATTTATAAAAATAGACTTCACATAGGCAAAATTTGTATTTCAAGTGGTATTACAAATTAGACATTAATGCGAGCATAGTCAATGAAGCACACATTAACCTACAATAATGTATTTAATTGACATAAATTAAATAATAATTAAGTATCAAAGGGAAAGGAGAAGGGTAGCCATGTTAAATGGTAGGCGACTAAAGAACCACTTTTAGCTTACTAGTTAAGTTCTGATTGAAGTCATATTTTATTTTATTTTTAGATACTTAGAAAAATGATACAACTACTAATTAATCCCAATGAATTGAAGTAGACTATATAAGCAATAGAGATGATCAAGTTGAGTCGGTCACATGCATCAGTTTTCTCCAAGCGCTTTTATCACTCAATATATCCTCTTTAAATCCTTTGAACTCCAAGTTTTTGCATGCCATGTCTTCTTTGGTCGTCATATCTCTATCGTGAAATGACCAAAATCAATGGACTCCACTCGACGCACAGGTGCATTGCTAGGCCTACGTCATACATGACCAAATCAACATAAGCAACTTTCTTGCATCTTATCTTCCATATAAACTACAACTACTTAAAAAAATGATACATATAAAAAATTCATATTTAACACATACGTATCTTATTAAAATACTAGTTAATTTGGCACCGCGCAAGACGCGTTGCAAGTGAACTTCTAATCTGATATATATGACCAACAAAGCGTCAAACACAAGTTCAACAGACAGCTCAAAAGGATAAAAAGATGGTTCATACGTATTGACATACATAATAGTACATAAACAACACCAAACAGGTTGGACTAAACAAAAGTCAGTCACAACAGTGCACGATAGCAAGAGTTGGCATCAGATATCCTAGTAGGTCTCAATAGACTCCTAAATAAAAGTCATCTACAAAAGTGGATTATAATAGTAGATGACATCAAATATCACAACAAAAGTGATTCTCAACAAACTTCAAAACCAATCAAAAGTTATTCGCAAGAGTTTTCAAAATGATGATGGTTCATTTCATAATGCAGATATGAGTTCGGTATCTCATAGCAGGAGCGAGCATTGCATAAGAGGAATTATAATTTATGTTTATTATTGTAGTTGCATTATTTTAGGATATTGCTCTTATATTAATTGGTATAGCCAAATGATTAATGGATCATCCTACATTTATAATTATTTATATACTTTCTCACAAATAATGAATCTCGATGTGACTTCCAAATCATTATCAAATAAAAACAAGTAATATATAATTATCATAATTTAATATCTTCTAAAAAAATTATATAATCTCCTTATACCTGAATTCGATGCCAAACATCATAATAAATGTAATTTAGAACAATCACATATTAATAATGAGTCGTAGGCAAGCCAAAAATCAAAATGTATACAAACAAGCAAACTGGCGACCTGTAATCTAACAAAAATCATCATGCCAAATATTTTATAAAAAATTATTATTAAAGTTTGCCAGGACGAAACCCTATTTTGAATCCTCTTTTTTTTGTTTTTTAAATCAATTCATATAAAAATTTATTATTAAAGTTTGCCACGACGAAAACCCAATTTGAAATATCTATTTTTTTAAAAATCAATTCATACTTGACAAAAACAATAAATTTTTTCTTAAAAAAGAGAACATTTTAAATTTAAAAAATTGAGATAAAAGGGATGGACTGTTGGGTCAAGAGTCAAATCTTTTCAAACAAATCAGTATTTATGTAAAAATAATAATAAATAACAAAATAAGATGGACATTTACGGTTCGCGGAATAGTATCCGATTGAAAAAATAACAAAAAAATGAAATTGAATTAACAAAAATAAAAGAAAAAATAAAACTAAAAAATCAAATAAAAAAAAACGAAAAAAAAGCCGGAACGGTTACTGTTTATTGGAACAGTTTATTGGAACAGTAACCGTTCCTGGCTTATTATATAGTAAATATGACATTCCAATTGTGAAAATAAGATATTAAATGACTTTGTGTACACTATAAAATGGCTTCCACATGCCAATTTTCAATAACTCGTAATCTCCCTTCATTGCCAAGTCAAAATAATTACAGCACAAGAATTTAGGTTCCGGATGATGCAATGCATGCCGAGTTGGTGGGTTTGATGCTGTGCCCTTACATACATATCAAATTTTTCGATAGTTTTACCCGATGGTAATGCCATGAGGTAGTAACCCACTGATCGTGCAAAGTAAAAGCTACTGAAAAATATTAATAAATTTTTTATTAAATGTGTTTTCATTAAACCCTGTAATCAATTAACAACAATAATATTAATTGGTAAATCTGATATTACAAAAAAGAATTATGAGAGCATGCCCTTGCTTTCGTTCTGTCTTCTTATCTCTCTTCATCACTCTCTTTCAGGATAACAAATACGCTCCAGACTTCCTAGAAAATTAAATATATTAAAGATCAAACTTACATAATTTGGAAATACCAAAAAAAATTGAAAGAAATGAAAGGAAATGTAACTTCAGAGCTGATAGCCTGATAGGTCTAATAGTATTGCTAGTGCTTAGAAAACTTAAAATTTCTGTAGCGAATTATTGATTCTGCACATTGGTGAAAATGTTAGCAAGACCATTATCGGTTAGAGAGAAGGTCGAGCAACGGTTTATGCTCGTGTCCATTTTCGTGATCGTTGCTGATCCCAATCCACCATTCTTCATCAACAGGAGCAGGCAAGTTGAGATCAAGAAAGTCCTGAGTGTTTGAGGCCGGCTTTTGAATCTCAACAGGTCGATGTGTAGTGCTTTTCAGCTGATCTGCTATCAAATGTGATCTCTGGTGCCCACCCAAAGCCTGTCCTGATGGGAAAATCTTGAAGAATTCATGCTCCTTAATTTTCAGGAATTCAACTTCTGGTGCAGTTTCGGTGGCAAAAACACCAATATTTTCAATGATTTTATTACTTAGAATTGGTGAATTTTCGGTTTCGAGGCTGTCGGTTTCAGTTCTTGGAGCACAGCAACCTTTGAACTTTTTGTGGCTAGCTCTGTGACCCCCTAGAGCTTGATATGAAGGGAAGGTTTTTTGGCAAGTCGTGCATAAAAATTTTCTGTCTTTCTCAAAATCATGGGAATCAAAAGGGCTATATGCAGATGGGGATTTGTAGCTTTCAACAGGCAAACTCGCTTCAGAATCATTTGAATCAATGCATTGTCTCTTGCTTGACTTAGTCTTGTTGAAATTTATCCCTTCAAACTGATCCAATCCACTTTTCTGGATCAGATTCCTCGGCGAGGTAATTTCAGATTCTTGATCAAGATTTTTCTTCTTTCTCGTGTTCTTGAGCTTATTTTTCAATTTCTTGAACTCCGACTCAATACAAAACGACCCTTTGCCAGAAATTTTACCAAATTTCTTGGCTTTCGACACATCCAAACTATTATAAGAGGAATCAGAAGAATTCATATCACCCCAATTTCCGGTATCCCTTGAAAGCATGATCAAACACAAAGCAACTTCTTCTCGCTTTTGCTGATCAATCTCAGAAACACAAGGCGAAAAATTTGCTAAAGACGACGAATTTGTAGTGGATGTGTACCTTTTCATTCTGTTTGACCTCTTTTTCTTGCAAAATGGAGCTTCTGATTCATTGTCAGATTGGCTATCCCGAGAATCATCTTCTGAACTATTTGCAATCTTTATGTTCACAGAGTGGGATTTCATATGGCCAAACAAAGCCTTCCAAGATTGAAAACTTTTGCCACATTCTTTGCAGAGTTTCTCTTGAAGTTTGTCTGCTTCACTTGACTTTGAGAATTTTCTTGTCTTCTTCGGACTCTCCCTTAGGCCACAACTACTTGGACTCCCGAATTCCGAAACTTTGTAAAATTTAGCATTGTTTTTGCCATCGGTAGGAGGTGGAGGTCTGTCTACTTGAAACTTATGATCTCGATCAGAAGAAATAT
Source organism: Haberlea rhodopensis (assembly GCA_907163345.1). Lineage (NCBI taxonomy): Eukaryota > Viridiplantae > Streptophyta > Magnoliopsida > Lamiales > Gesneriaceae > Haberlea > Haberlea rhodopensis. The sequence goes on from CAJQUN010000009.1 coordinate 1,798,428, forward strand.
TGATCAAATGAGACCTCATGTGGCCACCCAAAGATCTCCCACAGCGGAATCTTCTGTTGCAGAATTTGCAGATATGCTTCCGTTCTTCATCGCCCTCCATAGCCGAGTTGGATTCTTAAAGAAACAGAAAACACAGATCAGAAACAGATCGAGAAAAGTTCAACTTCCGGTTTACTGAAACCAAAAGAAACGGTAACGAAACAGCACAAAATCAAGAAACAAGAATTTAAGCTCAAACTTGAAGTGGGATCACGTTTCTTGAATCTTGAATCCCAAAAACTACAAACTCACATAAAGAACACAATGAATCTACTCTCAAAGCAGAACTGGGATTTCAGGTTTTGAATCTTGAACTGGTGGAGTCCGTGGAGAAGAAGAAATTTAATTTTTAAGATTCTTTTAACTCTCTGGAGTAGAACAAGATCCGATAAACAAGGAATGTATAAACGAAAATTAAAAGCTAGAAAAATGAAAAGAAAGGAAAGCTAGTTAGCAACTAAGGAAGACTCGCTCTTTGTTTCTCTCAAATTTTAAGCTACTTTTTACTAGTTGCAGAAGTAGTAGTAGTAGCTATAGGGTAGTTGAAAGTTGAAGAAATTATCAATTTTGAAGGCAGTGTCAGTTACCTTTGTTGCTTATGATGGCAATGAAAATATTAAGAAGATAAATAAATAAACAATATATACTAGTCATGACACAAAGCGTGGTGCCAGATACTAACATATTGGTCAATTTTTTTCTAATTTGTTCGAAAATAACATTTCAAATAACTGACTTTAACAAAATATTTTTTAAAAAACGATAATGCTACTGTAATTAAATGAAAAAAATTAATCAAAGAAATTGCTATAAATTTTTTTTTTTAAGAATAATATCCATCTTACTATAATTGAAAAAAATAACAATTGAAGTTGCTAAACATTGGAGTAGATCAAATACTTTTAGGATGTATGTACTCAAATATTTATCAACCGATTAAGATATATTTTTTCCTACTCGTTTCAGGTCAAACTCGGGCATGAACAAAAAAAAATTTAACCAACCGAGGCGGTCTATACCAAACCCACGCACCAACAACCGATTAAGATATATTTTTTCCTAGTCGGTTCAGGCAAAACCCGCGCTTCAACAATCGATATAGGTAAAATTTTCCTAGTCGATTCAAATCAAACCCGCACATGAAAAAAATTTATTTATCAAAAATAAAAGAAAATAACCAAAAAAAAGTAATATTCATCACTATTTATTAAAATAGTAACAAATAGTGAGGTTTTAGCCTCTTATTATATATTATATATAATATAATAATAATATATATAATAATAATATATATATTTACATATATATATATATATATATATTGAGAGTTGTCCATTGAGAAATTAGAAACATGATTTTCATGTGATTGACTATTTTGTTTGCATGTTCATTATCATCCGCGTTATATTCCACGTGTTCGACTTATATATGTCACATGTGAGGGGGTGTATTGAGAGTTGTCTCATATTAGACCGTATTAACTCTTTACAAGATATATGAGTTACTACAATAAGTTTTGAGTTACATATACGTATAGTAGTTGAAATATCTTTCTGTGGGAGGAGAAATCCATGCATGAAAGGGAAGATAAAAAGAGGTAAATAAAGCAAATACACAGGTTGCAGCACGTGTACTCCAACTGAGAATCCTACGCCAACCCAATCCAATGGCTCTTATTTTTCTAGTGTGGGGAGCAATCCAACGGCCCAGATTAAAAAACGGGGTCTGGTAATTTATTTACAAATTTTTTTAATGGTAGCAAAATATTTAGATTTTAATTTAAAAAAATGTGTTTAAGGAAAATTTTGATATATTATTCCACACATATTATAACTTATAGTATATTTTCTATTCTTAATATTCTTCTACGTGTAACATTATGGCTAATTTGATATATAACATTGGTTAAATATTATTTTTATTTGTGATCTTTTTTATAAAATTAACATGCGAATTTATAAATTTAAGATAGCATATACCAATTTCATGTCTTGTAATTAATTTACATACTTTTTTTTATAAATAAAGAAGTGCATAAATAATAAAAAATCAAAAGTAATCGAATTAAACCATTTTGTTGAAGACTCTTGTGAGTGGCTTAATTCCACTCTTTGTCGTTGACGGTTATATACTTTTTGACTTTATTCATTATAGTTTTTTCAGTTAATTTATCTAAATCTAAATTAAAGAAAAAGATTCACCAATTCTGCTTGGGGCCCACCTCATTATCTTGCTTCAAGCCCGGGAAATACTAGGCCGACCCCAACACCGGGTGACACAAAATTTAATATGGGCCCCACACCCAACATATGAATAGAATTGTCAAAATGGGCCAGGCCCAACCCAACCCGCCAAATAGGTGGGTTGTGTCAGCATTTTTAAGGCCCGTCAGCAGGCGGGCCTATACGGGCTAGCCCAAACGGGCCGTGGGTTTTGGCGGGCCAACCCGCTGGTTGGCGGGCTGGCCCACAGGTTGGCCCCATTTTTTAAAAAAAAAAAATTTTTGTTATTTCTTTTTTTAGGCTATAAAACTCAATATCACATTGAAGCATTCGATCTACTATATAATTTTCACTTGGTCTTACTTGAAAGTTGCAACAAGTATTTCAAAATTGAGTAAAATACTGATTCACTAATCAAGTTTTTTTGTAGTAGTGTTAATATCTAGATAAAACCTGAAACAGGTTTCAGTATTCTTCTAGCATCAGTTCCAGGTTCGGCAAGTTTAGATGGGAAATTTTTTTTTTGAAGTTTTTTTTTTAAAAAAAAAAATTAAAAATTTATTTTAAAAAAAAAGTAAAATAAAAATATATATATTTCGGTGGGCCAGCCCGCCCCAACCCGTGGCCTGCTTCGGGTTGGGTTGGGTTAGGGTTTTCCCAACCCGCCTAGAGGCGGGCCCAAACGGGTTGGGCCCGTTTGGGCCGCGGGTTGGGCGGGCCAGCTCGTTTGGGTCGGGCTGACCCGTTCTGACAGCTCTACATATGAGTCACCCGATGTAGTGAGACTCACACCGAGAGTAGGGAAGTAATTCCCCTTGAAGCCCTCCCATTTTTATTCCCTAACTATGGACAATGACAACCATTTCTTTTTGCGCAACTATTATGACTTATAATCGTTGTAATTATGATTAATGTCAGATGAGTTATGAGCTATCGATCAATAACAACCAATCTAATACTTTGATGTTAGGCTGATTAATTTAGGATATTTAAATAATTTATAAAGATTTTATGTTTTATATTTAAATAATACTCTTAAATATTTGTATTAATTGAGTTATTCGATTAACAAAAAATATAGGAAAAGGAAGCAAATAAACTATATGGGAAAGAGAGAATAGTAATATAAAATGAAGTTGAGGATATTTTGGGTTAAAATGATAATTATTGAGTTTTTTTTTTATAATCCCTTCAAATTATTGCCATAAATCTTATGTTAAAAAAGGTTTGAGCAACTTATTCCAAAATATTCAATATCTTTTTAAAAAAATTTAACAAACATTTGCAAACATCCTTGATCTTACTATTATTAAAAGATCTTATAAACTCCTAGACACCATCTGGTTAGAAATTACGTAATAAATTACGTTAGAAATTATGGCTAATCTCACATTTATTAATATATCAAATCGTGCTTTAGTAGCTTATTTTAAACATTAATTAATAATAAATAACTGAAATAAGTTGCCAATCTATTATTCCCATATTGTGTACTTCTTATTTAGATTAATATAATTTCATTAATTCAAAGATAGATTAGCACGTTTGTCAGAAACCACCGGGCAATATCTCACATTATGTAATATAATAATAATGATATATAACAATGATTTACTTATATGTGTGTGATTTAAATATACAATTTTTAAAATTTTAATTTACAATCACAATTTTTAAAATATACCGTGGTTTGTGAAATAAGCAGTTTATCCTATATAGTTTGTAAATCTGTGTAAAAGACATTCTCTCTGTATGCTATGTTTTATAAACCACATTGTAGTAAAGTGCTATTTTGAAAATTAGGGGGGATAAACTACCTATTTTTAAATCATATGAGTAAAGTATCTATTAACGATATTATAGGGGATACAATGTCTATTTACAAATCACATGACAAAATGTCTATTATCAATATCAAAGCAGGTAAATTGACCCGAAAATAACTAAAACAACAACCACCATATAAAGGACACCAAGTACAAACAAAAGTGCAGTTACATTCCCAAATAATTGAAGGTAAATGTAGTTGTAAGGACCCTCGTGCCCTTAACCCGTTATTAGTGTATTAACTCATGTATTTAGTGCATACAATCATATAATCAGGGAAAAACCACTTGCTCCCATAGCATAATGTACCAACAATAAAATTTCTTACATTATTCCACATAATGTTCAAATTCCACGTACCACTCAACCCTTACGTATACATCTTATAATACACTAACATATTCTCAATTCATTTAGCAATCCCTTAATTAATTGCATGCAATCCAAAAATGAAATGAAAAGAGAAATGCACTTGCCTTTTTATACAACCCATATACACATACAGTAGTGCTCACATGCGAGCATCAAATGAATGTATGTGTATGTAATGTATAAAATACTGTGCTCAATACCGTCACTGGTACTTCGATCCTTGAAGCACCTCCAATTCATAACTCGATTCAACTCCGGAGCTACCATTGTACCTGTTCGACCTGCCCCAACAGAGACAGCTCCATACCAATACCACCGATCCATAATCACAATATCACAGTTCATAATTTACATAATGTAAATGCCAAGAATTTTAAAAGATACTTCCTGGATGGTATGATCCTCATCCGGGATCCACTGTGATGTTCATGTTCTCAAAATAACCGAAACCATTAAATTCCCAAAAGCCAGTTAATCATCTCATTGATTAACTAAACACCTTTCTACCATGTCAGTTTCATAATAAAATATGATCAAATCATTAACAAATGACCATAGATATCGCATATATCTAACCAATGATTCCATAGTTCTATTTCATCGCTCGCTCCACAATAGCGGCATTTTTAACCTCACGCACGCTCAACAGCAGGGGCGTCATAACCGACGTTCGATCAATCAATCATTGCTCGCTCAAAAGCGGCACCATATAATTCCCAATATATATCCATTTATTACAAATACAATATACCATGTATTTCACAGTTGCAATAATATAAAAGGTTATGCTCGTATGTTATACATACCTTATAGTTCCGTAGTCCGAAACAAATCTTTCCTTGGTCCCGTGACCCGATGAATTATGTGCTAAACACAATTAATAATTCACAATTATTTACAAGCATGCAACCACGTGCCCAAGCACGTTCACAATCCCCAATTATATCATCAATCCATGACGATTAACCATTTAAAAGACTCGGCCAAAGCGTACGTTGAAATCACAACGCAAAATAAGTTTTCAAAGTTCAGGCATCGGCGATCGTTCGCTGCCTTCCAAGCGATCGATCGCCTCTCAACGCTTTCAGAATCTGCCTCCATGCGATCGATCGCTACATTTGAAGCGATAGATCGCTTCATCGTTTAATTTGGCCACTGCCCCTTGGCGATCGATCGCTTCATTTGAGGCGGTCGATCGCCTCACTGTTCATCGTCTTCAAAATTTTAACAAACGACGCGGCGATCGATCGCCCCGCTATAGGGATTGATTGTCTCGACCTGTACCAACCAAAATGGAGATTTTCTTGCAAAATTTTCCAAAATAACAATCCTCACACCCATACACCATAAATCCTTAACAAGGAACTATAAATCCTCCCCAAAACACAAAAACCAAAAATCTCCAAAAACCCATAAACTCAAACCCAACTCAAAACACAACCAAAATCCTCAATGCTACTATCAAATCGAAGATAAATGCGAGGGGAAGAACAATACCTTATTATCTTCGAGAAATCTCGCTCCGATATCGAGCCTTGCTCGATTCTTCCATGGGAGGAGAAAAGGGGTGAAAGGGGGAGGGAATCGCAGGGGGAGAGAGAGGAGAGGAAACAAAATGACTGAACAACGAGTCCACTTGATATATATAGTACCAAAACTCCAAATCTCGAGTCTTCCACAAATACATCATGACTCAATAAAAAACATTTGTGTTCAATAATTACATATCAATCTCAATTCTCATTACTAGCCCCAACTCAAAGCACCCTAGACTCCATATTCCCGCCAAAAACACAATTTCAAGGTTTAACACCACGATGAGAATACAATCTCAACCCTTTGATCCAACGATCCCAAATACCAGATTTAAAATCCCCAGGAGTCCCAACACCATAATTAATTCATAATTGCCATAATTAAAATCCATAAAGGATCATTACCATACCGAGATTTACACCATTAATTCCCGGGCATCACAGTAGTAATGGTCGGGAGTCACCAGTAGATTAAGACGGACAAGAGAACAAGCTCCCATAATCAAAAGAAGCATCAACTTGAGATAGTCCTGGAGTACTAGATACTGGCTGTTACTTCCATAATCCTCGGTGATCAAACCAGCGTAAACGAATTTCATGCATATTTTCTTCTATTTCAGCCCAACTGTAATTAAATAACAAAATAAAATAAATAATTTTGGCATAACATGTGCATCGATTGTTTATTCAATCGATAGAAAAACTAGTATATTTGTCGTAGGGTTATCACTAATTCATTACATTTCCTAGAAATCAATAAAAATATATATCAAGATTTTAATGTAAAATTATAGATACTGTAAAGTTGAATTAAATAATAAATAAAATAAATTGAAACATTTGACTTATTATAATAATAGTTGGTATTTTTTTTGTCTTGTAGGTGCATAAATCAATATATATAATACTTTAATTTACAAATATATTATTCACGATCAAGCGCTTACCATTAATCTAAAAGATGAATTTTATTTCTTATAGTGACAACGCAGATTTACCACTAAATCTGCTTGGAACTTATTTCGTTCCCATCATACAACTGATTTTCCATACAGGTTAGCATGTAACAATGTATTACCTCCTAAAATTGGTTTCTTTTTTTGGTGATTGTGGAACAACGCTGCTTTATAATATTCAAAGAAGTTGAGTGTCTATAGTTTCTGTTGTAGTCTTTGTAAAGAAAATGCAAAAACAACGGCTCACCTTTCTGATTCTGCCCTTTTTCTCAAAGAATCTAGCAAATATTTTTAGCCTACTAGGCTAGCATATCAATCTAGGCTTGAAAATCCAAAGCACATCATTCATATTTTATTGAAAAGAGTAAGGTGTCTATCTCATTTGGCTCGTTTAGCACTTTTGATTCCTCTATTGAAATTTTGGGAGATTTGGCTTGCTCGCAACAATTGCCGTTTTGATCTTTCATGTAAAATTTTTGGGTGAACTAAGCTTGAATATTTCGCATACCCCTTGGCTTAGATTTTAAGATTTATACTGGTTTCTTTTATTTGTCTTGAGATCGATAACTAAGTTGGGAACTTCGTGCTTTTTGCTTAGTTGTTAGTTTGTCTTTATTGTTATCTTGTAACCTCTATTTTCCTCCGTCACATTTGAGGGTTATTGTCGGACCCGAATCAGGACATATTATTTTATCCCTTATCTGAAACCAATTCTCTATGAATATTATGTCTGAGAGTTTTTGTAACACCCCAAAAATATTAATTACAAAATTGGACAAAAATAATTTGAAGCTATCTTCAATGCTTCTAAAATAATCATCCTAAACAAAAATAATAATAATAATAATAATAATAATAACAATAATATAATTCTAAATAATAATAATAATAATTAAAAAAAACTAATCATTTTGAATTAATTTAAAAACTTAATATGTGGCAACTTACCCCAACACTTGTCCACCCTTCAACACCCTAACACATGCACAAAACCCCTATAAATACCCCCCCATTTCACCAAATTGAACTCACCAAATCAAGAGCATTCTTGGCCAATTAAGAGAGATTATGGTGTAGGAAATAGGGAAAATTATGAGGAAAAATACCAAATCTCCTCCAAAAAATCCGAAAATTTCATACAATCATCCTTATACACCCAGAAAACATTTAGTTTGAGAGGTGTAACAAAATCAAAGCCAAATCACCCAGAAAAATCGAAAACCCGTGAAGAACATTTGCAGAAATGCAACCCAGAAATCTATTTTGAGGTAGCGTGTTCATGCCTTCATTTATTCTATTTTAAAACCGATTTTGATCTTGTGTATAAAATGAAAGTTGTTAAAAATGTGTTAAAGTTTATGGTTATGTCGGCCGATCTCCCAAACGGCCGCCGTACGAACGGATTTCCGGCGAACAAAACACCTCATTAAACATTTCGAAAAAAAGAATTCTGGACAAAATCGGTTTGGAATTTCAAAATGGTTTCTGAACAAAAGTTGTAGATCGAACCGAGGCGACCATACTGTAAAAATTTCAGCCGCGCGTGGCGGCCGGATCACGGCCACGCGCCGTCACGGTGGCGCGTGTACCACACGCGCCGAAGAGTTTCTCAAAATTCCGGCCGGCGAACGTTGCTGGACTGATTTAAGGCATTTCTGGAAAGTTTCGTGAAGTTTCGACTTAAACTTGATTTTTAATGAATTTTTAAAGTCTTATTTAGAAATTACCCGGACAAGTTTTGTACAAAAAATGATTTGCAGAAGATTCAACAACATATCTGGGTTGCTAAACACCAAAATTACTTATATTATGTTTATAGGACTTTATTTGACATCTGGGTTCAAAATCGAGCCAATCCAGTAAGACATCAAATAGTGAGGTGAGGTGTACTACCGAATTCTTGTTATATAGCACTTTTGGCATTTGGCCTGGAATTTACAGTATCTTGTTATTCATTGTCTCACCTTTTATATATTGTCATCATATTGTACATTATCTCGTCCCATTGGTCATCTTGATCTGCATGTTTATTTATCTTGAATGTTATCGATTACTAATCGATTCCTTTGATTGAACGAATCATTTGACTGAATGACTGAATGAATGGAGCCCTGGATATTTATCCACTGGACAACGCGGCTTCGGCCCGGAAAGTGAGTCCAATGAACAACGGATGACAGTCCGGGTATATGGTTCATCTGAACAACGCGCACCGTTTTACGGTCCGGAGAATGGTTCACTTGGCTCGTAAATGACTGAATGTACAGATCCTATCTGAATATGTGGGGAAAAGTGCTACGCCGAACTGTCTGGTGGGAGCCACCTCTTTAGCCCACGATATTCACTCTGAAATCGTAAATCATCATTGTTCATTATTGACAATTACTTGACTGCAAGATCTTTGTTACATGACATATCATATTGAGAAATTGCATTATTTGATAATTACAGATATAAAGCCATTGTTATTTCCTCACTAAGTCCTCAAAGACTTAACCTCTGTTTTCCTTGTAATTTATTGTGAGTTCCAGATACAGGAGTACCGGAGCCAGAACCAGAGAAAAATTAGGAAAATGGAAATGTTGGCTTACCGGGACTGTTATAGTATTTTCTCTTTTATTAAGTGTCGGACTATTATAAGGAGTTTGTACTGGGATGTATTTTGTTACTAATTAGAATGTATAAACGCTTCCGCTACTAAAAATGAATGTTTGACTAAACTCTTCCGCTATTTCTGAAAAGGTTTTGAAACCCTCGTGCGTAATGTTCTTAGAGAATGTGGTACCGGATAAGGGATAAATTAATATGTGCCCGAGTCGGGTCCCACAGTTTTAAACCTTTTCGGAAAAGCGGAAGCTTTTAAAGTCAATCATTCATTTACAGTAGTGGAAGTGTTTATACAGTCTATTTAGTAACAAAAATACAACTCAGTACAAACTCCTTATAACAGTCAAATACTTAATTAAAGAGAAAATACTATAACAGTCCCGGTAAGCTAGCATTTCCATTTTTCATAATTTCCCTCCGGTTCTGGCTCCGGCACTCCTGTATCTGGAATTCACAATAAATAACAAGGAAAACAGAGGTTAAGTCTCTGAGGATTTAGTGAGGGAATAATAATGACTTTTATATCTGTAATTATCGAATGATGCAATGTTTCAATATGATATGTCATGTAACAAAGATCTTGCAATCAATCAATTGTCAATAATGAACAGTGACGATCTAGGATTTTAAAATGAATATCGTGGGCTAAAGAGGTGGCTCCCATCAGACAGGTCTGTTTGGTGAAGTAATTTTCTCCACATATTCAGATAGGATCTGTACAGTCATTCATTCATGAGCCAAGATGAACCATTATCTGGATCGTAAAACGATGAGCGTTGTTCAGATGAACCATGTACCTGGACTTTCATCGGTTGTTCATTGGACTCACTTTCCAGGCCAAAATCGTGTTTTCCAGTGGATTAAATATCCAGGGCTCTCATTCATATCATTCAATCACAGGAACCGAACAGTAATCGATAACATACAAGATAATAAAATATGCATATCAAGATGACCAATGAATGAGATAATGTATAATATGATAACATATATGAATGGTGAGATAATGAATAACAGTTTAATGTAAATTCCAGGCCAAATGCCAAAAGGGCTATATAACAATAAAATCGGCAGTACACATCACCTTACCACTTGATATCTTACTGGATTGACTTGATTTTGGAACCAATTGCCAATTAAATTCCTATCAACATAATATAAGTAATTTATTGTGATTAGTAACCGAGTTAAGTAGTTGAATCTTTCTAAAAATTATTTTTGTACAAAACTTGTCCGGGTAATTTTGAATAAGACTTTAAAAATTCAAGATAATTCAACCATCGAAAAATCATGAAACTTTCCAGAAATACCTAAAATCATTCCACCAACAAATTAAGAATCGGGGAGGCGCGTGCATATCACACGCTGTCATGACGACGCGTGGCCTGAGCTCCGGTTTCACGCGCCGTTAGAAATTTTACAGTGCATTTTTCTTGTTGAGATCTACAACTTTTGTTTAGAAACTATTTTGAAATTCCCAAACGATTGTGCCCAGATTTTGATGTTTCGAAATGATTAACTGGGTGTTTTGGTCGCCGAAAATCAAAACGTACGGCGGTATTTTGGGCAATCGGCCGACATACCCATAAATTTTAACATATTTTTGAACAACTTTCATTTTATACACAAGAACAAAATCAGTTTTTAAAAAGACGAAATGAAGGCTTGAACATACCACCTCAAAATAGATTTATGGGTTTGTTACAACTCGTTGTTCTTCACGTTTTTGACTTTTTCATGCAAGTTCGACTTTTGATTTTTGAACACCTCCTATACAGAACATTTTCTGGGTTTATAAGGAGGATTTTCTGAAATTTTCAGAATTTTTGGACGAGGTGTGGTAATTTTTTTCGATTTGTACTCTATTTTTGCCTAATTTCTACTTTATTTTCCTGCACTATTTCTATCATTTTTTTCACGAATTCTGGTGAAAATTGAGGTATGAAATGGGGGTATTTATAGGGGGTTGTGTGCATGAATTATGGTGTTGAAGTGTGGACAAATGTTGGGGTAAGTTTTGCCAAATATTAAGTTTTTTAAATTAATTCAAAAATTATTATTATTATTTCTATGATTTATATATACATATCTTACAATATTATAATGCCTAAACCCCCTATACTAACTACCTTGGTATGTCAAATTTGAATTTACCAAATTACCCCATCCAATGGCTATCTTGGTATAGCAAATTTGAATTTACCAAATTACCCCCTCCAATGGTTTGTTATGGTTCTTTGTTGCATCTTTTGAATTGTAATATTAACCAATGTATATGTCTCATTTATTTCATTACACGTATCAATTCGTATGCATTATATATTACGTTACACACGCAACACGTGTGCGTCATATGCTAGTGTATATTTAAAAATAGGGATGTTACGCTTATAATAATATCTGTAGTGTTTATTTTAAAAAAAAGTATTAACTAATAAAATATTTCATATGATATATCTAAATCTTAGGGGTAAAATACAATTTCAAATAGTAGGAGTGGAAGGGTTTTTAATATTATAACTAATTTTAAAAAAAAATTGACAAAATAACCTGAAATAAAAAATGTTCACAAATTGACCCAGAACATTAACTGGATTGGTGTCTGGCGTCTTCAACTTTGGTTTTTTTAAACAAACAAATTTTAAATAAAAAAATATTATGCCTCACCTTATCAGATAAATTGTAAAAACTATGTCCTTATTTTTCAAATTTTAATTAAACATTGTTTTTATCAAATGCAAAAAAGATAAATTTGCAAAAAATTAGAGTAATGCATCGTTACGGGATGCTGCTTCCGTTCGTTGGTTTAAAGCGGAACCATGTGCTGAGTTTTCATATCATTAATTGTTACGAGGAATTTGACGAGATAATTATATAAATTTTATGTTGAAAAAATTTAAATATGTTCCATGACTGGAGATGGCAAAGGGGCGGGTCTAGACCCGGACCCCGACAGATCTGGACCCGGACCCCGACAGGTCTGGACCCTCTTCAATTGGGTTTCGAAGCGTGGCTAGGCGGGTCTTGGATTTGGCCAACTGCGTCCTGAACCCGAAACGCTATACATATATTATTATTTTTGTAAAAAAAAATTAATATTGAATATTAAATTTAGTTTGAAATGTATATTCAATATTACATTTTTTACAAAAAATAATAATATATATAGCAGGGCGGGTCCAGCCGGGTTTGGCCACACCCGGAATCCCCCCCGACAGGGCGAGTTTAATACGGGTCCGGGTATAGACCCGTGCCATTGCCATATCTAGTCGCGGAACATATTTAACTTTTTTAACATAAAATTTATATAATTACTTTGCCAACTTCGTTGTAACAATTGATGATGTGAAAACACAACACATGGTTCCACTTCAAACCACTGAACGGAAACAACATCCTGTAAAGAGGCATTACTCTAATTCTTGCAAATTTTACTTTTTTCGAATTTGATAATAAAACAAAATGTTGAAGTAAAATTTGAAAAATATAGACGTGTTTTTTACAATTTATCTGATAAGATGATGCATAATTTTTTTTATGTTTTTTTTTAAAAATTGTTTGTTAAAAAAAACAAAAGTTGAAGTTGCCAACTTGGTTGGCGTGAAAATTGAACATACCAACCAAGGTGGCGTCTTCTATTTTTAAAGTCATTTGAAGATGTCAATTTAATTGGTGTTTTGGGTTAGTTTGTGAATATTTTTTCTTTTAGGTTATTTTGTAAATTTTTTTTAATATTAAGTTATAATATTAAAAAACCTGGTAATGGAATATATTGTTCTTCACTGGTTTAATGCATGAACAACGTGGAGGGAAACCGAGAGACTGTGCATTTAAAACGCTGTCGTTTTCGTTCGGCTTTGTTTGTATCGCCCTCTCCGGCTCTCCCCCGCTTCGTCTTTGGTTTTTCTGCTAATTTGTCTTCAAATCTATCGCCCATTTCTCTCTACAAAAACCTTGTCATTGTTTTCTAGATTTCACTCTCGTTTAATCAAAATTTTCGCTGGATTAATTGTCGATGGCTTCTTTTAGCGTTCCGTGTCCGAAGATATCGCCTCTGTCAGCTGCTTCATCGCATTCCAGCGCTGCTGGCAGCCGATATTGTACTGCGTCGTTCTCTCGATGCGATTCCAGATCAATGATCGCTCCGTCACAGGTTCATGTTATTATCGGGGTCTTTTCATTAGGTGGTTTTAACGTGTGAATATTGCCTCTTTTACTGCCGTTGGACTCAATCTACATTTTTGTAGCACACTTTGTTTGTGATCTTTGTGATATTGTAATCAATGGAATTGATGCTTGGAGCTCAGATTTTGCCTGCTTGTGCTAAATTTTATCCTTTTTCGAATCGTTGATTCCTATTTGTATGTGATTTATCTGTCAACAAAAATATGGCTCTAGTGTTCCTTTCGGAGCCTTTATCCACCCATACTCCGGTTAGCTTTCTGGTAAGCTGTGCCCGTGATTGATGCCAGTTTTGTGCTGGAGAGGTTTATTATCAGTTTCTGTTGCATTAAATGATAAATGTTTCATGTTCGGTATGAGTGGTTCTTTCTTTACATCCATGGCCTGTTAATTTACATAAATCTGGATGCCTTGTTGCGCTGTATCTTTATTTTGTTCCATTCACTTTGTTATTTTCTCTAGCATAAATTGAATGATGAACCTCAGGTGCATTGCTTCATATGTCAATTAGATCATATGCTGGAAGATGAAAAAAAAATGGCAACACTGAATTTCTTATCATTTTTGGTTCGTGCTTATTAGTTATTACAAAATTTATATGTGTTGATAAAGAAGTTTCTTTATGGTTGACCATGACAAAGACAATATAGGAAGATATTCATATTTTGGTTCTGATTATTATTAACGCAACACCATAACTTGAGGATACATTTGTTCCAGCAAGGACGTAGCCATAACCAGTCTGCAGTCTTTAAAGTCTACGCTCAGCTCAATGAGGTAAGATGACACTTGTATGCTACTATAGTACTATTTAATATACTATTACCTTTTTATCTTTGGTTTTGGTTTTAAATTATTTATCTTGATATGCCTCGAATTTGAGGTAAAGATTACACTACTTTATCCAGGTTGCTGTTGAGAAACCATCAAATTCGCTTCCGGCACTCGAGTTAGTTTTGGCCAAAGAATCTGAAAGGCAACATGAAGTTCCAGATGCATCATCCATTTCAGCTTTTATGAACCAAGCGGCGGATCTTGTTGAGTATGTGAAGGACATTGCATAAACATCACAACACTTTCTGATTGAGTATTGATAAATGATTTTTCATTTATTTGATGCGTCCAGGCTTGTAGATTCAAGAGATATTGTGGAGTTGCATCTTAAGCAGATGGACTGTGAGCTCCTTATCAGGAAAAAGGAAGCATTGGCACAGCCATCAGTTGCAGCTCCAGTTTTTTTCCCAGCACCTCCTACTCACCAGGCTATGCTTCCACCACAAATGACTCACGTAAATGTTTCCGCTCCTGCTTCTGTGGGTTATGCTCCATCAACTCCAGCTGCAATGCCAACACCACCACCTCCACCAGCAAAGCCAAAATCATCACATCCTCCATTCAAATGTCCAATGGCTGGAAACCTTTATCGTTCTCCTGCTCCCGGTGCACCAGCTTTTGTGAAGGTTGATTAATTTTCTTTTATTGCATTTGCATTTATGATTTCCCCTAAAAACAGTCGCGTGCTTTGAATTTGTGGTTGTATGATAGAATGGTGCCTTTATCAACAATCATCATTCTTCGTTGGTTCGCAAGAATTTATCATATTCTGCTTCCAGTTAAATTTCTTATCAACCTCTCATATCCAGATGAGTTGCAAAGTGCATAATTTAGTATAGGTTTAGAACTTTGAAATGTGTACTTCCATGTGCTCGTGTGTGTGTGTGTGTGTTGAACTTGCACTCTGTCTTATTCTTTCGCTTCTTTGGCACTAGACCTTCGAAATTTTTAATTTTGCTTGTTGGATTCTTTCCATTTAATGGGAAGATGACAATGAATGTTTGATTGAGCAGGCTTCTAGACAGTGTAACTGGGTAAAATTATACGCCACTTTCTCAATCCACACCATCTAATAGCGGTCATACTTATGTTCTTATCATTGTTCTTCATATAGTTGCAGTGGAATGCGATTCTGTAATTTCTAACTCTTTGATTTAATAGGTTGGCGATAAGATCCAGAAAGGACAGGTTATATGCATCATTGAGGCCATGAAACTAATGAATGAAATTGAGGTGAGCTGCTCTGTTTGACTGTCTTACTTTCCTGACACGTTCTCATGCTGAACGCATAAGAGTATCAATTGAGAAAAATCCTCAGTATATAGGAGATTCAGCTGGAGCAATTGTCACACAACTTATGCCTATACTCTTAGATCACATTGTTTAGGATTACTGGAACACAGTTGACAATCGTAACTTTGGAAAAAAAAAAAGAATTATGCAAGAGCTTTATGGCTCTGTTTACTTTGGTTCTCCAACCCAGTCAACAAAAACATTAGAGAATTCCAATATTCAAAACATGAACTCGGAGTAGTATTTTCAAAATTTTCAATTAAAATAATTGTCTCGCATGCTTCAATCAACTATGGAAAACACACCGCTTTTTACACATTTTTTCATCTCCACGTATTTCAGCAACCATTAAGTTATTTCATTTTTTCCGTTAAATCATTACACGCTATCACTCCATTGCATATCATTTTTATTTTAAAATTCATATCTAAATATCATAAAAAACTCCATTTTTTGCTTCGATTTTTTGAGTTGAAACACCAAACACCACCCATATTTTTTATATTGGTTATAGAAGTGAAAGAGCTCTATGTGCCACAACATAGAAGCTCCAGAATTATTAGCAAAATATAGTGTTTTCCATAACTTTGTAAATGATAGATATAACTTTGTCTACGTACAATAGGATCTAATACATTTTATGTTGCATCTTTTTTTCCCAGGCCGATCAATCTGGCACGGTAGTTGAGATACTTGTAGATGATGGGAAACCTGTCAGCGTGGACATGGTATCTTCTATGCTCCTCCCTTCTTTCATCACTCCTATTTTAAATTTCATAGTAGACTTTCAGATTTTTAATTTGGGAGGATAGCTAGTAATATCAATGCTAGTTAAGCTTTACTGCTCAGTCATATTACTAGCACATGATGGCCCTCAGGTCCTGTTTGGAACTCCCAAATAACTATCTGTCTTTTTTTTTCAATCGAAAAACCCCAAAGAAAAAAAAACGTTTCTGCAATATGCAGAAAGAAAAAACAAGAAAAAAAAGCAAACATATCATTGCACCCAACTCATAGGCGTTGTTAGTTGATATTTTAACCAAACAAAGCCATTAGTACTTTATTTATTTTGTTCATAACGTATTCCTCCTCCTTGCAGCCTTTGTTCATCATCGAGCCATGAGGACCCATGTTCAGTTTGTGTTAAGAGCAGTCACATGTGTAGAAAATGTGAGATCTCTTGGCCTTTTGGGATATTTATTCCGATATTGAAACGATGGTGTTTTTAGAATAATAGATTGTTTGTCTCATGTTGATATGTCTTATTAATTATGAATAAAAGAATATTTTTTTGGTGTGAAAAGATAGAAATAATTTTCCCTAAACAATCACAAGTGATGTTGGCTGTGGTCAGTTTCAATTTCTTTCTTTTCTTTTCTCCTGACGAGCTTCCATGTCATTTCTTGATGTTAAAATGTTATATGCATGAAAAATTCATATAGGATAAGATAATAATCTTATTTATTTGCTACAGGTTACATTCACGTACATTATTTGTTCTTTATATACACACATTCTTTAAAATCAGTGTTGTAACTCTTAACACCTCATTTGCTTTACAAAATATTCCATGTTGGATAAGGAGGATCCTCCATCAATACTCTTTCTGGCAATTTCGTTCAAATTTAGAACATTTTCCTTGATAACAAGATTGGAGAGAACCTCATCCACCGTCTCTTTAATCTCATCTCTTGTTACAATCCCACTTCCATTAGGCTTCAACCAAACACCAACTCTCCAAGCATCACAGATGCAACTTTTTGTATACATTTGATCCCCAAAATAAGGCCAACAAACCATAGGAACCCCCATACTTACACTCTCCATGAATGAACTCCAACCACAGTGTGTTACAAAACATGCGATCGACGGGTGCCCCAAAACGACCTCTTGTGGTGCCCATTCGACTATTTTCCCTCGATTAGCCACTCGTTTTATATACTTGTTGTTGTAAGAAGGGTATGGGTCGTCACTTAGACCCGACCAAGCCACCCATAGAAAGGGCCGGTTCATCATCTCGAGCCCTTTTGCCAGTTCTTCGAGTTGTTGCTGATTGAACCTTGATGTACTACCAAATGCAACATAAACAACCGAGTTCTCAGGTTGTTTATCAAGCCATTCTAGGCAGGTCGAGTCTTCTGGGTAGAGACTTCCTGCAGATTGTCCTTTATCTAGTACTGGACCGATGGATAAAAGATTCGGTGTTAAGTTGCAGGCCGCGGGATCGAGTTCTTGGATCCAGTTGCACAGAATCCAATCTGCATTTTTCATGTTATGTATGATACCTTTGACAACATGAAATATTTCTTTCTGTGTGTTTTTGTCTCCTGGAAAGTACCACGTGAACTCTGTGATGGCCATGGCTGGCATGTTCTGCAGCAAATTGATCTTCTGATCATTCTTTAATGGAGTCCCTGGAGAGGCCATAAATACATTATTTCCATAATAAATTTTGCATAATATATATAATTGAATAGAATAATCTCTTTGTTTAATATAATAACTTTCTCGAAATCCAAAGGTTAGTCTTTTGTCTATGATATGTAAATATGGATATATAGAAAATTGAAATTATAATGAGAAAAGGCACTTATAATTTTGAAAAAGGGAATAATACAATAAAATATCCCTACAGTATATCGGTTCAGTCCCTAAAGTTTAAGTGACCTGATTTAATTACTAAAGATTTAAAAAAATCCTGGTTCAGTTCCCGATGTTAAGTCGGCCGTGAAAAACAAATGGAGAGGAACTAATTTAGGAATGTTTTTTAAAACTTTAGGGATTAATTTGGGTCTGGTTTATTTCTAATTCAGTCCCTAAATTTTTTAAAAAAGTTCCCGGTTCAGTCCATCTCTGTTTCCTTTTTACGGTCGACTTTACGTCGGAGACTGAATTGAGAAATTTTTTAAAACTAAGACTAAATCGAGTCATTGAAAATTTTAGGAACCGAACCCAAACTAGAGGGACATTAAATATATTTTCCAAAAAAAAAAAAATAGTTCGTAGTCTTACCATCGTTATCGATCAATTTAGCCTCAATAAGCTGTGGAATCTTGAGTCCCAGAGCTAAGCATCCAGGATTGGAGCACCAAAATATTGCAACCTTTAATCCCATCTTCTTAGGTATTTCCATCATCCAACCCAATGGTGCATCAATAATCACGCCACTTATCCTGTCATTACTCCCATTATACTGATTAGTTCTCTTCAGCAAATCTTCCAAATAACCAGGCATCACTTTGTTCACGCTTGCATGCAATTTCCTCGGGTCCTTCTTGTCTTCTTCATGCTCCAGACCATCCGGAATCTCCACGACCCTTATCCCCTTATTCCAATTCTCTGACTTGGCCACGGCTGAAGTTGCGCGTGCACTAGTTAGATCCGTCGTCAAAAATGTGACCATAATCCCAAATCTGGTGAGTTGGTGTGAGATTTTGATAAGGGGTGCAGCATGGCCTTGGAAAGGGCAGGACACAACCAAAACGTGGCCTTCATTTTGGTGAATGTTATGGAGTTTTGGATTCATTTTATCTTCCTGATCACATTAAACTCTGTAGTATAATTTTTAATGAAGAACACCTAAAATTGAATGCATTTTAAGAGCAAGGCAACCTGTTCAGTTGGTTCAGTCTTTTCGGGTTCTAATTCATGCATTAGATCACTCCTAAAAATCGACCATTTCCATGCGTGATTCAGCTTCATTTTCCTTATGTTGCTTTCAGTGGTGTCTCGCGTGATATATATCGTAAACAAACTTTAGAATAATCATAAGATTACCATACCATAGCATATAAATTTATATAGTAAAAAATACTGTATAATACTTTTGGGTTTTTCAAAATAATACGAATAGAAAACAGCTCTATGTTTAAAAAAGTAGTAATAATAGAGGAAGGAGATTATGAATTAGTGCAACATTAACTCAGCACTCGGACCAATTGATAAAATTTAATTGAAGCGTTTAACTGTGGCATTTATATTCGACTAGAGAACTCGAATCAATTGGGTGAGTTCTTGCTAACATAAGAACAATGCTATAATGTTTAAGTCTATTGTCCAAATTTGATTTGGACATATATGGTTCAAATTTGGACATATTTGGTCCACATAAAAAATGGATCCAACATGTCCAAATTGAAATTGGACATTTTGATGTAGCATGGGACTATTACCCGAATTACCTATGTCGTTACTTTTTATAAAGATAAAAACAATGATTCTCTCATAATGTTGTATTATTAAGAAATAATTATATGTGGCAATCTTTTGGAATTTTTTAAATATTATTTGTAAAACAATAATTTATAATATATATGCTTAAAATCAAAAGAACATGATAGGGTTGGGGTTATTTAATTAAATAATCCAATTTTTAAAAATATTTAATAAAATAACCCTAAAATATAAAGTCTTACTTTTCTGACCCAACACGCCAACCCAGTTGGCGTGTTCAAGAGTCACCCCAACTCAGTTGGCGGGACCAACTTTTCAAGTTGGTCCCGCCAACTGGGTTGGCGTGTCCAAAAAACACGCCAACCAAGTTGGCGTGGCCAACTTTGGCTTTTTTTTTTATTTTTTTTTTCAACATTTAGTTGGCACTTCTGCATTTTTTTTTTCAACATTTTAAAACTAAAATACAATACATAAAATATAGAAATCAACTACCACTTCTGCACAATGATTAAATATACACTTACTGCAAAAGCAACTACCAAGTCCATACATGAGTAGCAATCTTTCAGGAGTCACCTAGCGGGCCTAGTGCAAGGAAATACTCGTATTGACTTGGTTTGCGCACTTATAAATCAACTCAATATGATTAGTAGAGCCATCTAGAAGATGATAGAGTCATATACGTGATTGTGGAACTGAAAGACATATTTAAAGGTTAATATAAATATAAATTCAGTTTGTACTATTTATATCAAAATAAAAATTTGCTTTAAATATTATTTCAACTGTTTCAAGCCTTTATTTTTCTTTCAGTTCTATATGTCTATAAATTTTAATTTCAATATTCAAACTTATCCAAAAAAAACCCAAACATTACTAAACCCTGAACAAAATTTAAAAACAGAATTTGACGAAAAAAAATGAAATTCAACAAATGCACGACTAACATGTTTGGGTTATTTAATTAAAGAAACGCATGTTAGTCGTGCATTTGTTGAATTTCATTTTTTTCCCGTCAAATTCTGTTTTTAAATTTTGTTCAGGGTTTAGTAATGTTTGGGTTTTTTTTGGATAAGTTTGAATATTGAAATTAAAATTTATAGACATATAGAACTGAAAGAAAAATAAAGGCTTGAAACAGTTGAAATAATATTTAAAGCAAATTTTTATTTTGATATAAATAGTACAAACTGAATTTATATGTATATTAACCTTTAAATATGTCTTTCAGTTCCACAATCACGTATATGACTCTATCATCTTCTAGATGGCTCTACTAATCATATTGAGTTGATTTATAAGTTGTGCGCAAACCAAGTCAATACGAGTATTTCCTTGCACTAGGCCCGCTGGGTGACTCCTGAAAGATTGCTACTCATGTATGGACTTGGTAGTTGTTTTTGCAGTAAGTGTATATTTAATCATTGTGTAGAAGTGGTAGTTAATTTCTATATTTTATGTATTGTATTTTAGTTTTAAATGTTGAAAAAAAATAAAAATAAATAAAATACAGAAGTGCCAACTAAATGTTGAAAAAAAAAAGTAAAAAAAAAAAGCCAAAGTTGGCGTGGCCAACTTTGGAAAGTTGGCCACGCCAACTGGGTTGGCGTTGCCAACTGAGTTGGCGTGACTCTTGAACACGCCAACTGAGTTGGCGTATTGGGTCAGAAAAGTAAGATTTTATATTTTAGGGTTATTTTGATAAATATTTTTAAAAATTAGATTATTTAATTAAATAACCCGATAGGGTTGGGATATGCCTTTTCTATGTTTTTATAGTACAAACTAATTACTGGAGGGGTGTTTTTTCCCTTGTATTTTGCCACGTAGGAAATGCTTCCATAAATAAAATCTTGAAATAATGTTATTTCCAAAAAAAAATAGTAGTCTTTTTTTGTCTTTTTAATCAAATCATTCTATCTTGTATTACAATTATTTCTTGATTAATTGTATTAGAAATTAAATTAACAACTCTTTTTTAGCATTAAAGACTAGTATATAATCACCTTTTAAAGGATAATAATAATAAAGACTTAAGTCTTATGTTTGACCCTAATATTGCATTCTAATATATCTAACATCAATTAATTTTAATTAATTCCTCGTTTTTCCCGATTAAGGGTAACAAAAATGACTCAACCCCATCGAAATTAACTTTATTTATTTTTATATATCTAATAAACCAATTGTAATAATAGCTTTTATTTCCTTTTATCATGTTTCCTTTTTAATTTCAGGAGACAAAACTTCAACTAGCATCATCATCTGATGAAGGACCACTTTTTTTTTATGCACCAGATGTTTGTAAACACTCACACACAAACATATATTCACATACCAATATTAGATGCTGAAAATTAAGTCTTTGCCATGAGTATGGAGCCATATAAATTAAGATGACATTGAAGTTCGTACAATTCTCATTTTATACTCTTTCAAGGTCTTGTATATGTATTTGTTGGGCGGATCAATATTAGCTCATGAGATAATGCATGTTTAACGATTGATCTGATACAATATTTTTATCGTGGTTAGTAAGGCTACATTTTATAACTTGTCTAAGGCCTCCAAAAAATTTGAGCGCCCTTGCCTATATGTCAAGAGATTCTTTTGTGCACAGGGTGATTGTAAACACCAAATGCGATTTTTACACATATAATTCTAGGCTTTTAGATGTTATTTTATGTTGATTCCTGGACGATATTATGCGCTTTTGTGTTGTTTTTTAATGTTTCAGGAATCAAGGTCGAAGTGCATGTGTGATATCCGAAAATTATCGTGTTAATCCCGGAGTGATTATAATCCTTAATGGATTTTTAATTGTATTAATTATGAGATAATTACGGAATCGGGGTTGTTGGATCCAAGGGTTAAGATTTTATTCTCATTAAGGTGTTAAACTTTGGAATTGTGTTAGTAGTGGGATCTGGAGTCTGAGAAACTTTGGATTGAGGTTTGTGATGTAATTAAGTGAGTGTGAGATAATTATTGAACACGTATAATTTTTTAATGAGTTATAGTGCGAGTATTTGAGACGCGGTTTTTGGAGCATTGGTACTATATATACCAAGTGGTCTCGGTGTTCAATCATTCTCCACTTCACTTCTCTCTCTCTCTCTCTCTCTCTCTCTCTCCGATCGATCGAGGTGAGGCAGTGGGTTTTGGCGATCGATCGGTGCTAAGCGGCGATCTCGCGGAGGGTTCTCGAGGTCGATCGCAATAAAACTGTGATCGATCGCGACCCTGTTTCATTTTTGTAAAGTTTTGATAAATATTGAGATTTTGGTATTGAGATATGTATAGTAGATTTTCATGATGATGTCTACATTCCAATGAAAATATTACATTTTAAAATGATGTGGCATGAGTTGAATGGTAGATGGTTATGTACTACTCGATAGAGTTAATTGATAACTCAATGAACGTATAATAAAATGGGATGCATTGGGTCCTATACAGAGTTATGTATTTGTGATTGATCATCGTGATAGAGTGACGTATTTAGAGGTGAGTACGTGCTTGAGTATGTAATTATGTGTACGTAATTGCTTGTAAGTTATTAACTGTGTATAGTTTATAATTCACTGTATCTCCAGGCAAAGACAAGGATTGGCTCTTGCTATTGGATTATAAGGTACGTGTAACGTACGAGCATAGTTAGATATATTATTGTCATGTTTATGAATAATATATTGTTGTTGCAATCAATTGATATGCATTAAGAATATGGTGATGCCGCTATTGAGCTAGCAAAGAGTATAATGCTGTCGCTGTTGAGCGATCATTGGTTATGATGCCGCCGCTGTTGAGCGTGAGAGAGGTTAGAATGTCTCTGATGTTGAGCGAGCGATGTGATACGATGTGATGAGATGGTAAAATCATTAATTGAAATATATTAGATTTCTTATTATGATGATTTAGCTATAAATGACAATGGAATGGACGTTTGGAGCATGTGTATAGTTAATCAATGTAATGATTAACTGATTTTGATGATTTTGGTTATTGTGAGAACATGAACAGCATTGGAGATCCTATATGGTGATGGTACTATACATGGATTATATTTTAAATTTACAGCTTTATTTTCTGTAAATTATGAAGTGTGAGATTGATGTTATTGAGATTGTGTAATTGGTATGCTCACCCCGTGTGGGGACTGTTTATGTTGAAACAGGTAGAACATGTACAACATAGCTTTGGAGATGAGTTCGAACTGTTGATTGGGATGCTCCTGGGATTGAGGTACCAATATTGGTATTGGGTGACGTGTTTATACAATAGATACACATTATTTATTCAATGCTCTTTTGTGAGCATTCTAATATGTGTATATGGTTTGTATAAAAGGTTGTGAAATTTCTTTTCTGATTTATGATTTGCATGCGATTGATTATGGATAATTGCATGATGAATTGAGAATATGAGATTAGTGCATTGTATAGTGTATATGTGTTAGTTGGATTGCATTGGGAACTGAATGAGAAGATGATCAATGTCAAAATTTTTATAGTTGTCAGGACATTGCTAGTGAAGCATGTCCTAATGCACTAATAACGGGTTAAGGTAGCGAGACCTTACATCATGAAAGTGGAGGAAATGGGCTAAAAGTGATGAAAAATGATTCAAACGAGCTAACCAATCGAAGAATGAACAAAATCTCGAGGTTGGATGAAAAGGCTCGACCGAGCGATCGGCTGATCATCATCGATCGGTCGGTGTTTTAAGTAGTTGAAGAATAAAAGATGGAAGCCACCTATCGATCGGTTGATCAAGAGCGCTAAATCGGTAAACTGCATGCTCGAGGAAAAAAATCAAGGCTTGACCGATCGATCGGTCGAGGAGAAATACCGAAAAAAACCTTTTTGAAGAGTTTGAAGTCCGTAAGGAAACCAACTCTTTGTTCCTCTATAAATAACCCGTCACGCACGACCCATATCAGACTTAAACCATAATTCTAATCTAGATATCAGCCTTATCTTCTCTTTCAAGCCACCAAGCAAAGATCCAAAGAAGAGACGGAAGACGAACGACACACGGTGTCAACACTACGCGTTTATTACTATTTTTAAACTATTGCTTATTTGATTATTAGTTTTTTGTTGTTGTTTAGCCTAGAATACATTATTAAACATTTTTCTATGAATATGATTCAGGCTAAGTTTGTTTTATCAAGACAAGTGAATCCTATGTTTGAACCTTTAATTTAATTGTTTGTTTTTGATTGATTTCATTATATCATTGTGCATAATTTATGTTCTTAATGGTTTTTTGAGGATTACCATTTGAATGATTTTAGTTATTATGATTGAGATCGGGAGATGACATTGTAATACGAACTAGTAAATTATGCCGTTGATTTCATATTGAGATCGGAATTTTATTCTTAAAAAAAGTGACGATCAACATTCTATGCTATGTAAGAACACATGAGTTTAGTGTCACATTCTGGTCCTGCAGGAATCCTAACTCCTCCGGATTCTGAAACTGACATTCCGGCCTTCCTTTTAGCTTGTTCATGATGGTTGAGTGGTTACTATCCCAGGAGCAATGCTCTGAGATTAATTAGGGTCAGGTGAAAAGCCTCGGTCTTTCATGTTCTTTAACTCCTCTAGATATCGTTAAGGGGAAAAAAATTGAAGATTAATTTTCTATAAAATGATTTTTTTAAAAATAGAAAATAGTATGTGAGTAAAATTTATTTAATAAGTGAATAATTGATTTACTATTAAACTGATGCATAAAATATTGAAAATAATTTAGTTGATACATATTGAGTCAATAAATTATTGATAATTATCTTATGGGTATATAAACTATTGATAATCATCAATTAATAACATAAAATCCATATAGAGATTTAAAGTTGGCAAATCATTTAGATGTTATTTACATCTATTTATTTTATCCAACAAACTTTGCTATCCCAACATGGGTGTGTGTATCATACTTAGTCTTGGTAAACATGAGATGCCAACCTGGGCTTTGGGTGCACCATCAAAGGCTCCTTACGTCCTAATGTCAGAGCAAAAGCTTCCTCCATTTGGGGAGATTGTCCATTCACGAGATCAAAATCGAATGCATGGATCAAGGTCGCGGTCAGCAACTGAACCATGCGAATTCCTAAGCCCACTCCCGCACATATTCGACGCCCAGCCCCAAATGGTATGGCCTCGAAATCCATCCCTCGAACATCAACATCGGGCCTTTCTCCACCTGCCATAAATCGTTCGGGACGAAACTCTAGTGGATCAACCCACACATCAGGATCACGACCTATGGCCCAAACGTTGACGAGAAGTGTTGCTCCCTTTGGAATGAAGTATCCGTTGATCTCGCAGCTGTCGTTGGCGATTCTCGGGAGGGAGAGTGGAGTGGAAGGATGGAGACGGAATGTTTCCTTCACGATGGCTTGGAGGAATGTCAAATGAGGCAGGTCGGATTCGGCCACGAGCCGACCCTTACCGACTACCGAGTCGAGTTCTTGTTGAGCTTGGGCCAAAATATTGGGATGATGAATGAGTTCAGCAATGGCCCACTCGACTGTAGTAGATGTAGTATCAGTCCCAGCTATGAACAAGTTCTGCAATTAAAACTGTTAATTAATATTTACAAATATCTTTTTAACAATCCTAACTCAAAATTATCATTTCGATAAAGGATAGTAAAACATCTATAAATTAATAATATCGTTGAAGAAGATTCTTTCCGGTCCTAACTTGCGCCAAGTTACTGACAAGGCTTTGACATAGGGCTTATGTACATGCGGTTTCATTGTTGCTATCCTTAAGGGCACTGCCCTAAGGGGCATCATCTACCATCCATTTGGAATCTTTTTTTCTTTTTTAAAAAAAGATTCCAAATGAATGGTGATGATGACATAAGGGCACTACCCTTAATGACATCATCAATACGTGCATACCAGAAACAAGGCTTTAATCTCTGTACGCGTCAGCTTCTCTCCCTTGCTATCATCATCATCCTCCTCCTCCGAAGAAATCAAGGTACTCAATAGGTTCATGTGTCCCTCTCTCCCACGAGAACCATCCATCTTGCACTCTTCAATCACCGCATTCAGAAAAGAATCGAATCGCGTGTGGACCTTCTTCATCTTCTTCACCACTCCCTGTACGTCCAAACATTCGAGGAATGGGATAAAATCGCTAATGACAAACATACCTGCCAGCACCGTCACCTCAGATACCAATTCCTTGACCTCCTCCGCATTGGTGTCTCCGCGGCTCCCATGGCCGACCACACGCCTCCCGAGGAGCACCCGTGATATTGCGTTGGTGGTGTATGTGTTTATCATTTGGCCTAGATCTACCAGCGTTTGTCTTGCACCAGCTAGAGCGCCGCTGAGAACTCGCACTTCTTCCTGCAAAGCCACGAGATTTGGTTTCATTTTGTTTTTTCAAGTTTAATTTTGGAAAAAACATAAGTATTAAAATAGGTTAAAAAATCCATGAGATATTGCTCATGTGACAGCTTCTGCAACGTGACGCCGTTATAAATTCATGGCGTCAGCTATTGGATCTGATGTGATTCCATTTTTTCCGTGTTCGGTAGATTTAAGTGTTTGCGAAAAATAAAAGAAAGACACCAAAATTTTTACGTGGAAAACCTTCGAATTGAAGGAAAAACCACGGGACTTAGTCCAGTATAAAATTTCACTATAAACAATGATATTTTACAGTGCTTTGTACAAGAAATGAACCAAAACTCATCCAAGGAAAATTACATTCTGTCAAAAGCCGAGAGCCTTTCTCTCTGTGAGAGAGCCAAAAGTCTCCTTTTATGTCTCCTCCTCTAAGTCACATAATCCTCCTACCCCCCTCCACGCACTGGCGCTCCGGCCGCGAACTGGCGAACTCGGTGCGCGTGCGGCGCATTAATGCGACTTAAGAATTTCTAGTTCGCGCTTTAAGAATTTCTAGTTCGCGCACTAAGATTTTATAATTCGCGCACTAAGATTTCCTAATTCGCGCACTAAGATTTCATAATTCACGCATTAAGATTTACTAAGTCGCGCACTAAGTTACTAAGTCTTATTAATCCTCCTTAATTCTCCGATTTTTATTTTTTTTTGTAATTATAAAAAAAATTCTTCAATTTTGGGTTTAGATAAATTTTTATGGTTTCTAGGTATTTCGGGTCGGTAAGAAAATTATATTATATGGTAAATAGATAGATAATGAATCATGAAAAGACATAATAACATATGAAAGATTAAAATATGTGATAAAATAAAGTATGATAAATCTGTGATTTTGTAACATTTTGCGGAGTAAATAATAATAAATTTGATATCTTAGTTTTTTGCATGACAAGTAATAGAATGAACTTTATAAATAAAACTTTTTTTTATTGAGTTAATTTAAATGTTTATATTAGTCATTTCATAAAGTAATAATATAAGTCTCCAGAAATAATATGAGTCATTTTTAATAAATTCATACTATTACCAAACATGTTGAAATAAATATGAACAATTTGGTTTCATTTTTCAAATTCGTTAATTTATATCTTAAAATAAAACAAAACTTTAATACTTCATTTCTATTTCTACAATATATTTTTCGGAGAATTCTTGCTAGACGAACGATCAAATACAAGATTCAAATTACGTTGTATCACTGGCTATAACATTTTTGCAAAGCTGCAAATGTTAGTTTCTTCAATAAAATCTAATTTTAATGCCTTTTAAGAATGGTAAAGCTGCAAACACCAAAGTTGTTAAAACTTCATATTGTAAATTTGTAAATAATATAATAATGATGTGAGTTTGTTAAATATGATGTATATTATGTATGTTTAACTTCATCATCAGTGTGTATGTATATATATATATTTATTTATTAATTTTTAATAGGCGCATTAAGGCGCACCCGCACTCAATTTTTTTGCAATTTGACGCACTCACGCATCCGCATCCGCTCCCGCATCCGACTTATGTGACTTAGCTCCTCCTCTCCAATGGAATTCGCCTATCTATAGCCCATCAGTGTTAGATCCGAGAATTCAGGAATCATGAATCCCCGTGATCCTCCCTCACGCCTCCCTCATATGCTCGTCCATCACCCCACATTTAAGCCACTAATCACTCACATTATAGCATAATTATCGGCCCATAACCCCCATTAATTGCCATTATATCCCACTAATCATGTCCGAAAAATTCGGGTTGATTAACCGATATGACCGGGTCTTATGCCATTGTTTGACCACGTGGGACCGAGCAGAGTATCATCATCTTCGGGTATTTTCCTGTTCGGGCACTTTCTTGTTCGGCAATGATTTTACCCGATGTGGTATAATTCCCTACCACATCAGGATCTATTCCATGGCCACCATCCAGTGATTTGCATTTCAATAATTGATGTTAAACTTGGAGTTTTATTGGAAAATGGAGGACCCTTATAACCAATATTCTGTACCAGTCTTTCCTGACGTCTTTTTATAGATAAATATATTTTTGACAAAACAACAAATTAAGGTGTTATGGTGCTTGCTTAATCTCTTGACTATGATATTTTTATAATTATGTTGTAATAAATAATCAATTAAATATTGTTTGCACCTGATAATTAATATATTATTGTTTTCAAACATGGGTGGATGCACACCTGGTCAGGGGCAAGACTCCCTTGCAAAAAAAAATATTTTTTTATCCAAATTTTTTTTAAAACATATGTTAATTATAGTTTTTTTTAAAATTTTAACTATTTGGATTTTTTTAGTTTACAGATTAGAAAAATTCAAATGTTTTTTTTTTATTGTTCTATTAGGTAGAATATTTTATTCTATAGTTTTGTCCAGTGAAACGATAAACATCAAAGAAATCAGAATAACCTGTCTGACGAGCACGAAATTATCTAAAGCCTTTGGTGAGAAGAGATGGATGGCACAAATTTTCCTGAGCAAGCGCCACCGTGGGCCGTATGACGTGAAAACCAAGTCTTGATAGTTGTATGCAACATACTTAGCAGCCGAATTCGGCGGCCGGCTTAAGAAGTTTGCATCGTGCACCTTAAGGAATTGCTCCGCCACGCTCGCGGAGGCAGCCACCACGACGTGCACAAATCCCATCTTGAGATGCATGAGGGGACCATACACCCTAGCTAACTCCGCCAATGACTGGTGGGGCTTCGGACCCATTTGCAGGAGGTTTCCGACAATCGGCCATGGCCTTGGTCCAGGGGGCAGTTGTCGTCCAGGGTCCTTTCGCCACCGGCTATGGAGGAAAGAATATAGAAGGAATCCTAAAATGAAAGTGCATGTTATCAATGTTAAGGTGGAGCTGAACATTTTCTGGGATCTATCAGTATCTTTTTTTTCTTTTATACATATATATATATATATATATATGATGTGATGTTGATACATTAACGTTGGTATATATTTATTGATATCTTGTCTTAAATATTAATAAAAAAAACATATGCTAATATTAGAGCATGCGACATATTAAAAAGTTCGGTACCTATTGGATAAGCCGTTTTCGGGCTATTGATAGGTAAGGTAACACTAAATGATATGCCGTTTTCTGGCTATGGATATGACAAATTTTCTTAAATAGAGTATAATGGATATTCAAACTCATTACAAACGATGCAGGAATTATATTATAATTTCAGACAAAAATGTGGTTGAAGGAACCAATCATTGGTCGAGTAACTGACTACAACTGCCCCTTTTTTCTTCAACGATAACATCAACCTAACTTTGATATTCTCAATAATTTTGTCTTAGTTCAAATGAGGTTGTGAGACATGGCCTTAAGAAAATTCGTTATGGTGATCACTGCTAATTACGTAGGTTCTGGCATAGTTATGTGTGTCTTCACATTGTCTTTACCTTTTAATTAGCTTTTGCGACATCACTGTTCTTGTTGTGCGAATCTATAACTTGAAATTGTTTTTGTTTCTTTCTGACGATCCAGAAATTCTGAGAACCGAGAAACTAAGTATATGAATTTTCTTGAATATTCACTCTCGATCTTGAACTCATTATACTACTGGTTTCTTGAAGTTTCAGATATAAGGAATATGTAATCTTCTTGATCTCTCTATTACTTCCCAGTATGTTCTTGATCACGCACAGATTAATAAATGGAAAGCAGTAAAATGACACAGAAAATTTTTAGGTGGTTCAGTCAACTTGACTTACATCCACCGAGGCACTATTACTCTTTGTTCAATGAATACAATACGGATAAAACTTTACAGAGATGCAATCGCATTTACAATGAATTCACTCTTGTTCTTTATTGCACACCAGCAAGAACACTCTTGAATTCTTTCAGAAGATTTCCTTCTCCAATGCCCTTAGCTCCTCTCTGGTTTTTCAATCTGATTTTGTTAGTTTTGCCACACCTCTTTCTTTCACTTGTTTGTCTCCTTTTATACTGGTTTGAAGTCCACTAAGCAGTTATCACCTGCAACCTTCCAAGCCAGTCCCAAACGTCCAGAGAGAGAAGAAACCGTCTGCTTAACTAACTCTTGTTAAACCCATCAGATTACCCATTCATTTAACAGCATTTAATTTGTAACCATCTGTATTACAATTCTCCACCTTGGTACAAATCTAGTGCTCCGTAATAGTGCCTCCTTTAGCCCTTCTTTAGGGCTTCACATTATTGCCAACATTGATTTGATCCAAGCAAAATTTGAACTTGTTGCTTGGAATGACTTTGGTAAACATGTCAGCTGGATTTTCAAGAGTGTTTGTCTTATGAATTTGAATCTGTCTAGTTTCAGTGATCTCCCTTACAAAATGAAGTCTTACATCAATGTGCTTCGACCTTTCATGAAATACTTGATGCTTTGATAAATGAATTGCACTTTGATTATCACAATAAACTGTTACAGCACTCTGTCTATATCCAAGCTCATCCATAAACCCCTTCATCCATACAGCTTCCTTCACAGCCTCTGTAATGGCTAAATATTCAGCCTCAGTAGTGGATAATGCTACAACAGGTTGTAACATAGCCTTCCAACTCACTGCTGTGCCATGTACTGTAAAAACATAACCTGTTAGGGATTTTCTCGTATCGATGCTACCAGCGTAATCAGAGTCAACAAACCCTGTGACCATATCCTCTTCTTTTTTAGCATCCTCAAACATTAGTCCAATATCTAATGTTCCTTTGATATATCTTAAAATCCATTTTACAGCATACCAATGTTCCCTTCCAGGATTAGCCATGAACCTGCTAACTAAGCTCACCCCATAGGCAAGATCTGGTCGTGTGCAGACCATGGCGTACATTAAGCTCCCTACTGCATTAGCATAAGGAACACTCATCATGTCTCTTTTATCATCATCCGTGTTTGGAGATTGAGAGGTGGAGAGTTTAAAGTGTTGAGCTATTGGTCCTTGAACTGGTTTGCAGTTAGCCATATCAAATCTTTCTAGGACTTTTCCAAGATAACCTTTCTGAGACAAAAATAATGTTCTGTGGTTTCGATCCCTTGTTATCTCCATACCTAGTATTTTCTTAGCTGCTCCCAAATCCTTCATTTCGAACTTCATACTCAGTTCAGCCTTTAGTCACCTGATCTCTATTATATCTTGACATGCTAACATCATGTCATCTACATATAAAAGAAGATATATCCTTTTCGAATTTGGCAGTACCTTGATATACACACACCAGTCAAATTCGCTCCTCTTGAATCCATTATGAATCATAAAGTCATCAAATTTTCTATACCATTGTCTAGGTGCCTGTTTAAGGCCATATATCGATTTCTGCAGTAAACAGACCAATGGTACCTCTGACTTTACTTCGAATTTCTCTGGTTGAGACATGTATATTATCTCATCTAACTCTCCATGCAAAAATGCAGTTTTAACATCAAGTTGTTCAAGCTCTAAGTCTTCTTTTGCAACAATGGAGAGAATAGATCTTATGGATCTGTGTTTCACAACAGGTGAGAATATTTCATGGTAATCAACTCCTTCAACTTGGGCATAACCTTTGGCTACTAACCTAGCTTTATATCTCGGTTTTTCAACCCCTGGTATGCCCTCTTTCCTTTTGAAAATCCACTTTGATCCAACTACCTTTTTCCCTTTTGGTCTAGGGACCAATTTCCATGTTTTGTTCTTGATGAGAGAGTCTAGTTCATCTTTCATTGCATGAAGCCATAGATCTTTCTCCTTAGACTTCATAGCTTGATCTAAGGATTCTGGTTCCTGCCCATGAATGTCATCTGCAACTGTGAAGGCATAGGATATTAGATCTGCATAGCCATACTTTTGAGGTGGTCTAATAATCCTCCTAGTCCTGTCCCTGGTCAACTGATAATCCTGAGGAATATGTTGAGGATGAGAGATTGTTAGATCAGGATCTGAATGATTTACATCTTCATAATCTTGATCTTGTATAGGTAGCTCCACCTCAATTGAGGCAGCCTTCGTGATGTTGTCATTTTCATTTGATATTGATTCTGAATGCATTTCTTTGTATGGAAAGTGATCCTCTTTAAACACCACATCACGACTTATAATGATTTTGTGCTGATGAGGTTCAATGCACCACAACTTGAAACCCTTAACACCTTCAGGATATCCTAGAAAAACACATTTAAGTGCCCTTGAGTCGAGTTTTCCTTGTTTGATGTGAGCATATGCTGCACATCCAAAAATCTTCAGGTTTTCTAGCACTGGTGGTCTGCCATACCATTTCTCTATCGGAGTTAGGAATCCTATGGGAACAGAGGGACATCTGTTTATCAGATAACAGGCAGTTACGGCAGCCTCTGCCCAGAATGTTTTAGGCAAATTCGAATAGGATAGCATGCACCGAATTCTTTCGAGTAAAGTCCTGTTCATTCTCTCTGCTAGCCCATTTTGTTGAGGAGTTCCTGGTACTGTGAGATGCATTGCAATTCCTGTATCTTTACAATACTCATTGAAGTCCTTAGAACAGAACTCAAGACCATTATCTGTTCTTAGTTTCTTAACTTTCCTCCCGGATTGATTCTCTATTAATATGTGCCATTCCTTAAATTTTTTCAAGGCTTCAGACTTGTGTTTAAGTATAAAAATCCATAATCTCCTAGAGTAGTCGCCTATTAAAGTCATAAAATACCTAGCACCTCCATTTGATGAAACTCTTGAGGGTCCCCATAAATCTGAATGAATATAGTCAAGGGGGGCCTTTGAAACATGAAGAGCTGAGGGAAATTTGACTCGAGTGGACTTGCCCTTTATACAATCTTCACAAAGATCTAAATTTGTGAGTTTAGTATCTCCTAGCAGACCTTGTTTGTGAAGTTCAACCAAACCTCTTTCGCTAATATGACCTAAACGAAAGTGCCACAGATTTAAGCTGTTGATATCTTGCTTGGCTAGGGCAGTAGAGCCAACTACGGTTTTGCCAGCTAAAATATACAACCCATTTATTTTAACTCCCTTCATTACAACTAAGGACCCTTTTGTTACTGTCAGTTTTCCATTTTCTGCTTTAAAGGTGTAACCTGACTGGTCCAAAGTACCTAGGGAGATCAGGTATCGTTTAAGATCAGGAATAAATCTCACATCTTGTAGAAGTTTTTCAGAGCCATCAGATAGCTTTAATCTTATGGAGCCTGTCCCAAGAACTTTACAAGTCATGTTGTTACCGAGCACAACTTGTCCTCCATTTCTTCGAAAGTTTCAAACCACGCCTTGTTTGGAGTCATGTGGAATGAACATCCACTGTCCATGACCCAACATTGTTCATCATTGAGATCAGCAACACAGAGAACCTCGGCACTATTGTACCCCTCCTCTATTATATCAACTTCTCCATGATCCTTTGGTTTTACTCCTTGTTTCCTTTTATTTGGACAGTTCCTCCTAAAGTGCCCTGGCTTGTTGCAGAGGAAGCATTTCAACTGATGTGACTTAGTGGCCGATTTACTCCTTTCTCTTTGTTTGGGTTGTCTCTTATCAGATCTACCCCTTGTTACAAGACTGTCACCGTGACCCGTGGCTTGTTTATTTGATTGGTTTTCAGTCTCTTTACTTTTCAGGGCAGTTTGTACGTCCTCTAGAGATAAAGACTCACGAGCATATTTCATTGTATCAACAAATGTAGAGTAGGACTTAGGCAAGGAATTCAGAACAATAATAGCTTTGTCCTCATCGTCAATTTTGATACTAATGTTTTCAAGGTCCAAGATCAACTTATTAAATTCATCTAAATTATCTCTAAGTGATCTTGATTCATTCATCTTGAATCCGAAGAGTTTACCTTTCAAGAATATGCGATCTTGAAGAGATTTTGTCATATACAATTGTTCAAGTTTTGTCCAGATTCCAGCTGCACTACTTTCGGAGGCTACTTCACGTAATACTTTATCATCGAGGTGCAAAGTAAGTGAACTGAAAGCAAGTTCCATCATATCTGCCTTTTGATCATTTGTAAGGGACTCTGGTAAATTGTTCTCTCCTCCAAGAGCCTTAGAGACTTTCTGCTGAACCAGAATGGCATGCATTCTTCTCCGCCATAATCCAAAGTCACCTTTTCCATCAAAACGCTCCACCTCGATCTTGGTACCCATATTCGAATCAATGTGCAGCCCTAGCAACCTGGCTCTGATACCAGTTGTTGTGCGAATCTATAACTTGAAATTGTTTTTGTTTCTTTCTGACGATCCAGAAATTCTGAGAACCAAGAAACTAAGTATATGAATTTTCTTGAATATTCACTCTCGATCTTGAACTCATTATACTTACTGGTTTCTTGAAGTTTCAGATATAAGGAATATGTAATCTTCTTGATCTCTCTATTACTTCCCAGTATGTTCTTGATCACACACAGATTAATAAATGGAAAGCAGTAAAATGACACAGAAAATTTTTAGGTGGTTCAGTCAACTTGACTTACATCCACCGAGGCACTATTACTCTTTGTTCAATGAATACAATACGGATAAAACTTTACAGAGATGCAATCGCATTTACAATGAATTCACTCTTGTTCTTTATTGCACACCAGCAAGAACACTCTTGAATTCTTTCAGAAGATTTCCTTCTCCAATGCCCTTAGCTCCTCTCTGGTTTTTCAATCTGATTTTGTTAGTTTTGCCACACCTCTTTCTTTCACTTGTTTGTCTCCTTTTATACTGGTTTGAAGTCCACTAAGCAGTTATCACCTGCAACCTTCCAAGCCAGTCCCAAACGTCCAGAGAGAGAAGAAACCGTCTGCTTAACTAACTCTTGTTAAACCCATCAGATTACCCATTTATTTAACAGCATTTAATTTGTAACCATCTGTATTACAGTTCTGCTTACATAAATCACTTCTTCTGTTAATCCATTCTATTTCTACCGGCTAAGCTTATCTTTATTGGATGGCTTGATATTTCTTCCGCTTCATAAGGTTCCTTCCGCATAATCCAATCCCATTAAATTCACAAAATTCATGGCCCTTGTACTATCACTTTTTTTTTTTTTTTAACAAGAACGACAATTATATTAAAAAATCAATAAGTACAATAATAGCCAGCCGTAAACCACAAAAGACGACGATTATACTTTAATTGAAAATGGTAATATTATTTTAATTGTCTACGATATTGAAAAGGGTTTAAAGGATTTTTTTAGTTGAAATAAATAAACAGTGGGACAGAAAGCTTGTTGTAGTACTTAATAATGTATAAACTAATCAATACGAAACCAATCGTATGGTTAAATTACATTCTTAAAATTAAATGTTTTAACAGAAATTTTATTTGGATAAAAGTAATTTAGTGATGGAATTTACTTTTTTTTCGAAGTTGATTTCAATCTTTTAAGTAATTTTATTCGTTTAAAATTATCGTTTTTAAATTATTTCGTTCATAAAGTCAAAGACCCGAATGCAAATAACAATGAAATTCTGACTAGGCGTATTTTTGAGAAAATAAAATTAATTCATCTTATTGGGTGTATAACAATTGTCATTACTATGTGATCAATCGAAACATAGTGCTTGTGCTACTGTACATTTTAAAAGATTTGAGTTGCACCGTTACCATCAACTATAGTTTTTGGTAAAGCGGCAAGCACTTGATCCTACAATTGGTATCAGAGCCAATGTCAAATATTCGATTCCCATGAGTTGCAAGGAGCGCAATTATTGGGAGGAAGATTGTTGAGGCGTATGTCTAGCCTACTTGCGAACATGAAAGTGATATATGCGATCTTTGATGCATTTGAGCATTTCAAGCCTACCATGTAAAGAAAATCAATCACTAGTACCCTTTTTGAGTTTTAATGCAAAAGAATGGTTGTATGCTAAGCATACAAACAACTCCTATTCGACATTCTTTGACTAGCTTATCATCATTCCACAATAAGCCTAAATGTGATTTTAATCCACACCTTTGAAGGGAGTATGATGTGTTTCATTCACACGCATTTAGGAATTCATTGAACTATATGTTTGAGCTTCATTATCAAAAGAATGAAATTCATGAAAGAAAATGGATGCCTTGAGAAAAATGATAAAAATATGACTCATAAGGGAGCCAAGACATAAGAAGAAGAAAAAAAGTTGATTAAACCTTGAAAAAATGAATAAGGTTGGAAAAAGTCATGCAATAAGAGAAGTTTAAATTGTGCATAACACCATACTCTCTTGTTTGATGCATATTCACCCTTTCTTTCATAAGCCAATACCTAGGCCAAGCTACAAGCTAATTAAAACCTACTTGATTCATGTTTGCAAAGTGGCTAAGATAGTGGAGAAGAGTGTGTAAGTGGAGTTATACTTGTGTTAGTGTATAACTTGAACTATTGTGAGTTTACATCCATTGGATCTATAGTTTGTACATGACACTTGTTTATGACCACACATGCACATTCGCTACTTTGTTGAGTATGAGATGTTTAGGGATTGAACTTGTTCCACTGTTAACCTTTCACCACTTTTCATTACTATGCAAGTTTATAATTCTTAAGGCATAAAAGTGAGGACAAGTCAATTTGTTATGATAATATGAGTCCAAACAAAAATATTTTAGTTTTGTCTGATTTACTCGAGGTCGAGTAAAGATTAAGTATGTGGTAGTTTGATGTGACTAGAAATAGACACATCTATTGCGCTTAATTGTCATGACCCAGAACTTTATATGATCATGCATACACATCATGGCATATATGAAATTATTCATAAGCATAATTGCATATATTTTGACATTTGGTATGTGCATTGGAAGGCATAGAGATTGTGAATATAATAA
This sequence comes from Haberlea rhodopensis, assembly GCA_907163345.1. NCBI lineage: Eukaryota > Viridiplantae > Streptophyta > Magnoliopsida > Lamiales > Gesneriaceae > Haberlea > Haberlea rhodopensis. The sequence goes on from CAJQUN010000009.1 coordinate 1,836,689, forward strand.
ATTTGAAGAATAGTAAATGGAATAGCTTTTAATTGACTAAATTTTAATAGATTTAATATATTTACTAAATATAATGAATAGATTTAAGAAGGAATAGATATTGACTAAATAAAATAAAATAATAATAATATAATTAAAAATAGAATGACAAAGTTGAGAGGTAAAGATAAATGTGTGGTGTCATATAGTACAAAAGACAAAAACAATCGAGAAATACATATCTGATATAGTTGTAGATATGCATGTATATTTAATTAGTTTAACTTAGTGAAAATAATAAAAAGAAAGAGCATACTGTTGTCTTTATCTCTATCACATTTCCCCATAATCCTTGTGAGAACTGAGAGCAGAACGCGATGAAAGTGAAGAAACTTATTTCATTTCTGCAACATTTTCCACAAGGTCGAGCCCACAAGGTGTTTAACTTCTTGGTGCTAACAATTGCTTGAATTAGGTAAGAGCTATCACAATACTTAATGGTTACATGGGCAACCATAGTTAATCCAATAAATTTCCCATATGATTCTAGTAATTTCTGGAGGGTTGTCATAATCCATATGAACAATTGTAGACTTGATATGTTCTTTGTTTGAAACTAGTCTTCATGAAATAACATAATTATAATGTTTAAATGGTAATTAATTCCCTAGAAGAATAATTACCTAGAAGAAAAGTCAGTATCTGTAATCGATTGTTGTGATATTCTACTATCATGAAGACTAAAATAAGATATATAAACTTTTAGTAAACTAGTGAGAAAGATACAAGGGCACAATCATTTAGGAGTTTGTAGTATGGACATATTATTAATAGCATGCATATACTAAGTGATGTTCAAAACAAGGTATTAAATTTGGATATGCATTTTAATATGATTCTAGGTCAAGATTTTGACGACGACGCAGATAAGACAAAGTAAGAAAAATCATCAAGATATGTGCAACAACTTGTGAGTATATCCTTATAACTTGGTATTTAACTTTATATAAGTATGTGACTTGTGTTATATGAGTATCTGAAATTGTTGAATGAATTGCAATGAATGCAATATGATGTGCAAGAACTAAATTGAGTTCTGAAATGTATATGTTGAAACGTGATGGTGAGACGTGATGTTATACGTTCTATATGATGTTATGTACCTTATGATTTGATGTTATGTATATGATTATGACATGTGCATTCAAAAGAGATTAAAGAACTCTGTTATGGCCACTAATGACCTTGAACTATGTGTTATTTCATTCTGAGTACGGTCAGAATTACAGAATTAAAGAATATCGATCCCGAGTTAATTAAGAACTCAAAAGGGGATCTACAGAGTGTCATGGCCATATCGTGATCACGGATTGTTCTTGGTATTAGTTGGGTCATAACAAAATAACAATACAGACATACATGTGCATCATTTCATTTTATATTAATCATGTGAATTGACGTAAAGATTATGATGAATCATGTAAGTATATTCATGTGCTTATGTGGATATGAATTATATGCTTATGTGATTTTAAATACTACGTTATTTGAATATGCTCATTGAGAATGCAACTCACCCAAATGCAAATGTTGTTTTTCAGTTGTTGTAGATAAAGTTTGAACATACAAGGTGTTTCTACATATTTTGGGAAGTATGGATCCAAGATCGGCTGGCTGACTCTAGTCCTTCACCCTCAGCTCATCATTTGCATATACTGTATAGGTTTTTGGTTGGGTTGTGAGGGGTACAACCTTGGTTATTTTTGTGGCATACATATATCTATATGCCTTGTAAATTATATTATGATGTTATGAGATTGAAATTTCCGCTGCCATTAAATATTATGTTATATGCCTCATGTGTATGTGTTATATGTGTTATATGTGTAAGGGGTGTCACATTAATTGTCTATGATTTGGTATGTTTTGATGGATAGTTTAATACATATGCTACATAATCATATATTTGTGTAAATGTAGGTGAAATCGAAGAAATCAAGCTAAAAAGGGCGTATAAGGACCAAATGAAAGCTATGGAGATGTTATGGACTCAAGGTAGATCAAGAAAAATGCTAAAAATGTAATTTTGGGAGAAGCGATCGACCAAATGAAGGAAGAGATCGATCGCCTTTGGACAGAAAGTTGAGCAACAAATTATGCGAAGCATCTATCTATCGGTAAAATGGAGCGATCGATCGCTAAAGTCTACTAGAGCCAAGCGATCGTTCGCTAGAAAGAGGCTGTGAGGTCCGGGGATTAATGGTGTTAATCCCGGTGTGGTATTAATCCTTAATGGATTTTTCATTGTGGCAATTAGGAATTAATTGCGGTTTTGGGTCTCCCGAGGTTGTATAATCGGGCATTTGGGATCGCTGGATCCAAAGGTTGAGATTGTATTCTCATTTCGGTGGAAAACCTATGAGTTGGGTTTTCGGTGGGACCTGGAGTCCGGGGTGCTTTATGTTGGGGCTGGTATGGGGATTTGGTGTTGGAGAGAGAGTTTTTGAAAATAGATGATTTTTAAAGAATCATGATGTATTTGTGGAGGTATTGGTGTGTTGGGGTATTTTTGCTATATATACCCGTTGGACTCGGGATTCCGTCATTCGGAATCCATTTCTCTCCCTCTCTCTCTCTATCGATCCAAACCCTCTCCCCCATTTCCCTCTTCTCCCTTGATGGGAAATTTGATGGTAGCTTGGCTCGGGAGCCGGTTTTCTCGAAGATAATCAGGTATTAATCTTCCCCTCGTCATTGGCTTCGATTTGATAGTAGTATGGTAGCTTTTGGTTGGCTATGGGTTTTGGGAATTTTTGGTTAAAATCCTATGTTGAGTTTTTAAAGTTTTTATTGACCTTAAATGTTGTATTTGAGGTGTTGGTGGTGTATGAGGTGTTGGTTTTGAGTTTGGGTGTGAAAAACACCATGGAAGCTCGAATTTTTCGGAAAATCGCAGGTGGCGATCGATCGCCGATGTGGGGCGATCGATCGCGACGAGCAGTCCAATTTTTTGAAGGTGATGAACAGTGCTGGCGATCGATCGCGAGGTCTCGGCGATCGATCGCGAGCGTGTTGGCGATCGATCGCGAGAAGGCACTGGTTGGCCACTGGAGTGTGGCGATCGATCGCGGTAAATGTGGCGATCGATCGCCACCCGAAGGAAGGTGTTTTTTTGGAATTTTTGGAATGTCGGATTTTGGAACCGAGGTTTAAAGGGGCCGTTTCCGGGGCAATGTCTACATTCCAATGGGAATGCTATGCTTTTAAAATGGATTGGTTGATGCCAAAGTTTAATAAAACGGAATTCCCGGTTGAATTCTTGGTTATCTTTTAAACTTGCTAATGGTATATTTTGGGTATTATGCATACTTAGCCGGGGGGCTTTTATTTTGGTAATCGTCATGGGTAGACGATAGGGTTGGATATTGTGAACGTGCTTGGGCACGTGGTTGCATGCTTATACTTGATTGTGAGTTGTTTATGTGTTTTAGCACATATCTCTCGAGGTAGGGAACTCAAGCAAAGTTTGGACTCGAGCTACGGAATTATAAGGTACGTATGACGTATGAGCATAGCCTTTTTATATAATTGCAATTGTTGAGTGCTTGGTACACTGTATTGCAATGAATGTGTGTGGAAATGCATGACACATGTTATTAGCAATAAACGGAGATTGAAATGCATGGTTTATGGTACTTGCTTCAAATGTCTATATATGCATTGAGAATTGCATGGTGCCGCTTTTGAGCGAGCAATGATTAGGATGTTGTCGCCTGTGAGCGAACATCGATTATGACGCCGCTGCCGTCGAGCATGCGTGGAAATGGAATGCCGCTATTGTAGAGCGAGCAATGAAATAGAGCTATGAAACCATAAGGGAGAAACATGGATTGTCTATAATCATTGTTTAATGATTTGATGTTATTGATTATGATATTGGTATATGGCTCATGGAATTGTTAATCAATGTAATGATTAACTGGCATTTGAGAATTTAATGGTTTCAGTGTTTTGAGAACAGGGACAGTACAGGAAACCCCGGATGAGGATGATACCATCCAGGAAGTATAATTTGTATTTCATAGCATTTACATTTATGTAAATTATGAATTGTATTGTTGTGGTTATTGGATTTGGGATATTGGTATGCTCACCCCGTGTGGGGGGCTGTCTCTGTTGGGGCAGGTGGTACAGGTGTAGCAGCAGCTTTGGAGTTAAACTCGGGCTGTTGATTTGAGGTACTTCCAGGATCGAGGTACCAGAGCTGGATGGATAGACGCTCAGACCCAGAGTCGAGATCGAGTTGCGCTTGAGAGGTGCTTCCAGGATCGAAGCACCAGTAACGGTATCCAGTAGAGTGTTTCATACATTAGATACACACTTATTCATTGGGTGCTTTTATGTGAGTACATATTACGTGTATATGGAATGTATAAACGGGCTACGGCTCTTCTCTGTTCATTTATGGTTTACACGCAATTAGATATAGAATTGCTAAATGAACTAAGAGTATGTTAGTGTATTATGAGGGTGCATGTTATATGAATAATATTGGTTGGGGAATTTGAATATTACGTGGATTAAATGCAAGAAATTTTCTGGATAGCATATGGTGTTGCACTTGCATATGGTTTTCCCCTGATAGTATGATTATATGCACTAATGGTATGGCTTATACACTAATAACGGGTTAAGGGCACGTGGGTCCTTACAGAGGCGATCGATCGCCTAATAAATCTTCCGAAAAAAAATAAAGCTAGTGATCGATCGCTAGCTTGTAGCGATCGATCGCTAATCGCCAGCAATGTTTTGGAAATTTTGGAGTCTTGATTTCTTTTCTTCCTACATGGATCTCTACCTACTTCATCAGCCTCCCCACCTCTATAAACTCAAAAATCAGCCTCTTTAGAGCATAATTCAGACTTTAGAACACATCTTAGACATTAGAATAATTTTCTTTCAATTTTGTGAAGAACGCTTTGAAGAACGAAGACGGAAGCGACGCTCCGTAATCGTGATTCCTTTTAGTAATTTTTCTTTTACTGTTAGTTTAATGCTTTTTAGAATAGATTTGATTGTTTTTAATCCAATTATGAGTAGTTAAACATTTTGATTCTTGGTTGATGGATACTTGCCTTTGGAATAAAAATTACTTGTGAAGATTTTGGTTTGATTGTTGGATTTTTAATGCAATTTCAATTTATTTTTCAGCTTTTGATTATTATGATTGTTGTGTTTGATTGATAGATTGATCACATAATAATCACATACACCATTTAATGCTAATTAAGAAGCAACTAAGATTGATAGTTGTCTGGTAGGTGTAATTAAATTCTTAAGAAAAACGATTGGATTATTAATTCTAACGGCTGTAGTTTTTATTGATTAGATTCATCAAACTTACTAGTTTTTGAAGCTATCATTGATTTAATCTTAACGGCTGTAGTTTTGGTTAATGATTCGATAATAGTCGAATTGAATGATTTTTCTATTTGACTACGATTTAAAGGTAATGGAGGAATTAAGTTTCCAATTGATGAATAATTGAATAAATTTAAATGTTTAGTGATTTGCTGATCAAGTGAATAATTTCCAAATGTAAAATTGACCAAAAACCAAGAATTGCTTTTTAATCTTGATAATCTATTGATTTGCTTGCTTTAGTTTAATTAAGTTATAGATAAGAATTTCGAAAAAACCCACTACTTTTTACTTTCTTACTTGGTTTTTTTGTTAACACAAGAGAATACAATTCTGTGTGGGATTGATCCCTACTTTCACTACTACATTAATTTCATAAAAAGTGAGGTTAATTTGGGAGTACACGATAACGCACACCACATAACATACAAGTTCTGTAAAATATTTTACTTTTTAAACTTTAATTCATCCAAAATACTGGGTAGATTATTGAAATAAAGTCTGAAATTCCTTTTAAGAATGTATTAGTAACATATATATATTTTTTGAACATCAGTAACAAATTTCATATCTATTGGATTCTTCGTCTTTGATCTCCCATCTTCAAATAAAGCAGACCTCGTCTAATTCTCTGCATCAAAATTCCAAATGCATTGCATTACAGAATATTAAGGCAAAATATACACAACTTATTCTACTACGTAACTAGGATTTTAAACTTACCTAGATAATAATATTTTGGGTAGATTACAAAAAGAGTCTCATAGAATAGGGATATTGCAATAGTCTTTATATAGTCCCATATAAATTATTTTTAATAAAAAATAGTCTCAAACATTTGTTTTAATCAAAAGTGGTATCAAAGCGTCATATTCAATTATGAGACCACTTTTGTTAAAAATTATTTATGTGGGACTAAATTTATTAAAAACAGTCATGTGAGACTATTTTTGATTAAAAACATATCTGATGACTATATTTGATTAGTACTAAAAGTTTGTGACTAGTATCCATATTCTATGGGACCATCTTTAAATTTACCCTATATTTTTATCACAAATACAGAATTTTATGGGAAAAAACATTTCATTTCAAAAAATTTATGGGATATAAACATGATAATAGAGAACTGAAATTACGGAATCTTGTTATTTTCTTTCTTTTCTTTTTTTTAATTGTGGGAGGAACTAAAGATTTTTATCCGCCCACCGCGAGACTTGAACACAAGTCTTTAATCTCTCTAACGTTCGCCTTCCAGATTAAACCTCACAATGGTTTCTAAGTCTAATAGGCACTATCCTGCATTTGTTGTAAGATTTTAAGTTGTATAAATCATTTTATACTTCTTTCACCAACTGATGTCCACATTTCACGACAGGCTCAATGCACATCCAATCTAACTCTTCTTGTCTGAACAAGTTACTCTTCGCAAAAGACCATGATTTAGGAAAAAGATAATCCTATAAGGGAAATAAGAATACCTCTTTTGTATCTCTAATGCGAAGGAGATCTAATCTTTCCGATGTCCTTCGATCAGTTAATGTCGCCAGCTGCAATCGAGCAGCACATCATTTAGCAAGCTACAAAATGTTGTCTGGTTATCAAACCTACTGCACACTGAAAAGCATACCCAAAAACTAAAGCGCTCGGGATCCTTTGTTGAAGGCATTAATGCTTCAATCTTCAAAAGCTCTGCACACCTTGTTCTATCTACAATTATCACAAATGAGCACACTTCGGAAGGACTGCGAAAGGAGAAAGTATTGTGAATAAAAGAATGTTCTAACCGTCTTGTGCGGTTTCTTGTGCCTCTTTTAACCACTGGCGAGCATATACTGCTGCTTTATTTGTCATCTCCAGTAACTGCACAATAGGATATAAAATTTCTAACTAAAAAGGCGATTCGTTGATTTTTGAAAACTGCGAAAAAAGATGCATGATACAACATGAAGTATAGTGAAAAGCTCATTGAACATTTAAAATAACCCTGGTGTGTCAATTTTTACTAGTCCTCCAACTTCAGGTTCCCATGTACTTTGGCATGATGATAATAATTCAAATTCTTGGAAAATCAAACACAGATATGATCAGTTTGCTACAGATGAACCATCGTGCTTTAAATGTAATATTCAAGCACCAGTGACGTGAAAATCAGCACACATTTTCTTTAAAGTGTTTTTGAGTTCCATGAATCAAATTACCTTGCACTGTCAATGCAACCTACAATTTGAATCTTAAAGGAGACAAAACAACTACTTTGGCAAAACAAATCACACTTTGACAAGTAGATATCAGGTGTTGGAGATCAAGAATCATACTTGTCTATGAATAGACCAGATTTCGAATTGCTAAGGATCTTTCTAAAGCTGAAATACTTAGTTAGTTTTGTACAAATCAAAGCTATTAAACATATAAACCAGTTTAGATACTCCCATCTCATTTTGGAAAATCTGTAGTAGAGTTAGATTATTCACTCATACAAGTGGGTTTTTTTTTTCCTTTTGATAAAACAGTTACACACAAGTGTTGTAATTCATAATTTAGATGAGTTAATTGAGTCAATTGTTATGTCACTTAAAATCACCAGGCTTTGCGTTTAAGATCAAAATGTGAAAACAATCTGGACTTCAGCATAACTCGAGGCCAGTCAGGGGCGAATCTAGTCATGTGGTTGAGGGGGCAGCTGCCGCCCTCCCCTTGCACTGTGTTCGCCCCTGAGTCCAGTCCAAGTCAAACACTAATAGAGCAACCACAATCCATACATTTCAGTCTTTTCATTTATTACATTTGTATCTTTATCATTTTAATAGTAATTATAACATCCTTAAATAAACTGAACTACATTATTTAGTAAACGCAGTTTCAAGAATCAGACAGTTTCCACCATTTCTTCAACCCTGTTTCAGAACCTAATTGTGTATTCCTAGCATCATTATCCACTATCTCATTATCAAGAAGTCTCCACTTCCTCATCATCTATGTTGAACTCCCATTTCGCAATCATGCCTAAGAAGTCCGATACCATCTTATGATCCTTAAAATTTCACTATGAACATTCATTAATCAGTCTTATTCATAAACGAAAATGAATCATCACTACTTCATGATGGAAGCTTAATGTATTAAATTCTTTTAAGAAACAAATTAATGATTACAGAGATGTCAACATAGCCTACCTCAATCCATTTGGATTAAGGCTTAGTTGTTGTTGTAAAGATGTCCACGAGCTTTTTTTCACTTCAGGAATTATAAAGGCAATTTTTCCTTCACAAAAGCCTAGAATATATGGTCACTGATCATTATAAGCAATCATATAATGCCAGCACTTACATCTTGTTTCTCTTTAGTACCATCTTGTGGGCAAATATCCTGCAACCATTCAACTTCAGCAATACGATACCTTCACACTCAATCATATTGTGAAGAAAAAATTAATTGATGAAGCTCACAAGTCGAGAATGAAAGTTAAGTAAACATTGATAATCAAGACACTAGATACTAAATTAAAACCTACCCATCTTGATCCCAATGTCTAATAATCCGACACCTTCGGCGACTTTCGACCTACATCAAATAGCAAGTCAAACTAGTAGAGAATTATGGTTTGTTAAAGATGAGAAAAAAGACAATGTATGATATATATGCAATTCAGAAGTTTTTATATTAGATCATATGATCTTACTGGAAATGGCCATATGGCTTGGAAGAGATATATATTCTTCCATGCAAACTATAAACAAAAACCAATTACTTTTTTTGTCACAGATCAGTTGTAGTTTCTTGATGGTTGGACAAAATCGAATATTGGTGCATGGATTCATTTCAAAACAAAATTTAGAGCAGCTAGAAGTTATAGATGTTCCTAGTCGATGAGCAGTCAAACATGAAGAATATCCACTTGGCTTGGTAGAGACCATAATCGTGATGTGTTGTCATGTTTCATCAACACTAAAGACATTGTACACAAAAATAGGGTTAATATGAGTTAACTTCACCAATGACCAGTCGAATATAGAATTTCTAGTCACAATTGAGCACTATTAACTCCCACTACCCAAGACACCACCATAGCTCTTTTTTATAAAAATGTGCTTTGCTTTGTTTTAGAACTCCATGAGGGTAAAAATATGGTGAATTGGGTTTTCCGATGATTTTGATAGGAGCTTGTGCGTCGTAGTTGTGGATTCCCTACTATCATACATGCAAGGGCAGTACATGACTAGCGGAGTCTTCAGCAAAAGTAAGATGTGCTTTAGAAAAGGAATTTTCCTAGTTAGCAAGAAACTCATGATATACAAACGAACACAAAGTTCTTGAGGTCATGTAAGTTCACAAGTGACCAATACCGGAGACTTAATCATAACATAATCACATCAAGTTTAACTAATTTTTACCTCTAAAAAGAAGCGACCGTCTGGAAGTGGCTCACAACTGCATGAATAGCGGAAATATAATCATATTCTATGTTCTTGCATGACAATAAAAAAACAGCCAATGAAGGAACATGAGTACATAACAAATTTAGTTAAAGCTATGGTCAAATAAGTTACAAATATAAGAGAGACAGAACCTACTCTGTTATCTCCACCTCACATGCATGATCAGCTATTGAACCTGGAGTTGAATCATTTATAACCTACATAGTGAAAGAGGATGCCACATGTCGGAGGGTCGAGGTGTTACAAAACCACTTATATTATAAGATAAAAACTAGAGCAAACTCCAGGACTATTAAGTTACCATTCCCATGCGGCGATTTCCTTCCATTATCCTCCTCACCTGTTTCAACGCACATGGAACTTAAACTCATCAACAAGCAACAACATGAAAATTACTAAAGTGGAAATATTCAACAAGTGGACAGGATAGCTGAACAAAAATGTTTCACGCTGATATCTATGATTAATTTCTGAGGAAATTCCTAGATCATATTATCTTTGTAACCAGCATCATGTGTTCCTATTCTTGCTATTGGCAAGATTCCCAAGGTTACTTATTGTTTAAAGGATTTGATTTGGGGAAAAAGATTTTATATATTTCATTTACAAATATCGATGCAAGAATATAAATTGATAAGCCATGAATTTCAAAATATAACTTGATCAAAATTATCCAAACAATTAAACTGTATGAATCCTGGATTTGAAATTCTTCAAGTCATACACAACTTAAAGTTAGTTGTCTTCTTAAGAATACATACTTTATAAAAATAGATGGTTTGCATGTGTCAAAGAAAACACCATAGGTGAAATTGGTGGACATGATGCTCACTGCCAGGGTATCTTAGTTGAAGTCCAATTTGTTTACCACATTGAAACACATGGACTTTTAATTTATGGGATGCTACAAAAATGGAACTGGGTTTTCAGGTCTTTTACCTATATCTAACTCCAGGCTAAATATTGATTCATTCATATGTTTAAGCTCTTAGAAAGCGATGATTTATCAGTACCTTCAACAGTATTTGTCAAGAACTTATCTTATCACCGAATAGTTAGATAAACTCACCATAAGTCTGTAGCGAGGTTCAAATATGTTAAGCTGAAACTTCTGGCATGGCAAGATAACATCCATGACAAAAAGAGGCAACAAATCAACGGCAAGTTTTGTCAGACTCTCATGCTCCAATTTCCTTTCCTCATACTCCTCTGGAAAGTTTTTCTCAATGATATTTTTTAACGTGACGCTGGAAAAAGCGCCAATAAACATCAACTGGCAAACCATATCTGCCATGCAATAAAGAAATCCATGCTGTTTCTGTTGATAATATGTAAAGGAGACTGATGATTTCTTTGACACAAACATCTTGATGGCACACAAAACTACACTCAGAAAAGTCACTTGCAAACTTAACAGTTTAAACTTTACGAGAATAATTTTCATTCCTGGTGCCCAACAAAGTTCAGAAATATTTATGCTTTCTTCTTGCATATCAATTTTTGGCATGTTCTGGATTAGTGTATTATATAATTTCGAGAATATCGTACGAGCATTTCAGGTTTGCAAAGCTAACCTGATTGAACATGTAATGGGACTAAATAACAGAACTGTACGACATAGTGGGCAACGGTTGCCTGAAATATTATATCCAAAAGACGAAGCAAATGTATGTCAACAAGAGACATTATAAAATCAAGGGTAGGTAAGAATAGAGAGTAATTAACACCTCTGTCCGTGGACTGAAACAGGCATGAGCGGCAAAAAGAATGCCCACATGGAGTTGTGATTGGTTCATAAAGTAACTTCAAACACAGTGTGCAATCATAATCATCTGTACGCAGTGGTTTTACATTGCTTCTCCTCATAGATGTATCTGCTATTGATTTTTGCAGATTCAGAAGAGAATTGCTGCACAAGAGACCATTTGTTGGTAACACAATTTATAAATGAAAATAAAACTGTACCAACTTCAGCCAATACAAGATTCATGTTGAAGCATACAAAATATGATGATTATCATGCTGAATCACCTCTGAGGATCAATTTGAAGGCCTTCAAGAATAACATCACAAGCCAGCTCATACTTTTCCAACTGCTCAAAACATCAAGGTCAGTAGCATGGTTAAAGGCTTTACTCAGCCAAGAAACATAAGTGAAGATGGCACACCATGATACAAAGTTCATGCATTGTGAAATCAAACAAACAAGGCTTTACTCAGCCAAGAAACGCAAGTAAAGATAGCACACCATGATATAAAATTCATGCATCGTGAAAGCAAACAAACAAACAACAAAATATCAACTAAAACATATAGCAAAACACAAAGTGTCTCTGAAATAAACAATTATTGGTGGATATTAAAACCGGTATGAATGATTTAAGCATAACTGTGATACAAATCCTTTACCAGAACCTTTCAGTCGGTTTCAACCTTACACAATTAAACGTTCACAGTATACAGATGCTAAATAATAATTCAATGAAAAGGCGATCTCACCAGGATTAGAGCATTTGCCTTAAGAATGTATGATGATACATAATTACTTTGCAAACTCATCAACTTTTCAGCATCCTTCAGGGCAAGCTGAAATAAAGAACAAAACATTGAGGTACTGTAACTTGTCTAAAAGGAGTAGGAAAGGTAAATCAATTAAATGAATCCAATAATGGTCAAACCCCTGCATGAGTTATTGGATCCAACCCGCTCAATGGCCTGTATTCAGAAGCAGATGAAGGCCTGTGTTTGAGGAACTGGCTGATCCTGGTGATAATTCACCATTTAAGAAGCATGAAACAAAAGACGGAAACAGTTGCAAAGTCCATTCAACTGAATATCATGACAAAACCCAAATAAAAGACATACAATAAATCACATCTAAAATTATACTAACAGAAGATATGCAGTGCATCTGTTGCTAAGAACGACAGAATCACTTGGTTTAATGTTGTTGGCTTTTGAGTAAAAGTCAATTGCCTGCACAAAAACAACTATTGTCATCAAACCATAAAAAAATAAGCATCAAGCTGCAACGTTCTGGTACATCTAATTCACAAGGATGTCAAACAGGAATCGTCCAGTTGTATTTTGGAGGTTAATAACACATCATTATTCAAATTCTTTATTGAAACGACAGTGATTTTCTATCACATGCTCCAGCCAATTTCCTATACCTTGCTCACACCATCTATTCCAACAGCCATATGAAAAGAAATTCATGAAACTGAAAGTAACTGGCAACACATGCTATTATCCAGAAATTTAATTGAGATACCCAGAATAGTACTTGTTTACGAGATGTACACGAATCTTACAGTATTTTTACATTTCACAGACAATATTTTATCTTAATACTAACTGAAACACACACACAACGAACTAATAAAAGAAGGGCCAACGACGGTTACAAAACTTGAGACGCTGGTGCCACCTCTCAATCAGGCCACTCTCCAACTTCTCAAATTCACACAGCACTTCTTGCTCTTGGTATTCCCTTAACACATTAGAATTCATTGCTTTTAAATAACAAAAGGGACAAAAGTAAGCAGACCTTTCCGGCCGTTTCAAACAGCATTCCGTCTTTGACACATCAATTTATCGGCCCTGTCACCATGTGGTGATCATTCTACCCCTATACTAACTCAAAAATGTTTCATACTGGCACAGTGGAATAGAATCCATTGGCTGTAATGGTAAACCATAATCTAAACCAAGGGCATTTCCAAGAAGTTAGTCAAAGGTTACTTAATGGACTTGAACTGATTTTTCAAAACTTCACTGAAACTCTAGGAGCGATCGTCCTGCTGTAAAGTGTTTAATTGGAAGAGAACATTGATATCATACAAATTGAAACTTCAGAAATCACATTACTTTAGACAATTTTATCCCTCAAGCCGTGAATTAAGAATTTCTCAGATGAAAGATTAACAACAAACTGTAGCCAACCTGATCCAATCGGTTGTCACGGAATTCCTTGTTTCCCATCTGCATGAGATGATAAAAATATCGATATCTTTCCAACGACATTGATGAGAATTCTTCTTCATTCTCCTGCATGCACCATCCAGTTGCATACATACATAACTATAATTCAGCCGAAGCTATGCATACTCACACAGGGAAACGTATAATCTCACCCATGGATAATCCTGGACATCTTGAATCCCTTCCAGGCTAAATCCGGCTGCAGAAGAAGTTGACATTCCCTTGAAATTCTCAAAAAATAAAAACCCAAAATAAGGAATCACAAATCTTGACAAAAATCCTTCATTGATCAAAAAAGGAAAATTGATGAAGTTGACTGGTCAATGCAGGTGAAGATAAGTCGTGGGATTGTGCTCGTCCCTGCATTCACTTGGACCCAATTTGTTTACGTGTTTTTATCTCCTCTTTTCTTTCCAAGTATCCCTATCATGATACGCTGTCAATGCGAAACCATTTTCTTAATTAATCTAAAGAAACAAAAAGTCCACTCATACCAATTTTTTTGTTTGGTAGAAAAGCCAACTCATACATAGAAAAGCCAATTGTATTACTGCAAATTTCGGTCGGTTCGATTTTGTAAAAAAAAATTGATTTTTCCGTTCGATCGGTAACTGAATTAACCGAATGATCACCCTACATAAGCATGTGTGGCCCTTTTAAGTTAAAGGATAAGACCAAGTAAATATCTATTATTCTCCAGCTTCTGGCCTTAGCCGGAGTGGTTAAGCTCATTTTCCTTCGAGGAAGACTCGAAATCCTCAAAGTTTGAATCCGAAGTTCTAGGTTTGGATTTCCTTATTCGGGGTGATAATTAGGAGATTTACTCTCTTGTTGTCGTGATGTGTGGTGATTCAGTTAAGTAAATGGGTGGTATTGTGATTTAGAATTAATTAATTAATTAATTTAATTGTGGGAAAAAAGACTTTTGGTTTTAACTTATTTCGGCGGAAAATTTTGTGTTTAATTAGAATGGAATTTTAGTTCACCAAAACGGGGGACTAATGTATTATATAAATAAATATATATATGTGTGTGTCGAATTACTTTTTCATATTAATGAATTTTTTATATATGTAATACTTATTATTTAATTTTAATTTTAGCTCCCGGTTTCGTCCTGCTTAAATCCATAGTGTAAATTTCATTTGGACATATGAGATCTAAATAAAAAGAGAACCACGTATATTCAAATTAAACTTAAACAATTATATTTAGCACGAGGTAGCATCTCCTTACTCCGTTGACCGTTGTATAATCCAGTACCTCGTTTTAAGTATTTGAGAGTACATGAATGAAACAACAACGATACTTAAAGTTCATTGTTTATTTGTTTTGTCCATACAGGCGGATGTATTTACACCAATTAAGTAAATGCAATATTTGGTTTTAGTTTCCTAACTGTATTTGTCTTATTGTAGAATCAAGCATTTTTTGCTTTATCAAAGGCTATAACTGATGGTAATTGTGCAACTCAAATCTTTTAAACCGTACAGCAGCACAAGCAACATGTTTCTATCGATCACGAAGCACCCGAAAATCCCCATCCCAATAATTGCACTCCTTCCAACTCGTGAGAATCGAACATGTGGCATTGACTCTGATATCAAATGTAGAATCAAGCGATTGCCGCTTTACCAAAAGTTATAGCTGATGGTAACGGTGTAACTCAAATCTTTTACATCGTATAGCAGCACAAACACCACATTTCGATCGATCACGAAACAAAGACAATTGTTATACCTGAACAGTCATTACAAAATAAAAACAAAGACAATCACGTCAGTTTCATTCCTTTGCTCGGAAATATATTTTCAATCAATTTTATAATTGTCTGTAAAATAAATTACATTTTATTTCGATTTTCTGAAAATACTATGTTAATATATAATATTGTAAAGGGAAAATTGCAAATTTGGCCTAATTTTGCTTTTTATTTTGCAATTTTAGTTTTTTCATTGAAGTATTAACGTAATGCAAGATATTGCTGACGGAATTGAGGTCATCCATCACTCTAACAAAATGACTAAAAATGCAAAACAAGCATAGTTTTATACAAAAAATAAAATTTGACTACCTAAATGATCAAAATCAATACTAACCAATTTTACTATTTTTCTTATTTTAAATATATTGTTCATTATCACCATAATCTCTAGCATTGAACAAACAAGAGTTTATGTAATTTGGCAAGTACGTTAGAAATTCTCCCTTCAAAATAAAATAAACATATCTTTTTATCTCTTAAATTATTGCTTATTTTGAAATACAAAAAATAATTACAATTATATATTATATTATCGCAACAATATGTGTCGCTTATCCAAAAGTTGGAATGGCAATTTAAATAGAAGAAATGGATTGGGTACATATTATTAGTGCTTTTTTCTGACGTGCATGATTAAATTTTACTTAAAAGCATTGTTTTGAATTTCATAGGAGACTTATCTGTTGATATAATTGGTAATTATTCAAATTTAATTAATATAATATATCGATATTTTTTTTTTTGGCGTGCATATAGTGGAAAATCTAGCACCATAAAAATTTAATGGATTTGATCCTACTAAAAATTAGATAAAACAGGTATATTTGAAATTAATAAGGGACATTCAAAGTACTTCTATGTTATTTTTGCTTAAAGTTGAAAAAAAATTACTTTTTAAGCAAAAACATTCAGTTTTGATATTAAATAAAAAAACTTACTTAATGAACTTCAATTTATTACGAAATTGACACCACATAAGTTAAAGCAGCAAAAAGCATCTAGGGTGTGCTTGTAATTGCTTATTCAAATTATTATATGTTTATTTTGCTTAAATTTGAAAAAAGTTATTTTTAAGCAAAAGTATTGAATGTTTTCTATTAAAATAAAAAAAAACAGCTTAATAAATTTTAATTAATTGCAAAATTGCCACAAAACAACTTAAAACAGTCAGCATGTCATGAGTTACTTCTCTACTTCTGTTTTTTCTACTTATTTTTAGAGAAACAATAGAAGAAGTAAGGAAATAAAATACTCCAAATCTATTTTTTTGTCTGAAAAGATGATAAGCAGTTTGCAAAAGCATTTGCAAACACCCACATAATAACTTACTTATCTCATTCTGTTTTTATCTGCTCTTTTTAAGAGAAGCAATGAAATAAAACATCTAAAATCTGTTTTTTTTTTGTTATAAAAACATTCACAAACACAATTATTGACGGTTAATTATTATCGATTTATGGTGTGTGGCTATGTGAACCGGTCTTCAATGAACTATCTCGGCTAGGAAGGCCTGAAATCACGAACAAAAAAGCAAGAGAACGCTGCGGTTTCAATTAACCCTCCATATGATCGAGTCGGAGGCAATGTTTTTCATATACCCTCTAGATTTTAATGAATTAGCTGGAATCTTTGTGTATAGAGAAGGAGATAATTTTACCTAAAGATGCATGTTTTCATGTCAGTCAGGATTCTGTGAAATAGTTGTCTGTTCTTGGATTTGTGAATCTATTTCATGTACGTAGGGCCCTCAATAGTAGGAGACTTGGATGTTACATTTAGAACGTTAAAAGGTGTGTCGAGCTAATCTGTGTGTCACGCCCCGAGATCAGGGTCATTAATATCGGCATTGATTTTCATAAACAACTTGAAATCAATAAGTCTCATAATATCATAACTACTGAAAAGCCAGTCTTTTTCCATAAAATAAAAACCCATTGTCTTTACAATGAATAAAGAAATGCGGAATTAAAAACTTAACAACTGAATAAATAAAATTGTCTTAAAACTGGAAAACTTGAAAACATAAAAGATCTTGATCTACGCA
This sequence comes from Haberlea rhodopensis, assembly GCA_907163345.1. NCBI lineage: Eukaryota > Viridiplantae > Streptophyta > Magnoliopsida > Lamiales > Gesneriaceae > Haberlea > Haberlea rhodopensis. The sequence continues at coordinate 1,854,321 of CAJQUN010000009.1, forward strand.
GCGGACTTGATTTCACCAACCCCAAAATTGGTGCTCTTCTTCTTGCTCTAATTCTTCTTCGGCTTTATCTGGGTATGTAGAGTAAGGGTTGAGTGCTTTGGAAAACACTCAGCAAGTGGGGGACAATCGATATCATACATATACATAATTTTCATAAACTTGGATCATAAAACTTGCATAAACCGATATGAATGTATCTTAACATACTTGATTTGCCCCTACGAGCCATGACATAACATATCGTTTCATAATTTTCATATACTTAAGCACAGTAAAGCATTCTACTCTCTTCTTGGTACTGATATCAGTCTCTAGACTTATCCCTCCTAGAGATGAGGTCATAACATCGGCTAACCCACGAATAAAGGGTCTGGATAATCCAGAAACAACGGATTACCACCGTATAAGGTTCTTTTAGCGGTTACACCCCACCGTATCAGGGTCATGGGGATCCAAATCCAATTAGATTTCGAGTTTAACGTGCTTACAAAATATACTTTCATAATTTCAACATAATACATATCGATTGGGAATTTAAAAACATACATAGTATTTTTGAAAACGAAACGAATACTTAACAAAAGCCCACTTACTGTGCTTGGTATCGTGCTTGATTGATCAAAGGTATGACACACTTGAATTCTTATCTCCTTGGCTTTCGATTACCACGAGAAGGGCGTCCAAAGCTTGAACCAAATTCTGGAACAACTCAATGCCTTAGTTGCTGGAAATCTGGCCAAGAATCTCTCGATTCTTAGTTTGAACTTGCTGATAAATCGATGGCTTAGATGTTGAGGCGTTTCTGTAAAAGCTTGGACGGAATTATGGCTCGATTCCTTGGTTATGGTTCTCGAAATCTTGCTGTAAAAAGGAAGGAGTTTTGACAGATTTTTCGAATGGTTTGTCAGCAACCAGATTCTCAAAAACTTGGAGCAAATTGGCTGAACTTTGATGGTCAAAATATCGACACTAGGACGCAGAACTACAACTTGATCTCTCGGTGATTGTTGCTGGAAAACTCGATGGAATAGTTCTGTGGAAGAGGTTCTGGAAACAAGGCAGAACTTTGTTTTAGAGAAGGGATTTTTCGAGAATTAATAGTGGTTGAGGAGAAGGATTTGTTGTAAATATTCTTCAATGGTTTGCACCTATATATAGATAGTGTTTTTGGCTGGAATAAAATCGAAGAGATGGAGATGAAGTCCTTCGAAATTATTGGGCAGAATCTAAGCAAATTTGTTGAGGTGAAGATCAGATTTTATTCTCGAAAATCTCAGCTGGAGGAGAGGTTGGGGTTTCGAAATTAACAAGCCTGAATCGATGAAGTTCTTGCCAAGACTTTTTGAGAGTTTAACGGAGGAATTATGAAGGGTTTAGAGGTGCACAATCTCGCAATTGTTGGCTAACAATCTGTGCAAAATCATGAACGATTCTCAAGCAGATTAGCTTGGATGGGTCTCGGATTCTGATTTGGTTATGGATGAAGTTGGAGAGGTGGAACAAGTTGAAACTTAGCAGCTTAAATTAATGAACTTCTTGCCAAGAGTTTCAAGGAGAAGTATGAGGAGTTTTGGAATAAATTTCTTTGATAATGGAGGAGCAAATCGATGCAAAGTATTGAGGTGCAGATCCGATTCTGTTCGATCCAAAGCTGCTGAGATTTGATGGCTTAAAAGATGAGTTTGAGATGGATAAGGACTCCTTGATGCTATGGTAACTCTTGGCTAGAGTTTAGGCAATTGCAACCTCCTTTAGCAAGAATTCTAAACCTACTAAAACACCTAATATGTTAATTCTAATTTTAATAGTGTTCTAGTTAAACTATAACACTTTAGAATTTTAAATACCCAAAGAGTTTAATAGGAATCGATTACCTTAATTGTTTGCTAACCTCAAATTCCGGGTCTTCACACTGTGGATGGGCTATACAAGTCAAGCTCATCTTATATATGTATTGAACTAGAGTGACAGGAGTTTGGGATCCAGGCAAATAGGTTATATAACCTGGATTACTCCTCAAAACTTTAGGTTGGGTAATCCAAGGATGGGGAGTCGGTTTCCATTGAGATGATGTCTGTTGGACGGTGGTCGGTATTGGCTCTTTCCAGAAAGTGTACTGTAGCAATGGAGGTTATGTTTGTTTCACGTTTTTTATTTGTAGCTTTGCGATCTTGGATTTCAGTCAAAGATTGTAGAATACAAAATGGAATTGGTGAGCACTTAGCGAGAGTTAGTAGTGCCTATGTAAACCTTCTCACATCTATGAAGAATTCATCATTAACTTTTGAATATGTATGCTAGTGGATACGAGAGTTTTGTAATTCTCGTGAAAATATCCATAAATATTGTTTGTTTCGTGGACGTAATTGCCGAACCACATAAATCTAGGTGTTCGTTAGATGTTTATGATGTTTGCACTTTATTTTCGACTGTCCTAGACACAACAATGTCTGTATCCACGATGTTGTGCGATCGCAACATAGATTCCCCAAATGCCAGCCAATTATTATGAAGGGCATCAACATTGAAATTGTTTATGATAAATCAAATATATTTTGTAGCATATAACTTGCTTATGTTAAAGCAAATATGTTTGTGTCGTTTTATATATATATATATATATATTATTGAAAAGTGGAACTGGACTTGATCATTGAAAACAATTAGCAATCAGTTAGTTTACTAAATAAAGTCGACTTCCCCATAGAAGAAAATAACGTCAAAAATAATAATGATCACAGAGAATCATGTGAAGCAGAAAGGTACAATATATCATGATGCATCTTTGTTTGTGAAAAGGTTGCTCCCAAGCAATTGTAAATTAAATTTATTTCATCCAAGGATGATGAGATATAAAAAATTATTTAAATATGGTATTTTTTTTACAGTATAAACTGACTTTATATTAAATAGTAATATTACAAATAGATCCATCGAAAGGCCAGAATACACAACCAAAAAATCGAATCAGCAGAATAGACATATATCGTGTGTGGCAAATACATGCATATCGCAAAGATTCGTACTAAATGATCCAGTAATAAAGTTAAAAGTAACAAAAGCACATTACCCCGAACTGGAGAAAGTTGGGAACACCAGAGCCAAATAGGTCCCCTTAAACCAAGCAGGACGATGTGATCGAAAAAAGGAACTGCCTTCAATAAAATCAGAAGGTACAAATGATGATAAGTGAGAGGGAGAAATTGATAAAGAACACCAAACATGCAAATTCTCATATCCAAAACCCGCAACTAAAATATGTCGACCAAAGAGAAACAATGCATCGTACATGAAAACTAGAATGGCATTAGTAAAAACCGAGCAATCCCCATGCACACGTACTACGGAAAAACCACCACCAAGACCAGAAAGTATCAACAAGGAGCCCAAACAGTACAACTTCCAAAAAGGCATGTTGCTACTTGGGTTCTTTCCCCCTTGATGTTTCCTGAAGATTCTCACCGACGTTGCTTTCTTCTCCTCAGTTGGATATCGTCTCGTTGCTGCCTTTGAGAATCTGGGTGGAGTAAGTTTACTTTTGTTTATTCGCTTTTCTCGTTGTAATCTCCCGTCTCCGCCGCTCGCTGGTGTGGTTTTCAAAAGTTGGACTGCGATTTGTATCGGTGCTGCTTTCTCACCGGATCTGTGCCGGACTACTGTGGCCATCGGGTTTTGCTTCGATTGACGTCTCTGTGCCGACCCGCTGCTGTTCCTTTTCCCAGATTTATCCGGCCGACCTCTGGTGGGCTTCTACTTTTGTTGGCCGTCTCTTTGCTTGTGGTTGCCGGGTCCCTCTGCCCACTGCCATGAGCACTTGTTTTTGGAAGGTTCGAGGCGTGGGAGAACCTCGTGCCTTATATCAGTATATGGCTTGTGGATGCTGATTCGTGAGCTTCTCCCCTCTTGTTATTTAAAATATGGTATTTGGTTGTGATAGAGACGCACGAAAAATTGAGCTAGGCCGTCATCGCTCATGAGTCATGAGCCATTCAATATATGATTTTGAGTTTTCACACGATTCTTCAAAAAATTTAAAATTGACTAACAAAATTATAATTGTTGAATATATCAGTCGGAGAGCAATAATTATACCTGCTTGGAGCGATTAAACGTGGTGCTTAAGCTGCTGTATAATCTAAATTGTGGAGTTATAACGTTGCTATCGGCTATATTTTTAGGTAAATCGGCAAACGTTTGTCCTATAATTTACATCAGAGACAAGATTTCTACGGTTTAAAATATTTGGGTTATAATATTACCATCACCTTAGATTTTTGTAAATTGATTAATAATGTAACTCAAATATTTTAAGCCGTATAACATATCCAGCATTATAGTTGAATCGCTCCCCTAGGACACTCTAACAAATTGTGATATATTTTATTGACAATTAGTTACCGCGGGAATCTCTTTTAATATTATATATTATAGATAGTCTAGATATGTATAAAGCTTTTATTCATATATACAAATATATAAAAGATCGCAAATAATGGATATTTGTCATTTTTCCACTCTTTTATGATTAATTTATATGTCCGACGGGACACAACTAGTAAGCTTAGTAACCCACATGGCCCGCGCATATAATAATAATAATAAATAATTAAAGATATTATTTTTTTAAATTCTTTACATACATGACCTTATTATTTATATATATTTTTGCCAGGTCGTATGACAAAAGAATTTTAAAATAAATGTCATATTTAAAACTTTTCCAATTGATTAAGTGCAACTTATTTATAGCATATATTACTAAGTAATTAATTATTTACCATAACTAATTTTGGTTTCTAAAATTGTTAGGAAAAAAAGCATATAATTAGATCATCAAAAGCTATAGATGTTAGCAAGTGCATACTTTTATTTTCTTCTATAGTGGATGCACAAAGCCCCGTATTAAGTGATAATAGACATGAGAAGTTGGAACACATTGGTGCCAATGTGCTAAGCTTATTATGCCAAATATGGTGAATGCACTTCATCAACGAGCACACATTATAATAATGTGTAATTCCCAATATTCCCCTCGAAGAATCCTTGTAAATTGTTTATGGGTAGGCTTGAACATATGACATTGTTATGATATCAATTATTATAATCAAGCGTATGTCACTTTACCAAAAGTTATAGCTGGTGGTAACGATGTAACTCTAATCTTTTAAATAATATAGCAGCCCAAACGGCACGCCTCGATCGCTCTTTCAGCAAAGATAATTATCGCACCCCAACAATCTCACTTGCAATAATTGAGCTACCTTGCAACTCAAGAAAATCAAACATGTGACTTGATTCTGATACCAATTGTAAGGTCAAACACTTACTACTAGGCCAAAAGTTATAGCTGCTGACAGATACACAATTTTATTTCGTCATAACGTGATAACACAATCGGACTTATTATGCCATAGACGATGATTGATATTTCGTCTACGAGCACACATAAGATATGTCGTGTAATTCCAAAAAAAAAAAATATAATTTTTTTTTGCAACGTATTCCATCCTTATAACATTCTTTTTTTATTTTAAGAGAAAAAATTAAAAATCAATTATAAAATTTGGTATAGAAATAATTACTCCAAGATAATTATATTTTATGTAAGAATCAGTGTCCATAAAATTATATATTTTTATTAAGAACATTTAATATAACATGCAACTTATGTCGATGATAACTAACAACGATATAAACTAAATTTTATTTAAAAAATTATATTAAATATTCCTGTTATTTTTTCCTTTTATACTTTGTAATAACTAGCAATCTACTACCAGATATTTTCACACAACAAGAACCAAAGACAACACAACAAACCATTAAAATAAAACCACAACAAAGATTACATATAACAATCTGTATTTTGATCTTAGTTCATTCAATTCTATTCGCAGACAATCATTCTATATAATTTAATAAGAACAGTAGTGTTAATAATAATGTAACTCTAATATATTCTATTTCCTTCTTCCTAACCGCCTAGTATGACGTATTATTACTCCATTTCCTCGTCAAATTTTCTACAATAGCTCCAAATGCAATCAATATCCTGTGTTCCAACTGAAGCAGATGGAGCTGCTTGATCTCCAAATGATTTCTTCTCGGATTCGAGATTCGATGGGACCGAAGAGTTTTCATTATGTAATCCAGTTTCTTGGGATAAACTCACCATTTCTTTATCAACATTCTGCCTATAATTCCCAATCAAACCCCTTAAAATCGATGGATCCCGAAACGGGATCGAGCCCGGCATTTGGAATCCTATTCCCCCTTGAATGGCATGGAATTGTCCCCAAGAGAAAGAATCCATGGGATTGTTGAAAGGATTTACCAAATTTTCTTGGCCTTTCTGGGAGACCATTGGATTGGAGAAGCAGTGCACGTGGTTCGATCCGGATTCGACGAGCTTTCTGTTTTCTTGGTACGGTGAAGGATCCATCAGTGGGGGCAGAGTCGAAAGAGCCGAATCGTTCCCCTTCGGATTCATTCTCATTAGCCCTGACAGATGGCCTTTTTTGCCACCAGAAGTCTTGTGGAATACCCGGCTAATCACCCAGTCATTCTTTAAAACAATAAAGAATACAAACCTTTAATGATCCAAACAATAAGTGATGAAAAAAATGAAGAGAAAACAGAGGAAAACAGGGGAAGAATGATTCTTTTACCTTAGCAGATTTCGGAAGGTTAGCAAAAGATAATTTTCCCTCTAATCTATATTCGTGAGTAACCCAATTCGATTTCTCTCCTCTAGGGGCTCTCCCCTTATAGAAAACCAAAGTCTTTTTCATCCCCACGAGCGTTTTCCCCCGGAAAATTTCCTTATCTTTTCCGGTAGCTTTCCAGTAACCCGCGAACGTAGCCCTCTTCGTTCTTAATCCAGTTGGGTACTTCTTGTCCTTCACACAGAAGAAGTACCATTCCTTCTCACCCAATTTTGCTCTCCCTTCATGAAAAAAACATAAGAAAAGTTACATAATCAATATAAATTAAGAAATGAAATGAAAAATATCGGCACAGAATGGGAATTTATCAAGCTTTTTACATGGCAATTCCCATGGCTCAATTTTGTTCATGTCAACATCACCAATAGCTATACATGAAAAATTGATGTCGAGAACTTTCTTGGACAAATAATGAGTGATCAACTCTTCATCAGTCGGGTGAAATCGAAATCCCGGAGGCAATTCCATTTGATCATCCCTTTTAACAACTCGATAATCGTTTTCCATGAATTGAAATCAGCGTTTCTTGACAAAAGAAATGTTTTTTATAGAAGTTTTCACTTCGTAAATGGTAAGAATCAACTTTTCTGTTTGAAAGAATGGATTCCCAGATCAAGAAATGAAAAAAAAAAGTTATGGGAAAGTGATCAGGAAAAGGGGAAAATATAAAGAAAGTGAGAAAGAAGCCATTGACACTAAGGTTTAAGGCAAGAGTTCTTATTTCAGGGGAAAAAAAAAAGAGCACGAGGAAGAGGGTCTAATAAATATTACGGAGATACGTGAATTTTAAGCAATCGGGAGGTTGTTTTAAGTCTCCTAGTTTAAGTTCATCGTTACTTTAAATTTGACCAAATGCAGCCTATTTGAAAAATTAACATTATTACTCAATAAATGTAAGTTCACATTGAATCCTTATTTTATTTTTTTGGTATTCGTGGTGTGAAAATATTTTAGACCGGAGGAATTTGAAGTCATGAATTTCAATTAGATTTGAAATTCATCTATTATTTCGAGTATGTATTTCAAATCCATATCTTTTTTAATTTATGGAAATATAATGATAATTGTGATATATTTAAAATATACAAAATAAATCATAGCATATATATATGCATAGCATGTAACACCCTTACACATAACACATACACATGATGCATATAGTATAATATTTAATGGTAGCGAAACTTGCAATTTCATATCATCCAATCAAGACATTTATCATCATATAATTTATAAGACATATAGAGTTATGTATGTAGTGGTGTAAGCGGATCGAACATGTTCACAACTTTTGGACCCGGCTCGATAAATATTTGATTCGAATTCGAAGTTCTCGAATTCGAAGTTCTCGAATTTGAGCCAAACTCGAACATGTTCGAACTTTTTTCGAGTCGAACTCGAGCCAAAATTACTTTGTTATATAGTTCACGAGTCGCTCGCGAACTTTAATATATTAAATAAATATATTTCGAACATTTCGGGTATATATTTAGAGTAATAATTCGAATAGCTCGCGAACAGGTTCGAATCTTTTCGAGCCGAACTCGAACTTTGATTCGAGCTGAACTTGAGCCAAATTTTTGAAGCTATTCGAACTTCGAATTGAACTCGAGCTCGAATATAACTATTTCGAGCCGAATTCGAACCTTAAAATTTTCTGCAAATTCGGCTATATTTGGTTCGTTTACAACCCTCTATGTATGCCATAAAAATAACCAAGGTTGTACCCCTCACAACCCAACCAGAAACCTATACAGAATGTGCAAATGATGAGCTGATGGAGAATGGCTAGAGTCAGCCAGCCGACCTTGGATACATACTTCCAAAATATGTAGAAATACATTGTAGAGTCAACTTTTATTTACATCAATTGGAAAACAACATTTGTATTTGGTGAGTTGCATTCTCAATGAGCATATTCAAAGAATGTAATATTTAACATCACATAAGTATATAATTCATATCCACATAAGCACATGAATATAATCACATGACTCATCATAATCTTTACATCAATCCACTTCGTATAAATCGAAATGATGCACATGTATGTCCGTATTGTTATTCTGTTATGAACCAACTAATACCAAGAACAATTCGTGACCACGATTATGTCATTGGCACTTTGTACTGTATAATCCCCATGAGTTCAATGAACTCGGGATCTGTATTCTTTGATTCTGTAATTCTGACCGTACTCAGAATCCAATAACACATGGTTCAAGGTCATTAGCGGTGATAACATAGTTCTTTAATCTATTATGAATGCACATGGCATAATCATATGTATAACCTTGTAATAATACGGTAAATAACATCATATAGATCGATAACATCATGTCCCGACATGTATATTTAAGAACCCAATTTAGTTCTTGCACATCATATTGCGTTCATCTCAATCCATTCACCAATTCAAAGTACTCATATAACTCAAATCACATACTCATATAAAGGTAAATGTCAAGTTATAAGGATATACTCACAATCGATACTCCTATCTCGTAGAAATCGCTTAATTCATCTGATTGGTGGCGGTATCAAAAGTAGAACCTATAAGTGCATTTCAAATGCACAAACCAAGCTTAATATCATATGGTTAATATGGATTAATTACAGAGATGCATGAAATATTCATACCAAGTGCAATATTAATTTTCTACTATTCATTATTTATCAAAGTTTCAATTACATTTTCCCAATTCAATTTTAATATAACCGGTATGCACATTACTTTTTGTACCCATAAAATTTGTATAAAATCAGAACTATTACATAATCTCAATTTTCTTGTTAAATATTGTTTATCATTGTTTAATCTATCACATATCTTAATTTCATAATCTTTGGACATTATTTCAAATTAAGCCAGGACATAAACATAGGAAAATTGAAGAAAAACTACCTCGAAAGAAAGGTACCGATGCGAGGAATATGTAATTATTTTCTAGTTTTGACGTCGTTTCGGAGTACGAAAATCGACGAAACCTCGGATCCCTTTTTCTTTTCCCTCTTTCCATTGCTCACGGCTTTTTCACCTACTGAAAGGTGTAAATGTGTGCAAATCATGAATTTTGAGGAGGTTCACGATTTTTATTTCATTTGTTTTTTACAACTTTTCAAAATTTACACAACTACCCTTCAAATATATTCATTAAATTTAATCACTATCTCACAATTTATTCATTTTTTTCCAATCTATTCAATAAAGTTATTCAATATCCTAAAACTCACTACATTTAATCAATATTTTACTACATTTAATCAATCTTTCACTAAATTTAATCAATATCATCAAATTTAGTTCATATCTATTAAAATCTATTCATTAATTATATATATATATATAAATATTATTATCACTAAATTTAATCAATATCATAAACTTTATTAAAATCTATTCAATATATATATTATTATTATTATTATTAATTTTTTTATAATAATAATATCTATATTGTTTGTGTTATTCGTCAAATCTATTATATTCACAATCTCTATGCTTTCCAATGCACATATGAAATGTCAAAATATATGTATTTATGCTTATGAATGATTTCATATACGTCACGATGCTTATGCATGATCATGTAAAGTTTCGGGTCATGACAATTTCTCACCCCTTTGGAAAATTTCGGCAACTGTATCAGGAAATAACACGGATATTGTGTTTTCATGTGTTCTTCTATTTCCCACGTAGTTTCACGTTCAGAATGATTCTGTTGCGCCTTAAAACGCTACAACTCTCATTCCTCTATTTTAAATAAAATTATCGATTTTTGTTTTGATGATTACAAAACCTATGCTTTTTATACTAATGATTTATGTTGAGTATGCAGCCTTTATACTCAAAATTTATCAAAAACTAGAACATCATTAACATGAAAATTGCTCAAAAAGTTGTTCCAACCAAGAAATTGGTATACTCAAAACACATACTCGAAAAGGATGCATACTCGAAAAGGCTGTATACTCAAAAAGGGGGAATTTGTTAGTTTCGGATTTTAAAGATGACAAAACAAATTAGAACGGATCGATAGAAATCAGACTGACCAGATCGATCGCTCAAAGCAGATCAAGCTGAAATGGTATATCGCAAATCAGAACGGATCGATGAACATCAGCCTGACCAGATCGAAGCTTCAGAACAGCTCAACTATTATCAGATCAGAGTAGACAATGCTGAATTAGATTTGCTCTTCAGACCGAATCATTAACGGCTATTTATTGAAGCATTTATTGTTGCAATTAATGCTGAAAAAGACCAAGGACTGAAGATTACCATAAAAGGTAAGAAGACAATGAAGAGCTTACCTGACAGTCGCCGAAAGCATGAACCAGAATGGCAAGTGCCCAAAAGAATAAGACTGTAGCGTACTCAGAGTTTGAGCAGAGTCAAGAGTTGCACATAAATGGAAATAATGTCGTTGGTACATACAACTATATAAGGACGCAACAGAAGAGCTCAATAGAGGGTCTGAAAAAATCGAAAAATGCAAAAGAAAGCTAAACAGCACAAGCTTATAAGCTCAGACATTCTCGAGCTGAAAATCTTCATAAGCACAAGCATATTGTAATATTTGATCATCTTAGGATCATTGTGTGCATAGACTTAAGTCTATCTTTTGTATTCTGTACTAAGATAGTGAAGTGAGAATCAATTGTAACTGTCAGACAGAGTGTGTCTGAATAGATCGAGAGACTAGGAGTTTCAGTCTGGTAGTGAGGTAAATCCAGCTGAATTGGGTTTGTACAACAGGATTGTATAAATCAAAGTCTTCTAGTGGAATCATTCCTTAATTGGAAGAAGGGGAGACGTAGAAGGATTACACCACCTTCGAACTTCCAGAAACATATTCTGTCTTTTATTATTCTGCACCTGTTATACTTTTCAAGCCATCGAGCCGTTCTTACTAGCCTAAGAACAGACCGTTCCGCACTAAATTATTCAGTGGTCTGTTCTGCAGAAAAGTTGATTAAGAAACAGATTTCTTTCACTAATCCGAAAGAAATCACAAAGGATTATTTTTAATAGGAGTGTTCATTCACCCCCTCTAAACACTCCGGACCGATCCTAACATCTACCATCATCATTGATAACAAATGCTTTTTTATTTCCCTGTTTCACATTTTCTACAATACTGATTAGTTTATCATCACAAAATTGAGCATTTTTAATCGTTTCAATCATTACTGGACTGATACAGAGCGAAGCACAGATAATATCAGTCTCATCAACATTCAAGGCAACATTCATCTTTCTCAAGTCTAACAAATATGGTAAAGAATGCACTGGAAGATAAGAAACAATACCATATGATTTTTTGCTCAAAGCATCAACAACAATATTTGCCTTTCTAGGTTGATACTCAATAATACAATCATAGTCTTTAATTCAAGCCATCTCCTTGTCGCATGTTCAACTATTTCTGACTCAATAGATATTTTAGACTCTTATGATCAGTAAAGATTTGAAATGTAGTACCATACAAGTAATGTCTCCATATCTTTAATGCAAAAACAACCGTGGTAAGTTCTAAATCATGAGTAGGATAAGACATCTCATATGGTTTAAGTTGCCGAGAAGCATACGCAATAACTTTACCATGTTGCATTAAAACACATCCCAAACCCTTGAATGAAGCATCACTATAAATAACAAAACCATCAGTACCTGAAGGAATTGTCAGAACTGGAGCAGTTGTGTTGGGGTTCAACAATTGCCTCTGCTTTGTGATCGGTCGAACGCGTGGCGCTTGTGCCAGTGTATGGTTGAAAAGATTGATGTTGCGCCATTACCCTTAACTATAGTTATTGTTAAAGCGGTAAGCGCTCGATCCTACAATTGGTATCAGGGCCAAGGTCGCGTGTTCGATTCCCATGAGTTGCAGAGAGTGCAATTATTGGGGGAGGGATTGTTGGGGTTCAACAATTGCCTCTGCTTTGTGATCGGTCAAACGCGTGGCGCTTGTGCCAGTGTATGGTTGAAAAGATTGATGTTGCGCCATTACCCTTAACTATAGTTATTGGTAAAGCGGTAAGCGCTCGATCCTACAAGTTGTCTTTCAATTCTTCAAAGCTCTTTTGACATTCAACTATCCATTTAAAAGGAAAACCCTTACGCAACAATTTTGTTAATGGAGTAGCTATAAGAGAGAATTTTTCAACAAATCTCCTATAGTACCCGGCTAAACCAAGAAAACTCCGAACTTCTGCAACATTTTTCGGACACTCCCATTTAGTTACTGCTTCAATTTTCACTGGATCAACTTTAATATCATCAAGACAAACAATATGTCCCAAAAAGACAATCTGATCTAACCAATTCACATTTGCTGAGTTTTGCATGCAACTGTTTCTCACGCAAGGTTTGTAGCACAATTCTCAACTGTTGTTCATGTTCTTCAGTAGATTTAGAATATATCATAATATCATCAATAAAAACAATCACAAATCTATCCAGATATGGTGTAAACACATGATTCATCAATGCCATAAATGCAGCAGGTGCATTAGTGGCACCAAAAGGCATTACTAAAAATTCATAAAGGTCATACCTGGTTCTGTAAGCTGTTTTTGGAACATCAGACTCAATAGTTTTCAACTGATGACACCCTGATCTCAGATCAATCTTTGAAAAGACTGTATCATCTTGTAACTGATTGAATAAATCATCAATTCATGGCGGTGCGTATTTTTTTCTTTATAGTCACTCGATTCAGCTGATAATCGATGCATAATATAAATGTACCATCTTTGTTTTTAACAAACAACACCAGTGCTCCCCATGGTGACACACTCGGTCTAATGAATCCTTTATCCAGTAGTTCTTGTAACTAAGTTTTTAATTCTTTTAATTCAACATGTGCCATTTATAAGGAGAAATAGAAATTTGCGCAGTATTTAACGGCAACTCGATGGTAAACTCAGTATCTCCATCTAGGGGTAATCCTGATAAATCATCTGAAAATACATCTGGATAACCATTGGAAAATCCTCAAGTTTCAAACCACATAACCTGCTATCTATAATGTGAGCTAAATATTATTTACAACCACCTTTAACCAATCGGAATGCCATAGATGCAGATATTACACATGAATGTAAGATTTTTCTTTCTCCTTTCAATACTATTTGTGACTGATCAGGAAGTTGCAGTGTTATTTCTTTGGTAAAACAATCCAACTTAGCATGATATGCAGTTAGCCAATCCATACCCAGAATCACACCAAAATCCTTTAACGGCATAACCAGTAAAGTAGCATGCATTTCAGTATCCCCGATTAAGATTTTACAATTCTGATACACAGTATTTATAACAATCATACTCCCTACTATGTTTGAACAAATAAATCATAGCCCAATGATACTGGTGCAAATGCATCATGGATATTTGTGATATGAATGAATGTGATGCACCATGATCAGATAAAACATAAGCTTTTAAACCAGAAATGAATAAATTACTGGTAATCACAGCTAGTGCTGCATTTGCCACTTCCTGTGTCATAGCAAAAACTCGGGCCTGATTATTGGCTTTACTTTCCTCGTACCGATTTCTCTGCCCAAACCAAATCATTATTGATGTCTTCCTATGTTAGGAGTAAAACCACTTGACTTAGTTTGTTCAACTGTAGGTTCTTCACGTGGCTTTGAACAATTTCTTGCTATATGTTCAGGTTCTCCACATTTAAAACATTTTACCAATGGTGTAGAACCAAAACTTTTAGTAACAGATGTTGCACCACTAAAACTGACACCTTTAGAACCACTGGGGAAACATTTCTGTGTAGGTGCATTGAATCCCTTCCATTGGAACCGAAGAGGGGGGGGGGGGGGGGGGGGGGGTGAATGAGGTTCCTTGGCTACTTTAGCGATTTAAAGTGATTTTGCAAAAGTCATGTTTGCGCTGCGGAAGACTTGATGTCAATCGAACAATGAACAATATTAAATAATAAATTAAATGCGTAAAGTAAATAAAGCAATAAATAACACAAGTATTTGTTATAGAAGTTCGGCGATACGTCTCCTCTTCCCGGTTAGAAAACGTGTAACCTAGGTTCCACTAGAACACTTCGATCTTGGCCTTGAGGGCTCCAAGTTAGCCACAAACAAACTCTTTTAGAGTCACACACTCTTCACGAGTCTTCTCGGCCTTAAGGGCTCCAAGGATAGCCACAAGCATGCACCAACTTCACTTGTTGATGCCTTATATAATTTTCCAACTTGCGTCGATATTGGAGGACCTTACAACGATTCACAACTTTGTGCTACAACAAATTACACCTTCACGGTGTTTACAAACTCAAGCACCAACTCTCA
This sequence comes from Haberlea rhodopensis, assembly GCA_907163345.1. NCBI lineage: Eukaryota > Viridiplantae > Streptophyta > Magnoliopsida > Lamiales > Gesneriaceae > Haberlea > Haberlea rhodopensis. The sequence goes on from CAJQUN010000009.1 coordinate 1,869,368, forward strand.
CACAACAAATGACTTACAGAAATAAGCCTCACACTCTCACAAATGAAACACAACTCAAAATGATGAACTTGAATGATAAATGTGTATTCTTGAGCAAATCTTGTGTTTCTATTTGTTGTAGGTTGTTGTATATTCTTGTGCCATCCCAAATTCACCAAATTTATACTGTAGGAGGCTCCAAAAGGTCATACTAGCCTTTTATAGCCGTTAGCAACAATTTTGGCCAAAAATGCGCTCCATCGCCAAGCCTTAACAGTCAAATCTGGCCCAGATCGCCTCAGGCGATATCCCCATCGCCTGGGGCGATCTCGCTTAAGTAAAAATGCCGTAGGTGAAGTTCTGGATCGCCTCGGGCGTTCCTTGCATCGCCTGGGGCGATCCCCCCTTGAAGAAATTACTGTATGAACAATCATGGAACGCCTCAGGCGTTCCAGGCATCGCCTGGGGCAATCCAGATCGCCAGGCGCACGCCCGTGCCATCGCTTCAGTCGATGGTGCACAGCGTTGGCACGCGTGGCTCGGATCGCCTGAGGTGATGGCCCGGATCGCCTGAAACTATCTTCCTAGATTTCAACACTCTCAAACTTTGCACTTTTCGACTATCTTAAGCTCGTTTATGGGAAACGTTGTGAACATCAAAGTTGTAGCCCTTCCTCTTGGCTACACATGAACACCAAAATCATTGAATTTCATTAAGGTATGAATAAGTTATGCCCAAAATGCTACAGCTGCTCCAAACCTTGTTTCAAGCTAAATGCAATCTGCACTTTTCATGACTTCCATGCCATTTTGCTCCATGATGCAATCCGAATTGGACTGAGTTTTATGAATATGAAATCTAGAATATTGAGTTGGCTTTCCAACCTGTTTGGATTCACATCATTCGGATCATCGAGCCAAGAGATATAATCAAAAAACTGCACTGCGCTCTAATTGGCTTCTATACGAATTTGCCCACCAGCGGACCATTGGTTCGTGGGTCTTCATCACATCATAAGATATTGTTCCAACATCATTCCACACATGTTGAACACTTAGTTTGGTTGTTCATAGATGCCATTCCTTCTCGTCCAAGCTCAATATATTCCTTGATAAAATTCACTGCTTGTCCTATGAACTCGCAAATGTCATTGTGTAACTTGGGTCATCTTCCACTGGTCTTCCCGACCAATTTATCAATCTAACCCTGTACACTAAGTAGACACATTAGTACAATAAATACAAGTTTTGTTGATCATCAAAACCCATAAATAATTTGGAGATTAATTAAGCATTAAACTCAACAATGTGTTTAAGGCTCAACAATCTACCCATTTTTTATGATCAAAAAACTTAGTAAACTTGTAAATGAAATATGCATGAAATAAGAACAAATCAGGGCTCTCCCTTAACAAATGCATAACACATACAAGTTGAACCATATAAAGCATATTACAAAAACCCTCCCCCTCAAACATGCATGTATTAAGCTTCAAGTTTACCGCAAAATTCTCCCACTTTTTGTGATAATCAAAAAGCACAATATTCAAATAACAAATCATGAGAGCATAGCACAAATGTAAAACCCCAAATTTATGCCCCCCCACTTTAGCACCTAAACTTTTACCCAATTAACATTATTAACTTTTATTTAGCAATTAAAAACATCCTAAATGGGAGACCTGGGTTGTGGGATTTAAAAACTTGTGTCAAGGGATTTAAACCCTTATTTCCTACACTAGCCTAAATTAACCACCCACCAACCCTATACCATTATATATCATACCAAAGAAGAGAGAAATTTCACTTCTATCACCACCTAAAATTTGAAACTCTCACACACAACACACACTAGAATTTTCGATTTTTCCAAGGCAAGGAGGAAGAACTCTTGTTCTATTTCGCAACCCGGAATTCATCCTTCACGCGTACTTCCAACAGTAAGTGGGTTTTTGCTATAACTTCGTTTCGTTTTCAAACTTTATGTATATTTCTAAACTTCGATTGAACAATATTATGAGAAGCATGTTTTTAAATCAAATAAATATGTGACATGATCATGAACGAAGGACTTTGCGGAGCAAAGTGCTACGTGAGTAGGAGCCACCTCTTGATTCGGCGGGGCAAAGTGCTACATGATGTGGACGTGCCACATTCATGGGAGCCACCTCTTGATCCTTAAGAGCAAAGTGCTATGCCACGGGAGCCACCTCTTGAATCCAATAAGTATATGTGAATATGTGAAAATATGTGTTTATGTGTTTTTATGCCAAGATCTATGATTATAGAATTGTTTAAAATGATTCCTACTATAAAGCTATATGTGTTTTTACTGTTCAATCGGCCCCTACTTGCTGGGTGTTTTCCCAAACACTCACCCCCCTTACCTCCCTCCCAGACAAGATCGAGGAAGAAGATATCGAAGAAGAGGAACAAGAGCAATTCTGGGGATGGTGATCCACTAGAAGCCTCAAGAGGATTTATTAATTATTTACGTTTCCGCAATTTGTTTTGAACGAGACTTTTGGATCTCGTATTCGAAGTTGTAATGACATTTTATTTGATTATGGAATAAAAGACTGGTTTTAATATAGATCTGTATACGAGGCTTGTTGTGTCCAAATATCATGTTTGGATTCGACGCCGGTGTCACGCGCTCCGATCTCGGGGCGTGACATTTTAGTGGTATCAGAGCAAAACCAGGTTCCATGATCCCGCTGGGAAAAGATTTTTGGTTGATATAAATCAACCGAATTATAAGTCCCGGATCTAATAGACAACTGATTAAATCGAAAATCGGTTGGAATCCAAAATCTGAATTAATAAAAAAAAAACGAAAATCTGGAAAATTAACAGAAAAAAAAAATAAAAATAAAAAAAAAAATAAAAAAATCGAAAATGCAGAAAACAAGTAAAGAATTCTGCAGGAACCTAGAACTAGAAACTGCCGCCGCCACAGCCGCCGGAAGCCTCGCCGCCGTCGACGGCAGGCCCACCACCACGACCGCCATCTACAGACGACGCCACCAACCAAATCTCCGGTCGACCAGACGACGTTCGCATGGCTAAAATACCAAGCAAAAACTCGCGCACAACCTCGCCGAACGTCATCCAGATTTCGCAATTTCTGGACATTATTCACCAAATCCGATCCATTTCTGTAACGTTTGAGGCCCTAGATCGAAAACCCCTTGACGATTTCCAGTTTAAACCCGAAGAATCAGCCAAAATTTGGATCGAGATTCATGCCCTAAGAACCCTAAACTTTCCAATTTTCAAAATCCGATTAATTAATCAATGCGAACACCATTCCGAAATTAAATCTGGGTTTTTATTCCCCGAAATACATCGAACCAAAGCCCTCTAATCAATTGGATTAACAAACAAGGAAAGTGCTTCAATTCGAACCACACTCCACGCCCTATGAACCCTAATATGACCAAGAAAACGTGTTCATCGATTTCATCCAAATTCGAACACCAATGATAAATTAAATTCGGGTTAATGATCCAATTATCATCCCTAATAAAAGCCCTATGCCGTTTCCAACTCACAAACAAAGGAAGGTCGTTAATTGAGGACCGAAAATCTAGCCCTTAGAACCCTAAAATGTGGAAATATTCCAAATTCGTATTCCCATCAATCCGAACGTGAAATTTAAATTAATTCGGGGTAAATATTCCACATGACATGTATGTTAAAAGCCCTCTGTAAAATGCAAATTAACAACAAGGGAAGGTCTCCGATTTTGAGCTTAAATCACGCTCAAGAACCCTAAATATTGCAGATTTTCAGCAGCCGATTTGACTGACAATTCGAACACGAAATCCCAATTAATTTCGGTATGTCAATCATAATTGTATCCATATTAAAAGCCCCTTTTTGATTTCGAATTATAAACGAGGTAAGGCGATCAATTTCGAGCCGCAATTCACGCCCTATAAACCCTAAATGACGAAATTTTGACCAACGATTTCGCCATCAATTCGAACATATATTTCAAATTCATTTCGGGTTTTTGACCGATATTTAATCCCTACCATAAACCCCTTATCAAACTGAAATTATAAATTAGTAAGGTGCTCAATTTCGAAACATGATTTACGCCTCATAAGAACCCTAAATTTCGAAAAACTTTCATTACCTATTTAATCGAACTTTCGGACATAAAAATCAAATTAAATTCATGATCTTGCTCGAAATAATACCAGTAGTAAAAGCCCTATGATTTGGACGGATTACAGATAAGGAAAGAACACCAATTTCGAGCCGCAATTCACGCCCTATAAACCCTAAATTACGAAAAACTTCGACCAACGAATTCTCCATCAATCCGAACTCCAAAATCAAATTAATTTCTAGATCTTGCTCGAAATAATGCCAGTAGTAAAAGCCCTATGATTTGGTCAGAATACATATAAGGAAAGGACGCCAATTTCGAACCACAATTCACGCCCTAAAGAACCCTAATTACTCAAGACTTCAACCAACAATTACTCTCAAATTCGTAAGTCATATCAAAATTCATCATGGGTTACTGATTAATTTAGGATACCCATCAAAACCCCCAAGTCAATTTCGAAAAAAAAAAAAGAAAAAAAGAAAAAAAGAAAAAATAAGTAAATAAATAAATAAATAAATATTTAATTAATTAATTAATTAAATAATAATAAATAAATTGAGACCAATGTTCTTGTAATTATACCTTATCATTGTTATTAATCCCCAAATTTAATATTTATCCACTCCATTGAAATTAGGTAATGACGACCCGCGCTTCGACCAATATGATCCGGAATCTAGAATGTGAAGTAGAGGGACTCAAGCAAAACATAACCGAGCTTCTCGAGATAAGGGACCATCTACACCAAGAAGTTCAACGTTTCTCCTATTACTACCACCACTCTGACGAACAGCTCCGGGAAGCAAAGGAAGAAATCGCTAGGCTCGATACTCTACGCAGGGTCGCAAATGCAAGGCTTCAGGCGTCGAATCAAGAGATAGAACAACTAAGAGCTCGGAATGAGACACTGGAGATTACTAACGAACACTTGACCGAGACCAATAATGGGATGTTGTTCGCCCTAAACAACTTGCAAGAGATCAACGATAATCTTCAAGGAGAAGAAGACCCCGAAGAGGAACCTATGGAAGAGGAAGAAAACCATGAAGAAGAGCCTATGGAAGAGGGAGAAGACGAGGAAGAGTTGGGCGACGGAGAAGTGATAGACTAGCTCGTAGAATGATTTATGCTAAGATGTTTTAGAAGCACTTTAAATTAAATAAATTCGCTAGAAGCTTGACTCAATTGATTTATTTGTAAGCATTTCCAATTATTAATAAAAGTATCGATTTTCTGTTCTACCTACTTCCAATGTGACCTATTTCTATACACCTTTGCACAACAACCTTAGAATTATTCAAATTGTAGGAAATGGCTGGACGACCTCCTCGTCAAAATCGCAACCCTCGCTACGCTTTTCCTCCCAACAATGGCAGTGTTAACGAGGCAGACAGAAACCAGGATCCTCCACCGTCGCCTCCAAGGGTGGGTTTAAACCGTGAGGATTTGATGGCAATCGCAACTATTGTGGCTACAACTCTTCAAGGATTTGTAAACCCAGCTGCCAACCAGCTACCACTACCATCGGTCCAGCAACCACAAGGGATCAAGTATCATTACGAATCCCTTCGTAAAAATCGAGTACCAACCTACGATGGAAACCCGGACCCAGAAATAGCTCAAAACTGGCTAAAAGAAGTTGAAAATCATCACCGATTGCTTGAAGTGCCTCAAGATATCAAGGTTGACGTCACGACGCCTTTTCTCGTGGACCAAGCTCGAAAGTGGTGGGAAAGCATATCACCATCTTTGGGAGAAGCGGGACCGATCACTTGGCAAGGTTTCCGCAGCACATTCTTGAAGCAGTACTTCCCAGCAGCAGTTCGAATCCAAAAGTTAAGTGAATTTGACAATCTGATGCAAACCCCTGAGATGTCAATAATAGATTACTCTTCAAGGTTCCATGCCCTTGGAACCTATGCCCCAACCATCATGGCAGATGAAAGCTTAAAAATACATCGTTTCAAAAAGGGTTTGAACAGTCGAATCCAGTCAGCTCTGGCAATATTTGAAACCACAAACCTTGGGGACCTAATGGGGGCAGCCATTAGAGCTGAGGCCGACATCCAACGTCGAGAGGAAGAATTCAAACGCAAACGACCTCCACCTCAACGACCATTTGACAATGACCAAAGATTTAAAAGACCGAACCAGTATAGCAAGGGACCTGCTTTTTCACAGACTAATAAGGCCATTCCTAAATGCCCTTTATGCGACCTATCACATACTGGAGAGTGTCGTAAGGTGAGCGGAGCATGCTTCCGATGTGGTAAATTTGGTCATAGAATCGCAGATTGTCCTGAGGAGGATAAAAAGGGATTTAACACAAGCACTGGAGGCCCACCGATCAAACCAAAAGAAAGCAAACCCAATGCCCGAGTCTATGCAATAACTCAGGAAGAAGCAGAGGATGCGAGTGACGTCGTGGCAGGTACCATTTGAATGAAGGAATTATATGCTTATGTATTGTTTGATTGTGGTGCCACACACTCGTTTTTGTCAAAAAGGTTTGCTAAGAAGTTAAAACTTAGACCTGTTTTACTCGATGAACCATATAGAGTGGCGACCCCCGCCAACAAAACTCTAGAGACAAATAAGATCCATCTAGACTGCAAGATTAGCATAAATGATAAAACATTTAGCGCTGACTTGATTCAACTCGACATGGTAGAATTTGATGTCATTTTAGGTATGGATTGGTTAGCTAGACACCATGCAATAGTTGATTGTCATAACAAAGACGTCAAGCTAACGACTTCAGACAACGAAGAAGTCGTTTTCCATGGTAGAACTAAAGCCCGGAAGTCATTATTATCTGCGGCTCAAACTTGGAGAGCCATGAAGGACGGCGAAGAATTGTATCTGGCCACGATAAGCGAGGCAAGGGAAGGAGCCGAACTTAAAATAGAGGACATTCCAGTGGTACAAGACTTCCCAGATGTTTTTTCCCGAAGAATTGCCAGGACTAGTGCCAGACCGAGAAGTAGAGTTTGAAATCAACATAATGCCAGGCACTGCACCAATCTCGAAGGCACCTTATCGCATGGCCCCAGCTGAGTTGAAAGAACTTAAGGAACAACTACAAGAACTTTTGGACAAGAAGCAAATTAGACCAAGTGCATCTCCATGGGGAGCCCCCGTCCTATTTGTGAAGAAAAAAGACGGAAGCATGAGATTATGCATCGATTACAGGGAGCTAAATAAGATCACCATCAAGAATCGGTACCCTCTTCCAAGGATAGATGACCTCTTCGACCAACTCAAAGGAGCTGAGGTATTTTCAAAGCTCGATCTGAGGTCGGGTTACCATCAGCTGAAAGTCAAGATGGAGGATATCCCAAAAACCGCTTTCAGGACGAGATACGGGCATTACGAGTTCACAGTAATGCCATTTGGGCTGACAAAAGCACCAGCCGCATTCATGGATTTGATGAACCGAATATTCAAGCCATTTCTGGATAGATTCGTCGTAGTATTCATCGATGATATCCTCGTATACTCTCCGAGTAAAGAAGAACACGAAGAGCACCTTCGTCTTACCCTTCAAACCTTAAGGGATAAAGAATTATACGCCAAATTCAAAAAGTGCGAATTCTGGCTAGAAAGTGTCACATTCTTGGGTCATATCATATCAGCAAGAGGCGTGTCAGTGGATCCTAAAAAGGTGGAAGCAGTAATGGATTGGCCAATACCAAAGACAGTAACGGAGATTCGAAGTTTCTTGGGATTAGCAGGATATTATCGAAAATTCGTCGAGGGATTTTCTTCAATAGCCATACCTCTCACCAAACTCACACAAAAAACTCAAAATTCATTTGGAGTAAAGAATGTGAGGAAAGCTTCGAGACATTGAAGAAAAAGCTAGCATCCACACCGGTACTAGTTTTACCCACCGAGGACAAGGACTTTACGATCTACAGTGATGCATCAAAGGATGGCTTGGGGTGTGTACTCATGCAAGAAGGGAGAGTGATTGCATATGCTTCGAGGCAACTCAAACCATATGAACAAAATTATCCTACGCATGACCTTGAATTAGCAGCTGTAGTTTTTGCCTTAAAAATATGGAGGCATTACCTCTACGGTGCCAAGTGTGAAATTTTCACGGACCATCAGAGTCTCAAGTATTTGTTCACCCAGAAGGAATTGAATATGAGGCAAAGACGATGGATAGAACTCTTAAAGGACTATGACCTTACGATAAGCTACCATCCAGGGAAAGCTAATAAGGTGGCAGACGCACTAAGTCGGAAGGGCGCAGGGAAGATGATTTTAGCATCCATTTCAGCCTATCCCTGCCTTCGAGAAACAATTAAGTTAGACCAGAGTCAGGATCCTAGCCTGACTAAACTAAAAGAACAAGTCAAGGAAGGGAATTTACCCGATTTCACGACAGACGATGATGGAACTTTATGGATGAAAGGAAGGTTATGTGTACCAAACGTGAAAGACCTTAGACAAGAAGTAATGGCTACAGCACATAAATCAAAGTTCTCCATCCATCCCGGAAGCACAAAAATGTACAAAGACCTTAAAGAAAATTTCTGGTGGAATGGAATGAAGAAGGACGTCGCAGAATTCGTCGCCCGATGCTTAGTATGCCAACAAGTCAAAGCCGAGCACCAGCGACCTGGAGGACTACTTCAACCTCTTGAGATTCCCGAATGGAAGTGGGAGCACATCTCCATGGACTTTGTAGTGGGCTTACCAAAATCAAAACAAAGTCACGATGGAATATGGGTAATTGTAGACAGACTCACCAAATCCGCGCACTTCCTACCGGTACGCATGAACTACAACCTCGACAAACTGGCAACCTTGTACATGGACCAAATTGTACGACTGCATGGAGTTCCAGTGAGCATCTTATCAGACAGAGACCCCAGATTCGTATCCCGATTTTGGAAAGGTTTCCAACAAGCAATGGGAAGCAAGGTGACACTTAGCACAGCTTACCACCCGCAAACCGATGGACAGACAGAAAGGACCATCCAAACTCTTGAGGACATGCTGAGAGCTTGCACCATAGATTTCAGCGCAAACTGGAGCGAACTATTACCTCTAGTCGAATTTGCATACAACAACAGTTATCATAGCAGCATAGGAATGGCGCCGTACGAAGCATTATATGGGCGCAAATGCCGATCGCCCCTATACTGGGACGAGGTAGGAGAAAGGGCCATCACCGGCCCGGAATTAATACAAACCACCACTGACAAAATCATCATCATTAGAGAAAGGCTCAAGGCAGCCCAAGATCGACAAAAGAGCTGGGCCGACATGAAGAGAAGACCATTAGAATTCAACGTTGGTGAAAAAGTCTACGTGAAGGTTTCACCCATGAAAGGAGTCATCCGTTTTGACAAGGCGGGAAAGCTAAGGCCGAGATATGTGGGACCCTTTGAAGTTCTTGAGAAAGTTGGAACATTGGCTTACCGAATAGCACTACCTCCAAGTCTATCCAGAATTCATAATGTGTTCCACGTGTCACAACTAAGGAAGTACATTGCCGATCCCAGCCATATACTCGAATCAGCACCCCTGGTGGATCAAGGGAGCTTGGATGAGACTCTGAAGTACGAAGAAATTCCGATCCGGATCGTGGACACTAAAGATCAAATACTGAGGCGGAGAACTATCCCTTACGTCAAGATCAATGGTCAAATCACACTGAAAGGGAAGCCACATGGGAGCTGCAAGAAAAGATGCGAGAGAAATACCCATACCTCTTTCTAAACCAAGTTGCTCCAAGTTTCGAGGACGAAACTTCCAATAAGGAGGGAGGGATGTAAAACCCCAAATTTATGCCCCCCCCCCCCCACCCCCCACCCCCACTTTAGCACCTAAACTTTTACCCAATTAACATTATTAACTTTTATTTAGCAATTAAAAACATCCTAAATGGGAGACTTGGGTTGTGGGATTTAAAAACTTGTGTCAAGGGATTTAAACCCTTATTTCCTACACTAGCCTAAATTAACCACCCACCAACCCTATACCATTATATATCATACCAAAGAAGAGAGAAATTTCACTTCTATCACCACCTAAAATTTGAAACTCTCACACACAACACACACTAGAATTTTCGATTTTTCCAAGGCAAGGAGGAAGAACTCTTGTTCTATTTCGCAACCCGGAATTCATCCTTCACGCGTACTTCCAACAGTAAGTGGGTTTTTGCTATAACTTCGTTTCGTTTTCAAACTTTATGTATATTTCTAAACTTCGATTGAACAATATTATGAGAAGCATGTTTTTAAATCAAATAAATATGTGACATGATCATGAACGAAGGACTTTGCGGAGCAAAGTGCTACGTGAGTAGGAGCCACCTCTTGATTCGGCGGGGCAAAGTGCTACATGATGTGGACGTGCCACATTCATGGGAGCCACCTCTTGATCCTTAAGAGCAAAGTGCTATGCCACGGGAGCCACCTCTTGAATCCAATAAGTATATGTGAATATGTGAAAATATGTGTTTATGTGTTTTTATGCCAAGATCTATGATTATAGAATTGTTTAAAATGATTCCTACTATAAAGCTATATGTGTTTTTACTGTTCAATCGGCCCCTACTTGCTGGGTGTTTTCCCAAACACTCACCCCCCTTACCTCCCCTCCCAGACAAGATCGAGGAAGAAGATATCGAAGAAGAGGAACAAGAGCAATTCTGGGGATGGTGATCCACTAGAAGCCTCAAGAGGATTTATTAATTATTTACGTTTCCGCAATTTGTTTTGAACGAGACTTTTGGATCTCGTATTCGAAGTTGTAATGACATTTTATTTGATTATGGAATAAAAGACTGGTTTTAATATAGATCTGTATACGAGGCTTGTTGTGTCCAAATATCATGTTTGGATTCGACGCCGGTGTCACGCGCTCCGGTCTCGGGGTGGTATCAGAGCCGGTCACCGGCAGAAAACACCGAGAGATAAGTGCTATGCGGGGAAAGTGCTACGTGCGTGGGAGCCACCTCTTGAGCCTAAAGGGGCAAAGTGCTACACGACGGGGGCTACCTCTTGAACCTGCGGGGCAAAGTGCCACGTGCGTGGGAGCCACCTCTTGAACCTGCGGGGCAAAGTGCTACATGAGGGGAGCCACCTCTTGAACCTGTAGGAGCCACCTCTAGATTCCCGGTGCCGGTGGATCGATGTGTTAGGTCGCGACGAGGACGTCGCGTTCTAAAGGAGGGGTGATTGTAATACCCTTGTCCCACATTGGTTGTGGATGAAAATTTAAAGTGGTTTATAAAGGCTTACAATGGACTATTATAGCAACTTGGGTTAACCATTTTCGTAGAGCGAGGACGGATACGAAGTAGTTGCTATAGGAGCCCATTGTGCAGTCACGTTTGCGCGGGCCCGGGCCCGGGGCGTGACAACAAATATCTGTTGACACATAGACATAGTCTAAAAATAAGCACATGCTCCTCATCATGCATGTAATAGCCATAACAAGCATACGATTAAATTATTGAGAGGAAGACATCATTTGGTATTGACTAGTGCGCCTCTTAGTTTCGTACGCTATCCACTAGTATGGCTTTTAGTACATGTTTTGGATGCGAGGGTTTGTACGTTTGTCATCTTTTTTCAGTTTATGCTCTTCATCTTTCCACATATGTACATTCACTTGTCTCGGAAGACAGTCACATTACTTGTTCATACACTTGATTAATGGTTTGAGGTGATCGAGTTATGTTTTGGTCGAACATATCCCATTCTGGTCAAAGACATGTGATCTTGCCTTGATTCATTTTGTAGTCCCACTTGGTATTTCAGTTTTCGCCCGGCGGCGACGCTTGACTTCCATTGGTTATTTGGTTTTCTATTTTAGTTGTCTGTGGTTGTTATGGTTGCTGGTTTTTTTGCACTTTAATGTAATTACAAGTTTGAATAACTTTTAGTTAATATATTATCTTTTATTGTTAAAAAAAAAAAATATTGTGAATGGTCTAATTAATATAATGCATAAATTACAAGCTTATTTATTTTAAAAATTACCTTTTGACTTGAGTGGCAAAATGTATTGATATGGACTACGGTCTTATAAAGATATCTTAGTTTTAAACTAATTGAGTGGGAAAAAAATTACGTAAAAATAAGTTATATACTTATATATATTTGATTAAATTGGAGGACAATTCTTAAGTAATTCACATTTATACTCGAATACGACATTTATGCCGAGGAAAACTAGCAGTTGGGATATCAGTTACAGTTATCCTAATGTGGCAAATCGAGTAAGTCGAAGTGGCTGAACTAGCAAAAATGATCTAATTAAAAGTTTTAGACCTACTTCTTAACTTTCATCTCGTTTTGAAATCACTCAATTTAGATATCAGACAAAAAAGTTATGTCCAATCTACTAAACTGTATCATCATAGAAAAATTAGTACATATGATATATTCTTGGATAATTTTGACATTCCTTCTAAAATGATTAGGTAAAAACTAAAAACATAAAAGTTGTATTCCTTTGAGTTGGCTTTCCAATAAAATTAGTCCCATCTCATTCAAAGTAAAGTACAATTAATAATACTAGAAACAGTAATTGATGTCACTCATCTGCTGCGGTCTAGCACACGTTCCAAACATAAATTAAAGGGCGATTTCGTGCCTTCATCAAAATATAATATTTCTCATGTTCATTATCAACCATATGATTAGCATAGTTTAATTGAGAGTTTAAATATTATTTAAGATAACACGGTACGAGGGTTATACACATTCATTTTCATTTTTTCCCCAATACATCATGCAATCATTTGGACATGCATGTTTTTTCTATTGAACGTCTAATTTTGAAATTAGTTTCTTCATTTTACAAAAGAAGGTTTTTGTCAACGAACCCTCTGTGATTTTTTACATAGGTAGTTTACATTCATCTGGTTTAAAAATAGACAGTTTACCCCATGTGGTATGAAAATAGCAATTTACCACCCCGTGGTTTGTAAATAGATGCAAAACACCACCTTCGTGTATGGCGTATGAGGGGGGACAAGTGCTATATTTTTCAAACCACAGATGATAAAATATCTATTTATAAACCACGTGAGATAAAATGTATATTAATGATACCACGTTGGAATAAAATACATATGTACAAATCATAAAAGGTAAATTACCAATGACTCTATAAAACAACTTGGTACTTGTGGTTCACATGGAAATAGTATTTGTTGGAAAGTCCGATAATACCCCGAAGGAGTCCTTACTCAATTTCCAGTTACTTTGAACTGAAACAATTTGATAAGTAATATCAATTTAGAAAACTCGGTGCATCAGACTTGATAGCCTTTAAATATTTGTGGGTGGTTTGAAGTGCTTCTATTGCGAATCATAATCGTTGAATCTTGGGAAGCGATTGCCGCTAAAGATTCGTGATTTGAAGTGCATATTGTTCTTCTTCATCCATTTGTTCATCCATAAAATCCATTTTATTACTTTGCCCAAAAGATATATCTTGAGATATATTTATTCATACAAATCTACCGAATATTATAGATACTTGATAAAGATTAAAAATCCAATGTCCTGACTTTTGATGAAAGATTAACATTGCAACTGCATGCTAGAAGTGAGCAAAAGGACCAAAGCGATAGCCAACTTTGAAATTAGTACTGTGCTATAGTACAGGTTGTCGTTCTCAAAATTGTCTAAGAAATCAAATGATGCCAAATGTTGGAGATTGATGGTTGTATTGACGACTATAAATAGCTCAAGTATTCAACATTAGAAGACAACTGATTCAACATTCGCTGAGGTGTTTATGGAGTTTTGAGCCGGCCATACTCATGTTTTTGTATTTTTCGTACACCAGGGTTATATAGTTCGTGCACCAGTGAATTAAAACAAAATTTATGCACAATTTGTTATATTTCGTGCCCAATGTTACATTTTCGTCCATCATTTGCAAAATTCATGCAACAATTAATTAAAACAAAGTTCGCACTAATTGTTATATTTTCGTGCACCCGTATCTTTTTTTCATTTTCCGTGCACCGGAGTTATATATCCGTGCATCATTAACATACTTTTTTGCAAAATTCATGCACAGTGAATTAAAACAAAGTTCATGCACCAGTTGTTATATTTTCGTGGACCAGTGTTACATTTTTCGTGCACAATTTGCAAAAAATTCGTGCACCAGTTAATTAAAACAAAGTTCGCACCAATTGTTATATTTTCGTGCACCAGTTACTTTTTCACTTTTCGCGTTTTTCGTGCACCAGGGTTATATAATTCGTGCACCAGTGTTATATTTCCGTGCACCAGGGTTATATAATTCGTGCACCAGTGTTATATAATTAATCGAACCAACAGCTGAAATAGAAGAACAACAAGGGTCAAATCAAGACCAACATAAACTAAAACATGTGTAAACCATCTAAACAAGGGTAAAATTTCTAGACAACAAAAAATATCAACGACAAAAAATTTTCAACACACATCAGATTTTCTCCCAAAACAGCAACAAAAAACACCAACACAAAGTTTGATCAAATGATAGTTCCCGTCTAAAGAGTACCACAATTATTTTGTACATGAAAAAGCATCCCCGGCCTTGAGTTTATCCAAATCCCAATTTCAAATATGCCACCCATTAATTCACGTAGAAATATGAAACCCAGAAAAACTTGTACAAGAAAACCCAAATCCCAAGATTTCAATTATTTCACCCATCAATTCGTTCACCCATTAATTCACGTACACAAAACACACACACACGTATACAGACTCACAAAATCACATAACGATGTCTGTTATTTCATGTTTGAGTTTGTGCAGTGGAAAAACCACAGTGCCTTCGCTCGGGTCTACTCGGCTGGACGGGAAGGTCCCCGGGTGGTGCTGCAATTGTTGTAGCATTGTGGTGCGAAAGCTTTTCGCTCGAGTTGAAGCACTCGCTGGCTGGTGGAGAAGAAGAACAGCAGCCGGCAGTGTCTTGAAGGAGAAGATAGTTTATTTTGGGATTAGGGTTCCTAGAAAGTCCTTATTTAAATAGAGGTATTTGGGGAATGAAATAGACTTTTTAATACAAATTTTTAGAAAAGTGGACTTATGTGAAGAAACTTTTCTCCACCCTGTATTTTTTTGTAGACATTTTTAAAATGGAAATTTATGTGAAAACTTTCAGGTTAAGGTACTTGGACGCAAATTCCCCATATTTCAACTAGTTAATTGTTTTGTATACGTCCGTTTTCGGGAAAATAAACATGTACAATTTTTTTTTAAAAAAATAGGCATGAATCCACCTTTTTTTACAAAAATAATGTCGTCGACGTGTAGAACTATATATATATATATATATATATATATATTCCGAAAACAGCAAAAAAAAACTAACCCAAAAAATAGTATCATCATAGTATGAGAATGTTTGTGGAGCCGTCTAAGCAGTTATTATCATACACAAGACAATAACAAAGTTGCTAACAAAATACGACTGTTACGCAAGTGTGCATCATACCGACAAGATAAACAAAAACTAAAGAAACAATATTCATTTCATAGTGATAATTTCAGTATATTTGTGACTGATTGTTAGACAAAATAGCTCATGCTCGTAATGTGCCATTAGAAATTTTAGGCAAAACATACAAAATCCAAATCAAGAAGCGACATGACTATTAAAGGAATATCATAAATTAACAAAGCCGTATCAAAATCCAGCCCAAAAGTGACGTAAACAAATTGCAAAAAAAATCAACGTTTAAAATAATTGAGAAAAAAAATATTTGTTTTCCACTTCACAAAGCCAATCGATTCGCAGAAAATATTCCAGCAATTATCAACTAAGTAGCAAAAGAACCACACAATCCTTGAAATTTCGAATAAGCAACAAAAAAATTATCGAACAAGCAATTGTGAATCAAATCATCAAACAAAATACCTGATGCACAGTATCGTAAAAGACTCAACGAGTTCCGCGAAAAAAAAAACCAAGAAGCTGTGCCGCTATAAATTTACAAATTAGGAATTAGGAAAAAACCAAGAATCTAAAAGGAAAAACAGATTAATATAAACATCGAAAGGGTAACCTAACGTCGGAAGAAACCGCAACCCATTCATTGTACGTAGAGGAGAATTCAGGAACCAACATTTCATGTGACTCTACACCTTCACCTTCACCATCGTCCGCCTCTTCGGTGCACTTTCTACACATGAAGATGCAATTGAAATGCGGGTGAGAAGTTGTTCCATGTCCAGACTTTAATGGGGGCATATGAACTTGTCTGATGACAAGAGTTTAATGGGGCCAACAAAATAAATACAAGTGGACTAATGGGGCCAAAATTAAATACCAACGGCCCATTTCATCATATGCACGAAGCCCATGAAAAAAGCCATTTACTGGTCAAGCACTATGATAAGCCCAGAACACTAGCTACAGTGTTCTGGGTCTTATTTTTGCGTTTTAATGAACAATAACCTCTCTTATTAGGCTTCAGGAGCCATATTTTATCGTTGTTTTGGTATATTTGTATCGGTAAGATAGTAGGTTGATCAATACTGTGATCAACATAAGTTGTTTCAATATATTGGGCTTCACTTGATCTTTGAGTAGCCCAAATAAAAGTCTAAATATCTATATCTGCATGTGATTAAAGGCACGAGGGGATTAAGTATTTGAGACATCAAATTTTATTATTGCTTTAAGTTATTTGAATTTGGTTTCAGGAATTTGGTGAGGATTTCTTTCCCATTCAATCATTTTCTTTTGCTTGAAGTTGGATTCTGGTGTATTTACATTTGCTGGGGGTTTGATAGCCGTGAATATTTATTGTTTGTCTTCGAACATTTTTAGTAGCCCATGGATTTTGGCTCCTTATTTATTTTTTAAATACCGTGCTTTGATGGATAAAGATGGCTTTAATATTGTGTGGTACCTTCACTATTATCTAATAATTTATACATGTATGTATTTGTAGTTTCATGGAGGATCAAACACATATATATTTCCATCAAAATAATGAGGCTTCCTTTATAGCTGAGGGAAGAGATGGCGTACCAATATAGACCCGGTAACTTCCACGTGAGAATAACGGTGAATCGTAGTATCAAAGGAGTCTTAGTTGTAGTTGTAAGCTAACAGTTGTCTCTACTTCAAATTCATAGGAAGCGGCTGCTATTCATATAAGATTGGACCCAGATATTGCTATGTAAAAGGTTTAGCAGAATTGTAGTTGCTAAGCCTAAGTGATAGTTTATTTTGGGAAAGCATAATGAATTGACCCGTTAGTTTTTTGTTAACTCTTGTACATATGTGACGTATAATGCACTATTCGTAAGAATTTTTATTTGGTTCAAAAATGTTTCCTTTTATGTGTGTATAATTATATTTGTTTAGTATACATACCAACTTTCTACATTTTAACTTGCCGGAATCGTGTTTCTTTCTGGTGTTGTTTGGTGTTGACGAAACGACTCTAGCAAGGTAAGAAGGCTTTTATCTCTGCCAGTCTTGCAGATTTCATCTTGAAATCGCTCCAACGCATCATTTGCAATTGTCGTTGCTTGGCTCGAGGTAATGAATTTTAGACTTAAAAAATAATGTGAAGCTAGAGAATGGTTAGCCAAATAATTTGTTCATTGGCACCACGCAAGGAGCGGCACATGTGATTTTTGGAAATTAATTGTGTTAATCCCGGAGTGATTATAACCCTTAATTGATTTAATTGGGTAATTATGAGATAATTGTGGTGTTGAGACTCCCGAAGATGTTAATCCGTGGTTGTTGGATCCAAATGTTGAGGTTTTATTCTCATTGAGATGTTAAACATTGGAATCGTGTTGGTAGTGTGATTTGAAGTCTGAGGACTTGGGGTTGAGGATTGCGATGTAATTGCGTGAGTGTGAGATAATTATTGAACACACATAATTATTAAAGAGTTTTGGTGCGAGTATTTGAAACTCGGGTTTTTTGAGCATTGGTACTATATATACCAAGTGGACTCGGTGTTCAACCATTCTCACTTCACTCCCTCTCTCTTCCTCACCGACTCTCTCCCTTTCCCCAACCCTTTCCCTTTCCCCCTTTTCTCCCTTGAAGAAAGAATCGAGCAAGACTCGATTTCGGAGCGAGATTTCTCGAAGATTTCTGGGTAATCTTCTTCACCTCGCTTTTATCTTCGTTTTGGTAGTAGTTTTGTAGAGTTTGGTTGTGTGAGTTTGGAGTTTGTGAGTTTTTTTTGTAGAATTGGTTATATTGTTGTAGTTGATGTTTTTAATGAGTTTTATTGGAGTTTTTGAAGTGTTGGGGGTGTTAGTTTTGAGTTTGGAGTTGAAAAACACATGGAAGCAAAAAAATTTCAAAAAATCGCAGGTTGCGATCGATCGCGGCATTGGCCCAATCAATCGTGATACATTGCTGAAAATTGGTGACGATGGACAGTGCTCGTGAGCAAGTCGGCGATCGATCGCGAGGAGGCAGTGGATTTTGGCGATCGATCGGCGTCGAGTGGCGATCGATTTCGGAGGTTTGATTTTCGGCAGTAAGATTTCGCTATCGACCACCGAGCCAGTTTTCAACTGAAGGGTATTTTGGTAACTAAAAAATACATTTTTAAACCAATAGTTAAAAAATTGGAGTTGTGTGAATATAATTTTCTCCTAAGTGTATTTTTGGGTAAGAAGTTTTTTTTTACAGATTTATTTGTAATAAGTTTCTGTAAATAACACTTATTTGTAATTTCCCATTATTTGTCTACCTTAGAAAAAAAGTTTAGTTTTAAACAATTCAATTTTTCCCTACATTTTGCCCCCTATTAATTATATTTTGATTATTAAAATTTTATTTGGCCTAAAATTTTTATGCTCCACATTCCCAAAAATCTTTTGTACGCCACTATTTCAAATAATAATATATGAAATCCATATACTTCTCTTGTTTTCGGAAATTACATATAGGTATTAGTTTTTAAATTTTTTTTAAAATTCCAATTAAATCTCTCAAAATTCTTCCTTTCAACTTTCAAGTTTCAACTAAATACATATTATTCTACAAAACTTCTTTTAAATAAGTCTATTTTATCAAACCTCAATCTAATAAATCCATTTTTTTGACTTAAATACACCTCTTTCCTCGGAACTCTTTCTTGGAACTGTTTTGGCGCTCAACATAAATGTTTCTCGAATTGATCGAGTAATCATGTAAAGAAATATCGGGAACGAAAGAAATAGAGCATATCTCGATTACTCGTGCTTTCGATCTGTTAGTTTATTTTGCCTTTGGTGGATTGGAATTGGTTTCTGGATCTTTATTTTCCCTTAGTGGGTCTTGGGTTTTTCTTGCTTTTCTTTTTCTTTTCGATGGAAACATAGTTGGAGGAAGTGGTGAAAAAGAAAGGCGATGACTGCCCAAGAAAGAACGAAAGCCGCATATTGAATTTACGTGCATATGAAACTGCAACTTTTGGGAAATTTTGTGTAATGGGATACAAACAATCATGCCCTTGGGTATTAGTAGAGTTGTCAGAATGGGTCAGCCCGACTTAAACGGGTTGGCCCGCCCAACCCACGGCCCAAACGGGCCCAACATGTTTGGGCCCACTTCCAGACTGGTTGGGAAAACCCCAACCCAACCCGAGCCAAAGCTGGCCGCGGGTTGGGGCGGGCTGGCCCGTCGAAATATTTTTTTAAAAAAAGAAATTGTTCTAAATTTTTTTAAAAAAGAAAGTTCAAAAAAATATTTCCAACTAAACTTGCCGAACCTGGAAATGATGCTAGAAAAATACTGAAACTTGTTTCAAGTTTTATCTAGATATTAACACTGCTACTAAAAAAACTTGATTAGTGATCAGTATTTTACTCAATTTTGAAATACTTGTTGCAACTTTAAAGCAAGACCAAGTGAAAAATATATAGTAGATCGAATGCTTCAATGTGATAGTGAGTATTTAACTATGAATTGAGCCTAAAAAAAGAAATAACAATTTTTTTTTTTTTTTAAAAAAATGGGGCCAACCCACGGCTCATTTGGGCCAGCCCGTATAGACCCGCCTTCTAGCAGGCCTTAAAAATGCTGGCCCAACCCGTTATTTGGCGGGTTGGATTGCGAGCCTGGCCCATTTTGACAGTTCTAGGTATTAGACTGAGCGTGAGGTTTTGGAAGAATATATATATTCAAGAAAATGTAATGAGGCGAGTTGGATTAACTACAACTTGTTTTAAACACACATTCAATTTCAATGAATTGGCACAGAGAGCCTTTACTTCAAAGTATTTTTTAAAGTTTTTGGGTACTCTGATTCACACACCCACGAGAATTCGTAAATCTCGGAGTCATTAAAGCCGCATATTGAATTTACGCACAATTTCATCTTTGGGTTATTGCTTCACAACAAAATTTTGCTAACTAAATCTTGTAGATATAGATGTGACATATATGCCATTTTCCAACTTGCTTAATTGTCAAGCATAAGAGGGTAAACAGTTCTGATTCCTTTGGTGATTTGATGTCCATCTGCCCAGACTCTGCCGGTTCTAAAAAGGGTGCTTTGATATACTGATATATTGCAGGAATTACATAGCAGTGTATGTAAATTATATGCACCGATAAACTCAGCAGTGCATGTAAAAATTGAGTCATACGGTTCATGTAAAATTGACCCATGCGGTGCATGCAATTCATGCGGTGAATGTAAAAATTGACTAATGCGGTGTATATAAAATTAATCATGCGGTACTCATGCGATGCAAGTAAAAATTGATTCATGCGGTGCATGTAAAGTTGACTCATGCGGTGCATGTAAAAATTTACTCATGTGATGGATGGAAAATTTACTCATGCGGTACATGTAAAAATTACTCATTCGGTACATGTAAAATTGAGTTTTGTGGTGTATGCAAAATTACTCATGCAGTGCATGCAAAATTGATTCATGCGGTGCATGTAAATTTTACTCTTGCGGTGCATATAAAATTTACTCATGCGGTGCAGAGTGTTTTCACAAGTGGGGTTAGTTTGATCATTGTAATAAAAAATGGACTTTGTTGAAAGAATTTTTTTGATGACTGAGCTAAAAAATATTTTACTTAATGGTACCAATCCGAAATTTTTTTTTTAAAAAAATGTAATTGGGCCAACAAAAGGTTTCAAATCTTTTATTTTTAATATTTAGTCAAATGAGTGCAACTAATAAATGTGTACATTTGACTACATGTTTAGACCTGGCTCGCTTGCAATACTTGTTCATTTGGAAATATTCCACATAATTTGCTCAGGTCAATTTTTAACTTGTATGCTAACTTTGACTTGGTGTATTTTTAGCAGTAGAAAATAGAACGTTTTCTTTTCTTTCTTTTTTTTTGTTGGCGATGGGCTAAATTAATTTTTTTTGTCAAATATGACTTGAACTCGAATCTATCTAAAGGCATGATCTCTTATTCATCCCGACAAGTCCGAGGAGCACTGGTCGAAAATAGAATGTGGTAACAAATTAAACAAACATTTAAGTGTATTTTTTAATAATAATAATAATAATAATAATAATAATTATTATTATTATTGGTGTTAATACAGTCAACATGGCGAGCCAAATAATTT
Organism: Haberlea rhodopensis; assembly: GCA_907163345.1. Taxonomy (NCBI): domain Eukaryota; kingdom Viridiplantae; phylum Streptophyta; class Magnoliopsida; order Lamiales; family Gesneriaceae; genus Haberlea; species Haberlea rhodopensis. The sequence goes on from CAJQUN010000009.1 coordinate 1,891,026, forward strand.
CTTAAAGCGGCATATGTTCTAAATTTCGTTTGTAACACATTAAAAAAATTTAAACATGGAAAGATAAAATGGCTTTTTTGTCCTTTTGATGGATAAATAAACGGGTATCTATTTGGGAGTCTAAAGTTATTATCATAGAAAACAAAAAATAACTGTAGTGTCGGATACTTAAAGAACATCGATATTTCTCGGATACTCATTGTACACATATTGGCCACGCCACGTGGCGTGTCCTTAATTATTTTTTAAAAAATAAAATTGGACACCCATGTCAGTGACTCCCCTCAAAATCGGACATCTGTGTCGGACAAGACTGATGGGCATATCCTACACAAAAAATGACACTTTTGGAGATTAAAAAGTTGTTTGGCTAAAATAAAATTTGGACGAGTTAGTTAAACTTATGTTAATTGAAGTAACATAAATTTGGCATTAGTATGTGTGATATTATGATGATTTGAAATATGCATTTATTTATATGCTTTTTGAATTTGGTAAGAATATTTTTGATGTTATCTTTTATTTGGACCTGTTTGTTAAATTTCATGTTAATTGAATTAATATGTATTTGATGTTAGCACGAGCGATACTATATTGATTTGAGTGACATGTATTTATTTATATATTTATTGAATTTGGTAAGAATGTTTTTTTTGTTTTAACATGATTTTAGAATTTTAAAAATGTAAATTTTAGTATTTTATAATATAATATATGTATAATAAATATAAAAATATACTGACATATTCTAACTATGTTCTATCTTGAAAATTTTGAAAATTTATATCTCTCTGAAAATTGATATGTCCGAATCATATCGTGTCAATGTCAATGTGCAAAGGCTTCGAGAGACGTAGTCAACGGAAGACAATGTTTTGGTTTCGTTCTTCCTCGTTGTTACAGAAATGATGGAAAAAACTTACGTGCTAAAATTGATTCTCTCATCTTCTTCCATTGTCCTAATTCCCTCAAATGGCTTCTTCAGATTTCAGCAACACTTTACATTTCCTGCTGCTTCTTTTGGTTCCAATATTTGCCATTGCACAGCCGTACAGCAACGTTTCTTTGGATTCATCTCTCGTTGCAAACAATGTCAGTTCGACTTGGTTATCTCCATCCCGGGATTTTGCTTTTGGTTTCCAACATATATCGCCTGGTGGAGGCTACTTGCTAGCCATCTGGCTCGACAAAATACCCGAAAAAACCGTTGTCTGGTCTGTAAATCGAGATAAACCAGCAGCAGAAGGATCAAAGATTCAAATTTTTGCAGATGGGAGATTTGAACTTGATGGTCCAAGAGGCCAGCATATTTGGTCTGCTGATTTGGCGAACTACGATGTGGCATACGGCGCCATGCTTGACACTGGTAATTTTGTACTAGTTAGCAATGCATCAGCTGTCCTCTGGCAAAGTTTCGATTATCCGACCGATACGATCTTACCTGCCCAGGTATTGAAACAAGACGGTAGTTTGGTTTCCAGCTTTTCGGAGACGAATTACTCCAGCGGGAGATTCAAATTTACATTACAAATTGATGGGAGTCTTGTGTTTAACGGCAGAAACTTCCCTATGGATGACGACGTTGGTGCATATTTTGTAGTACAAACTATTGGTAGTGGGTTCCAAGTGATCTTTAACGAATCAGGCTACATCTTCCTGGCAGCAAGAAATGGAACAATACTTAATTCGTTGTCTTCAGGTGGCGTTTCAACTGGACAATATTACCAGAGAGCGGTATTAGATTATGATGGGGTTCTCAGGCATTATGTATATCCTAAGTCCGGTAATTCAACAAGTGGAAGGCAAATGGCTTGGTCCGTTTTGAACTTCCTGCCTCCTAATATGTGTATCCTCGCACAACAATCTTTTGGATCGGGTAGTTGCGGTTTCAACAGCATATGCCAATTGGGAGTTGATCAGAAGCCCAATTGTGTTTGCCCCACTGGTTACTCTATTATTGATCCAAACGATAGAATGAGCGGATGCAAACCGGATTTCGTTGCACAGAATTGTGATCCAGGATCACAAGAAACATCAAGTTTTACCTTTGTCGAGTTGCCTAATACCAATTTCCCTTTTGGCGATTACAGCCTTTTTAAACAAGTCGAGGAGGATTGGTGTCGACAGGCTTGTCTAGATGATTGTTTCTGTGCCCTTGCAATATATGGAGGCAAAAACTGTTGGAAGAAGAAGTACCCTCTTTCGAATGGAAGAGTTGATTGGAGTGACAATGGAAAAGCGTTGATAAAAATAAGGAAAAATAATGCAGCTTTAGCCCCTCCCGAGAGTAAGCCTGAGAGTAATCCGAATAAGAGAAGCCAATCCGCACTCATTATCACGGGATCCGTTCTATTGTCAAGTTTAGTGTTGCTGAATATCTTCACAGCTTTCAAGTTGTCTGCTTTTCGTTCGGAAGCACGAGAATCGAAGATGCTTCAACAGAACTCGGCCTTCACAGGAGTCAACATAAAAAGCTTTACTTTCAAAGAGCTAGAAGAAGCTACAAATGGATTCAAGGAAGAGTTGGGTAGTGGAGCTTGGTCAACCGTGTATAAAGGGACTCTTAAAAATGAAAGTGGCAGTTTAATCGCTGTGAAAAAGCTGAATGAGTTAGCCAAAGATGTTGAAAAAGAATTCAAAGCCGAAGTTAATTCAATCGGCAGAACTAACCACAAAAATCTGGTCCAGTTATTAGGATACTGTGATGAAGGTAAAAACAAGCTTCTTGTTTATGAATACATGAGATATGGCTCGGTTGCGAGCTTTCTTTTCAACAACTCAAGGCCGAGTTGGTACCGAAGAATGCAGATTGCATTTGCAACGGCAAGGGGGCTCTGCTATTTGCATGAAGAGTGCAGTACACAAATTATACACTGTGACATCAAGCCTCAAAATGTACTTTTAGACGAATCCCTCTTAGCAAAAATCTCTGATTTTGGGTTAGCAAAACTTTTAAAGCCTGATCAGACCAGAACAACTACCGGGATCCGAGGAACTAAAGGGTATGTAGCTCCTGAATGGTTCAGAAACTTGCCTATCACATCAAAGGTCGATGTTTACAGCTTCGGTATCTTGTTACTCGAGCTCATTTGCAGCAGAAGGAACGTCGAAACATACATTACGAATGAGAATGAGGTGATTCTTGCTTATTGGGCCCATGATTGTTACAAAGAAGGTAGACTACGCTTGTTGATAGCTGATGATGAGGAAGCCTTGGACGATATCAAAAGGTTCGAAAAATTCGTGATGATCGCTATTTGGTGCATTCAAGAAGATCCATCATTGAGGCCTAACATGAAGAGAGTGCTGCATATGCTTGAAGGATCAGTTGAAGTGCCTCTTCCTCCACATCCTGAATCCTTCATTAATTAGATTCAAATATCAATCTTAAACTAGACTATATGTTTAATAATTATAATTGTGTGTGATATGTATAATTTATGGTTGTTTTATTCTACATTTAGTGCTTAAATTTGTATTAATTCTACATTTGGTCTGACAATTATACTCGTATTTGAGTTAGGGATATTATTGTATGCTTGGAGACTTATAATTATTTGGGTAAAAAGCATAAAAGTCCATGTTATGGTAAATATACACAAAACTCCCACGTGTTAACAAAATAGGCAAAAACAAAAAAATCCCATGTTTTCTTAAACTCAGCATGAACCCCCCTGTGTTATAGTAAATATGCATGAAACCCATGTGTTAACAAAATAGGCAAAAAAAGAAAAATCGCATGTTTTCTTAAACTCGGCATGAAACACCATATGTTAAACAAAATAGGCAAAAAAAAACCCCTCTATTTTCTTAAATCATGCACAAAACCACATGATTGTCCAATATGCTCTCCAATTTTTCTGCATCTACATTATTTTCTTATTTTCTTTTTTAAAAGAATAATATTCAGAATTTTTCTTTTAATGTATATATGTTAATTGCACATATAAACAATATACATATTTCCAAAAAATCATAAAATATTCTGGATAATATTCTGATTTTTTCTTTTAATGTCCGCATGATTTTCCAAGTTTTTGACATATTGAGTGAACAACAAATGCACATATAAAAAATATACATATTTCTAAAAAATCATAAAATATATTTTCACAATAATAAACTTATTTATAAACAAAAAATAAATTATATTTAAAACTATATAATATATATATGAACATTTATGAACTTATTTTCATAAAATGTATATAGTTTTAACGAGATTAAATAAGATCTATTTATTTGTAAAATTGATGTGGTTTTGTGCATGATTTAAGAAAATATAGGGTTTTTTTTCCTATTTTTGTTTGACACATCGTGCAAGGTTTCAAAAAATAAGGGTTTTTTTTTTTGCTTTTTATTACACATAGGGGTTTTATGTCGATTTTAAGAAAACATGAGTTTTTTTTTACCTATTTTGTTACACGTGTGGGTTTCGTGCATATTTACTATAACCTATGATGCACGGACACTCCTGAAAATCACTTGATACAGTGTCAGACACTTTTAGGATACCGACACCCCTCGGACACTCATCGGAGACGTATCAGACACGCCACGTGGCGTGTTATTAATTTAAAAATAAAAATTAATTTCAACACCGTGTCGGACACTTTCGAGAGGCATGTCAGACACTTCCGAGAGACGTGTCCAACTAGGAATGATGCTTTTGGAGGTTAATTGTACAATTTAAAAAGGTTTTGACTAAAATATAATTTGGATGTGTTTATTAAAGTTTATAGGCATTTGGTGCTGATATCAGCAATACTATAATGATTTTAGTGACATTCATTTATTTAATCGCTTCTTGAATTTGGTAAGAATATATTTGGTGTTATATTTGATTTGGACGTGTTTGCTAAACTTTATGTTAGCTAAAGTAATATGCATTTGATGTTAATATGTCTGATTATATGATGATTCCAGTGGCGTGCATTTATTTATACGTTCTTGAATTTGGTAAGAATATTTTTGTTGTTTTTACATGGTTTTAGAATTTAAAAATGTGAATTTTAATATTTTGTAAGATAGTACATATATAATATCTATAAAATATAAAAATATACGTGTGTGTCCCAGCCATGTTGTATCTTATATATTTTGAAAAATCCGTGTCGCCATGTGCGTGTCGTGTCGTATCGTGTCGTGTCGCCTTGTCAGTTAGGGCTGCTTAACGGTCCGGGTCAATTTGGACCCGGTCCAAAACCGAACTGGTTAGCCCGGTTCGAAACCGAAACCGGGCTAACCGGTTCCGATCCGGTCCGAAACAGGTAAGATACCGGGCCAGATCGGTTCTACCGTTCTGGATCTGGTATCTTACTGGTTCCGGACCAAACGAATCCGATTTCGGGCTGAACCGGAACCGGATCGTTTATTGGTTAAAAAAAATTATTAATATTTATTGAGGTCAATATATCCTCAATTTTTTGGGAAAAAAAATTCAAATAAAATCGGCTCCTGGTTGGAATCGGTCCAACCCATAACCGGTTGGACCGGAATCGGATCCGATCCGGTTCTTTAACGGATCGGACCGGTTCCGGGATTATATCTATGTTCGTGCATCATAAACTATAAATATGGGGGTTTCATGTCGAGTTTAAGAAAATATAGAGTTTTTTTCCTATTTTGTTAACACATGCGAGTTTCATACATATTTATTAAGTCATGAACATCTTGATTGCGATTTGAATCACTGAGTTGATCTTCTTGTATTGTTTCAGGTTGATATACTTGGATTGCATCTTGATAGCATTTTTCTACTTTTTGTTAGTGGGCTGACAATAAAAGAGGCCATTTAAATTATTGGTCGTTATAATTTTAGTGCATGCATATACCTGTGTACAGGTCTTCTTGAGGCAAACTGGCTGAACCAAGCTTGTTTCTTGTCAATTGAGACACTAAATATTGTTATTTTTCGTCAGTGGCTAGAGGGGTTTGAGTCCTTCGGGACAAGGAAGAATCGGCCTTCTTGTTTGCCGAGTTTGTGCTGTGACTCGTTAAATTTTGGTGATATGGGTCATTTGATATGTTAGCAATTGTCGCCACCAACATTTTGATGTTTAACTGTAAGGACCCTAGTTCCTTAAGTGCGGATTAAAGGCGTAATAGAGCTAAACATGCAACTAGGAATATAAAGTTCGTGTTGATGTATTGAGCCGTTAAGATTACAGGCCAAAATAAAATTTCCAAAAGGGATTAATTACATTCCCAACCAACTGAATGTTAATCATATAGCTTTACACTACTCCTAGAGTAGAGACTATGCAACAGAATTAGGTCTGCTATGCCAAAAGCACTCCTCACTGGCTCACCGCATCAACCCGCCTTAGCCCGTCAGCCCAAAAGTACCTACAGGAACAACCCCAAACCATGAGCATGTATATAAATCATATTCACAATAATATGATCATAATTCAATGCCTAAACCATAAATGCGATTCAGTTCCTGTATTCAATACATTTAGAAGCTCCCTTGGTTGTCCCTGTACCACAATAATAATCAATGGATTATAATACCGATATGTATGTCATGACATGCACCCATTCCGTGTATACCAATGGCCAATTCCCGGTCTTATTATATCAGTGGTATAATACCACTCGCGTTTATATGACAGCGGCATTAATACCCCTCGCTTCGACATATTAGCGGCATAATATCCCTCGCATCAATATGACAGCGGCATTATCCTTCGCTTCGACATATTTGCGGCAAATATTCTTCATCGCTAAATATGACAGCGGCAAGTATTCTATCATCGCTTCGACATGAAAGTGGCAAGTATTCTTCATCACTGTAATATAATCTCGACTCACAATCATATGCAACCGCAATGCATATCCAATCAATTATGCAACCATAATGCATATCCAACCATGTATGCAACCATAATGCATATCCAACCATGTATGCAACCATAATGCATATTCACTTATGTATGCAATCACAATGCATAATTAAGACCATGTATGCAACTATAATGCATAACCAATCAAGCGTAATAAATACGTTTTACCGTCCGATGCTCGTACGTCTCACTACGTACCTTAGTTCCAAAAGTGGAGATGTCGTGGGACTTTATCTCCTTTGATGTGTGGCTACCTGGGATGGTTCTACACAATCACATGAATCCATATTAGAAGCCAATAAATGAACCATTACCAAAAATAACATCATTTAGAACAAAATCCCAAAACCCACATTTCATGCCTTGCGATCGATCGGTTCCCCAGCCTCGATCGATCGCTAATGTTCAACAAAAAGGCATTTTGGTTCTGCCTCTGCCGATCGATCGAGATTTCACACATCGATCGATCGGAACTTTTTCCCGATCGATCGGTGAGCTCGTTTCAAGAAATAGAGATTGAATATACGAGTATGACTATTCCATGACTCGTGTTCAATCTAAACACAAAGGACAAAGGGATTAAGTTACATGGTTTATATTATCACAAGTTCTAAAGGTTATGTCGAGTCATTGACATTCTTGTAATTTGGGTAGCCTTGATGTGTTGCTAGACACCGCTCTTTGCTTGTAACGTAAAATGAGATTTTATGTCACTGTCAACATTACAAGATCCTATCGGGTCGCACAAAAGATTAAATCGATAAGGGAAATTAAATTCATGGGATGAATTAAATAATTAAGAGGAGTCTTAATTAAATGATTATAAGGATTTAATTAAATAATGGGTTTGGGCCCATAAGACTTTAAGAAAGTCTTGAACATTAATTAAAGTCCTATAATATAAATATAAGTTTTGATTAATTCTTAATCATACAATTCATAACAAAACCTAGCCTCCACTTGAAATCACTCTCGGCCACCTCTCTCTTGAAGACACACGGCCGCCACCGATTGTTGGGAGAAAGAGATTGGAAGTCGTTAATCGGTTTTGAACCGGGAGCTAAGTTTTGGTTCAAGATTAAGTCTAGCAACTTGTTCTTGAACGTCCCCTTTCGATTTGATCGTGTGGATACCGTAGAGGCAAGACCTTGGAGGTGTTGCTCGTGACTCGGAGTTCGTTGGACGTAGTGCTTCGAGGAATCTGCTCAAACACGCTACAAGGGTGAGAATTTTGTAAACCTTTATCCGATATGAATCCCTATGTATAGATCCATTGTTCTAGTAATCCAAAATATTTTATTCCGCTGCGTTGTATGCTCTAAGGATTACTTACAGTGGTATCAGAGCCAGGTTCAAGGCTCATATCGGATTTATATGGTTAAATAGTTTAATCATATTTAGATTAATATTGCATGCTATAAAATTGTATATAATCATATATGATATGATTAAATTGAGTTTGTGAAAATCATCGTATAATTGTATTTGATATAATTGGCGAATAATTGTATACGATACACGAAAGCATAAAATCGAGGTGTTAGCTCATGCATGGCTCACGGCCGACGCCACCAAAGGGCTAGGGTTTCGAACCCTAGTCACCATGGCTCACGGTCGACGCCACCAAAGGGCTAGGGTTTCGAACCCTAGTCACCATGGCTCACGGCCGCCGCATGAGCTAGGGTTTCGAACCCATTGGCTCGTGCATGGCCGAGCAGCCGCCGCTTAAGGGCTAGGGTTCGGACCCTGGCTCGAGCGTGGGCCGAGCCGCCGCACAAATTAGGGTTTTGAACCCATTGGCTCGTGACGGCTAGCTCATGACGGCTAGGGTTTCGAACCCTAGCAGCCGTGCATGGGCTCGGCCGCCGCCGCTCAATGGTTCGGCCATGGGCTAGGGTTTCGAACCCTAGGCCCATAATTGGTCCAGCTGTGGTCCATGTTGGTTCGAACCATGGTGGTTCGTAGCTAAGTCGAAATTAGTTCGTGGCATGTGATGTCCCGAGCGTACGATAATTTTTCAAAAAAATTCTATTTTACAGTTTTTATTAGAATTAAATTTAAAATGTTTAGAATTTAATTAATTAAATGTTAATGCATGCTTTATGTGTTGTTTGAGCATGGTGCGTGGTTATAGCCATATGACCTATTAGATAGGATTTGTGGATGTTTGTAATTTATAATACGACCTGCGTGTCGTGCCTTCTCTATTTCATTCTAAATGTAATCCCTCCCCTATGTTCCCCTCGAATGTGAATCGAGGAATTCTATATCTTGTAAATAGTGTAGTTTATTTTATTGATGGTGATCAATGAAGATGGAGCATCGTGCCGGGATGAGGAGGCCATTCACAAATTGGAGCCAAGGGAAGGTGTTTGTGAAGTTACCTTAGGTTGACTCTAAGGATTTTCTCATTGGCTTGAGAAAATTATTAGTAGGGGCTATAACCATGTCACGTTTAATTATGTATGTTGATGCATGATTTATCTTATGTTTTAGATTGATAATTGTATTACACATATATGTAGATATGTATACAACTATATGTAGTGGACATATTTTAAATTATCAAACTAATCATGAGATCATTAAATCCCTCTAAAATATTAAGTTTTAGATGCCTTCCAAAGTTAAAAGTACTCGTCAATAACTTCGATTGTACATGTGTGGGTTTGCCAAAGCAAAGCACCGTGGCAATCTTAGTAAGGCGCGAAAGGATAAAAGTGATATCCGTTATACTTTAAATTGGGTACGACTTAACTAGGTTATCTCAATAGGATTGGGAACCTAGAGGCATAGGTTGGATAATAATTCATTTGATGAATTGAACAAAGCGTTGTTCGTCCAACTATCCAAGAATTACATGTGATGTAATTGACAAAGTGTTGTCTACCTAAATAACCGAGTCTTGGGCGATTAGCCAAAGCTAACTCAACATTAGGCGAAATATGGATCTTGGCCCACTAAAGGTTTTGAGGGTTGATATTTTTTAAACAAAATAGTGGGAGCATCATTTAATGTAAGACCATGTTAAATGATTAAATCATAAACTTATTTTGCATATTTATATTGTAGATATCCATGGCAACTAACAACGTATCAAACACATTATCACTGCGATCGGTCCTTGAGAAGGACAAACTAAATGGGACAAATTTCCTAGACTGGCATAGGAACTTGAGGATAGTCCTCAAACAAGAAAAGAAACAATATGTCCTAGAGGAACCCTTGCCCGCTGAGGAACCTCCCCTAACAGCTACAAGAGCTGATAAAGATGCTTAAAAGAAGCATCAAAGTGACGCACTTGATGTTGGGTGCCTTATGCTTGCCACCATGAACTCTGAGCTTCAGAAGCAACATGAGGAATGGAAGCGTTCGATATGATCGAACACTTAAAGCAATTGTACCAACAGCAAGCAAGACAAGAGATGTATGACGTCTCTAAGGCGTTATTTCAGTGCAGGATGGTAGAAGGAAGCCTAGTTGGAACTCATGTGCTCAAGATGATTGGGTACATTGAGAATCTGGACAAGCTGGGTTTTCCATTGGACCAAGAGTTGGCCACCGATGTGATCTTGCAATCGTTGCCTGAGAAGGATCTGTAATGGTAAGTGAAGAGGCGACTGGAATGGGGCTCGGTAAACATAGGTAGGGAAACATTAAAAGAAGGCCAAGGCCCAACATAGGTAATGGGCCAAAACCCAACAAATCTCCACCTTGGCACAATACCGGCTCCACCTCAACGTAAGGAAAAACCCATAGATGACTCATCATCGCCCAAAGGGTCCCTACAACACAAAAAGTATTGTGTGGACCAAAATTCCTGTCATAGCACAAAGCACAGACAAAGAACACAGACAAAAACCAACACAAAGAGGTTAAAGTCAATAACCGGGGTAACAATTCTATAACACGCATAAAGCAGTTATAGACTACCAACACAGTCAGCAACACTAATCAATCACCTGTATCAAAATTCAAAATTTTTAGACATGATTGCAATTTAGAAATAGGTAAACACTTAGTTCCCATATCAGCAGGATTATATTCAGAAGGAATTTTTTCAAGATTAACTAACCCTTTAGCCACTACATCCCTAATGTAATGAAATCTAACATCAATATGCTTAGTGCGATCATGAAAAACAGGATTCTTACACAGTTGAATGCCGGGCTGAGAATCAGAAAATACCTCTACCTTACCTTCGAGCAAGTTAAGTTCAGAGATCAAACCTTTCAGCCAGACAGCTTCCTTCAAAGCTTCTGTTACAGCAACATATTCTGATTCCGTTGTCGACAAGGCAACGATATGCTGCAGCTGCGATTTCCAACTTATGCATGCTCCACACAAAGTGAAAACATATGAAGTAGTAGATTTTCTATTGTCCTTATCATTAGCATAATTAGAATCAACATAACCTTTCAACTTGACACCATCAGCATATTTAGAAAAACATAAGACATAATGCATAGAGTTTTTCAAATATCGTAACAACCATATAACAGCATTCCAATGTACCACACCAGGATTAAACATATATCTACTTAAGCAGCTAACAGCATAAGCAATGTCAGGTCTAGTGCTAACCATCAAATACATTATAGAACCAATTGAATTTGAATACGGTACATTTTTCATGGCATCAAAATCAACATCAGTTTTGGGACTTTGATCTTTACTTAGCACAAAATGAGCAGCTAAGGGCACGTTAACAGGTTTTGCATCAAACATGGAAAATTTCTTTAAAATTTTCTCTACATAAGAAGTTTGCTTTAAATAGAGAGTAGATTCCTTTCTATCTCTAATAATGTCCATGCCTAGGATTCTACTAGCATTACCTAAGAACTTCATATCAAATTTATCACTTAAACAATTCTTAATATGCTCAATGGATTTCAGACAAGGGCTAGCAATCAACATGTCATCCACGTAAATCAACAAGAAAACAAGCACTGGCATTTTATCCTTAAAATACAAGCAATGATCAAAAGAGCTTCTTTTAAATTTTAAGGTAATCATGCATTCATCAAACTTCTTATTCCATTACCTAGGTGACTGCTTTAGGCCATACAAAGATTTATTAAGCAAACAAACGTGATTATGGTTCTTTGAGTCAACAAAACCATCAGGTTGTTTCATGTAAATCTTTTCATCTAAGTCACCATGCAAAAAAGTGGTTTTAACATCCATCTGTTTAAGTTCCCAATTAAAGTGAGCAACAAGTGATAATAAAATTCTCACAGTAGTAAACTTAACAACAGGAGCAAAGATTTCAGTATAGTCAATACCCTCTCTTTGAGTAAAACCTTTTGCAACTAGCCTAGCTTTATATCTAACAGAATCAGTTTCATTCTTTACCTTAAATAACCATTTGCAATCTACCAAAGAGCAATTAACAGGTTTAGGTACAAGAGTCCATGTATGATTCACAACTAGAGAATGCATTTCATCTTTCATGGCACTAAGCCAATACACAACATTTTTTGATTTCAAAGCTTCATTATAGGTCTTAGGCTCACAATTATCAATTGACTCAAACATATTGAAAACATATGATGTGAGGTGAAAATCATTAAATCTAGCAGGTTGTTTCACATTTCTTTTAACCCTATCCCTAGTCAACATATAATCATGCATATCTTCATGTTCATTAGCAACCAATTCATTATGCACATGTTCGTCAACATTTTCATGCAAATTAGGTTCATAAACAGGCAAGTTCTCATGATTCATATCAGGGAGCACATTGTTTTCAATAACTTGGGTAACAATAGGCAAAGACTCCACCTTGCTCGGTGTAGTCTCAGACTCACAATCAGATTCAGGCAAAGATGGAAGCAAGCAAGGCATTTCAGATTCATTAAAAATGACATCCCTACTTATAATAGTTTTGAAACCAGGTTCACATCTTAACCAAAGCTTATATCCTTTCACACCCTCAGGATAACCAAGAAAGACGCACTTAACTGACCCAGGTTCAAGTTTGTCTCCTTTCCTATGCAGCAGAACAACCAAACACTTTAAGATTTGAAAAATCTAATTTCTTACCAGAAAAAACACTTTCGGGACACTTACCATTCAAAGGCACGGAAGGGGATCTATTTATCAAATAAGAAGCTGTCACGACAGCTTCGCCCCAGAACCTCTTTGAGAGTCCAGAAGATGCAAGCATACTTCTAACTCTCTCGAGTAAAGTTTTGTTCATCCTCTCAGCAACACCATTCCGCTGGGGAGTATAGGGCACAATCTTGTGTCTCAGAATCCCTGATTCACTGCACAAGTCATCAAACAAGATATTGCAGAATTTCATTCCATTATCTGTCCTAAGTCGTTTAATCTTTTTCCAGTTTGGTTTTCAATCAAAATCTTCCAGTTTTTAAATTTATCAAAAACATCAGATTTATTTTTCATTAGAAAAATCCATACTTTTCTAGAGTAATCATCAATGATAGACAAAAAATACCTATTACCTCCTTGAGTTGGGACGGGTGAAGGTCCCCAAAAATCAGCATGCATGTATTCAAGTATATCAGAACATTTAGTCACATTGGGGGAAGGGAAGATAGGAAATTTAACTCTTTGTTGTTTGCCTAAAACACAGGAATCACAAAAAGTCATGCAAGACAATTTATCCCTACCAAAACAACCATCTTTATGTAAAATCTCTAATCCTTTAGAACTCATATGACCTAACATTTTATGCCATAAATCAGTTAAATCATCTGACATAGAATTAGCACAGATTTTACCATAATCAGATACTGTTTTGCAAACATACAAATTCATTCTTTTCTCAGCCTTAAAAGCTACCAAAGACCCCCGCATAATTTTCATGCAACCATTTCCCCATTTACCCTCATAACCATCAGACTCTAAAGCTGCACAAGACATCAAGTTATTGCACAAAGCAGGAACATGTCTAACATCTTTCAAAGTCACAGAATAACCAGATTCAAATTTCAGACAAATATTACCAATACCAGAAACTTTACATAATTTCTCATTGGCCATAGAAACAGAAGCATGCTCAATTTCCCTGTAGCTAGAAAATAAATTTTTAAGTGGTGTCATGTGATAAGTGCAACCTGAGTCAATAAGTCATTCATTTTAACACACAAGTAATGAAAGCACAGAGTTCACAGAGTCACATAATTCAGTCACCATAAAAATATCCCATATGTTTTCCCCAGAGGTAGAAGCATTGTTTGCTTGTTTATTTGTTTGATTTCCATTTCTATTCTGATTCTTCTTTTTAGGGCAATCTTTTATGAAATGATTTGGGTCCCCAAAATTGTAACATTTCTTTTTACTAGGCCTAGATTTCGATCTAGCCCTACTTTTTCCTCTTTTATCACTTTTCTGATATTGGTTATTGTAAGATTTGTTATTATGCTTATGTTGTGATCTACCACGAACGTGCATAACTTCACCAGAGGATTGTCTATTACCTTTGTTAACTTTTAGATCTAATTCCTTGTTTTTTAGGCCGTTCATTACAGTATCCAATGTAATAGAATCTCTACCGTACTTAATGGCGGATTTTACATCACTATAATTTTCAGGAATAACATTTAAAAGAACAATAGGTGAATAGTCGTCAATGTTCTTATCTCCTGTCAATTTAATATCTTGAATTAACTTAGTAAACACATCCAAATTTTCATCTACGTCTTTGTTCAAGTCTAGCTTGAATCTGAAAAATTTTTCTAACAAGAAAAGTTTACTTGGCAAAGATTTTTCAGTAAACATTTTCCCAAAGTTCTTTTGCAGATGATAGTTTACCACATTTCCTGAGCACAGAGTCAGATAAGTTCAAGATAATAGAAGAGTAAGCATATTCGTCATCTTCAAGTTTCTTAGCAGATGTAATGTTTTCAGCCCAATTACCGTCAATAGCTTTAAATACTTTTTGCTGTATTAAGATTCCTTTCATCTTTTGTTGCCATATCGAAAAATCAGATTTTCCATTAAAGAGTTCAAGGTTATATCCAGAAATTGAAGCAATCACAAATAAGCAAGGAGGCACACACACAATTTCAACAACCAGTCAGCAGAAGCAAGGACCACAAGGCACAAACAAACTATGAAAGAATCAGTCAAGCTAAGGGGAGGAGAAATCGCTATCACCCACAAGATCACAATACACTCAAAGGTGTACGAGCATGGGGCTTCAGATAGAGATTTTCCTACGGGTAAGGGACACAATCACCTAGAAACAAAATGGTAAATAATTAAGGGTCAAGATAATCACTTACTACCCAGAGACAAAACTCTGGGGTGACGAAGCACCGAAGATCCGTACACAGCCTGAATACACGCAGCCTGAGTACACTGCCCGAGGCACCAAAGTGCACTGCCCGAAGCACCAAAGTGCACTGCCCGAAGATCTGGACACTGCCCGAACACCAAACAAGTGTTCTGCCCGAGAGCTGCCCGAACTCCAGCCGCTGCCCGAACTCCAGCGATCACTGCCCGAGACCCACCGAGCACTCAACCAGGCACAGAACGCTCTAATACCACTGTAAGGTGTTTGTTCCGCCTTGAACGTCGATTGATAACCTGCAATCACAACAAGAAACCAATCACAGTATACAATTCATCAAAGAACTATAAATCTGAAATCGAAACAAGAGTAGGGGAATTGGGCTCAGGTCGAGCAGGGTTTCCTTTCAACGTCGTCATCGGGGAACCAAGGTATCGTAACCTAAGGTGGGAGACACACACACACTGCCCGTACACTGCCCGAACACTTAGCCGTAGGCGATGGACGAAAAAGCACAGCAAGGGAATCGCACGCAGGGTTACACCAAGGAAGGAGAAGGGCAACACAGAGAACTACACAGCCAAGCACAGTTAGCACAACCACGGCTAACAACAGGGCAAGAGCTCAAGCCACAAATCCGAACACACCACCGGAACAGCGACGCAAAAAGGGGGAAGCGAAATACACAAGGACTTTAGGTATATCAGACTTCTCACTTACCTCATCATGGAACAACACCATGATTAATAGCAACGAGGAAGACGAAGGGAAGGGGAGCAAGTCCCAAGGAACGCGGTCAAGCAAGCCAGCCGAGGAGACGCAATGAAGAAGGATCTGGAATGGTAAGTGAAGAGGCGACTGGAATGGGGCTCGGTAAACATAGGTAGGGAAACATTAAAAGAAGGCCAAGGCCAAACATAGGTAATGGGCCAAAACCCAACAGTTTCCCTTATACATGGAGCAGGAAAATAGTTCGGTTGGGTCATATTTATGGATCAAATCAATATGATTGATCTAAAATTGTTAAATTAAATATTTTTTTCATTTAAAAAATGTTGTGTTTTAATATTTAGTTAATGTATATGTCGAACTCATATCGGATGCATATAAGTATTGCGAGGGGAGTGAGAAGTGTCTACTTTATCAATAATATAACTAGAAATGTTCAGCGTGGGGGATAAACACCTGGATTAATTGCTTATCCCAAATTCATCAGACGTTTTGTCTGGTTGTTTCCTTTTTATTAGACAATGGGAATGAATGATTCGTAAAATGCAACGATGCCTCGTCAAATATATACAGTGGGAATGATAATTGGCGGAATTTGTGAGCTACCGACATGGAAGACAAATGAGGCTGGTGAAGGAAAGTTTCTTGTCGATTTTACTTGGAAAGAGATGTTATCGCTGATGCTTTCGCAGATTAAGCTTTTGAGAGTAGTCGGAAGACATAACTGATATTCATGTGATATATATATTGGGTAAATTATAAAAATTGTTTTGATAGAACAGAGTCATTCGTAATAATAGTCGCATACTTTTAAGACTAACAAAAATAGTTCCAAAAAATTTATTTTTTTAACAAAAATGGTCTTACATAAATATTTTTAACATATATAATCTCATTATAGTTATTTTTTTTTTGACAAAAATGCCCCAAATTTGAGATTATATTTTTGTAAAAAAATAATTTGTGGGGTAATATTTGTTAAGAATATTTATATGGATTAAAAAAAATAAATTTTAGGATTATATTTGTTTAGTTCTAAAATTATGTTATAAATATATCTATTCTATAAGACCATTCTATATACAAAAGATGGATAGACTAGTTTTTTGGTATAAATAGGCAGTTGTCCACCAGACATTCGCCTTAAAAAAACCAATAAGGTTATACGAGTACTGAAAGAATTTTATTGTGTTTTTAAAAATAACTGAAATGGTATTTAGTAACATAATGTAAATATTGGTTGAGTAATACTCCGTGTAGATAGCAATTCTTGAATGTATCATCATATTGGATGAGAATATTCACATCCAATAATTGATCTGTCCTTAAAAGTTGCATCAACTCTTACGGGGCACAATATATCATCATTTAATGTATTTTTTTAAATTTTTTTTTATAAAAATATAAACAAAACCAGAAATTAGAGTGTAGCCATCAATTCCATCTTGCCATTTGTCATTGGATTTAGAAATGAATTTTGACTTTTTTAAGTGTTAATAATGGGCATTTTAAAAGAAGCCAACCTTTATCTTTACTTTATCTCCTTTTCATTGATCCAGCGGTTTTGTTATCTTTTAGCACAAGTTCATCTCCAAAAGGGAAAAATAATAGTGAAAAGCATTCAAATTGCACTTTCTTGACAAATGCGCTTTGTCATCCTCAATTCATTTATTTACTTTATGTAGTATTTTAATATTAGTAGAGGGAAAATAGATGTCACTTGTCAATAGGGTAGGGTAAATATTAAAAAAAATTCATAAATAGTTTTATTTTTTTTATCATACAAAATAAATATTATTAATAACCGGATTGCTAGCTCCCGTTCATAGTTTTGCTACAGATGATACACGAGGAATCTTTTTATGGCGGTTCTTCCTTCTAATGACCGGCATATCTATTATTCTTTTCTCCCAAATGAAGCAGCAGGCATCGTCCTTAGAACCTATAAAAAGGAGATGGTTGTGGCGCGAAGTACTCTTGTGCACAAGTACCAGATGTACTTAAAAAGTTAATACAATCGTCGAAGAGAGTAGACTAGATAGCATTTAGACAAATGATAGGCTTATTCCTTCAATCTAAGGATGAATACTTAAATTTTACACCACTTTTATTATGAATCCAAAACCAAGGCCTAAACAAAACTAGCTCAAAAAGATCGTCACCCGAAGATTCTGCTCATCTGAAGAAAAGTTTGTTACGATGCAACCAAATAGTCCACACCATAGTCACCCATACAATTAATCATCATTGTCTTCCATTACGGTGAGTTCAAGGTCCCTTGTATTGAAGATAGTTTTGCACCATATCTTTGTGCAAAACCACCTTTAAACCAAGCCAGTCATAGCATTTCATCCACAGCTTATGAATTACTCTCCATTCTTCCTAAAAACATAACTTTGAAACAAATCTCTTATTAATAACAAATGCTACACACTAGGTTGCAAGCAAGTCAAGTTACTCATAAGTAGCTTATAAGCGACTCGATCAAAGCTTGACTCGAGCTCGATGCTTGAGCGCCATCTCGAATGAGTTAGACCGGTGTGTAACGTTCATTTGTGTTTCATAAAAATTAAAAACCACATCTTGATAATATTTTTCAGACGAAGAGGGTGAAGATTGTGGTCTTAACAAGTTTAAATTTTGAGTTGATTCCTTGGATTTGTCAGTGTCATTGAATTTGCTTTAATTGGGAACTTGGGGTGCTCAATGTCAATTAATTGGAATATAATATGTGGTGTGACTTTGACTTTATGGCCTAACTAAAATCGCCAAACACAACCTTAAAAAAAAAAAACTTGAAATTTACAGCATTTGATAAAAGAGTAAACTTTGTTGTCTGACTATGACATTACCAACCAAAATGACGCATTTAAACTAGTGATCCTCTCTTTTCTACCACTAACTTGACATGAGACTTGTGAAAAACTAAACCAAATTTTAAAAAAAATATTATTTTTTTTTAAAAAAAAAGACAAACTAAAAAAACTATAGTTTGGTCATATGTGTGTGGCTTACTATGCACGGAAAATACCATGACACGGACACCGACAACACGAAGTTTCAAAATTTTCAGGATACTATATGGATGAGACACGTTTGTATATATATATATATATATATATATATATATATATATATTATACTTGTACTATATCACAAAATACAAAAATTCACATTTTTAATTTTTTTAAAACCATGTCAAAGTAACAAAAATATTATTAACACATTCAAGAAGCATATAAATAAATGTATGTCATTGGAATCATCATAATAACACTCATATTAACACCAAATACATATTATTTCAATTAACATAAAGTTTAACAAACACATTTAAATAAAAGATAATACCAAAAATACTCTTACCAAATTCAAAAAGCATATAAATAAATGCATGTCACTGAAATCAGTATAATATCACACATAATAACATCAAATATATATTACTTCAATTAACTTAAAGTTTTACTAACACGTCCAAATTTCATTTTGGCAAAAAAAAATTCAATTGTATAATTAACCCTCAAAAGTTCTTTCTGTGCCGGACACCCCCATCGGCTGTGTCTGACATGAGTGTCCGATTTTGAGGGGAGTGTCCGACACGAGTATCCAACTTTTTTAAAAAAAAAAATTAAAGATACGTCATGTGGTGTGTCTGACATGTGTCCGATGAGTACTTAAAGAGTGTCGGTATTCTAGAAGTGTCCGATATTGCACCGAGTAATTTCTAGAAGTACCCGTACATCATAGGTACGTGGTGTTCGAATTTCGATTCATGGGGGTTGATATAGAAAATAAAAAAACATATAAGTCATTTATTAGAAAATAAAACGATAGAAAAATTAGGCACATGACTAGGGAAATCTTGTGTAATTCACATATATTTTTTTTGTATTTATAATATATTTATTTCTTCATTGATAGTATATGACATGTATTTCATTTTCTATATGTATATTATGAAATATTCCTAAATTATATTGTGATACACTTAATGGAAAAGGGTAAAAAAGAAAAAGGAAGATGGAACTATAATTGAAAAAGCCAAAAGCATTTAATTCATTTTGGGCATATGGAATTTGGGGGACCGGAAGCAACTCATCTTATTCACAAAATGTGGCTTGAATTTGCTCAAAAACAAGAAAATATCTATGCTTCTATTCAATTGTGTCCACATATTTAAGTTATCTTCCAAAACTTGATATGACAATAACACGAAATAAGGATAAGTGGCGGAGGATATCTTATACTATAGGATACAATCTATTTATGTGAAGGCCGCTCATAATCAGATGTTTATTACACAGTGATTAAGTTGCATAAAAAGCGGAAGAATAGTTTCAAATTTCTTGTTAAATAGCCCTAAAAAAATTTCGCTTTTCGGTAATATATATATATTGATACCAAAATATATATATGTATAAAATCATGTCTTCCATTCGCAGACAAATACATCGATCATTATTTAGCATCATAATAAAGTCTTGAAAATGCCATGTCCCAAGTATAACATACGCAGGGCATACACCGGTAAATTTATTTTATTAAAAGTGGAGTAGTATTACTGGGACATGAAAAACCATGCATACCCTGAGCTCGCTCATCACGGAGCTCGGTTATCTCTGGATGCATCACCGTAAGCATCAGAACCTTGTCCTTATGCAAACCCTGTCACGCCCGAACAACAAAAGACATGACAACCCCCACAAAGGGGGTCAGTACCCCAGTACGAGAAATAAATAAATCATGTCAAGAATGACAAAGTATCATGCAATGCATATCATGTATAAATGCGATGAATGAATGGGTACAAAGAATCGAATATCAAGATACCAAAATCGGAGTTCAAAGGAAGGTATCATAAATCAATATCAAGCTCGAGCAGAGGGTGGCGGCATCGCGCGGCATATCTCCTCCATCGCCCTGCCCAGCATTTCTCGTGTCTAGGTCCGGCACAACGTGCGTGACTACAGTGCGTGACTACAGTTGCTACATAAACTGTCTGTCATCGCCGTGCCCAACGTCCCCATGACATTATAGATCTCAATCATAATCAAAGGTATCAAGGAAATAGAAGAGCATGCGACATATGCAACTCAATATGTCATTATTTTTTACTTTAATCAACAAATTCCAACTAAATTTAGTATGAAAAAAAATCATACCATTGTAGTTTCAAGAAATTCACAATCGATCCAACTCCAAGCTCATAATCCTCAAAATTCTTAAAGATTATGAGTTCTCTTTGTCTAAACAGAATCTGTAGAACAAAATGTTTTTGACAGTCTGTATTTTGTATTTTTGACATTTTTAACCTTAGAATTTGACTTTGAGCAAAACACGAATGTTGTAGATCTTCGAATTTTATGCAGTTTTAAAAAACAATGCGTGCAATTTGGATCTCAGATTATGTCGATTTTACTAATAGTGCACATTATGGACTTTGCATGCTCATGCATGTTGCATGCAGTGTGTTTTTTTGAGTTTCTGGGGAAATTATTCTTTGAATTTGATGTCGTTCTTCAAATGAAAGTTGAAGATCTTTAAATTCTCTTCAATTTTTTTTTTAAAAAGGACTTATTTCGGACTCATATTGAAAGAGTTACGGATTTTATACTAACAGTGATCATTATGAACTGTGCATGTGGGCGAAAATACACATACAGTGTGTTTTTCGGATTCCTGATCAATTTTGGCTAGAAATTCCAAAAAAATGTCAATAAATAAGAATTTGAGTACTTCGAATTGGCTGTAGTTTTCCACTAGAATCACTCAATTTAGATTTGAAACGAAAAAGTTATAGTATTTTTACTAACACTGCTCAAGCTGGAAAACAGATTTTTAAATGCTACGTGTTTAGTGTTCAAACCCCTTTTAGATGGAGGAACCAACTTGACATCATAGGAAATGAAATGTAGTATTTTGAGTTTTTGAACTTTGAGCACTGGAATCGAGTCGTTTTGATATCATATGAAATTATAGTGATTTTTCTATGAAAATGGGTCAGGCTGAAAATGTAAGAAAATCGTTAAGGTCAATATTTAGAAGTGAAATTTGATTCAATGCACTACTTGAACATTTAGTGTCATTTTGGAACTTACAGGGACATGTTAATAGATTCCGGGGTTGATTCGAAGAGTACTCGGTAGATTAGCTTTGGTCTGAGGTACGTTGAAATGAGTTTTAGCATGACGTCTGTCAAAGACGTGTAATGATGCTAATGTATAATCTTATATGACCTTACTTGATTTATATGAGATATTTGATTTCTTATGTGGATTATATGAATTATATTGACTTTCACATGAGATTGCATGACATACTGAGTTGCATATGTCACATGATGCACAGATGATTTATTGGGCATATTATATTGGCTCTTCTATTTCCTTGATACTCTTTGATTATGATTGAGATCTATAGTGTTATGGGGACGCTGAGCACGGTGATGACAGACAGTTTAGGTAGCAATTGTAGTCACGCACGTTGTCGCCGGACCTAGACACGAGGATGCTGGGCACGACGATTTCAAGACTTTATTATGATGCTGAATAATGATCGGTGTATTGCCTGCGAATGAAAGGCATGATTTTATATGTATTACCGAAAAGCGAAAATTTTTTAGGGCTATTTATCAAGAAATTTGAAACTATTATTCCGCTGTTTAGGCAATTTAATCATTGTGTGATAATTAAACACCTGATTAGGATCGGACCCTCACAATTTATAATACAATATATTAAAATTAGGTATAATTTACAACATTATTAAAAACTATATAAATATGCCATCACGACACATTTTACTTAATTCAATATTTAACCAACCTACAAAACGTTTCAAATATTATAACCTTATGAGGTTTTTTGCAACTAAACCAGATAGGCAATTTATACATCCATGGTTTGATAATAGAAGGTTTACCTCTTATAATTTTCAAAATAATTAGTTTATCCATGTGATTTGAAAAGATGCAGTTTATTCATGTGGTTTCTGAATATATGAAAACCACCCCTTCCATGTATATCACGTGACACACATTCCAAATATGTCGCATGGCGGATGTAGTGTTCTATATTTTACAAATCTTATGTGAATAAAGTGCTTATTAGCGATATCACATACGGTAAAATATTTATTTATAAATCAAAAGAAATAAAATGTATATTAATCATAGTAAAGGGATAAAATTGCCAATAACTCTAATTTTACGTCTATTAATTTTAAATAATGCGTCTTTCCTTTTATTTTGTTTTGTTTTGATTTTTTAAAACGAAAATACAAAGTTGTATTAATATATTATTTAGTTCCTGCTTAAAAAAAAAGAAATACAAAGTTGGTAGGACTAGAAAATGTTGAGTTGCTAACACGTGTTCCACTAATATCGTAGATCACAAATCTATCAATGCCTCGTTATATTTATTCAAAGTTTCTTTTAAAAAAAATA
This sequence comes from Haberlea rhodopensis, assembly GCA_907163345.1. Classification (NCBI taxonomy): domain Eukaryota; kingdom Viridiplantae; phylum Streptophyta; class Magnoliopsida; order Lamiales; family Gesneriaceae; genus Haberlea; species Haberlea rhodopensis. The sequence continues at coordinate 1,914,310 of CAJQUN010000009.1, forward strand.
AAAAAAATTAAAAGTTCACATTATATTTGACAAAGTGGACATTAAAATATTGCTCATAAACTATGATATTTCAAACTTTTTGGCAAAGTGTTTGGTGGTTTTGATAAGAAAGCTACATGACCCATTAAAATTAAAAAAAAATAGATAAATGTGACATAAAGTCTGCTCATTTATTAAATAATAGTAGTTCTACACACAAAATCTATTAGTTTTATATATATTTTTTTTGTATAAAAGATTTATAAACTACATTAATATCAAAATTTTGGCAATAATTTTTTAAAAGCTGTATATCATTAATCGAAATAATTTCTTAAATGGTTAGGAATTTTTAAAAATTAATGATTTGCTTATTTGTGATTACAAAAAATGTGAAATATAAAGTTCGAGTCATTTATTAATATTTCTAATAAAATACTGAAGAAAGGCATGTTTGAAAAGGTCAAGCTATTATTATTATTATTATTGTTTTGATAATGTGGATGAGATTTTTTCAAATTATTAAATACATGACTCGAATTTGAGCCTTTTGTCCAAAATGGATGGTGACAACAAAGCACAGCCTCTGGTCACTTTTAAGATTATTTCAAACAGTTAATATTGTACAAAATCAAAAGCTTGTACATCCTTCACTCACTCTTCCTTTGAGGCCAAAAGTATTCTACAGATGGTATGTACATAACCAAAACAAAAACAACACCCTTCAAAGGTAAAAACATTGGGAATTCACGAAATCCATCGATGTCCCGCAAGGCATCGACTGATTTATCTGATGCGTTGGATCGAAGAAGGAGATTCGTTACTTATTGATGACTGGTAAAAAAAAAAAACAATTCAGACATTCTCCTGAAAATTGATGGACCGAGACAAGGCTGCCGGATTTGCTTGCATTAACACCGGCGAGGCATTAGCCATACTCTCCTTCTGGTCACACTTCGGCTGCAAGGCCTTAAAAAGACCTTTCCTACTTGTGGAGTCATACTTGATTCCCAATGTTGCCCATATAGAACTCTTTGCAGCTTCCTCAGGATCATCGATCCTCAACGTTTTTGGTACCACGATCGAGCTATCCGAGTTCTTCAGTCTAAAATTGTGTTCACCCTCTGAACTGCTGGGATTAAGCAATTCCCCGTTCCTTGAATGCTTTCCAAGAGGGGAACTCGGGCTACAACTTGTAGTGTTCTTGTTCTCGGTAGGGGGTGGCACTGAGAGACATGGAATGTTCCAAGAAATAGGCGCACCATAGTTCAAATATGGTGAAGGATAGAATGGCATGGGAAATCCTGGAGGTGTGAAAATGGCTGGTAATGGAACTGCTGGATTCCAGGACAACTGCCATGGGAACCCTGGAATACATGGAAGGGGAGATTGAAACTGGTTAATATTTAGCATCACCGGTTGTTGTTGCAATCCATTTTCACCTCCATTTGACACCGAACTCGAAATTTTGACAGAGGATCCAATAGATCGATCATCAGAAATATCACCATTTCCGCACGAAACCGATCTTAGATTTGGCATACTTTTGTCCTCGATTGTCAAACCAGAAGCCATAGATTTACACAATGGTGAATCGGGACCAAAGGACAGCACCGTACCATTCGGTTTAAATGTCTCCTGATGAAATCCATTATAACCATCAATCATAGATGCATGAAGGACTTCAGAAATCATGATGTGGCTACAATTTGAGGCTGAATTCTTGTTCTTCCTTCGACCAGCCCCCACAGGAAGGCTCCTCATCGTGCCTCCAGCAGTCCAATACCTCTGACAGCTCTTGCAAAAGTGACGAGGTTGGCTAACGTTGTAGTTGTTGTAGTAACAGAATTTAGTGTCCATGCTATTGCAACGTGGGCACGGCAGGATCTTGTCAGGCTTCTTCAGAGTCTTTTGCTGTGTATTTGTTGCATCAGTCTGCCCATTGTCAGTCTTGGGATGGTTGGTCGACACGAAATCTTCATCGATAGAGGGAGTTTTCGGGTTGTCATCTGTCTCAGATACTGGATTAAGATCCTGAAATTCCTCGAACGCATCTGAAGTTTGGTCTTTCCCTTCTGACTTGGTCTCAGAGATTTCTCCTGATGATTGCTCCTAAAAATTTCAAGAAACCTTTTCATGAGATGCAAGTACAATTATCCAAATATATATATATATATATATCCAAATCTGTTAATTACTATCAGATCATGTCTGATCTTGACACTACCGTTACCACAATTAATGAATTATTGGGACAAAATTCCCAAATAGCTAGATCATAAATATATTCTGAATTTCCATTTTATATTACAAATAATTTGATGACAAATTCATTCAAATTTCATAATGAAAAAGAATCTTGGTCATCACTTTTTGGAAGTGGAGAAACATAGAACTTCAGGGAATTGAAGACCATAGAACTTTCTGGAACTCTTACCACAAGAAGAAAAATTCAAAGGTGAAAAAAGCTAAATATTCCCAGAAAAAAGAAAAATGAATCACCAACATTACTATAAATATGTCAATTTAAAAATAAGTGAAGTTCAAATTTTAAAGAACTATAAATATTTGAGCGAACCGAACTCGTGAGAAAAAAAAATCCAAAATTAAACAAATTAATGCACCAATTACCAATAAACCCCAAAATTTTCAGAATCAAGCTACTGAAAAAAAAAAGGAACAGTCTTTCAAGCCAACATATATGACGAACCAATTATTCAAGACAGTGATTTAGTATCAGGGAGCTTCCTTAAACCTCGAAACAACATTAAATCCCAATATGTCTACAAACGTAGCAGCAGCGATGTGTTTGTGTGTGAATAATTCTAAACCATATACCTCTTCGGAATCAACCTGCTTGCGCTTTTCTTCATCGGACCTGCCGTTATATTCCTCTCCGGCGCCATCACTCCTGTTTTCCAGCAGCACGATCTTCCGACCGAACAGCTTTATCTCTGGCTCCTTCGCTTCCTTCATCTGCTCCTCCTTCTTTGGCGGTTGTGAACAGATGATGTCGTTTTGCAGTTGAGAGAGTGATGAAATCTACTTCGGAGACGTGAAGACAAAATTGAGGGGAAAAAGGTGAAAGAAAAAGGCTTCGTTGGCAATGCTTTCTTAGAGGATTTTGATATCTTTGTAATCAAATTCAACGAAGACAGGGGATTTAAATGGATGTGGGCGCCACGTCATCATGTCCCTATTTTTCTCAGCCACAAGTTTTTATTTTTGTGGGCCTTTGCTAGAAAATTTAATATTTTTTATAATTATATCATCTTGATTTTTTAAATATTAATTTTTAGACTAACCGATTATTCGTTGTCAAATTTGAACGCCATTTTAGTCATATCTATTAGATATGTTTATTTTCATCAATATTGAACGAAAATATATTCATTCGATTGATGGATTTACTATATAGGTGAATGAAAATATATTCATTCGATTGATGGATTTACTATATAGGCACTACCTAATGAGATAACAAAGATCAAATTTTTTTTTGGGTAATATTTCGAGACACTCGAGAAACAAATTATATTTGGTCTCTGTACGTGTGATGAGATAATTTTAAATATTTATAAATGTTAAGATCAATAGCATATAAGCGGGATAATAATTAGAAAGTTTTCACATTTTGGATCCGTTTTTGATCCAATCCTTAATGTGTCTACTGACCCGATTTAGTCATTAAAGTTTTAAAAAAAATTACTGGTTCAGTCCATTACGTTATGTCAGTCGTGAGAAGCAAAGACAAATGGACTGATTCAGGAATATTTTAAAATTTTAGAGTCTCAATTCAATCCATAAAGTTTCAAACATATTGTTGATCAGTCCCTCTTTGTTTGTTTCTTAAACTATACTTAATATTGGAGACTGAATTGAGAATTTTTTTAAAACTTTATGGACTAAGTCGGGTCACAAAAAACTTTAGGGACTGGATCGAAGAAATCCAAACTATAAAAATGTTTTAATGTATTTTCCCATATAATCTGTTTTATTTTAATAATTTTTTAAGACAAAGGGCAATTAACATTTACCTTGTGAAACCCTAAAAGGGCATGACCCATTATATAAAATTAATGATATCTTAAAATCCAATATTCTTAAAAATCGAGCATAAAAAAACCTCCTACAAATGGGACAAATATACCTGATTTTTAAAATATTGGTTTTGAAAAGGGGATATTTCTTTTATACTTCACAAGGATTATATATGCAATTTTCCCTCACGTAAAAGATTTATAACCTATTTTTCCAATCTTCTTGTCAAAATCAGAAGCAGCAAATCTTTTCTGTCAAATTTTCACCGAATGATTAAATCAAGTTCAGTCTATTAATCAAGCGAAAAACACTCGAAGTAACCATCCAAAAACTAATTATTAATTTTAAATACAGACTTGAGCATATTGAGATTTATAAAGTTTAAGTGATGGCGTTGTAATTCACGAGACTCGATTGGTTATATAATTTGCAAAAAATGACCGCCAAACTCCCTAATTTTACAACAATACCACCTTGTTATAGTGTCTCCGAAAATGAGATAGAGCAATTCATTAAATGCGTATATTCTCATCACATTGATTAGAATAAACACATCGAATAGATAGATCTATCTCATGGGATAACCAAGAATATTTCATCATTTTAGATAAGTTAAAAAACCTTCACCGATCTTGTTTTCCTAAAAATAGAACTAAAATATTAAAAGAGTGTGGGATTATCTGGAAAATCCAAAATTAAATATTCATCTAATGAGTGATATCGGACTCATTTTTATAAATGGTGTATAAATATTTGATCTATATTATTACAGTCCTTTTAAGGAATAGTTCTGTCTAATAAAAGATATATATTTTATATTATTTTAGAAATTAGAGGGGAATGAGATTTGGCTAATTGGCTCTGGACCAAAAAGTTCGGTTGATGACGTGGAGTGATATGATTCGTTGAGAGTAGATTTGGGGAGTTTGTACTTCACAGGATCTCAGAAAATATCGAATCTTGACCGTTATAATGAGACAGGTCACTTAATCAGACGGCTGTAACTGAGACTGCAAAAAGGTTGGTTCCTTTGACATTTAAAAAAAAACCAAACGTGTATGGTGTAGATGCTTTCAACCAACGGCAATGTATTCAAAGGCATTAACAACACAAAGAAAAAAGGTTGTATTGACTCTACGGTTCATATAAATCTTACCATGTATTAAATTATCCTTAAGAAATGTATTAAAACGTCCATGTAGTCTCATACATTCTCGGTTCAGTCATTGATCTTTTCAATGATCATGTTAAATCCCTAAAATTTTAAAAAAAATTCTCAAATTAGTCTCCGACATAAAGTTGGTCATAAGAAGCAAACAAATAGGGACTAATTCAGGAATATTTTTAAAACTTCAGGGACTGGTTTGAGAACAAACCGGACCTATGCACTAAAATTTAGATATATTCTCGAATCAGTCACTCTCCGTTTTCTTTTCTCGGCCAATTTAACATCGAGGTCTAAACCAGGAATTTCCTAAAAACTTTTGGAATTAAACGTGGTCACTGAAAAAGTTCAGGAATGCTTGATCAAAATATTACATATTCCATCTACGAAACAAGTTGAAGACATCTCACCAAACCATTGGGCATTCAACCTTTTCATTTTCTTGCTGCCAAGATGAACATGCACAATATACAAGCTCATCTTGTGGGGGCTGTGAAGATAGTGATAATAGTTTACCAACTCACCAACAATTAGTTCAAAATTAATTATTGTTTAGTTTATCTTACTATATTATAATGCATAAGCCCCCTATACTAACTACCTTGGTATGACAAATTTGAATTTACCAAACTACCCCTGCAATGGTTTGTTGTGGTTCTTTGTTGCATCTTTTGAATTGTAATATTAACCAATGTATATGTCTCATTTATTTCATTACACGTATCAATTCATATGCATTATATATTACGTTATACACGCAACGCGTGTGCGTCGTCTGCTGGTTTTAATTAAGTTTGTTAGTCGGTTAATTAGGGAATAGCGGTTACAATTTAGAGTCAAGTCATTGTATATAAGGGAATAAATCCTACAATCATATTCATTGAATTCTTCTGTATTCTTGAACCCATCTTCTCGGGTGATTTTATATGATTTTGTTCTTCAATTGCTAATCTTTACAACAACAATTATCCCCACTAGATTGAGAGCCGAGAGGGAAGTCTGAATGAGCTTATGCTGGAGAATCGTCTGCTACGGAGAGTGTGCGACTGAGAGCTCCACCTTTCATCTGCGACTAAGAGCTCCGCCTTTCACCCACGACTGCGAGTCTGCGACTCCCTTGCCCCGAACGCTTTTGATGTCCGTGCGGCACTCTGCGGCGGAAGTGCAATCGTTGAAGACTCCGAACTCTGAAACTTTTTTAAAACTTTTAAAGTGCATCCGCAAACCAAAATGGTATGGACCTATTCAGACAAAGTTTTAAGCCTTTTCAGGATTCCGTATCTATGCATGCATGCAGCAGTGTTTGTTAAAGAATGGACAAAATTGGATCAGAAGGAATTGCAACAAAATTGGATCAGAAGGAATTGCAACAGACGAAGAATGAACAAACTAGCTGGCAATTGGACTTCTCTTCTTTTCTTAACTCAACTTTTTAAACAACCGGGATTCGGGTGCCAGACCCGAAACCCGAATTTTCACAGACCCCTATCCGAATCCCGACCTGAAACCATATAACCCAGATCAATATTACCCGATAAACCCTAATATCCCGACCCGACCTAACCCAACTGGGTCCTAACCCAACTGGGTCGAGAACCCGAATACCCAAACCCAACGCACACCCCTACTTTTAAGTGGACAGTGGTGAACCCGAGCTAAATATTGCATTTATCCAATATTTGCTCTTACGTGATAATTCATTTCTCTCATGTTTTTAGTTCTTTAGGTATACAAAGTTTGTGATTTTGGCAACGTATGTTATATTTTTAAATTTAATTCTGTGTTCGTGTCCTTGTTAACCCCGCCCATGATATGTATCACCAACGATATATATCGTTGCCTACCCCAACTCCCAAGTCATTAGAGCTATCAAATGGGTTGGGTCTCTCGAGTTGGCACAACCCAACCCACCAAATAATTGGATTGGGCCAAGGATTTTCTAGTCCATCTAGAAGGGTGGACGGGTTGGCCCGTGGGTTGGAGCAATTAACTAATTTATTAGTAATTAAATAAGATTTATTAATAATTTATTAAATAATTTTAATTCATTAAAATATAATAAAATATTTTATTAACTTAGGGTGGAGTTGGGTTGGGGTTTTCCAACCCGCCTGTGGGCCCAACCCGTTTGGGACGTTGGTTGGATCGGGCTAGCCTACTTGGACAACTCTAGAAGTCATCATAAAGGATGATAGTGATGGTAGACATGCGACTAGAAAAATTAATCGCATCTCATATCACGAAGTATAATGAATTTTGTTGGGGGCGTTCCCTACTCAACTATAGCATTGCATCAGATCCCAGGTGTAGTGGTAAGTAGACAAGGATTTTAGTATATCTCAATCTATTGGGATCAAATGATTAGTAATAGTAGTATACATGCCCTGATTAAAACTTTTGGTTCTATTTATTAAAGTTTCAAATTCAGAAATTTGTCTATGTATTTAGTCCTGTGATCATTCTTTTAATCAACAATCTCAATCATATTTACCATAAAAATGAAATTTTGCAGTTATTTTCAATTCGGTATAGATCAAATATATTTTTGTTTCGATACAATTTCTGAAATCTCTTACCTTGAACATTGGGGTTCTGTAGAATAAGAAGGCAAGCCAGCAGTTGTAAGAAAATTCAAGTCGGCCTAAAATCGTGTCAAACTTATTACAGAGGTAGCTCTTCGAATGCGAATGGGTAATTTACCCACTAATTATGCTTATGGAAACTATTTCTACAACACAGATGAAATCACTACTGTAAACAGACCATCGATGAATCAGCAAACCTGAAATGGCTGCAACATCTAAATTCTTGCATCAAAATTTCTTTCAAAATATAGCAAAGGTTTTATGCAGTCGCGGGTTTCTTAACAAAAGCCAGAGCTTCCAAAGCCTTCTGTTCATTAGATACACGAAGAGCACAGTTCAAGACAAAAAGCATATTCTTTCAACAAGAAATTTGTTTCTGTAGCACAAAATATGAGCCCCTTGATTTACAAGATCATTATCCTTCTCATATTCTTTTGTGTTGGGTGCTTGTATTCGAACTAACAGAGTCTCGGGATTGAGAAGTACCTGTTTTCCGAATTTGATGCCTTGCACGAATTGAATGTGCCTACAAGGATTGTCCCTGCACCCTGCAATGAGTTTCGATCCGTAGCAGTCAGAAAAAGAAGGTTTCGACGAGGACTGGACCCTATTCACAACAAATGTTGATGTATATATGCTCCAATGTTCAAAGGCAGAAGTCAATGTAGAGATTATCATGGACGCAGAAAGTAAGGGTGATCCATTTTTGCTGCTTCTAAGTTTTAAAGCATAGGTTTTTCCCCATTATTTCTTTTGCTTTAAATGAATGCCCTTTGTTTATATCGAAACCTAATTAAATGTAACTTGGACGAGTACGCAACAATATATCAGATATTATAGATTCAAACCTTAGTTCAAAACTTTTCTCTGATCTTTCTCTAGCTTTTGATGATTTTGCCATAATTCTCTTTTGTTAGTAACTTTTCTCTTATCACCAAGTTCATAATAGGTACCAATAATTTCGATCTATAGATGCTAATCAAGAATCCCATATGAACTTTCTTCAAAGTAAGAGTTTCAACGCAAGTTGCTCAAAAATGGTAGGGTAAAGAGGCACAAGTATATATACACGAGAATCAAACTTAGCCTTCATATTTTGAAGTACTAACCACCTAACTTCCGAGCGAGTAGTTATGAAGTCAGTTGGTTCCTTAGACAACCTGCGATCTTCTATACCTATTCTTCCGGTGAACATTCAACCGAGTGGACGATTTTTTCCGATAGACAGACTGCCAAATCATATCGACAGCATCACATGGCCGACACGGAAATTGGTATTCAAAGTGTTTGCTAACTTCTTTCAACCTTTCCCACATTTTGGTCCATTTTTCTCGTTTGACACCTCTGAGCAAACCCAAGAGGTAACCCTTTTTCACAGCATCAGCAGCACGTACAAATATGCAGAATTCCGAATAATCGATGATGTCTTCAAATGGCATCTCAATTTCGTCACTAATTATGACAGGAACACAGTGACTCGCAATAGCATCAAATAGACGGTTAGATGAAGGCGTATCTCCAGCTATATTCAGACAAAATTTGGACGAGGCCATCCCTTTGCTAGTCTGCTTTATCCCGTTTGCTTGAACACTTCCAAATGCAAAGTGTACATCTTTCTCGTCTTTAAGAAGGTAGTATAGTTCTTGTCGAATCACGCCACCCTGAGCACCCACCAAATATTCATGAGTACAATAAATTTACAAGTACTATTTTGGTCCAAGCACTCAAGCGTAATCTATTTCAAGCATTAATCATAACAAAAAACAAATATTAAAAAGAGGTTCATGATAATGGCAAAGTAGATACAGAAACTTACATCTTTCCTATAAATTGCTCCTTGAAAATACACCAACGTGGGTCGTTCACTAAATGTAGCCGAGTCCACTGATGGAACTGTCCTTACCATATGCTTGTAAGGAGCAATTATATCCTTGTCAAGATTTGCTATTTCAACTGGGTATCTCCCAAAATCTGAAAGCACAAACATTGCTGAACCGAGCTTTTTCCGAGCACCCAACATACTATTTGGATGGTGGGCTACAATCAAATGATCCCTCCCACCCAATCGCTTCCACTCTTTCCGACCTTTCAGAAACTCCACCAGTCGTTCTTGGAGCAGCCTATCGACACTTATCATTTGCTTCCCCTGATGCTTCGAATGCCGGTTGTAACTCAAAGATGAGAAAAAAGGAACAAAAATTACATCCGATTCGCTTGAATTCCTCACTCTAATTGCACCACACGACCTCATTACATCTTCTGTAACCGAGGCAAGAAGATCAAGAGTAAGCCAGTACTCTGTACTATGTTGTGAATTTAAACCACCAGGGTAAGATGGGACTGAATTTTCATAACTCACATTAGGCCATATTTGATTTTTTCTTCCCTTCCAGCCCAATAACCCGAAGTGAAACTCTGTAGGCAAGTCATACATGTACACCTTAAGACGAGCCCGACCCTTGTCACATAACTTCCTCTCGTGCTTCTCCAGTTCCTCTACGTTATTCATCGGATTAGAAACTTGATTAGCCACCTCTTGACTGACACTATCTTTTATCTCAAATGTATCGGTCAGGGACGTGGGGGCATTTGGCTTTGAATAAGTCGATGTATTGTTAACCAGAATAAACTGAAGAACTGAGTTAGCTATGAAAGAATCGTCACTCAACTCAAGAAGGGACAACGAAGAGAGCATCAAAAGCGACACCGAAAAGGCGCTTAGGAAAGAGAGAAGCCTTGAGGGTAGCATTCTTTTTACTGAAGAAGACATCGCAAAATCTTTTAAATTGTGAACAAAATTTATGTTTTGTTATCAAGATCAAAGGCAAAGTATATATATGGATCCTAAATCCCAAATTTCATTGGCAATCTTCAATAAAAATATATAAATAAATATGTTTTGGAGGTCACATGCAAAACCCAAAGCTATAACCTTCACTAAAAGGGATTCTAAAGATACTTGCAAGGTGGGGATCCTTTAATAAATTTAATATTTTTATCCTAATTCCAACAATCAATCGCCTTCTTCATCAACCCCCGAAACAAAAACCACAACTCAAAAACCATCTCTTGTCACCCCAAAAATCATCTTAAATACATAGCAAATACAGTAAATATATCCAAAAACGCCAACCTGCAGATATGAAACACAAAGGAACCCATTAATGTATTCATTATTTTTAGCTCCGCCAAAATATGAACAATAGTAATATGCCAAGACTCTGTCCATCCCAGAAATAGACATGATTTGTTTTTCATTCATCTGGATCATCAAGATTCATAATTTTTATCTACTGAAAAAAGAAAAAGAACAAAGTGGCAAAGAAAATACCTTCAGCTAGATCGGAGAATCTTGACGGGGCACAAAAAGATTTTTATTTTGCACCCGAATTTCCCAGTATCCTATTCCTTGTCTGATACTAATTGTTAAACGTCTTTCTCTTAAAAATACAAATTAAATTAAATGTCAGAATATATTTATACACAAAAAAATATACAATATTATAATCAAAGGGAACAACTGGTAGGGTAGGTTGAGCAGGCTATTTGCGTGTCCGCTTTGCTTATGACCCCATGCGTTAAATTCTAGAATTTGGATATATAATCCTTTATTAAAAATTAATTAAATAATTTTATGACAATCCATGTTCTAAGGGGTGTAAAATAACCCACCCGCGTTCATCTACTCTTATCAACCCGATCTAATATTCAAAAAAAAAAAACTACAATTGAAAAATTAAAAAACTCGCATTTATGTGGGCACCTCCATCAACCTACCACTCAATCCGCCAACATATTTATAAATTAAAGAAGTTTTTAATTATAAAATTAAATATTTTAGGAGTTAAATTGTAAATCGTAATTTTAAAAGGTATCAATATTTCAGTTCGCTAATTTCTTGTAAATTATTTAGAGCATAACTAGTAACTTATCTTTTTAATATAATTTATTTTGTTGATTAAAAAAAGTTATTGGTTCATGAGAAATAATAGTTTCAAGTTCTTTTATTATATGTCTTGTAATAACAATAAATGATTTTTATTATTGGAAGTTCATCTGCTAGTGAGAAGAAATGTTTTATTTTTTGAAATTATGAAATGTCGTCTTCTTCTGCACTAGTATATGTTTAAAGTTCTGATGTCCCAATTTGATGGTGAAAGATTCTGATACTTTAATTATTATATTTTTGTTTCGTATTATGATATAACACATTAAGTTTTAGTACATGATTTGGATAAATATAGTTTTAGGATGACGATGATATGATTGATGATCTATCGTTTTACTATATTTGATTTTTAATTGCAAAAAAATTGATAATTATATTTCATATAACATTTTTTTAACATGATTTTAAATTTTTATTGTGTAGTATGTTCTATTAGTTTATTTAATTATAGTCGTGTTTTATTCTCATCGACAGTAAATATCTTAGTTTAAGAATTTGTCAAGTACATTAATTGTAATTTATTTCTATTTGACCAGCCACCCGAACCCAGACCCACACCCACAAGAACCATGTGGTTTTAATATTTATTATGCAGTTTCGATTTTACAATTTAGCAACCCACATATATTATGGTGAGTTATTTTTTTCATGTCTACCAACTCAAATACACCTACTATGTTGTAGATACTAATGTGGATTAATCTAATATTGCTCCTAATGACATTGTTATGAAGATGTCATTATCATTGATATAGAATAATCTATATGTAATATTTCACATATTAATTATTGATATACCACCAGAACACCACACCAGGTCAAAGTTTTGCAGTAATATCACACATATTGTTGGGGTTCAATAATTGCCTCTGTTTTGTGATCGGTCGAATATGTGGCGCTTGTGCCAGTGTATGGTTGAAAAGATTGATGTTGCGCCATTACCCTTAACTATAGTTATTGGTAAAAACGGTAAGCGTTCAATCTTACAATTGGTATCAGAGCCAAGATCGTAAGTTCGATTCCCATGCGTTGCGGAGAGTGCAATTATTATGGGAGAGATTGTTGGGGTCCGTCAATTACCTCTGCTTTGTGATTGATCGAACACGTGGCGCTTGTGCCAGTGTATTGTTGAAAAGATTGATGTTACATCATTACCCTTAACTATAGTTGTTGGTAAAAGCGGTAAGTGATCGATCCTACATATATATTTGGATACCACATATCTTATGTTACATTGAAATTATAAATTATCATGTATCTCTAAATTAAATTTTTCATTATTTGATAAGATTAACAAATTATATGATCGCTAATGTACTTACTAATATTTAATCTAAAAAAACGAATTTTCTAGATTAAATATTAGTAAGTACATTAGCGATCATATAATTAATCTGTTAATCTTATCAAATAATGAAAATTTTAATTTAGAGATACATAATACTTTAGAAACTCAATGTATTTCGCATATTCATCATAAAATCAAGTGTTAATTAAATTGGCATTTGGGTTCGGTCAAGATACCAACCCGACAACATTAGTTTGGGCTTTTGTGTTTGATCAGATCTCCCTGATTTGAGTTAATGAACCACAATTGCCAATTATGTTGGGCTTGAAATTTATTTTCAACTAGCAACAAACATTGCCTTCGATGTGTCAAACAAGGCCCGGCCCAATTTCTCTAAAAGTATGCCCGGTTACCGGTCATGCCACGTTTCAATTATTGTTATACTAGCCGACACAGCATAAATCCTTGGCCCGAGACGGTCCACTCTTACGGGCTGTGCCGGCACGGCCCCATCATTGTAACGACACGGGTCGTACCAGGCACGGCCGCCCCGGCCTGTTTGATGCATCTACATTGCCTCCATATAATTTTGATTATAATTTAATAACTTTAATCAATAATTAGACGAAAAAATAAATTTACTGTGTTATATTTGATATTTAAATCTGGCATTGTACCATATATATTATTTGCGGTTATTTTTCTGATGCATTTACCTTTGAAGGCAACCAATCAAACTTAAGAGAAATTCTGAGAATAAGCGTATTTTAGGTATATCAAGAAAAACATACAATGATACTAATTAGAAACCAAGAGGTACTCGCACTTAAAAAAAATAAAAATAAAAATCAAATCGTTCACTGGATTTTAGTTTTCTAAATTACGACGAAGATATTTGATTGTATAAAAATATTGAGTATCGAACTGTTCATGATTTTTGATGGTGTTCTTAAAGGCATCACAACATTTGCAATGTCATATTCCATTTGGACTGTGTCCTTTCGATGGTGGATACATCCCAAAATACTTTCACGGGGATAACATCAAATTTTCCACTATTCACAAAGCTTAAAAAATATTTTTTTGGATTACTTATCAAAAAATTCTCACAAACTATTATAAGTGTTACGAATTTGTTTGATTGAATTCAAAGTTGTTTTTAAATTAAAATTAGATTCTTAGTTATATTTATATAATCTTCCGGCAATCTTCTTTATTGATTTTTATTTTTTTTACAAATTATTTCTGATTTTTCAGATTATTTAATATAATACTTTCCATAATAAATTTCACTAAAATATAGTTTATAATAATAATAATAATAATAAGACAATTAAAAGTGTGGAAAAATTAAGACTTAGGTTACTACGAGTTCAAGCAAGAGATAGAGCAAGGCATAAACATTGGAGTCCCGAGTCCACACCTCTTTTTCTTGATAGAGCGGTAGTGGGTGGGAGGTCTCGAACCCGATAGATCTCAAATGAGGGTTGGATGCCACTTGAACCAGGGGCTCATGACGAGTCCCCTCCTTTTTAGCACATCTAAAAGTGTCGAAATATAATGATGTGGACATCCTGTGGATTACTCATTATCAAGAGCATCATTATGGAATTAACTTGTTTTGGATGCTTAGGGCTTTCGATTATACTGTACATATATATTTCTTATAAATGTTGTAATAAATTCAATGACGAATATTCAACCAATAAAACATATTGCATAAAATGAGTGAATTTACTAGAAGATTGAGAATATCATCAAAATAATCATATATAATTGCTACTACGGAGGATAACATCAAAGTAACCGTTAAGTACTACATTAATTATGCCAAGAAAACATGAGTGGACATGTAGGCCTAAGGTAGTTGATAGAAAATATAATGTTTTTTTTTTTAAAAAAAAGATAGATTATAAATTGAAAATGTTGTCCTCGTTGAGAAAATGGACAGTTGGATTTCTTGCATGTCCTGTCTTTTGGTTCCTTCGATGCAAATGATTCAAACCTATTTTATTCTTTGGGTTAATTTCATTGAAATAATATTAAATCTGTAACATGTCAAACACAGCTTGGTAAAGAGACATTACAACTGTATTTCAAAAGCCATATTATTGGAATTCAAAAAGATACACTTGAAAAATATATGTATCATCATGGTTAGCTGGTATGGTCGTGGAGGGCATAATGGATGCTGATGTTCCAGTTCCATTGAAATTTCACATAACGATTATGGTTATTGCCGCATAGTTTTTTTAAATTAAAAAGAAAAATAATTAGATAATTTGGACAAATGTTATTGAAAAAATTGAATTTTTTTCAAAATGTTCTCTGACGGCCTTTCATTTCGTTTCGTGAAGACTGCGAAATGTCTACATAGTTACACAACTGTTTTAACATAGAACTTTATGCGGCAACTACTATTCCCGTTCCGCGCGTTCCACGACCATTTTTGCAAACCATGTATGAGTATAGGAATGAGGATGGTCCGGTCGGTCTATTGGATAACCTTGATCTGATTTTCGGAAGATCAAGCTTGACTCAAACTCATCGGTATGTTTTTCTCATGAGCTTGAACCTTATGGACCTGAAAGCTCGAGCTGTGTTTCCGAAATTAATATGGTGTTGTGGCCAGGGGCGGATTGACTAAAGGAGCAAAGGGAGACAAGTGCCCCACTTGCCCAAGAAAAAACAAATTTATATTAATTTTTTTTAAAAAAAATAAATTGTAATTTACCCTAAAAAGTTGTTGTTGCCCCTTAAAATTATATTTCCCCCCTTCCCAAAAATCATGCATCCCGTGGCTATGCTTAGACATTGTGTATATAGAGAAAAGTTCTCGAAATTAAAGTCCATATTGAATAGCATATGTATTTTTGTATTTAAAAACCCTTGAAAATTTGCAAAAAATAGATATGTAACATCTATTTCTTGGCATTAATGACCAGAGATTTTAGAAAATTCTGCTGCAATGAAGCCTGTGGCGGATGCACGTGAACACAAAGGAAGATAAGTGCCAAGAAATAGATGTTAAAGATAAATATCTAATGCGCATTAATTTCATAAAAATTCTATGACACATACGTGTTGAATATAGTTTTATAGGAAATTATTTTTGTAGAAGAGAATCCCTACTGGTGATTGGAAGATCATAACGTTTAAAAGTTGAAGAACAAAAGAAATTAAGACAATAGCTCATGTAGATCTTGAATCTAAGCTATGGGTTCGACTGATATGGATCTCCGACTGATCTCGACGACGACGATTATCAAGTTCAAGCTCCCTCAACCGCAAAAATTAGAGGAAAGACCAAAATCATTTTTTGAATCAGAGTGAAAGTATTGACGCACTCAAAGTTCTTTCACTAAATTGTTTTTCTCTCTCTTCTCAATACAATATACACATCTTCATACTTTGAAGACAAGAAGACGAGTGAATCTTGTTTTATAAACACACATTTTTATATATATATTTGTAAAGGAAATATGATCAACTTCTGTAATTTTTCAAGAAAGTAGATGGAATTTCAGGAAGGTGAACAGGAAGAACTATCACAAACCACCTCAGTATCCACCTCCCTCCGGTGGAAATTCCGGTGGCATCCGCAGGCGGCACAGTTGAACGCAGCCGCCGTCCCTTCCTCACCAGCTGCCATGAATTCCCGGCATCCGTCCACCGCGTATCCTCCTATATTGGCTGCATGATTCTTCAGGCATTCGGCGTATCGTACGGTCCTGACAATTTGAGAGCTACAGGCCCTTTGAAAAGCTTCTTTTCGAACAACTATTTGCCTTTTCTTCATTCCTGAATCTCAGGTTAATTACTGTAACCCGAATTCTCGACTATTTTTGCAAGCGAAGTGATTTGTGTTTTTTTTTTTGGATTGGAAAATTCTGCTTGCCAGGGCCTTTCTATTTGCTGAAATAATTCAAGAACAATTTTTCTTGTAGATGGAATGAGGTGATCTTAAAAGAAAAAAATAATATATATATATATATATATATATATATATGTACTATATTATAATGTGTAAGCACGTTAGAGTAATCACTTTAGTATAACCATTGTGATATGCCAAAGATACCCTCTATTTACTTTAATAATAGACATACGATAAAAGGATAATATTAGAAGATCACCAAATAAGCTTTGTTTTTTAATTGGTTGTGGATTTTTATTTGTTTGTAACAGTTCCTTTGTATTTTCAATATTTTCATGCTGTGCTGGTGGTAGGACTCTTATGGATCAATGGTTGATATTATTGTCAACGCATAATATTCATATATAATGGTTACCCATGAGAAGACCCTAACCTAACCCTAGAAAGAGAGGGTATTAATTTAATAGAGCAAGTTTCTACTTCTTTGCTTTGAAAAGCTAAAAATGTGGGAGAAGGCACTAACCATGTTTTAATTTGATAATAATAATAATAATAATAATAATAATAATAAAAAGATCTCATAGAATAAAGAACATTTTTAATACTAGTCTCAAACTTTTATGACTAATCAAATATAGTCATAAGCAAATTGTTTTTAACTAAAAATGGTCTCACATAAATTTTTTAACAAATTTAGTCCCACAGAAATTAATTTAACAAAAATCGTCCATAATTGAATATGAGGTTTTGAGATTATATTTGATTAGATCCTAAAATTTTGAGACTAGTATTGCAAAGATCCCTATTTCATGGTACTATTTTCGAAATTTACCCTAATAATAATAATGATATTTAACTAGGTACTCAATGGGATTTGTTCTATATAATGAACTGTAAAAAATGACACATAAAACATTAGTGGGGGAAAGGAAAATCAGTCGTGGGAAATCATGGTCCTCTTCTTTAATTTGATTTAATAATGTTATATTTCTTTGTGTACTTTGTTAAATGAACATGGTTTATTAAATATGGCAATTGATTTTAATGGATACACATGTGTCCATTAATTAGTGATTATACTTTTTAGAAATTAATTAGCAAGTTGGATGATTAGTTTATTAAAAGGAATCTTTGGAAATGATCCCCCCACCTGCCTTAAAATATGCATGAAAAGATTGGCATTTGTGTACATCCATTAAGTACAATGTTCCCTAGTGATATAGATAAGGAGTACTATGTGTACCAAATATTATTAGATAATGTTGAATTTATAAGGGAATCAAAAATTATAAACAGGATTTATTTATAATAACATAATTTAATTTCAATTTAAAAGTTTTTTTTTTGAAAAAATTACCAAAATCTTGGCCTACTTTGGGTTTTAGCCACCTAATTAGTAAGAATTTAATATTTGTAGAATATGGTGGTTTTTTGTGTTTTTAGTAAATTTTTTTATAGGAGTGTTGATATGTTGGTGTTTCTGATATGACGTTGGACATTGATGTATATCCGGCATTATATTAGTACTCAGACGAAAAAAAGACCAAAAAGTGGAAAAAACAATCAACCAAAATTTGACTATTTGGAAAATCAAAAGTTAAAATAGCCCAACTTATATGATATTTTTTGTATTTTTTCTCATATGATATAACATCAAAATAGGCTTCTTCTTTTTTTCACTACAAAAAAAAAAAAAAGAGTAGTTAAGCTCACAATATCTAATTTGTTGGGAAAGGAAAGCTTTTAGCGATGCCTAAAACTGATTGGTTTAGCTCTAAATTTGCATCTAATTCTACATAAGTGGGGACTTAATTGTCATGCAAAGACAAATACGAACATGGCCCCTTCAAATCATGTCTACTAATTAATTTGACATGACATGAATTAATGTCAATTTTGATAGTTTAAGGAACAATTACTTCAACAGTACTAACAAATTTAGTTTAATTGAACATGTGACATTCTTGTATGCACCAAGACACATCACTTTTCTTTAGTATAATGTGGCTCTTTCACAATTTGTTTATTTTGATTTTAATGCGAGAAATATACCAATGAACACCATTTTTAAAACACAAAAAAAAAGATTATTAATAAATAAGAACACAAGAACTATTAAATAGAATTAAGGAAGAACAAAAACTATTTAAAAAATATTATGGTACAGAGCAGCTTTGACCCTAAGTATAAGAAGTCCCAACATGTTGAGTAAATTCAGGAAAATTTCGACCAAAAGTTAATACAAAATTGACAACCCTCCATCTTTTTTGAATAAAATATTTTATAATTCCTCTTTTTTCTTCTTAGTCAAAGAAAATCGAAAGTCTCTCTATCCATCGATCCAAATTGTTTTCCTTATTATAGCAAATTTTTTTGATCGGTCCTAGCCTTATTATAGCAAGTTACTTATGACATATATTTGGAAATGAAAATTCTAATCTATTTTTTTTTTGTTTCTATTTTAGAAAAAATAATGTGTTTTTTTTTATAAAACAAGTGTTGTTTAGGAGACATAGTCAAAATATTATGTTTTTATTAGGGTAAATTTAAAAGAAAATGGTAATATATAGCAGATGTCTTTGCAATATTAATATCAAAATTAGCACTAATAAAATATAATCCTATTGAAATGTTTTTAATCAAAAAATAGTGTTAAACTTTTTAACCAATACTAGTCCCAAACTTTTGTTTGTAATCAAAAGTGGCATCAAAGCTCCTATTCAATTAAGTGACCACTTTTGTTAAAAATTAATTTCTGTTGGACTAAATTTGATAGAAAACATTTACGTGAGACTATTTCTGATTAAAAGAAATTTTTGGGGGACTATATTTGATTACTCCTAAATGTTTCTGACTATCAATAAAAGAGGCCCACATATGACTCGGGCCCCCATCCCCTAATTGTTCTAGAATTAATCATATGTAGTAACCGTAAGCACGACTTGATCCGTATATGGTGGCAAATATTTTCGATGACAATTGGAAACGACATCCACCAACAAGGAATATATGAAATAACCAGCAGTAAACTAAAATGATCCAACAACAATACGTAGTAACGAAAACCATAAATAGAGTGTATATGCGTGGGGCCCCACAAATCAGCATACATATAGTGCGATGGATGCAAACTAATAAGAGAGGAATCAGTAGAAGGTAACCGCTTAGATTTATTAATATTGCAAGAATCACAAAAGTGTTTAGACATAGAGTTTTTCTTAGAAATTGGTAACTGAAAATTTGAAATAACTACGAACTAGTCCTAGAGGATGGGTGGCTTATGCGAGCATGCCAAGTGGAGGGAGTGGTACAAACATTGAGTTGAGCAAAGTGCGTTGTATGCAGGACGAAGGCGATCAACACCATTTCTCACAGGTTCCGTGGGCCATATCCGCCACCGTGGATTGGTCCTTGACATGAAAATGAGAGGGAAAAAATTCAAGAGAAACATTGTTAGCTTTTGTGAACTGATGAACGGATAATAAATTTTGACGAGTGGATGGAACACATTGGACATTAGGCAATGTAAATGTATGATGGGAGAACGGAATAGTGGCAGTACCAGTGTGAGTGATGGGAGTACCAGAACCATCGACAATCTGGACTTCATTTGGTACCATCACATTTCGAGTGAATGGTAAGATTGTCGAGGTCCGCAGTTAAATTGTGAGATGCATCTAAATCCATAAGCCATGGAGGTGGGGACTTGTTGTGATACTAGTGCTGATATGGAATGAGATACGGTGGCGTAGGAGATTGAGTCAAGTAAGCCGTAGCAGGCAGACGACGACAATATGGTGCAATATGACCCGCGTGGCCACATAATTGACAAACGAGCTGAGTGCATGGTGAGGATTGCCACTAGTTGTTTTGGCCATGACGATAATGATTTTGACCACGACTGAAGGAATTTCCACGGCCACGATGCGACTGGGACTGACCGTGGGATTGTTGATGTGGCCGAGAAGGGCTAGGACTGGCGCGAATGGAACCACTGTACTGTTGAGCATGATTGGCATATGCAACCAAGTTGGCGGTGGTGGAATGAAGACGACAGAGATACATGGCCAATTAAAAGATCATAGAGCTCTTCAAACCAGGGATGTTTTGCGCACCCGGATAGGGGCAGTGATTTCACGGTACGTAGGAACGAGCCCATTAAGAAAATATAAGGAGATATCATCGTCTGGTATGGGGCTGTCGATGATGGCAAGCTAATCGGATTTGGTTTTAATAAAATGTAAAAAAGGCGACAACAGATAGACTGCCGAGATAAGCATGTGCCAGATCTTCTTTTAGTTGCATGACGCAGGCACGTGAATTGCTGGCAAAGGGACAAGTCAAGGTTGTACAAGCAGCGGCAGATGTGGTGGCAGTGGCGACAAGGGGAAGAATATCAGCAGGAAGTGATCCAAATATGGCAGCCAAAAGGAGTTGGTCTTGTTGGAACCAAGAAAGAAATGCCGGAGAAGGCGAGGCTGATACGCCGCGCTCTGGGCATGGAGCAGAACCATCAATGAAGCCAATTAGATTGTAGCCATCGAAAAGAGCAATAAATTGTACTCTCCATGTAGGAAAGTTGGAAGTGGTGAGGCGGATGGGGAGGTGGTTATGAGCGGTGATGGGAATGACCGCTGGTGGTGCACTGACAATGGAGGTATCTGTTGTTGAAGAGGCGGAAGTGGTGCCGGATATGGTGAGGCGACAGTGTGTAGGGCTCAAAAAGATGAATAAGGATAAAAAAAATAGCTAGGAAGAGAGAACCTACTGATACCATGTAAGAGTTTAAGTATGTGATTCAAAGAACGATTTTATCAACAAGATATTACAACAAATCACAAAAATATATCAACAAAGATATTACAATAACATAAAGTATATCTACGCCATAATATGTGGGATGTGATATGATCATTCCTTAATAGAAAGATTATTCCTTAATAGTTATTGCTCTTAGAGATCGGGCTAATGAGCTCTCGAGTGATAGTTTGTTGAGTTTCCGACATTTCACATTTGAGAATTTCAGGGTTCATTTCCTATGGCAATTTACCCCATATGGTATCGCTAATAGACTCTTTATTCCACTTTGGCTTGTAAATGACACTTTACATTTCTGTAGTTTGAAAATAGACAGATTACCCCCGTGGTTTTGTAAACACTACTAAAAAAAATAGATTTAGTTGCGGCAAAAAAGAGTCACGAAAGGTTGATATGGTGACACTTTTTCTTTAGTGACGATTGCTTATAGCGTCTCATAGGTGAGTGTTTCTATAAGTTTCTATAAGTTATAATGACGCTTTAAAGCGACACATGTTCTATATTTTGCAATATATAAAAGCGCATGAGATAAGCAAAATATAAAAAGTGTCACAACAAGTATCTCATGTGACGTTATTTACCGTCATTTAAGAGTTCTATAACTAACTTAACTCATTTAATGATAAAATAAAGTGTCACCAAACATTAATATGGTGACGTTCACAATATTAACGAAAAGTGTCACTATAGATTTCAAACACACTATTTTTTTTTCTTCATTTTTCTTGCTTATACTTATAAAAGCAAATAACATTATATCTTTATTAACTTAAAATCATGAATCGTGTTACAAAATTCTATCACATTTTAAATACAAATAACAAAAAAAATTACTAAAACTAAAATAAAGTTGGATCAAAATCTTCAAGCTACAAAAAAACTAAACAAAGTTTTGACAGTCTATATCGATAATCAATTCCACCAAATAAAGCTAATATAATCTCTCCAAGAAACTTTTCGCCAATAGCTTTTTTATCATGCTTCATCCATTATAACCTACACAAATCATATAAAGAAAAATTACATTAACATGACATCAGGAACGTGAAAAACACAAACACGTGCATATTAAATCTTGTGAATGAGTTGCTTCGGCCAAGCAAATACTATTTCCAATATCTTGTCCGATGCCTTTAATATTTCTATAAATCGGATTAATAACTCTTCAAATTCCACTGCGACATTAACTTTCACTTCGCACCAATTAAGTCATATTTCTTAACTGTCTAGAATTTGATGGGTTTAAGCTTTCAATGAAACCTCTGGCAAAAATTTTGGTAAGTATCAAACATGCTTTTGAAAGAAGCTGCATCCATTTTTGCTGTCCGTAACTACAAACCGCGCTGCTAAGAGCAAACTTATACAAATAGAGACTTATAACCACTTCATATGATTTCATACTGCATATACTTGTAATATATAGTATAATAGAGCAGAGCATCGTTGAGTGTTTATTAAGATCAAGCTGAGTAACATAACGTAGTTTCTCTATCCCATATGATGTCTATGTTGATGTATTCAAGAAATCGACTCTTTCTGAAGCTTTAGTAAATTGATGAAGTTTTGGTAATATTATCTTCATTGAAACACTCGTTATCTAACAAGTTTCCTTACATGGGCGACGACGCATCACTTCAACAAAGTGTTATTTAGGTGCCAACACAGTCTACACACATATTATCTTATAAGTTATAACAACTCGTCACACTATTTTACCAAAAGATAAATACTTGTGTACAATTGACCCAGCTAGCAACCAACCATTAGTTTTTTTTCCACATGAGATAGCTCCAGCATACAATAATTATAATTAGAGAAATGCTTAATGATATAATTACCTTTTCGGATTCTATAATTTGAGAGAAGCCTTTTGCCAGTAATGTGTTGCATTTTATTCTTTGATCTATTTTCTGCATTCTTCTCACTGATTTTCTAAATGATAATACAACAATAACAAACTTTTACTCCACCATTTCTAATTTAACCATTTAACTATTTTCTTAACTATCTACACTAGTGGTCTTCATAATGGTGAAACACCTTGTTAAGGTACACTCCAACAGCCCAAATTGGGAAAGTATTTATGTATGTTGAGTAGCTTATCATACAGGTTTTGTTGACCACACCACTGATTTCCTGTCACGCCTCGAAACCGGAGCGCGTGACACCGACGTTGATTCCAAACATTAATTCAAAATCAACAAGCATCGTGTACAGATCTATGATAAAAACCATTCTATTTATTCCATAGAAAATAATAATCGTCTTTACAATTGATATTACAAAATACAAAGTCTCGGAATAATCAAATATGTGGAAGCGTAAATAAAACTAATAAAGTCTTGAAGGTTCTTCGTGGATCATCATCTCCAAAATTGTTCTTGTAATTCTTCCTCGATCTCTTTTTTCGTCTTTGTCTGGGAGGGGAGGTAAGGGGTGAGTATTTGGGAAAATACTCAGCAAGTAGGGGCAGATTGAACATAGTAAAAACACATATACTTTCATAGCAGAAATCATTTTAAACATTTCTTTATTCAATCCATAGATCTTGGCATATAAACACATTTCTTACTCATAAACAAATATATCCATATATTCACATATCGACTATTTGGATTCAAGAGGTGGCTCCCGTGGTATAGCACTTTGCTCTTAAGGATCAAGAGGTGGCTCCCATGCATGTGGCACGTCCCACATCATGTAGCACTTTGCCCCGCAGAATCAAGTGGTGTCTCATACACACGTAGCACTTTGCTCCGCAAAGTCCTTCGTTCATGATCATGTCACATATATTTGTTTAAAAAAAACATACTTTTCATAGGGTTGTTCAATCGAGATTTAAAGCATACATATAGTTTTGAAAACGAATGGAATGATAGCAAAAACCCACTTACAGTCATTGGATAATTGAAGCATGTTGAGATGAGATCCGGTTTGAGAAATGATGAAAACTCCATTCCTTTCTTCCTTGAAAGTTTCGAAATGTATGTGTGTGGAGTGTGTGACATTTTCGAAAATGATGGGAGGTAGAATATGTGGAATATAGTTTTCTCTCTTATGGTAGTAGTGTTGGATAATCATCCCTTAACATTGGCCAAATAAATCCCATAAATTGAGTCAAGTCAAGAAAGGCATGAATGCATGATATTATGATAATTGGATGCTAATGGTGTGGCAATTAAGTGGGAATATAATTAGGAGTAAGGTGATTCAATGTAGGAGGATTTCAATTTGGATCCCTAAACTTTGGCCATATAATTGAATAAGATAATTGAATGGTAATGTCATGATTTGATCATGCAATTAAATGGATACCAAGATTTGGGCATGGCACTTGAATGAGTCAATAATGAGGCAAAATGAATAAAGGATTTTGAGTGTTTAATGTAGGAGAATTATTTGACCACTACCAAAACTTATGCCCTTTAATGACATAATTTGAGCAATGTACTAAATATCATTAATGAGATTGAATGATAGGATTTGATAGGGTTGAATGAGATTAAATGGTGGCATGATTGAGTGATACAATTGCATGACCTTGAATGACTAGTGTTATGACTTTAGCAAGTCAATGAATGACTCTCATGATTTGGAAAGGCAATTGATTAGGTAAATTTCCGGGGCTTCACTTTTCCCGTCTGATCAACAATGATGGATGCAATACTCTGTGTGCATATGAGTTATGACAACTTGTGTATTGAGTGCATGTGGCTAGTTAATAGCTTAGAAAAAGGCATTTTTCCGACTCTCGAAACTACAGATTACCTGCTGTGGATATTCTCCAATCTCCATTCTCCAATTGGGAAGTAATCAACACCTTATCTGCACGGTGCAGGTGGCCGAGATCTCAATCAGCCTAGTCGTAGTCATCAAAGTGACATAATAATTCTTATTTAGCATCTCATCGTGACTTGTTAGTAGGCTTTTGTGAATTGAATAAGACTAATTTGACCAGCTTCAAGCAGTGCAAGCATAGCCACATATAGCATGCATGTCCACACAAGAGCAGGAAAAGATTATAACAATCATGCACTACTTATCCCTAGTATCGCTTTTGATGTCAATCCTCATCTGAAATCATTGCTTTAATACCTCCTAAGGGTAATGCGAGCGTGCTTACTGAATAATTAATACAAATAGGAGTTGATTAAAAGATTTAAAATCCAGATAATTTGCTAATTGATGGGCACATCCATTTATCTAAATAGACTGGGAGAGAAAGTAATCAAACACCAATGCCAACACCACACCATGCATCCTAGAATATCACAGCCTAAATACCATCCTCTTTTACATGTTATATCATATGTAAAAACTGCTCCGCAAAACAGAGTAATAATACACAGAGACACATGAATAGGGAATGCATCTATGCAAGCAATGACTTGTATGTGATAGTATCATAAATGAGTATACAATGAGGATTTTTGTAGTTGTGAAAATAGACAGTTTAACCCCTATGTCTTGCAAAACATAGAATACCATCGTCTTACGTTGATGTTTTTCATATATTCACGGACTCCATGGCGGTAACCTGCCTATTTTAAAAACCATGAGAGGTTAAAATACCTATTTTCAAATTACAGGGGTTCGTTACCAAAAGCTTTTTTCCTAGCTGCTCGTCTTCCCAACTTAGAATCTTCAGGGAATTACACTACTAAAAGAACTTCCATGACTAGGATGTTTCTGAAATGCATCCTTACGAAATGAAATTACATGAAATTTGAAGTTATTAGGTACCATTTCTTCCATAATTATAGTAAAGACAAACAAGAAGTCATAAATTGGCACAATAAAAGTAAAACGACTCGTGTGAAGAAGTCAAAAGTCATCGATATAGACTCAGAATACATGCGATTGGAGATTAGAGAAAATTATCAAAGATTCTGGATTTTGTTTCTCACCAACCGGACCCAACTCTAGCTAGCATGCGCTATTGTTGAATTTTCCTGTAGAGATATATCTTATAGTCCTTGACCTGGCCTATACATATTACAAGTCAATTGAAAGATTTTGAATTTTGATTGTATTATTTGGTTTTATGAGATTCGGAGACCATGACCTACCAACCAAACTCATCGAAAAAAGTTGCCCACTGATTAGCCGACATTGGTGTGGTTGAGAAAAAGATTAGATGAGCCAATCTTTCAACACCTATTTATACAAGTTCTCGTCACATATGGTAATGCTAAACAACTAACTCCAACGCCTAGTTTCCGTAGCAGAGTGTATATTGACTTGTTCTTGTTTCCAAACTCTTCCTGTAATCACCTCTTCTACTCTTGTTACTTCCAGAGTTCAAGATTTAGCCGCCTGGTTTATAAAGTTTAGTGTGTCTTTTCAATTGGTTATCTTGTAGTTTTTGTGAAACCCCAAAATCTGCCTGACCATGAAACACGTCATTCATTTTTTTAACTAAATCAATCGCTGCGGATTCTTGAACAACAACAACAACTAAATCACTATCTCCGAAATTGATTTTAATCTTCCTCTTGGATTTATGATTCGCTTTTATCTGGGGAGGGGAGGTAACGATGAGCATTTGATAAACACTCAGCAAGTGGATGTCAATTGAATGTGACAAAAAGATATATACACTTTTAAACCAAAAACTGGTACGAATCCTGAAAGATAACAGAATTGCACTCATCAAGTCAGAACATAAATTTGCTCTCATCAGTGCAAGAACATAACATACCATATCAGAAACATAATTCATATAACTTTAAGATAGCATGAATCCATTAACACCAAGAATCTAGAGTGGTTTCCATAGATTCAAGTGGTGGCTCTCGTGTATGTGACACTTTGCTCCGAAGGTTTAAGAGGTGACTCATATGCAGGTGACGCTTTGCTTGACAGGTTCAAGATGTAGTCCACGTTATGTGGCACTTTGCACATGGATTCAAAATTTGTCAAACTATCATAGTTTGAAAATATATCACTTATTCGACTAAATTTTAAATCACACACATAATTTTTAAATAAAAGAACGATTTTAAACAAAAGCCCACTTACAAAGTTCATAAATGTTTGTAAGCGTGATTGATGAAATTGGATCGCGAAAACACGCTTCATTTCTTGGCTTGAGTGGTTCGCAAATTTCATTGTGTGTGTTTTTCTGTGTGTTTTTCGAAATATGTATGTGTCACTGTGTGCTTTTCTCGATTATGTTGCTGAAAGAGAGGGATTTTCAAGTGATTGTTGTGGTTTAGGAGACTTGTAATATTTATAAAGTGTACAAGTTCAATATTTTGGTCACATGATTATATCTTTTTTTTAATAGATTATATTTACAAGATTATGATAACATGTTTCTTATTATCTTGTATATAATTCAATATTATCATTTAACTTACAATATTATCTTGATATCAGGTAGTTGTATTTGACTAAAAATCCGGGTAGTTGAGTAGACCAAAACATTGCATAGTTGGGTTAATCAAATTTCTAGTTATCGAGTTGGTTGTACAAATCGGGTTTTAACACATATTATCTATGATTTTGTATATTTTGTGAAGCTCAAGTCGAGAATTATGAAATACATACATGTTTCATGATCAGAACTACTTACCAATGCAATACTTATACAATGCATCCTTAGTTCCCAAAACACTGCATACCAGTCTTTCCACAATCTCTACTGAGCCATATGCTGAATCATCTCAATGGAAACATATTGAATAAAATTTCATATCCATGGAAACATCAAACTTAATATTACAACTAATACTAGATTAGTTAAAGTCATATTACTTGTAGTAATTACCATCTGTCACAAATTACCCTACATATATCCCCTGAAAACAGTTTGCACTCTTAGTAACACACTAGAAAAGCAATTGATCTCCTTCGGCGGCGCCGTTCAGGGAAGTGGAGACAGCAACACTGCTACGCTCAGCGTGGCAGAGCTGACGAAGCTTAGTGGGGACGTACCAAATCGAGAGACGAGGATGAGCATTAAAGATGGCATCTATATCCCAACCTTGTCCTGCAGCTATGGCCACCAAAGGCTTATAGCAAGCCTGACGCCACGCCCCAACATTCTCGCCACGTTCCTTGAAAGTCCTACGCATCGAGTTGGAGGTGTCCTCGTCAAGGCAATGAAGAGCATAGCAGTGCACGTAATGGCGCATTTTGGGCTTGTTGATGTAGCTTGCCCCGGCCTTCTTTGCGTACCTGAATACTTGGTTTGTTACCTGTATTTTGCATGTGATAATTAATGGTCACATTTCCTTTTCTTTTTTTGGTTCGTTAGCAAGATTATGATTGAGGGAAAATATAGAAAATTTGTCTGAAAAAATAAGGTGTTCTTAGTAAAACAAAATCTGGTTTTAAGGGGCAGATCAAGCGGGAGATAGTCGCTCTTTCAATCAAAAAAAAAAAAAGAGAGAATGTTTATATGTAATTTTATTCTAAAATTCAAACTGTCGTTCTAAATGGTCATCCAACACTGGTTTTATTATAAATTTAGAACCCACCAAAAAAATACTATCATCCCTTTTGGTTAGGGCTACTTAACGAGCCGGGTCAATTCGGACCTGACCTAAAACCGGATCGGTTAGCCCGGAACCAGAACCGGGCTAACCGGTTCTGAACCGGTCCGGACCTGGTAAGATACCGGGCCGGATCGGTTCTACCGATCCGGATCCGGTTCCGGATCCATTATTTTTTTAAAAAACATATATATATTTATTCTAGTATATATTCGATTTTTTGAAGAAAAAAATCAACAAAATCGGCTCCGGGTTGGAACCGTCCAACGCCGAACCGGTTGAACCGGATCCGATCCGGTTCTTTAAAGAATCGGATCGATTCTGGGATTATTGGATCTGGAACAGACCGATTTCAGATCGGTCTAGACCGGGTTGAGCCAATAAGCACCCCTACTTTTGGTCCACTTGATCTTAGTCAATTCAACTTGGGATACATAATACAAATGACTCACAACTACTACCATATTTACTGAGAGTGGTGAACACAGACAAAATATATAGGAGGACAAAAATATTAACAAAATAACAGCATGGCAAAAAAAAGTTTAGGGGTCGAAATATAATTTTAGGATGAGGAATGTAATGTTTGAGGGATAAACTACAATTTTTGGGATAAAATTAAATATTATTGAGACTATAAAGATTATATTCTTAAGACCAATTCCAAACACTCTTATCCTAATAAGAACTACCATTTTTTTGTTTTTGTTTTTATGTTGTGTTTTTATTCTGTAATATCCCAACCTGTAAGTAATGGTATCAAATAATATATGTTTCTTACATTAGTAACCTCCATATTTTCATATATTTATAGCTTCAAAAGATTCAATTCTTTAATAATAATAATAATAATAATATATATATATATATATATATACAAAAAAATATAATAAATGTGGTAATTGGGCCCCTTTTTGAAGCTTGTAATTGAAACAATAGCAGACTGGCCCAGAACTCCGTACAATAGCTGTCGAGTTCCCATGAAGACAGCTGGGTTTTAAAGATCAGAAGGGGCTTCCACTCTGAGCCCAGTTCAGGCCCATTCGTACGGCTCTATTTTGAAAACGACCACAGTCTACATCCAACTGCAACTTTTTATTGCTATTAATTAAATAATTAATTATCCAACACTTTTATTTTTAATTCCTATTTTATTACTTTTGTAAATCCAATAATTTAATGCAAAGTACAAAAATTAAATATAGTAGAAGATCAGATGACAGACAAATTTGGAGCAGACAAAGCGTCTCAGAACTTAATGAATTATGAGCCTCGTACAATTTGGATCCTAGTCCAGACAAATATTTAAAAATCATTAAAATCCCGCTCTCCATATATAAAAAAAAAAGAACTTAATGAATTATGTCTTATTACTATGTTTTTTTTTTAAAAAAAATTGTAGAATAACCTGAAAATAAATTTGCATATATAAATTTATAATCCCACGAAATGGTTTTACATTTTTCTAGATCTATTATGGAACACATACCTCAATGTTCATATTAAAATTCGATAATAATAATCATAAACATGGATCGAGCGCTTACCGCTTTACTAATTAATATAGTTAAGGATAATGATATATCATCAATCTTTTCAACCATATATTGGCACAAACGCCACGTGTTCGACCGATCATAAAGCTGAGACAATTGTTGAACCCTAACAATATCTCCCCCAATAATTGCACTATTTGCAACTCATGGAAATCGAACACGCGGCCTTGGCTCTGATACCAATTGTAGGATCGAGCGCTTACCGCTTTACCAATAACTATAGTTAAGAGTAATGTTGCAACATCAATCTTTTCAACCATACACTGACACAAACATCACGTGTTCGACCGATCACAAAGCAGAGTCAATTGTTGAATCCCAACATTAAGCTAAATTTATTTATATCAAATTATACGTAAATTTGGAAAACAAATGTCTTCATCTAACTTGTTAGAAATCTAAATTGGGGTGATTAATTTGTAATCGTAATTATATGCACACGTTATTAACTTATATATAAATTATTTTTTGGTGTACAATATTTTTTGTAGGTAAATTTAATAAAATATTATAAAAACTTAACGAAATAATGTAAAAATATAAGGGTTTGCTATTCTATTGTAATTTACAATATTGGGTATCGATCTTGTTCAAATTCGCATAATTTGAGAATTTGCAACCCGCAAGAAATTTTTAGATTATATTAAAATCATGACTTTTGAATAATTATTAAGTAGAATAATTATTTAGTAGGATGATATTCTGTTTTATTTTTAAATTTGTTTTATGCTCTTTTTGGTTTAAAAATTTTGGAAATCAATTTCTGCTGTTCTATAGTAAAACAAAATTTATTTTATCGTTTTATTTTATTTAATTATAATTAAATATCGAATTTTTTTATAGAAAAGATAAATGCTATCATTCCCTAATTTAGGTATAAAACATTCAGTAAAAAAATGCAATAATTTAAATATCATCATAATTTTCAACTCGTAAGCCTCAATCAATGTGTATCAAAGAACATGTAAAACTTCAATAAATAACAGAAAAATAAAAGCACTTGAAATCATTAAGAGAACAGAATTAAGTTATAGAAAAAACTAATGATTTAATTATTTTATGAAAAAATTGAGAAAATATAATTAATGCTAAGTTAGTA
Organism: Haberlea rhodopensis; assembly: GCA_907163345.1. Taxonomy (NCBI): domain Eukaryota; kingdom Viridiplantae; phylum Streptophyta; class Magnoliopsida; order Lamiales; family Gesneriaceae; genus Haberlea; species Haberlea rhodopensis. The sequence goes on from CAJQUN010000009.1 coordinate 1,946,166, forward strand.
AACTAACCTTGGTGGGGCACTTTTCACCTCTTTCCTTGGCAATATTCTGAACCTGGATCAAGAACTCCCGGCACTGTTCATATAGGTGGAAAAGATAGTCCAGGCCGTTCTTCTTCCCACGGGCCACCTCCCCTGGCTCCGTTACGATAAACGGATGCTCCCTCTGCCTCTCACCTCCACCTCCGCCGCCGTTGTCATCACCCTCTGCCCCCTCGGTTTCCTCATCGTCATCCTCCTCCATTGAAACCATTCTTAACCTGCCTTTATAGTTTTTCCTCCGTCTCTGCTTCCTCCCGCCGGAAGCCACAATTTCCCACACCCTTCCGCCGCTCCCTGCAGCCTCCTTCTCTTGTTGCACATGCTCCTCTGATAGCCCTACTTGGTGTAATATTTACATGCAAAGTCAATACGTGAACATACAGTATGCTAATGCATGAAACTTATGGTAAATAATTTTAACTCGAAGAGTTATATAAATCATAAAATATATATATATATATATATGAAAGTTTCTAGCCATTATTCACATTCATGCAATTACCTTACCACTTAGCCAAGTAATCAAACATAAAATGTACTTTTAGATACAAACCTCATGGTTATTTCCAACAGTCTTCGTTAGACAGTGTAGTAATAATTAAATCACATTAACTGGTTTCTAACTAGAGTGATCTGACAGAGCTAGTGTAACATATGATAATATTTATTCATTTTTTTAAAAAAAGCATGATAATATATGAATGAAGCTCAATAATGTACATTCTTTGAACCATGTAATAACCTTCTTGAGAAAGAGCGTCAAGGGCATGTGTGGTGTCCCCAGAAAGTATGTGGCGCCGCCGTGCTTCCTCCTCCTCGAGGCGGCGCCGCTCTGCCCTAACGGCGGCTTTGATACCGTACCTCTCCCCAACAAGGAGATCCCACCTGAAAATCTGGCAAAGGCTGTTCATCATCTCTTCAAGCTCTTCATCCCTCATATCCAACAGCGTGTTCACAGTGAATCCAAGGTCAGCTATTTTAGAAGCAGTATAATACCTAACCCCATAAGCTTGAAACATCTCTTCCAGACATCCAAGCTCCCTCGACCTAATTGAGTAACCCGCCGGCAGAGGCAACTGAGGCGGCTGCGCCACCGCCTCCATCATCCTGTTTGTTGACTGGAAAACAGCCCTTGGATCCCACTTGAACAAGCTTGCAGCTGCGGAAAAGGCGTCAGGATCCATTGCCCACAAGAATATGGTGTTTTAAGAAAAGTTTCTGTCGACACTTGGAGGGAGGGGGGACAGGTTCTTTTAAAGTTCTTCCTGTGTTTTGCTTGTACATTTCCAGAAATACCCTCGAGGGGACTTTTGATAAAAAAAATTATTTTCATGATTTTAGATTTTGTCTGTCTGCCTTGGGAATAACTGAATGCCAATGTGCTTTTGTTTTTGCATGCTCTGTTTACTGTACGAATCCACTGTTGTATTGCCCTCTGTAGGATTCTGCTTTGCTGGTGAAAAGCAGTGAATCAATGGTTCGAATCCATCTAAACTGTCCTTGATGCTGTGCCTTAGCTTCGTTCAAACAAAAGCTTGATGCCATTTAATGTGAGGATTTTCTAATACTTGTAAAATACTTAAAGAACAGATCGAGATATATAAGTATGTATGTATATGTTTGTATTTGTATTGGTGTTTTTAAGATCGGGTTTATAGAAGTGAGACCGATGATGTATATGATTTTAGTTTGTCACAGAAAATATTTATTATCTGAATTGAAATAAATTAGTTGTATGTTTTTGCTTTGAGCTGTGGTTTGTGTTGCAAATGATTTTGGATCGTCAGTTTCTTTTTAAGTATAGAATAATTCTTACTGATCTGACTTTTGAGAGTCAATTGATATTTTGGCATTAGTATGATAGTCTATTCAATTCTAAGATTTGAGTTCAATTTATGATGTTAGTGTGGAATTTGGCCCTCCAAATTCACCATTGTATCTATCTTTTTTTGGGAAAAGTAAACAAGAAAGATAAATAATGATGACACCAAATTTAATGTGGAAAACTCCCAAAATTAGCTGAAAACCATAAAAAAATAAAGAAGAATATACACCATGTGACAAATTATTACAACCACGCAATTTCTTCATTACCCCAAACACAGCCACAAAACTTTATAACTTACACTCTTCCTAGACACTTAATAAAATATTTTCTGATGTGGAAGATCGGTTAAAGTTGCAAACACAGTATATTTAGAATTTTACTAGATTCTAAAATAACAGATGAATTTTCTTAATGCCAAAAGTTGTTAGACAAGCTATTGACAAGTGTACTTAATACAGAAGGACTTAGCCTCCTTTTATAAAAAAGAAGTTGACCTATTTCTCTTTCTCAACCAATGTAGGATAAAAATAAAGGCACAACTCCATCAGTTCGCTACAAGAAAAATCGGATTTAGTGACGCTAAAAAGCGTCACGAAATGAGGCTATAGTGACACTTTTACTTTTAATGACGCTTGCTTAAAGCGTCATTTAGGTATGTGTTGCAATAGATAGGTAGATTATAGTGACGCTTGAAAGCATCACGAAAAGCAGTATTCACGTCATTTTAAAGCATCACTATAGCCACATTTCATGATCTTTTTTAGTGTCACTATATATATATATTTTAAATGCAATACAACTAATTGCATCATAATAACTTAAAAGTTGTTTTCTTTCCCATTTTCATGCTTATACATATAAAAATAAATAAAATAAAAGCAAACATCTGTATTAACTTAAATTATGAAAATTGTCACAAAATAATATTCAATATTAAAGCACAATTACAAAAACTAGTAAAATTAAAATCAAGTTGAATAAAAAAATCATTACAACTACAAAATTTATTACAAGTTTTTCAAGTAGTTCTCACAAACTATCAAAGACATCATCTTGGACCTCCAGCGAATAGTTCACACATACTCTCTAGTGCTTCCATTCGACTTTTTCCAAGCTTTGAGATCCCATCAGCACTAGTGATATCACAAACAATAGCTATTTAGAGGAATTAAGTAAGAAGTAAGTAGGTATAAATTGCATTGATACAAGCCAGTATAAATTGCATCAAATTAATAAACAAGATAAACAAAATGTGATGACCCTAATTTTTGTTCCCCATAATCTTGAGCATTCAATGACCTCACTAACACTCATCCAATCACCTTAATATCATTTGTTCATGACATTGACTCAATTATATTCATTAGGAGGCCAAAGTCATGGGATTTACAAATCAATCTCTTACATTACCCATTGATGACCTCATTCGTTACTTGCTCAAATTAGATAATGTGATGGCTCATTGAATTACCCAATTCTAGTGTCTTGTCTCAAATCATGTTAGTCATTCAATAGCCTTGTCAAACCTTGTCATTGGCCATTCAAGGATATTTAAGTGCCTAGCTCCAATTATGGCATACCATTCAAGTGTCTCACCAACACATTCAATAACCTTGCCCAAAATCATGTCACTAATGGCCTAAACCCATTCTTTTTCCTTATCAATCATGACATTGATGATAATTCAGTTGTCTCATATTAGCTATCATTGTCTTGCTAAAATCATGACATTAGGCATTCAATTGTAATGGCCAAAGTTTAGAAACCTTACCAAATCATGTTATCATTACCTTGCTAACATCATGACATTAGAATGCCAAAATTTAGGAATTTTAATTAATTTATCCTACCTTTAAAACATCTCACATCCCACCAAAAGAAAAGGCTAGGCTACCAAGAAATATCACACACAAATTACACACACACTTTTCGAAAAGGAAGGGATTTTCATCATTTCTCAACCGGATCTCATCTCAACACGCTTCGAATATTCAATAACTGTAAGTGGGTTTTTGCTATGAATATCATTTCGTTTTTGAAACTCTATATATGTGTTAAAATTTCAGTTGAACACGAAAATGTATTTTAAAGATCATAATATGAAAGTTTATTAGTACTCTACCAAATTTATCACCATAACAACAAATATTTTCTTCCGAGAACTAAACATGAATGAATAAATAATAGACATGATCGATTTTTTCCAGGCCTTTGTTGTCTAGCCTAGAGATATCTTTTAAGGAGAGGACCTCATGAAAACTACAATAAGCATGTGAAATCTTGAAAAGTTACTTGACTAAGTTGCCTAAATGTGGGGTCCTCGTTACTTAATCCATTTATGTATTATATTAACATACATACGTGAGTCTGAATTAAGTAAAAACATGCACTGATTAAGAGTTTCTAATTAGTTAAGTTGTTACAAGGTTATAAAAACCTAACCAACTATACATCACATGTACAAGTAACAACCTAATCCAAGTAACTCCTAGGCAGTGGTTCAGCTCGCAGCGGAAAATGACTCACATCCCGTCTCCCCACTTCTATGAGTCCCTACAGAAACATTCACACAATGAGTATAGAGAACAACTATCTCAGTGCAATATCAAAACACAATATCAATATCAATGATAAAGCACAATAAATCATCTAACGTGAATGTTCTGTATCATGCATCCACAAATGCACTATGTCATGACATGTCCAAGAAACACCCTATTATCACGAGCCCCATATGATATGCCTATTCAGCTCAATATGTCAGTGGAACCACATCACATCTTCATATTAGCAGCACATATCATAGTACCATGCTCATATGTGACAATAGCCATAGCATATACCCACATCTAGTGATCGATCGGTCGACAACAGATTTTCAAAACCATGGCGATTTTTAATGCTTATCTTCATGGTTCTCAACCTACACCTCAAGTTACACCATCAAAACTTGATATATGCATACTTTAACCTCATATAAACATGTTTCTATCAACATACAATTCAATTCTTTGAATTCAACAACATATAAAGTCCATGTTCCTTCAAACAATTCACATGCTTCTTAACTTGTATAACAAACACCATAACTAAGTTATGACACCAACTAACTACCTCAAGTAGAGCATGCAACTTCTCCTTACCACATATTTCATGTTGACCATGCTTCCAAGCTAGAACCAAGCAAGGACACCAAAAGGATCAAAAGAGCATTTGTAGAGATTTGTAGGTGAGTTTAGGTGAATTGTGTGCTTTGAAATCTGATATTATCTTTATATAACCTCCTCACCTCAAATTCACATGCACATTACATGCAACTCATATTCTCCCCAAATTCATGTTAAATGCAAGACATCTTAAAATTCAACTATGTGATGCATTTTAAGTCTCTTTTCCATTATAACATAATAATGTTAAGTCCCTCTATCACATGTTCATATTCTTTCTTATCTGTTTCATTCAAACATAACATTTATCGTGCTCGGTTTAACCCGAAATCCGAGTCCACCTCGTACTGTAATTAATCATAATTACACCATAAACATATAACACATGTATAAAGCAAATCGAGGCATTACACTAAATCTATGTTTAGTTTAGAATGTTAAATTCATACCACAAAATCTTATGGAGAATCTAAATGTCACCCAATGCAATTCCTGGATACAGGAAAAAACTACAAATTAGAAAGCTCAATATTTTTAAATATTTTGAACATGGTAACTTCGTTTAACGTTAGGCTCAATAGACGAAAACCGTAAACCGTTCTAAATATTTAATTGATTTTGAAAGATTTTGTTGGTTAGCAATCTGATCTGTACTCGTGATAAAAATATAAGTTGCAATTTCAAATAAAGCAAAGTGTAGTAATTAAGTAAATCAGTGTTATAAAAATCTGGAACAATATTTGGCACAGCACCTCTTGGAAGAAAAGGAATGCTATCATCTTCAAAGATAAGGATCTCACCTGTGGATAGATTGAGTAGAGTATTAAGATCAAACCGTGTGCATGGTAAATGCAAAGCATCTGAATACTTTTCAGTTTTTCGTGTCTGAGTGGTTTTAAAATCCAAATGAATGCGTGAATTCTTTATAGGCTAGAATGTTATAGCAAATATGTGTAGGATAGTCATGGTCGGAGTATGTGAAATTTTTACCTTTGTAATTGCACCTCAGTGCTCATTAATATTAATTATCTTTTCCGATCAAAAAATTGATAATAATAAGATCAAGTCTTTTCAGAAACTGTTTAAATCAATGGTCTTTGTGGCTTAGAGGCTTGGTATCCTTGAATGCTTTGATTTCACAAATGGTTCAATTTTGTTTTTCCCGTTAAATCTTAGATTTTGATATCCATAAGCGTTTTATATGATACATAGTCATATCCACCGAAGTAAAAGCAATCTTAATTTATCCAAAACTCAGATGTTATAGCAATGCTGGAGTCCAAGTGTCTCAACACCTGATGAACCTTCACATACAGATTTTTGATATAAATTGACCTTTTGGCTAAGTTTTTATGAATTAGAGATTAAACATCCATCGCCCTTTTAATGCGACCAACACAAGTGGTGGTGACGTGACAGCTGCTTAGAAGATTTTGGGATTACGTATATTTCGTGGGTTTGCGATGGAGGAAATTTGAGAGAAGTAAGAGCGAAAGATAAGGAAATGATAGCTAGAAATAAGGAAAATTTTCAAGAATTCCCCAATACATCCAGAAACATATTTATCAACGTGATGCATAAAATATCAGGCCAAAATTGTGTCCAAACCTTGAAAATTATTTAAATGTATCATATTTGAGCTCAAATTTATTAGGGTTACAAATCTTTTCAAACCTAGAAAATTTGTTTTTAACAAATATAGCCCCACAAGAATACAAAAGTGATCTCATAATTGAATAGAGAATTTGAGATCATTTTGATAAAACAAATGTTTGAGATTAATAACGATTAAAAACAAAAATTCATGACTACTTTTTTATTATAAACAATTTCCGTTTAGACTATGTTTGATTAGTCATAAAAGTTTGTGACTAGTATCGTAAAAACCTCGTAAGCATTTTTGAAATTTACCTTATTTTTATTTTAAAAGAAACTACTCTTGTTGACCTCTATCGAATCGAGTTGCTTCATCCAATTAATTGTCATATAATATGTATGCCCAGATTAAGATTTATAGCAAACTTATAGCTAGTCCTCCTCCTCGGATTTTTCTCACATTAGTAATGTCTCAAGAATTAAAATGTAGACTGGAAAGTTCTCTCTTTGCTTACTGCATGAATGGATCATATGGTACTAGCTAGCAATCCTGAATGGGAACAAGCTGTAGCTTTCCACCATAAATCTCGGGAAGTTGGCTTTCATCCATGTCTTCGAGTAGAGTTGCTTTCAATCTCTTGTTATCCACAAATACGATCTATATACAAAGAACATTATATTACATTCATGTTCGAGACGAATTAAAGGGATCTCTCTGAGAGGCAGGTAAAACCCGTTAGAGAATAAATAAAGAATTGTTGTCTCATCTAAAAACCTGAGCTTATATAGAGATTAGACAATTTATTATTTATCCTCTAACAAAGGTAAAAGATTTCGATTTTGTTCCGGATCGAGAACGATACCACCAAAGGTCCAAAACCTCCCCGCTTGGTTCGCCTTCATTTGGTTATTTGAATCAAATTAAGTAACACATTTCAATAGAACTCAAAGCCATTATATGCATGTAATTACCTTATCCCTGGTATTTTTGTCAATAAATGGATAAATAATCTTCCATAGAGTCATAAATATGGAGGGTGCATGAATAACCAACACTTTCCCAAGTCTTTCCGGATAGTAATCCTGTAATGAATCATTAAACAATCAATCAAAATTATGAAAAACATGCATCTCCATATTTGATTTGGTGTAGTTTCTTTTCTTTTTTCTTTTAAATGTTAAACTATGAACAGAAAATTGAAGATTTTTTCATTTAACTGATTAATATCATTTAGTGATTGAGTGGTTACTACTTTATCAAACCTTATAACTTATACCAACAATGCAACTTAAATTTTTACAATCTTCTTCTCTGCACACTGTCACTTTATATAAAGATAGAATACTTATATAGGTCGGGTGTTTGTAAGATCAAGATACATAAATATATATGTATATACACGTATATATTTGTATGTGTGTTAGTGTTTGTATAGAAGTGGGACCGAGAGATAGTCCGTGGGACTGATGGGCAAATCGAATTTTTTAAAATGTACTGCAGATCAAACGTCATATTTCAGTCGTTACAAGGTTAATAGTTTTTATTTTTATTTAACTGAATTAAAACGAACCTGTAGAATTGAAAGGGCTGCAAGGTAACCGCGAACATCACTGTTACGATAACCATATCCTTTTAAATCCCCTATAATTGTGAACTTTTCCGGTCCATCTGGTATTCTGAAAGGAATCAAGAAACAATAATCATGGTTAATTTTATTTATATGATGATTATTATACAAGTAACTAAGCAGTGAAAAATATATATACATTAATAAAATGGATTTGGAATTGGTGAAGATATAGTGCCGCACTGTTTTTGGCGTGGCACTGTCGTAGATGGCGCCATCTCTGGCACCAGGGATGGCGAGATGGCGCCGGCTGGAGACTTGGAGTCACCAGTCCAATGCTAGCTATTTTCGATGCTTAATTAGCTCCAAAATGGCATTGGATTAGAGATCGTGTGAGCGGATCTCAATGACTCGCACTAATAGAAGATGGTTCGTACGTACCTTGAGCACAATTTGTCCAGACTAAACACCAGGAACCCTGAAAAATATAAGCAAACTAATTTGTGAGAAACAAATTAATTAGCAATATAAAAAAAAAGGTTCGATTAAGAAATAAGTTTAATTTAGTTCCAAGAAATCAATCCTTGTACGTTTGAATTCATCTGTGCCTCCTTTGCACATTAAATGCCTTGCACCAAAAACGACTGCAATGGGTCGCCCTTTCTTATCTATTCCTTGCATAAACATCTTGTTTTGTGCTAATTCATTTCCAATTTCTGCTGCTGAGACAAAACCCATGGGAATAAATGTTTCCTTCCATTTAAGGTATTTCAAAAACATTGTTGAAGCTTTCTCCACGTCTAGATTACGTGCACGAAGAAATCTTCTTAGTGTTGAATCATCTATATCCTGCAGCCAACAAATGCGGATTTAAAATCAAATTCATACTACCAATCTTTGTTGAAACCAAAATGTCATGAGATGAGTCTTTTGCGGAAGTCTTGAAGAAGGAAAGCTGGCAACTACCAAGGCTTTGTTTAAGAAGGTAAAGCTGGCAACTACCAAGCCCAGCCCGTGGTTCCGCCGTGCCTAGTTTATTTTCAACCACTTGTTAATATTCGGGTGCATACACCTCAACCCATCATCATTCGAATGACCACTAGTTTATTTCTGTTGTATCGACTTCTAACAAAAGCATATATGTTAGGTCATAAGCCCAACAGTAGAGTTCATGAATGGCTAGAAGATAAGTTTTTTAGGTGAGAGAGCTCTTCAAGTCTACTCCACATTCTTTGCGAACCCGATACTGGATCACAATAGTTAGCTTGCATGTTCTTACGATGATAGATTAGTGATCAATCTATTTCATATTATTTTCTCAATGCCTTTTACAGACTAGCCCTCATTATGTATTTGCACTGGAGACAATCAAAATAGAAACAAATTTCAATATCTTTAATTTAATTCGTTTTAGTTATTATTAATTCTTGTTGAAAGTTGTCACATATTGAGAAATTAGAAGTTATGTTAGCTATTTATAATATATATGAGTTACTCGACTAATTGTCAATTGGTTTAGTTGGAAACCCATATATTCTTAACATGGTACCAGAGCAGACTTTTCATGTGATTAGATATTCCGTCTGCATGCTCACCGTTACCCGTGTTATCAATCCACGTGTTTGACTTATATAATGTCACACGTGGGATGACATGTTGAGAGTTGTCTCACATTGAGAAACTAGAAGCTATGTTAACTCTCTATAATATACATGAATTACTCCACTCATTGGCATTGATTTTGAGTTGGAACTAAATGTATTCTTAACAATTTTGGATTTAAAATCCATCAAGCTCAACTGCTTCAATCAAATTCAGACCAACTGTAAATAGTATTAAACTTGGATCATGAGCTCATCTCCACTTTCAATCAAATTAATATATATAGAGCTTCTGGGCCTAGTCCATCTGGTAAGAGTTCATCTCCGTTTTTTGTTCAATTACCGCACATATATTTTCCGTGTATAATTTGATAATAATGTTCTTCATTGATTCTTCTCCTTTCCTAAATAACTTTAATGATTACTCAAAAATTATATTTAAATTTGTCGATATCTGTAAATATAGGAGAACACACAAAACAAAATTTAATGATTATTCACTAAATTAATTGTTATTCCCATTTCATTTTAAATTATATTAGTTTCTTATTTTTCAAATATTTTCTTCTACTCTATTGTAAATTGGAAAGAACCTTCATTAATTTCAAATTAACATAATGTCTTGTAAAGCAAAAAAGTCTTTAACCATTTTTTGTTTTAAATTAAACCACCATGTTTATCATTTTGCTTACAAACTATTGGCCAACATATTTTCAGAATTATTTCCGTTATGACCATTTTTTGATAAATTACATTCTAATACAATATGGGGAATGAGAGATGTCTCGAACTCGAGACTCCTGGCTTGCATAAGCGAGAGGTGTTATTTGGGTCAAATTAATAATATATGGAAAATATTTCCCATAAAATATTCCTAGCGTATAATTGAAATGTCTCTAAAACTAACCAAATTAATGAAGGCGTTGGAAGTTGATAAAAAAATATATTTAACTTAGAGGTGCATTATTAATTGGTCCACAGCAGCTTAAATTTGAGGCAGCGGTTTAACAACCAATGTGGACAACTTATATCCACACATAATATATAGTTATCATTTGCACGCATTGTGTATATATAATATTTTTTTTAAACTGATATGATAATTGTAAATTCATTTTTTACTTTGGACTTTTAGGATATAATAACTTTTTTCAGATTGATTATGTAGTTTAATACCCTCCAATATATTTTTTAATGTATTTGTTATCTAAATTAGTAGCGATCTTGCTGTCATTTAACACATTGACGATGATTCTGAAAATCTTGAAAATTTAGAGGAGGGAGTAAATTTGAAATTTTAAAAAGTGGAAAACATGAAAAATGAGGGAGTTTGAAGGGAAATTTTTGGGTTTTGAAAAAAACTTCACCAAGTTGGTTTCTCTAGTACCCTCACACTTTATAAGATAGTAAGATATATATATATATTTATTTATTTATTTATTTATTTATTTTAGAGGGGAAGATGCTAAATATTTTATGTACACTGCAGCACTCAAACTCGATTCTCTTCAAAGTGGAGATGAGCTCTTACCAGGGGCGGACCCAGAAAAAAATTCTTGGGGGTGTGAAATTTTTTGTTTCTTAATAATTAAGGGTTAAAAAAATTTTGGGGTGCAAAAATTTGTATATATTTTTTTTAATAAGGGTAATAAATTTTTTTTTAAAAAAATAACTTTTATTATTAAATTTTTTTCTATATATATTTATTATTCTTATATCTCAATTTTGAATTAGTGTGAATATTCCAACATAATTTCTTCAAAACGGAGGATCTAGAAACCCATTTTTTTCCTTATCATATGTATTTACTTTGAATAGTCGACCCTCCTACCGACTATACAACGAAAGGTCCCTAGTTGATGTACAACCAAGAACTACATCATTTATAACTTACCAATATCTATTAAATTATAAATTATTTTCGGAACACATGAACTTGCAGAAGCACGAGTCACCTCCATGGATGAACAAAATAACACAAAAGATTGGTTTACATAATGCTGGTTCTATTATATTAATCAATTATTTAAGACAAATCATGAAAATCTATGATTTTTCCATATTTGATTGTACACGAATCTTGATTGTACATGATACACATACACAAGAACACGAATATTTACGTGACGGCAATTGCCTACGTCCACGTGATGCCGAACACAATATATTGAAAATTTCAGACGATAATTCCCTATCCTTCAGATTCATCTTACAACTCCCAGAAACAGATACAGAAGTTTTGAAAGCTTAATATATTAGAGAATTTATTAGATTTAGTTTGATGTGTATTTATAGTTGTCAAGAACCCTCGGTAGATAATTTCACTTTGGTTTTAGTTTTTTCATTATCGAATTCAAAGCCACCAGAGGAACAATATTGAAACGTGAAACATTTACAGCCACTTTTGGTACGATGGCCTTCTTGGAAAGAGCCATCACTAGCCAACAATTTGGAATCATAGATTAAGTTCATGAGTTTGAATATGATTTACACAAATAAAAATAATAAATTTATTTCGAGAAATATTGATGGCTGAAATTATCTTTGTATTAAATAATTCATGATAATCTTTTGTAATTATGTGACCAGTCAATGCTGACTTTTCTATATTCATGTATTTCTATTTCTTTATAAATTTTTATTTTTATTTTTATTACTCGCCCAAAGACTTTAATTTACCATATGATCTAACTAAATCGAACAAAAGAAGCCAGTCCATTAAACAAAACTCAACTCAATATTGAGAAGAAAGTTTGAGCATTTATATATCATTGACTCCATTGGTCTCTATGGACACAAAACATGCTAAACTGATCTAGCGCCAAATGCTTTATCGAATTTTTCGAACGAGTCAATAACAATTTATCCCTAGTATTGCTAATAGACAATTTTTCTCATGGTTTGTAAATAGGCAATTTAGACCATTTGGTTTAAAAATAGATGTAGTTTGAAAATATGCAGTTTACAGTCATGTTTTTGAAAATATGCAGTATACACCATATAGTCTGAAAATATGTAGTATACTCCTGTGTGGTTGAAAATATGCAGCTTACACTGTTTGAAAATAGGCTTTTTATCCATTGTGTTTGAAAATAGACAATTTAATCACTGTGCTTTGAAAAAATATAATACACTGATATTCACCAACCATTGTGTTTAAACTGTTTATTTTCAAAACATAAGGATAAACTGGTTATTTTGAAACTACGTGAAATCACTTCTATTTTCAAACAACATAAGTGTAACATGATAACCTGTCTATTTGAAAAATAACAGTGGTTAGTTGCTAAAAGCCCTTTTTCGAACAGCTTCCAGGCTTATATTTTCTCAAATTTTCGACTATTTTTAACGATCTGTAATTTGGTTTCCCTTTTATATTAATTAAACATATAGATGTATATATGAGTATAATATTTCCATAAAGTGGATTAATAATTCGATGAAGGGATATTAAAGCTCACTAAGTATATATATTTATGGGAAATGATAAAGATCTATAAGAATTTGTGCGTATAAGGATGTAGAAATATACCTTGCAACCAGAATCTTGCTTTTCAACTATTTTTCTCATCAAGCCAATCTTCATCTTCTCCTCATTCTTCTGAATGATTTCTTCTGGGGAATAAATATTGATGTCTTCTTTCTCCATCATTCTTTTCTCACTTGAAGCAAATTTCAGCAGAAATGGCTTTCCTTCTCTACAAATGTTAGGAGTACAAGTAGTTGCCTTGCATTAAATAATCTTCTGTACATTTGATGAAGTTATAGGCTTAAATAGGGTGAACTGTGAAGGATGGTGGGTCTGGCCAAATTTATAATTTCATGGTTTGGCTATGAATGGCATTTGGTCAAGCTAAATAAATAAATCTTCGCTATATTTTGAAAAGAGGAAAAGTACAACAAGGGTCGAAACTGATTTAGGTGGCTCGTGGGTTACATTGATACCGCCCTAACGATGGTGTCCTCGGGGTGACATCCGATGATATATATCTTTTTATTTTTTGTTTTTTATTTTTTTTTATAAAATAGATATATGGAGTGAGATATCGTCCCAAAGACATCGACCCTTGATGGTGACATAAAAAAACTTTAGCTCATACGAGAGGTGGGAGGTGGATGACCTGTTGCATGAGTTGCATTAATGGTCATAACTAAACTACAACTACCCTTTTGTGCTAAATATTTTATTGGGTTTTAAAAATATATTTGCCTTTAAGAAAGTTACAAATACTTTTTTCTCTTGCTCTATTATTGCATATATATTGATGATTCTTTGGAAATATATGCAAAAATAATATTTATCGTATGTTTGGAGGGAAGGAAAGTATCCAGTATCCACCACGTTAACCACACAAAGTTGCGTGTAGAAAAAGATCAGGGTATGTTTGGTAATTCTTTCATGTATGGTTGGCTAATATTTGTTTTGACTGTTCTTTGAAAATAAATTGAAAAAGGAAGTGGCTGAATGTCTTGTGGTTCAGTTGACACCAGCTCTTTTAGGAAACTGAAGTTCTTGGGTTCATGACACATCCACTTCCCATATAATTGTAATAGTTGCTCAAAAAAATTGAAAAATAAAGTCCACTTCGCAAAATATTTGTTGAGAATATGTGAGTTTAGAAGCTATGCTAACTCTTTATTATAAAATATATGGGCTATTAAACTCAAAGTCAATTGGTTTTGAGTTGAACCACGTGTACTCTTAACATTGTATTAGAGCTAATCCTCCGATGCGATTGGTTATTTCGTTCGCATGCTCAACGTCAGCCGTGTATCAATGCACGTGTTTGACTTATATAATATCAATGTGAGGGGGCGTGTTGAGAATCGTCACATATTGAGAGTTTAGAAGATATGCTAGCTCTTTATAAGATACATGAGCTATTACATTCATTATCAATTGGTTTTAAGTTGGAACCCCATGTATTCGTAACAATATTATTTTGGTTTGACCCAAAAATTCACCGATAATTCAAATAGATTCCACTTGATGAAATGAAAACGTGTTCAATAAATAAAATCTTTGTTATGAACATGAATTTGGTGTATTTATTTTCTCTTTTCATAAGGTTACGGAAAAAAAAATTATATTTTCATAGAAGTCCATTATTTCGTATCAAACCTATAAAAGTTTTAGATAGTTTCATATCGTATATGTACTTTCAAATCAAAAGCAAAATAAAGTTCATTTACTTAACTAGAATTAGAGAATATACAAATTAATATTGAATTAAATATTTGATTACATAAAAATTTGATTAAAAACTTGTTAGTAAGATGAATTAATGAACATATACAAGTAATAATTTATTATCACAATAAGATAAAAGTCATTTTCTAATTTTTTTTGTCAAATTTCGACAAATTTGAAGTTTCGATACAAAAATATTGGAGAAAATTTTGATTACTGTTTAACGTTTATTCGCAGAAGTCTAGATATGTAGCCAAAGCATGCGTCAATTTTGGTGAGTTTGAATAATTACAAGTCTATGTTAGAAATCCGATGCCTTCAAACGTCAAAAATCCATTATTTTTATTTGAACTTTCTAAGGTTTCTATTATTTTGTGATAAATATATATATACTAGTTAATTTGGCACCACGCAAGGCGTGGTGCCAGTGAGCTTATAATCTGGTATATATGTCCAATAAAGCGTCGACACAAGTTCAACAGACAGTTCTAGAGAATAAAAAGATAGTTCATAAACATTGAACATACAAAATCGTACGTATATAAAATCAAATAGGTTGGAGTAAACAAAAGTCTTCCCCAACAACACACCATAGCAAGAGTTGTCATATGATATCCTTGTAGGGCCCAATAGACTCTCTAAACAAAAGTCATCTACGAAACAGTAGTAGATGACATCAGATATCACAATAAAAGTAAATCTCAATGAACTCCAAAAAAACAATCAAAAGTTGTTCGCAAGAGTTTTCAAAATGATGATGGTTCATTTCATAATGCAGATATGTGTTCGGTTTCTCATAGCAGTAGCGAGCATCTCATAAGAGGAATTATAGTTTATATTCATTGTTGTAGTTGCATTGTTATTTTAGGATATTGCTCTTATATTACTTGCTATGGCCTCATGATTAATTAATCATCTTACTTTTATAATTATTTATATACTTTCTGACAAAATGAATGTAAATGTGACATCTCAAAGTATTATCAAACAAGTAATATATAATTATCATAATTTAATATTTTCTAATTTTGTCGATATAATCTCCTTGTACAATAAGGGAAATTTTGATGCCAAACATCATAACAAAGGTAACCGAGAACAATCACATATTAGCAACGGGTCGTAGGTAAGCCAAAACTCAAAATGTATACAAACAAGCAAAACTGACGACTTGTAATCTACCAAAAATTCATTATGTCGTATATTTTATAAAAAATTATTATTAAAGTTTGCCACAACGAAAACTTATTTTTAACTCTTTTTTTTTAAATAAGTTCACATAAAAAAGTATTATTAAAGTTTGTCACGACAAAAATCTATTTTAAACTATCTTATTTTTTTTTAAATTCATACTTGATAAAATCAACAAGGCTTTTTCTAAATAAAAAAAAAAGAAAACATTTTAAATTTTAAAAATTGAGATAAGAGGGATGCACTATTGGGTCAAGGGTTTTGATATAATCTCCTTATACATTAAGGGAATATTTGAACAAAGGTAATACCATATATCAACAATAGATTGTAGGTAAGTAAAAAATCAAAATGTACATAAACAAGCAAAATCGACGACCTGCAATCTATCAGAAATTTATCATGCCGAATATTTTAAAAAAAATACAAAAATAAATGAAAAACTAAAAGAAAAAGGAAATAAAAAAATTTTAAAAAATAAAAAAGCGACGACCAAATATCACAGGAACAATAACCTATTGAACAAATAATAAATAACAAAAAAAGGGAAGGACAATAACCTATTGAACAAAATTATAAATAACAAAAAAAATAGAAAATAACAAAAAAAAAAAGAAAAAAGGGCAAAAAGGGAAGAGGTTACTGTTCATTGGTAACCTCTTCCCCACTTATATATATGGTAAATATATATATATATATATATAAGATAAAGCAGCATAATCTAAGCACGTATTAGGGTCATCAATTAGTCTCTGTTCAAAGTTGTCACATATTAGGAATCTAGAAAGCTATGTTAATTCTTTATAACATACATGACACTCATTGCCAATTGGTTTTGAGTTGGAACTCAATGTATTCTTAACATGGTATCAGAGCATCTGACTAACGCTGAGGTCCTGGGTACAAAACTCCACCCATATTAAACATCCACTTGATGGACCTTCAAAAAAAAGAGCTAACCAGCCCATAAGTGAGGGGGGAGTGTTAGAAATAAATAATAAATTATTCAGTCTCTACAAATTCGGGTTTTTAAGGATACACTTGATCATTGTCAGCTTAAGGATTTGGGGTTCACTGTTCGTCTATACACTTGGCATAACCGTCGAATTCCCAGATACAATTTATGAGTGCCTTGACAGGTTGGCGGTGAATCTTGCGTGGCAAAGCCTTTTCTAGTTGTAATTAATCATCTAGATTATTATGGATCATATCATAGAATGTTACATCTTGAGCTTACTGATAGATCACACATGGAGGTTCAGTCACATAATCATTATAATTCATTTTCATTTTGAACCTTTTTGGCGCTTCTCCCCTGATTTTTCAAATATTGTTGTTAACTCTTGGGATCATTTGTTCCTCCATTTCCCACACAAGTGATCAATTATGGGATATATTCTCTCTTATTGGAAGCAGTCTGGGGTGCAATGAATTTTGGAAAATTACATCATCAAGTTAAAATTACTCAACGTCAAGTTGTTCTCTTGAATTCCACAAGTATTGGCAAGGAAAATGGATCGTTTATTAGCCTTCCAAGAATTGTATTGGCAACAACGAACTCGAGCAAATTGCCTTGCAGCTGGTAATATGAATACCAAATACTTCCATCATAGGACTTCCAGCTGAGAAAGAAAAACCATATCCATGGATTGCTTAATTCCAGTGGCTCTTGGGTTACAGATTTCAGGATGTCAAATCCATAATTGAGTCATATTTTTCTTTTCTAATCCTATTGTTGAAGATTGGGATCAAATACTTCAAGGGATTGATAACAAAATTTCGGATCAAATGCAGCTTCAGTTGGATATTCCATTCACAGACACCAAAATCAAATCAGCTATTTTTTCTATGAAACAATGAAAAGCCCAAGGTCCAGATGGCTTTTATGCCGATTTTTCCAGGAACAATGGGAGATGGTGGGACCTACGATTACTAATGTATGTTTGGGCATTCACAACCATGGGTATTCTTATGACAATCTAAATCAAGCACACCTTAAATTATTCCAAAGTACCTAATCCTAAAACTCTTACTCAACATAGACCAATAAGCAATGTAATAATATTATAGTGAAAATTACAGCCAAATCTCTTGCAGTGTTTTTGTTCCTGGCAAGATGATTTCTGACAATATTCTGATTGCTTTACACACTATAAGACGTCGCACTCAAGGCCACAGTGGTTTATTGGCATTAAAACTTGACATTAGTAAGGCATATGATAGAGTAGAGTGGGGTTTTTTAGGGTTATAATGCTGAAATTGGGTTTTATATGAAGTGGATCATTGGATTATGCAATACTTGATGTCTACTCAGCTTTCTATTACTATAAATGGGGCGAGGATTGCTTGGTTTCAACCATCTCGTGGTCTTCGTCAAGGCTGCCCATTGTCACCTTATTTGTTTCTTGTTTGTTCTGAAGGGTTGTCTGCTCTTATTAGACAACATGCTAGATCCAGACTTGTGAAAGGTATTAGATGCACAAGATCAGCTCCTCCTATATCTCATTTATTATTTGCGGATGATAGCTTGATAGTTGGTAATGTGGACGACCTTACATGTCTTTCCATTTCTTGCTCAATATGCCTGTGCTTCTGGTCAATCTATTAATATGCAGAAATTAGCAATAACTTTTAGCCCCAATATGTCACATGCTCAAAAGCTCAAGTTTTTAACATTCTGGGAATGTTGCATAATGAATCCCATGATATTTACTTAGGCCTCCTAGCTTTTCTGGGGCATAGTAAGAAACATGTTTTTGATGGCATTAAAAGTCGAGTCTGGGAAAACTTCAACTTCGGAAACATAGCTTATTTTCAGTTTGGGGTAGGGATGTCCTTATCAAAGTAGTTGCTCAAGCTCTCCCAATATATACTATTTCCATTTTTAAACTCCCTTAGTTTATCTGCCGATCTTCTTAGTCTATGATGATAAATTTTTGGTGGGGATAGAAGTCTGATCGTCGAAGTATCCATTGGACTTCCAAGAAGATACTGTATATGCTGAACTATAGGGTGGTATGGGGTTTAAGGATCTGCAACCTTTAATAGGGCACTTTTGGCTAAGCAATGTTGGTGTATCTTAATTCTGCCACAATCTTTACTATCCCGAATTTTCAAAGCCAAGTATTTCCATCTACATCATTTCTGGCTTTCTGCAACCTGGTGGTGGTGCCAATTCATCTTATGTGACGAAGAACTTTGGGGAAAATATCTATTAAAAAAAGGTATCCCCTGGCTCAATGGGGAGGAGCTAATGTGAGTTTTTTAGGACCCATGGTTATTGTGTCCAACTACCTTCTTGCCAATCACCAGACCCACTCCGTGAATTTCGAAAGTTCGTGATTTAACTTCGGCCGATGGTAGTTGGAACTGGAATATCATTCAACAAATTTTATGGCTCATTGACCATAACGAGCTCCTACGATTACCAGTTCAATTTGGAAGTAAAGTGGATGTACTGACTTGGCATTTTACTTCTACTGGAGAATATATTGTGAAGACTGGTTACGATTACCAGTTCAATTTGGAAGTAAAGTGGATGTACCAGTTCAAATGGCACAAAAGATTTAAAAAACTGTCCTTTCTATTGTCACTAAACCAAACACGATAATAAGATCATACAAATAAAGTTATTTATTACTCAATAATTAATTACTTTATTATACATCTCACATAGTTGCAGAAAATTACCATTCTTAAAAATAAAAGAAAACCTTAAACCACTCAAATACCAAGAGGAACACTTGGGATTTGTCTCATCAAACTCCCATAATCAAATGGTGACTGGGCCATGGCTTTGTTTTCCTCAAAACAATAGACAGGGGCTTGCCAATTTGCGTCATCAAGAACTTTTCCAACCTCAAATGTAATTATATGAGCAGTCGTGCCTGCATTTCACAGGCATTACCATTTCCAAACTTCAATTCATGGTTAGCAAAAATAGTCGCCGAATGGAAATGAGAACGGCTGGAACGATAAAACTCTATTCTAAAAAAATGTGTAACTATATCAGCGATTTCGCGGCTGGCAATTTCGCGGTTCAATTAATAATGTGTCCAAAATATCTATTACTATTATTTTAATTTAAAAAAATTATGTGTCAATAAACGTGATCGTTCCATGAAATGTCAGCCTCTACGACACCTTCACGATCGTCTCGGCGAACCATGATTTTTCATTCAAATAATAATTTCAGGGGTAACAAGTGGGAGAGAGAGTAGGCAACAATCATTTTCTCCTATTATGACCAGTTTTTCAATAATAACACACAATGCACGAATTTTTCGATATAAGAATCCATTTTTTAAAAAAAATTAACAAAATAACCTGGATTTGGCGAGCTTTTCATTTTTTGAAAATAAATAAATAAAAAGTATAATAAAAATTATGTCTCACGTTATCAGATAATAGCAAAAATCACGTTCATATTTTACTTAACAAATTTTTATTATAAAATTCGAAAAAGAGAAAAATGTAAGAATTGGAGTATGCAGAAAAAAACCTTCTATTTTTGTAAATCCTATACAAAACTCTATCGATTGTCTAATATACTCCCAAATTTTTCGACATCCACATTATTTTCTTTTTTTGTAATGATTTGTTCTTTTAGTTTTAAAAAGAATAATGTTTAGAATTTTTCTATAAATATAGAAAAGTTCAAAATATTGTTCGTTTTAAAACTAAAAAAACAAATCATTATAGAACTGAAGAAAATAATGTAGACGCGAAAAAATTGGAGCGCATATTAGACAATCGATAGGGTTTTGTGCAGGATTTATAAAAAAACAAGGGTTTTTTTTACCTATTTCGTTTAACACGTGTGGTTTTGTACAAGGTTTCAAAAAAAGAAGGGGTTTTTTGCCATTTTTTATAAAACATGGGGTTTATGCCGAGTTTAAGAAAGAACAATTCAAAATATTGTTCGTTTTAAAATTAACAGAACAAATCATTGCAGAACTGAAGAAAATAATGTAGATGCCAAAAAAATTGGAGCGTATATTAGACAATCGATAGGGTTTTGTACAGGATTTTATGAAAATACAAGGGTTTTTTTTTACCTATTTTGTTTAACACATGTGGTTTCATACAAGATTTTAGAAAAAAGAGGGTTTTTTTTGCTTTTTTTATAAAGCAAGGAGGTTTATATCGAGTTTAAAAAAATATAAGATCTTTTATCTATTTTGTTAACACTAACACGGGGAGGCATCCAAAAAAATTATATTGTAGAGCAACAAATTTGACTACTTACCCGTGGAAAAAGGCCCAGGAAACAGGCCTATTGGTGGCAACATCCTCATAATACATGATAAAATCGACCTTCTTCCACACATTACACAAGAACCCATCCTTAAACACCTGCCCAACATACTCCGCCGCATCAAGCCAATTCGAGAATCCCCACTGAGAAATGCCTTGTCTCGCACTCCTTATTCTCATCCAGTGTGTATAAATAAGAAGTCCCATTATTCCATTCCAAATCGTAAAGCTTTTTCCCGAGCTGGTGTTGGATTATGTTGAAGTTGCGGCCATTGGGCCAGTCGTACCAAAGATCTGTGACATCCAGGAGGCCTACGCTGCTGTTTATAATGAGTATTGAGTGAAATTGGGCTGGCCATGGCGTGGGTTCTGGGGATAGGGATGGGGATGAAAGTGAGGGAAAGAGAAGCGAAATCGCCAGTAAAATTGCGAAGAAGAGGGGAATTGTGGGAGGGGAATTCCTTTCTTTCATACTTTTCACTCAATTTTCTTGTTGATGGGAAAATATTTTGTGGTGGTGGTAGGTTCAAAGAAGCGTAGGATGGATAAGGTTTTCGTAATAGACAATCATTTATTTTAGAGGGATTTTCTAACAGGCCTTCTGTAAATTAGGAATTTAACTTAATTTTTAAAAATAATTTCAAGTTCTAAATATATTCTTTAAATATAATTTTTTTTAAAATAGTCTTTTAACTTCATTACACTCCTCAACGGTGATATATCTGAAGTGCTTCTTTTTCCTCCAACAGTGGCCTTTTGTACGCCTTAAAAGGAGTGAGCCATCGCGTCGTAATGCTTTAGTTTCTTTTCTTCATCTTCTAAATTCTTATATTTTATGTCCCCATCATGCTTTGTAGGAACTTGGAACCATATCCAAAAAACTTTGTGGATGTTGCATACAATTTTGTGGAACACGTAAGTTTTTTGAAACTATATCGGAACATATGTAAGTTGCAAACGATGCTCAAAATTGTTTATTTAGTATAATTTAGCAATAAAGATCCAAGTTAATAGAGCCTATGAGCATTGCAAGTTACTATATTGAATATATATCAACTAATAGATTGTACTTATAACATGATATTTTAGCATATAATAATAACTTCTGACGTTTTCGATAAAACATTCGAGGATTTTGAGTCTCACGTGTCTACCATTTCACCACCAAGATATCTTGAATTCATATTAAAGAAAAATGAAGCAGAATAACCCAGATTCCAAATGAACAAATTCAAACTTGAAATCTCAATTTCTCTCTATCCCAACTCTTGCCAAAGCCGGAAATCTATTCACATATTCTGAGAAGTCATGAACAAGTCCTAGCGCGAAAATAGAGATTGCAAGAGTAAATATTCGCCCACGAAAACTTAATTAATGTCACTCACCCAGAGCTAGCTGGTTTTTCTCGAAATGCGTGTTGAGCCGCAAAGGTCCCTTTGGCGTGCATCCAGTAGCAATTAAACCTATAAATTCGCCAATTATGAGTTGCGCGCTTTAACCATTCAGCCATGGATGCTTAGTGGGCGAAAAAGGTTTTTCATGAGATGGGAAATGCAAAGTACTAGTCCCGCCCCTTCATCAATGGACTCCTAACATATACGAAGGAGTGTGGTTCGTTCGAGCTATGAATAGTCATCGACTTCTAGGAAATGGTTTTTGGTTCATAATCATTATGCAGGAGAGATGGCCGAGTGGTTAAAGGCGTAGCATTCATTACTCTTTCGACACCAAAAGGGGAATTTTCTACACCCATTTCTTGTGTCGAAGAATAAGAATCTATTCTTACCACCAGCTTTTAATAATATGGCCGTGATCAGTCATTACGTGCGACTATGTAATAAAAAAAGAATGAAAATTTCGTTCTAATGGAAAATATTCATATGTATAAAAGGCCGCCATTATTTAAGTTAGTTTTGTTGGTAAAATTCTTTTGAATTTGATTAGTTAAGAAAAAATTCAATGTTTTGGATGATGATAAAATAAAGAAAAAATTCATTGTTATAGCCTGCTTCAATAATGTATTTTTTTAAAAAAAAGGTTTTGAGAATCCTCTATGTACAGTAGGTAAAGAAAGGATGGGGAAGAGGTTTTAAGAAAGGGCAATATAGGATTTTCAAAGTATAAGGCTATTTTTAAAAATGTTTAATGAACAAGGCTACTTTTAAAAATACATTTTTGAAATAGGCTAGAATAATGAATTTCTCTTTTTTTTTATTAAAAAATGGTATGGAAATTATTTAAAATTTAGAGTTTTAAAAATTATTCAAAAATGTTTTCTCAACACGACTTCTAGGAACTAATCTCACGCCTTTCAGCAAAAAACTTTCCTCTGACAAATTGATCCGGAAGCGAGGCAAGCCACATTGTGAGGACCCGATTTTTCCAAACCAACCCAACAACTAGAGTTTTAATCACGCCAACAACTTGAATCAAGATATTACCGAAAGAGATTAAGATAATATTGAAATATAAGATAACATTTGATAGATAATGATATAGGATACAAAATACTTGATAGCTAACTTTTATATTGGAAATTTAATTATAAGATCATTATAGATTATGACATATTATATTATGTGATATTATATTTAGATTATGAAATATTAGATAGCTAACATTTTCAATATCAAAACACCTAATAGCTAAGCATGGAATTAGCAAACCTTTTAATAATAATGGTGGGTTGCAACTTCAAAATCTCAATATATTCAGCCTGTATTCTTTCGAAAACTTCAGCCCCTTTATTTCGAAACTTCGGCTTCTTTAATTTGAGAATCTCAGCCAATTATTTTTTGAATTTCCAGCCCTTAAATTCGAAGCTTCATCCTTTATCTTCAAAGATTTCAGCACAATTCTTTTGACAAAAAAAAAAAGGTGCAGACTTTCGAATTCAGCAGCAAAGATTTTGGAAGATTCGAACCATAAACCAAAAACACACATTGAATTTCACAATACACACACAGAAAATTTTGGTCCCTTCAAGACTTAGGAATGAAGGATTTCGTTGTGTTTTCCTGTTCTAAACAAGTTCCTAATATCGTGGTAAGTGGACTTTGTTATATATATTTGTTCAATTTTGAAATCATATGTATGTTTTAAAATTTCAATCGATGATGCGAATTATGTTAAAATTATACAATTATGTTATATGGCCTAATATGAGTAATTATATTATATGGCTCGATGTAAGCAATTATATTACATGACCCAATGGTGGTAACTATATGCCTCAATAGGAGCAATTATATTACAAGGTCCAATGGGGAAATATTATATTACATGGCTCGATGAGAGCAATTATAT
This sequence comes from Haberlea rhodopensis, assembly GCA_907163345.1. Lineage (NCBI taxonomy): Eukaryota > Viridiplantae > Streptophyta > Magnoliopsida > Lamiales > Gesneriaceae > Haberlea > Haberlea rhodopensis. The sequence goes on from CAJQUN010000009.1 coordinate 1,970,909, forward strand.
TAATATATGTTATGATGTATATGTGTTGGTTTATGATTTGATTTTGAATTGCATTTGGAATCAACGCCGGTGTTATCGACCCCGGTCTTGGGGCGTGACACACACGGCGGTATCAGCTCCTTCCTCAGGTGTAACATGGCCAGCCCAACCTGTCATCGCAGTCCCACGCACGTAAAGGTAAGAAAGCGCGTCATTTCTCAAATTTTTTATTATCCTTAAAATTATATTTTAGCCCTTCAAAATTATATATTACATATTTAAAATAGGTATTTTACCTCCCGTGGTTTTCCAAATAGTCAGATTAACCATATGGCTTGAAAATATGCATTTGACCCCCCGTGGGTTTTGAAAATAGGCATTTATCGTCTTGTGATTTGCAAAAAATGGCATCAACGAATGGGGTATTTCACACATATTCACAAACCACGGGATGATAAAATGCATATTTTCAAAACCACGGTGGGTAAAGCGATTTTCAAAACACAATGGGGTAATCTGTCTATTTTCAAAACCAGATGTAAAATGTTTATTTTCAAACCAAATGTGGGTAATCTGTCTATTTGCAAAACCACAAAAGAGTAATTCGTCATTAACCCGTTTTTTTCTTTCCCCCCTCACCTTAAATTCTACATCGAACACATTCCAATAATATCCTTCCCATTAACCTTGTGTATGCTGCCTGCCAATTTTGACAAGAATAGTCTGTGAAAACTTGAGGTAATCCGTTGTCTGTCCAACTCCCATCTTTCACTTGTTCTAGGATGCATGCACCATCCGGTTGATCAGCTCCTCGAACAGCAACTCGTCATATTCGAGTTGTTTTCGGAGATCAAGGTTTTCAATTAATCTGTTATCTGCATGCTCAAGCAAAGAGATATTAACAATCATGTGGCAAAGGCAAGTTTTTGCAATTAATCACTGTCCAACATAACGTCGTGACTACTAAAACCGGACTTTCTATAGACTCCCTTCAAACAATTAGAAATTTGAATTTTTAGATGTAACTTTTGGAATACCAGCTTGTCCCCCCTCGACATACTTTCTATGATGTCCGTCCCTAATAACGTGGACTCGGAATCATGGGGTTGGAGAGTGAGAAAGGGACTAATATAATTACTTACATTTCGCTTCCCGTCCAACATTCCTAACCGGGAACTCACACTAACAATACGAGCTCCGGAATTTGAACGCCTCATAAGAGGAATCATGGCCTTGATCATGTTCTTGGTCCCAAGATGGTTGGTACCATTTACTTTTTCAGCCTTTTCCACAGAATTGTCGTCTGAAATTAGTCCTGCATTGCTCACCTAAATTCGTGCATTATCAGCATTATTTTACAGGGAGAAAGTGTGCCAAAGCCCAGAAAAAATATATTTATACTTTTACTACATTGAGAATGCCCTTTTTTACATTTGGAAACTCTGATTTTAAGATAATTTCAATGTATAAACATAGTGTACCATGCAAAGTTTGTAGGAAAAAGATGCATATTAAATCACAATTAAACATCGAAGATCAAATGAGAGAAATATGTACGTTGGAGTTTCTGCAGTCCGCGATTGATCGCCATGTGTCGGCGCTATCGATCGCGACATGAGAAAAAACGGGCAAATTTTCTGCCGAGCACGATTGATCTTGCCAGGCAGAAAATTGATAAAGAGGGCGTGATGCGTTTTCAACAAAATTGTAGGAATCAAGGTTTTTGTAGTGTATCTTTGGGTATAACAAACAAAAGTAACAAATGGTTCAAAAGTTTTAATGTCGAGACAAAGAGTTCAACTCATGAATTTGATTGGTGAATCACTTTATTCTTTTTCCTGAGAAAATATTCCAAAAAGAAAGAATTGGAAAAATGGCCAGGGACGAATGTATATTACAAGGAAAGACAAGTTTTCTTATTATATAAATTGAAAATTGTAATTGCCCGGTCCAAAATTACAATTTATCTCTCAAAAATTGTATTTTTCCTGATAAACAAAAAATTTAAATTTGTACCGCATACAGTGGATAGAATTTGTTAATAAATGGACAACTAATGATGTTTTGATGAGGATAACACTGTCAAATGGCACAAAAGATTAAAAAAAATTGTCACTAAAGCAAACACGATAATAAGATCATACAAACAAAGTTATTTATTACTCCATAATTAATTACTTTATTATACATCTCATATAGTTGCAGAAAATTAACATTCTTAAAAATAAAAGAAAACCTTAAACCAATCAAATCCCAAGAGAAACACTTGGGATTTGTCTCATCAAACTCCCATAATCATTTCTTCTTGGGATTTGTCTCATCAAACTCCCATAATCAAATGGTGACTGGGTCATCATGGATTTGTCTTTCTGAAAACAATAGGCAGGGGCCTGCCAATTTGGGTCATCAAGAACTTTTCCAACCTCAAATGTAATTACATGAGCAACCATGCCTGCATTTCATATACCTTAGCATTTTCAATCTTCATTCAAATAATAATTTCAGGGGCGGACAAGTGGGAGGGAGAGTAGGCAACAATCCTCTTCTCGTATTATTACTATTTTTCAATAATAACACACAATGCACTGCCAACTTGAAAAAATTATAGTATAGAGCAACAAATTTGACTACTTACCCGAGAAAAAGGCCCAGGAAACAGGCCTCTTGGTGGCAACATCCTCATAATACGTGATAAAATCGACCTTCTTCCACACATTACACAAGAACCCATCCTTAACCACCTGCCCAACATACTCCGCCGCATCAAGCCAATTCGGCCGGAGAATCCCCACCGGGAAATGCCTTGTCGTGCACTCCTTATTCTCATCCAATGTGTAGTAATAAGAAGTCCCATTATCCCATTCCAAATCGTAAAGCTTTTTCCCGAGCTGGTGTTGGATTATGTTGAAGTTGCGGCCATTCGGCCAGTCGTACCACAGATCTGTGACTTGGAGGAGTCCTTTGCTGCTGTTTATGACGAGTATTGAGTGGAATTGGGGTGGCCATGGCGTGGGTTCTGGGGATGCGGATGAAAGGGAGGGAAAGAGAAGCGAAATCGCCAGTAAAATTGCGAAGAAGAGGGGAATTGTGGGAGAGGAATTCCTTTCTTTCATATTTTTTCTTCTCGAATGGGAAAGTGTTTCCGGAAGTGGGGGGGTTCAAAGAAGCGTAGGGATAGATGAGCCGATGAGGTTTCCCGTTTCCGTTATGGACAATAATTTTTTTTTATTTAAGAAAAAAGGATGGAAATTATTTAAAATTTAGAGTTTTAAAATTATAAATGTTATCAACTTCTAGAAAATAATCTACGCCTTTCAGAAAAAAACTTTCCTGTGACGTATTGATCCGGAAGCGAGGCAAGCCACGTGGCGGTATCAGCTCCTTCCTCAAGTGTAACATCACCGGCCCAACCAGTCATCGCAGTCCCACTACGCACGTGAAGTAAGAGGGTGCGTCTCAGGTCATTCCTCAATTTTTTTTATTACTTTAAAATTGTATTTTATCGCTTCGAAGTTATATATTACAGCCTTAAAATTGTATTACCCCCAAAATAATTTTCGATATTTTTAATTTTTTTATTTCATCAGCCTAAATTCTAAATCGGCCACTTTCCAAGGATATCCTTGCCATTAACCTTGTGTATGCTGCCTGCTAATTTTAACAAAGAATAGTCTATGAAAACTTGAGGTCATGCGTTGTCTGTCCAACTCCCATCTTTCACTTGTTCAAGGAATGTATACACCATCCGGTCGATCAGCTCTTCGGACAGCAACTCGTCGTCTTCAAGTTGGTTTCGGAGATCAAGATTTTCAATTCTCTGCTTGCTAAATAAAACAGATATTAACACTCATGTGGCAAAGGCTTTTTGCAATTAATCACTGTCCAACATAATGTCGTGACTGCTAAAACCCCGACTTCTATAGACTCCCTTCAAACAATTAGAAATTTGAATTTTTAGATGTAACTTTTGGAATACCAGTTTGACCCCTCCCCCCTCGACACATTTCCTATGACGTCCGTCCCTGATAATTTGGACTCGGAATCATAGGGTTGGAAAATGAGGAGGGGACTATTATAATTACTTAGAACTGAAGGTCTAATAAGAGGAATCATGGCCTTGATCATGTTCTTGGTCCCAAGGTAGTTGGGACCAATTAACTTTCCAGCATATTCCTCACAATTGTCCTTGGAATTTATTCATGCATTACTCACCTAAATTCGCGCATAATCAACATATTTTACAAGGAGACTGTACTAAAACCCAGAAAATATATTTATATTGCCTTTTTTACATTTGAAAACTCTGATTTAAGATAATTTCATGCATAAACATATAAACATCGTGTACCATGGATAAATTAAGGTCAAGGGAACAATGTGACACATTTTTAACCCATTCAGAAGTAACATAGAGGCAAGGGCGGATCTGTTAAGGGGCAAGGGGGTATTTTACTTGAAAAATAATAATTTTTTTAAAAAAAATTACGATTTTATCCTAGAAAATTATAATTTGCCCCTTAAAAATTACATTTTGCCCCCCCTAAAATTATATTTTAACCTCTAAATTTTTTTTGGCCTAAATTTTCTCTTTTAAATTTTTTTTGCCCTCTCTTCCTAAAAATCCTGCATCCGCTACTGCATAGAGGGCTTATATGCAGTTTATGGCAGACATATATAGGAATACGACATTTACCAAAATATGGATGCCACCATAATTTTCTTGAAACCATTGAGTAAAAGCTTTCAATTGATGATTAACGATATCTATGGATGGAATACAACAGTAAGGCCTCCTTGTAAAACCATTGCTGCTGCTTCTCCAACCTCAGAGTCTCGAGATGTCAGAAAAAACGGTTAACCCATGCCATGCGAGCTTATTTTTGTTTTTTATCCTTATTTTATAGCACCTCATATGATTTAAATAACTGTATAGTGAAAAAAAATTATTTCCCGTGGACGTAGGCAATTACCGAACCACGTAAATATTCGTGTTCTTGTGTGTGTGATTTTTTGCACTTTATTTTGGGTATTCTGGCACAACAATTGGTATCAGAGCCATGTGTTCGTGAAAATGCCCAAAAATTAAAAGTGTCCGAAATTGATTTCTGATCATACTAATAGATTCGTCTCATCGATGGGAGTCCGGAACAATTTTTGGTTCTTAATTTAGACTTCCGAGTCAACGGGAAATCGAATTTAAAGTTTTGGAAAAATTATGAATTTTTTACTCTGTACGTGCATGGCATAGCTGATTAATTGGAGAAAGGCTCCAATTCCACATCTGAACCGGGTCAGCCAGTTGGACTCGACCTGAAAACGCGTCCAAGCCCAAATCAGGCCCAAATTTTCGACCCAACACTATTTAAGGCCGATATTGTTCATTGGCTCATTTTCAGGCCATCACTATTCATATTTCCAGTACTGTTTATCGATCCGATAATGTTCATGATCCAACACTATTTATCAGCCCATAACTGTCCACCTGCCCGCTACTATTCATCAGCCCATAACTATTCACGATCCGTCACTATTCACGCCCATCACTATTCATCGGAACAGAAAAAGCCCGGTTCGAATAATTTTTCACCCGTTTTTGCCAATCCAGAACTGGTTCCCCACTATTTCAACCCTTCCGGACGCAACTCTAGCATCTATTTCTGCTAAAAAGATACCCAAAAGGTCGAAGAAATGGATGAAGAAGCCTCCACTAGCGGTTCAGTACGAAGAACCATGCTATCAAATGCAAAGTTCGAGGTGGAGAAATTTGACGGCATGATCGCTATTATTTTAAACAGTTATTTCTCAGTGTAGCGATTCTACCGCAAGTGCACGGTGTAAAGTTTTAGTATAATGATATAAAAAGTACGGATTGTCGATCCCACGAGGACTAGTAAATAATTACCAAACTCCACTAGTTTAACTATATTTAGCCTACAAAAATTGGTTATAACTAATTTAACTAATTAATTCAATAATAAATCCAAACAAACGATAGAGAATGAGAATGAAATCAATAGAGACAATTATCAAGACTTTCGGTTCACCTATGTAATCCCCCACAATTCATCTATTAGTTAAGAATTAAATTCAAACAATCTAAGGTGACGAGTTTTCCTAATTCACTTGCTATACCTTGGTCCGGCTATAACAAATCTAATACTAACGTAACAATAAGCCACTCTCGTACCCTTATTGAACAATTAATATTGTAAATCGATCTATGAAAACTTCTAGCCTTCGATTACTAGATATCTATAGCTATCACACGTGTATTTGACTTCATCTCTCGATCTCAGTCTGAAATCCACGGCATAAATCACTATATCGAATTCCAATTTTATCTCTCGATCTCAATTGTAATTTATTATCATTCAAGGATGGCCAAACCCTTAAAAGCATATAGAACAATGATCTATACACTTCGATAATAAGAATCAATAAAAAACAATCAATTTAAATCATGGGTTCATAACATAGGATCCCCTAAATCTTGACAACAAACTTAGCCTAGCAACATATTCAATATCAAATGCAATATCATGTTTTTCAACATCAAAAGCATAAAGAAATTAAATAGAATCAAAAAAAGTTTAGAAATACGTATAAACTAGCGATGTTGAATCGCGTTGTCGATCCGTAGCTCCGTCTCTCGCTTTGTATCATGTACTGTACGTGATCTTCACACCAATATTTACTTACTGCCGTGCTTCTTCACTCAAATTCTACTCTTCAGAATTACGTGAATTCTTATGTATCTCGTTCGTTCCAATCTGTTCACGTACGTCTTAATCTGCTCTCGTCTCTATCTGTTCTTGTTGAAGTGCTCTTCGTACGTCTGTCTCCTCTCGTTGCTTCCCCTCTCTGCTGTTCCGTATCAGATACACTCTCCTCTCCTGAATTTGCTCACGTTTATCCTCCTGAATATTTCTTCTACCAGCTCTCGTACAATTCCCGTCTGTGCGTCTACGTATCTGTTCGTATGAATCTGTGTTGTACGTAAATCTCCTCCCGTCTGAAAGTTTATCTCCCCACTTTTTATTCTGTTCTCACATACGTCTCTTCTCACTGAAGGTTTATATTTCACGTACGTGAGCCCCCGAATCCCGTAAATTCTCCTCTTTTTTTTCTTCTGCACGTCTCACGTTTTAAATCTCCTATGCCGCGTGAATCTCGCTGCTCCCTTATCTTTACGTATCTTTTCCTTGTTGAAGTCTGGCTCCTCCCCCCAATCTCTACGTAAATATCTCCCTTTTAATTGGTTAATCCCTTGGTAAAATATTAGAGAATATTTTATTCCCTACTAATGCTCATATACAATCTTCTCTTCTCTCCCTTCCTTATCATGCATGTGACGTGTAAAATCTTTAATAAAATCGTGTTGCATAAGTGGCGTTAGGGTGCAGCATGTATTCTATCCCGGTGCACGATTTTTCAACTCTTGAAATCCAATTTGAATTCTTGTCACATTTATGCATTTCTCATCATCTTTTAGCATTTGGACCTGGATTTCTGAAATATACAATTATATACCAAAACGCGTAATATTTTCCAGGAATCACTATAAAAACGCCCCTAATCATATATCAAATTAAGTGTAAAAATCACACTTATCAACTCCCCCAAACTTAAACTTGATCGTCTCGAGCAAGAAATAAGATCATAAAGTAGAGTTCAATATTGAAGATTCAAATAAACAAATTCGCAGTCAATCAAGTAACTCAGACATCTCACTTACAGACAAATAACAGTTAATCAGAAAGTTCAACACGATGTGTTTTCTCCTAGATCAAGCAACATGTCTCTGAATCAGAACGTGCGTGTGTGCTATTGTCACTTTCAAGTTTCATGCAATTTTCATAGATCAAATCATGCTAGGTAATGAAAGTTAAGATTATCATTGAGCACCCTATAGTCCTATTCTCAAACAGCTTCTCCACTAATGTAGTCACTCCCTAGACTTGGATCAATAGGTCTTTTTAAGCTTGTAGCGTTAGGCCTAGGTGTTTGGCTTCAAAGAAAAGATAGGATAGCACAAAGAAGAGAGTATAATCATGTAAAATTCAAATTTTTAGCACAACTTGAGCTTATCTTCTTTTTCTCTTTTAGCCTTGGCCACTTTGGGTCTTATTTAGTCACTTTTTTTCTCAAGGCTTTATCTATCTTTTTCTTTACTCATTCATCATTTTTTTTCAACAATAAGCTCATCAACATATAACAAATAATGTGCATCTAATGAGTTTCATTATACTCCCTTTAGGTAATGATGAATTCTTTCAATTTAGGCTCATAAAGGTGGGTATAATGAGTTGCCAAAAAATGTTGAATGGGGCTAATAGAATGTTAAACATACACCATTCTTTTTCAATTAGGCTCAAAATGGGACACTAGAGATTGATATATATCATGGTAAGCTTTAAAGGCTCAAACGGTCCAAAGATCGCCTAGATCATTTCCAAGTCGAGTTTATAACTATAAAATTTCGCTTCAAAGTGTCATCATCAAAAAGTTTCTAAGGTGCTCTAAGATGCCCAAAAACAATTCATCAAGTTCACAAAAATTTTCACTACTACAAATGCAATTCACAAGATTATGACTCAAATGTGCTCAATATATTCATCATCTTTGACATGCTAGTCAAAACAAGATATTCACAAACAAGTCTTACAATCATCAAAACTCAAGTTGACATGCATAGTGGGATTAATATCATCATGGAATAGAGACCACTACTATGATTTATTCTTATCTTACTAATTGAACTCATTTTCAAGAAAAATTTTTGTTGGTGCTCAAAAAACGATCAATTTTCAAATAAGAAGCATGACACAGTAATGCACTCCCCCAAACTTAAATCATGCATTGTCCTCAATGTAATAAGCATGGAAAGTACGACAAAGCATTTACCGTTGACAACGACCGTCAGTGATCGTTGTCCAATTCCTCATCAGCTCGTGGGACATATTGTTGGAACACGTCACAGCACGCATGAAGTCTCTCAAAATAAAAAAAAAACAAAAACAAAAACAAACCAAATTAAACAAAAACAAAGCAAAAGGGATAGGAAAGAGTTCTTGATTTATAGTCTCAAGCTGGACTTTTTACCGTTTAAGCTCAAGTGCCGCTATGGCCAGTAGGGGGTGATTTCACATCCTCCATGTGGTAATGTCGTAACCACTTCTCTTTCACCGTGAATAGTCCCCCATGGTCATCTCTCAGTTTGAAGGTGTTGAATGGTAGAACATCGACAATTTTGAATGGTCCAGCCCATGGTGCGTCAGACTCCCATGGAAAAAATCTCATCTTTTTCCTATTCATTAATACCGAGTCTCCTACACCAAATTTACCTCTTCTTTGTTGGCCATTCGATGTGACCTCCACCTTCTTCTCACTCTTACCCTGCATCACATCAACAGATAGTGTATCAATTATATTGACACTAAAACATCGGTGCTCAGTGCGTGTAGTGTTCACAACTTTGAACATATCATAAGTAACTTGATCCCCCCCTACTCGGAGGATCAACTTCCCTTCTTGGACATCTATCAATGCCCTTCCAGTAGCTAGGAACGGTCTTCCTAATATCAATGGCATGTCCGCCTCCTCCCCTATGTCTAGCACCATGAAATCCACCGGAATGGTGAATTTGTCAACCTTTACCGGTACATCCTCCACTATCCCATGAGGGTACTTGATGGACTTGTCTGCCATCTGCAATGAGACATTGATTGCTTTTAGCTCTCCCAAGCCCAGCTTCCTGTACACAGACAAATGCATTAAATTAACACTTGACCCCAAATCACATAAAGATTTATTAAAAGATTTAGAATTTATTTTGCAAGGTATAGTGAAACTCCCTGGATCCTTTAACTTTGGAGGTGAATCATTTTGAATGACAGCTGAACACTCCTCAGTTAAGTTTATCATCTCATGCTCTCCCAGTTTCCGCTTTTTCGATAGAATCTCCTTTAAAAACTTAGCATAATTCGGCATGTGCCAAATAGCATCTATGAAAGACATCTCAATATGAAGATTCTTAATCAATTCTAAAAATTTAGCAAATTTAGCATCGATCTTTGCTCTTTTATACGCAGCGGGGAATGGGGGTGGGATATCTACCTTAGCAGGTGTGATGGGTGTAGAGGTCTTAGTAGACTTACCTTTGTCGCGTGTTTGTCCCTCTTCTTGCTTGATGTCCTCCTCGCCTCTTAACTCTACGTGCACATCCTTCTTCTCAGCGACCTTCTTTCCACTCCTCAACGTGATAGCATGGACTTGCTCCCTAGGTTTCGTCTCAGTGTCACTAGATAGTGATCCTTGTGCTCGTTCGGCTACGATCTTTGCTAACTGTCCCACTTGGCTTCCAAGTTCTTTATCGATGCCTCATGATTGTTCATCCTTGTTTCAGCCGATGATATGAACTTAGTTAGCAGCTCCTCCATGCTTGGCTTTGGTGCATACCCCGGTGGTGGTTGGGGATAGTTCCTCGGCCCAGTATTGTACGTATTTGGGTAGGGGTAGGTCTGTGGTGGTCGGTTCCCTACGAAATTAACAGCTTCATTAGTAGTAATGAATGGGTTACCAACCTGGCATTCAGTGCTCGGATGTCCTCCATGGCAAAGCTCGCATGTAACAGTTTGGACTTGCATTGCATGCATGCTCAAACTATCGATCTTCTTGTTCAGCGCTTCCAACTGGGCAGCTAGGGCAGTGACTTCACTCACTTGATGCAATCCGACTTGCTTCTTTGGCACGTTCCTCTCGGACTGCCATTGACAGCTATTAGCAGCCATATCCTCCAACAGTGTATAAGCTTCCTCGGGGGTCTTCCTCATCACAGTTCCTCCTGACGCTGCATCAATCATAGAACGATTATCAGAAAATAAACCATTATAAAATGTTTGTACCTGCAGCCAGATAGGGAGGCCATGATGTGGGCATCTCCGCAGTAGATCTTTGAAGCGTTCACAAGCCTCATATAGTGTCTCTGGATCACATTGTGCAAAAGTAGTGATGTCATTGCGCATCTTGGCCGTCTTGGATGGTGGAAAGAATTTTGACAAGAACAACCGCGCCATTCCATCCCACGTGGTAATAGATCCTGCAGGCAACGATTGTAACCAGGATTTAGCTTTATCTTTTAAAGAAAAGGGAAACAAACGTAACCTGATGGCGTCGTCAGTAACGCCATTATGCTTGAATGTATCACAAATCTCCAAGAAGTTGGAGATGTGATCATTTGGATCATCTGTAGCAGCTCCCCCAAACTGGACTGAATGTTGGATCATCTGTATGATAGCAGGCTTGATCTCAAAATTATTAGCCTGTATGGTTGGTCTCGTGATACTCGATAGTGATCCATGAAACGCGGGGTGGGCATAGTCCATGAGTGATCTCGCAACTGGTGGTACCGGTATCTCCTCAGTATTAGCCATGTGTGTTCTTGCTTGCCTTAGCCTCCTTTGTCAAGTGCGTTCAATCTCGAGATCAAAAGGCTCAAGTGTAGGCTTGCTACTCCTTAGCATGCACCAAGAGATAACAACCTGTAAAGTCCACACAAGAAACAAACAGTAGAAAAATAGAGAAAAGGAAAAAAATCGAAAAAAAAAAAAATGAATGACTAAACTACAGTCAACTAATCTCGTTTGATATTATTAAAACTAGTCCCCGGCAACGGCGCCAAAAACTTGATCGCTATTATTTTAAACAGTTATTTCTCAGTGTAGCGATTCTACCGCAAGTGCACGGTGTAAAGTTTTAGTATAATGATATAAAAAGTACGGATTGTCGATCCCACGAGGACTAGTAAATAATTACCAAACTCCACTAGTTTAACTATATTTAGCCTACGAAAATTGGTTATAACTAATTAACTAATTTAACTAATTAATTCAATAATAAATCCAAACAAACGATAGAGAATGAGAATGAAATCAATAGAGACAATTATCAAGACTTTCGGTTCATCTATGTAATCCCCCACAATTCATCTATTAGTTAAGAATTAAATTCAAACAATCTAAGGTGACGAGTTTTCCTAATTCACTTGCTATACCTTGGTCCGGCTATAACAAATCTAATACTAACGTAACAATAAGCCACTCTCGTACCCTTATTGAACAATTAATATTGTAAATCGATCTATGAAAACTTCTAGCCTTCGATTACTAGATATCTATAGCTATCACACGTGTATTTGACTTCATCTCTCGATCTCAGTCTGAAATCCACGGCATAAATCACTATATCGAATTCCAATTTTATCTCTCGATCTCAATTGTAATTTATTATCATTCAAGGATGGCCAAACCCTTAAAAGCATGTAGAACAATGATCTATACACTTCGATAATAAGAATCAATAAAAAACAATCAATTTAAATCATGGGTTCATAACATAGGATCCCCTAAATCTTGACAACAAACTTAGCCTAGCAACATATTCAATATCAAATGCAATATCATGTTTTTCAACATCAAAAGCATAAAGAAATTAAATAGAATCAAAAAAAGTTTAGAAATACGTATAAACTAGCGATGTTGAATCGCGTTGTCGATCCGTAGCTCCGTCTCTCGCTTTGTATCATGTACTGTACGTGATCTTCACACCAATATTTACTTACTGCCGTGCTTCTTCACTCAAATTCTACTCTTCAGAATTACGTGAATTCTTATGTATCTCGTTCGTTCCAATCTGTTCACGTACGTCTTAATCTGCTCTCGTCTCTATCTGTTCTTGTTGAAGTGCTCTTCGTACGTCTGTCTCCTCTCGTTGCTTCCCCTCTCTGCTGTTCCGTATCAGATACACTCTCCTCTCCTGAATTTGCTCACGTTTATCCTCCTGAATATTTCTTCTACCAGCTCTCGTACAATTCCCGTCTGTGCGTCTACGTATCTGTTCGTATGAATCTGTGTTGTACGTAAATCTCCTCCCGTCTGAAAGTTTATCTCCCCACTTTTTATTCTGTTCTCACATACGTCTCTTCTCACTGAAGGTTTATATTTCACGTACGTGAGCCCCCAAATCCCGTAAACTCTCCTTTTTTTTTTCTTCTGCACGTCTCACGTTTTAAATCTCCTATGCCGCGTGAATCTCGCTGCTCCCTTATCTTTACGTATCTTTTTCTTGTTGAAGTCTGGCTCCTCCCCCCAATCTCTACGTAAATATCTCCCTTTTAATTGGTTAATCCCTTGGTAAAATATTAGAGAATATTTTATTCCCTACTAATGCTCATATACAATCTTCTCTTCTCTCCCTTCCTTATCATGCATGTGACGTGTAAAATCTTTAATAAAATCGTGTTGCATAAGTGGCGTTAGGGTGCAGCATGTATTCTATCCCGGTGCACGATTTTTCAACTCTTGAAATCCAATTTGAATTCTTGTCACATTTATGCATTTCTCATCATCTTTTAGCATTTGGACCTGGATTCCTGAAATATACAATTATATACCAAAACGCGTAATATTTTCCAGGAATCACTATAAAAACCCCCCCTAATCATATATCAAATTAAGTGTAAAAATCACACTTATCACGGCACCAATAACTTTGGCATGTGGCAATGTGAAGTATTAGATCTCTTATTCCATGAATGATCTAATATAGCCTTGGAGTCCAAGCCCAAGGACATGTCACCTGAGGATTGGAACTATGTCAATAGGCAAGCTTGCGGCACGATCCGGCTCTGCTTATCCAAGGAGCAGAAGTACTTTGTCATGAAAGAGACGTCCGCAACGATTCTCTGGAAGAAGCTGGAGGATAAGTACATGACGAAAAGCATAGAGAACCGGATCTATCTGAAAAAGAAGCTTTTTCGTTTCCAATATAAGAAAGGTACGCCAATGATTGAGCATCTTGATAATTTCAACAAAATTATTGCCGATCTGCAAAATCTGGAGATTGAAGTTCAAGATGAAGATATGGCGTTATTGTTGTTAAATTCCCTGCCCGAATCTTATGATCATTTGACTACGACTTTGTTATACGACAAAGACGATGTCAAATTCATGGATGTTTCCAATGCGTTGGTAAACAATGAATATCGGAGGAAAGACCAGTATGATCATAGAGATACCACGTCTGAAGCACTGATGGTATCCAGAGGGAGAAATAACAACATAAAATCTGTCAATGGACGAGGCAGATCCAGATCGAAGTCCAGAGGATAATCAACACGGAGACGTCCTGCAAAGGATGAATGTGCCTATTGTCATCAGAAAGGGCACTGGAAGAAGGATTGTCCTAACAATGATAAGTCAAATGCGAATGTGGCACAACAAAATTCTAACAATGAAGATGATTCGACATTCTCGATTTCGTAATCTTCATTCAATTCATCTGATAGATGGATTCTGGATTCTGGTTGTTCTTATCATATGTGCCCACATCGCCAGTGGTTCTCAGACTTTGAAGAAATCAATAGTGGGGTTGTCCTTATGGGCAACGATAATGCCTGTCAGACAAAAGGCATCGGTACAGTCCGCTTGAAGATGCACGACGGTACGATCAAACAACTTACAGAGGTGAGATATGTTACTGATCTGAAGAAGAATCTGATCTCACTTGGAGTCCTCGAGTCCAATGGATACAAGATAACCATGGAGGGCGGAATTCTAAAAGTTGTACGAGGTGCACTCATAGCGATGAAAGGTACTCGAGAAAGAAATCTATATTTTCTGGATGGTCACACATTTTCTGGGAGAGCTGCAGTCTCCACTAGCACCGGAGAAGATTCACCTGATACCTCACGACTCTGGCTTATGCGCTTAGGACATGCCGGTGAGAAGGCTTTGCAGAATTTAGTGAATCGAGGTGTTCTGAAAGGTGCCAAAAGTGTGAAACTTGACTTCTGTGAACATTGTGTCTTGGACAAGCAGACTCGTGTCAAGTTTGGTACATCTATCCATCGTACCAAAGGGATACTGGACTATGTGCACAACAACGTTTGGGGACCTTCTCAGAACGCTTCATTGGGAGGTAAACGTTGGTTGTTACTTTTATAGATGATTTCTCGAGATATGTCTGGGTGTATACTATGAATCATAAGGATGAAGTTCTGGATATCTTCCTCAACTGTAAGAAGATGATTGAAACCCAGACCGGAAGAAAGATAAGAGGCTCAGATCTGATAATGGTGGAGAATACAAGTCAGACCCATTTCAGAATACCTGCCAGAAAGAAGGGATAGTCAGACATTTCACCGTACCAGGCACGCCACAGCAAAATGGTGTAGCAGAACGGATGAATCGTACTCTGATTGATAAAGTCCGTTGCATGTTATCCCAATCTGGACTGAACAAGGCATTCTGGGCTGAAGCCATGTCATACGCCTCTAATATCATCAACAGGCTACCAACATCTGCACTAGACGGAAAAACTCCAAAGGAGGTATGGTCTGCACGACCCGTTTCTGATTATGATTCTCTGCATATAATTGGGTGTATCGCATACTTTCACGTCAGAAAATCAAAGTTGGAACCTAGAGCCGAGAAAGCTGTTTTCATGGGCTTTAGTGAAGGAGTTAAAGCATTCCGTCTATGAAACCCCGAGTCAAAGAAGATTGTCTTGAGCCGAGACGTTACCTTTGACGAATCCGTAATGCTTAAACAGAAAGAGTCAGAGATAGAGAACCAAGATCCGAGTTCTCAGTTGCAGGTGGAGTTCGAGATTCCCACAACTCCAGACCAACCTGTTCAGATTGATGATCATCCTGAAGAAGACTCTTACGATCAGATTGATGACTCTGTTCAAACGGAGGTACCCGATTCAGCATCAGTACCTGATTCTATTACTACCAGTAAACCAAAGAGAATTATCCGGAAACCTGCTCGATTTACTGATATGGTAGCGTTCGCTCTTCCAATTGATCAAGATGGTATTCTGTACAACTACAAAGAAGCTATTTATAGTACAGAAAAAGCCATGTGGAAGACGGCGATGGATTAAGAAATGAAATCGCTTTATCAGAATAAAACATAGAAGCTGGTTCAACTTCCTAAAGGAAAGAAAACGATTGGATGTAAGTGGGTCTTTGCAAAGAAAGAAGATGCATCAGGCAAAGACAGTATCAGATACAAAGCTAGACTAGTAGCAAAAGGCTACGCACAGAAGGAAGGAATAGACTATGATGAGATTTTCTCACCTGTTGTAAAGCATTCGTCTATTCGACTCTTACTAGCTTTGGTTGCACAGTTTGACCTCGAGCTAGCCCAGGTTGATGTCAAAACGGCATTCCTTCATGGAACTTTGGACGATGAGATCTATATGGCTCAACCTGATGGATTCAAAGTTCCAGGTCACGAAAATTGGGCTTGTAAGCTCGACAAATCACTCTATGGTCTCAAACAGTCACCAAGACAGTGGTGCAAACGATTTGACGGCTTTATGAAGAATCAGAGGTACGCACGCAATCATTTTGATCATTGTGTATACCTGAAGAAACTACAAGATGGTACATTTATCTATCTGCTCTTATATGTTGATGATATGATGATCGCATCTAAAAGCAAGATAGAAATTGATAAACTAAAGGCTCAGCTCAGCTCAGAATTTGAGATGAAAGATCTTAGAGAGGCCAAGAAGATTCTTGGAACGGAGATCAAGAGAGACAGAACAAAGGGCGCAGTCTGTCTGACACAGTCTCAGTATTTGAAGAATGTACTCCTGAGATTTGGTATACATGGAAATACCAAACCTGTAAGTACTTCTTTAGCTCCGCATTTCAAATTGAGTGCATCAATGTCTCCTACTACAGATGCCGAGATGAGACAAATGAATAGCATTCCTTATGCAAATGATGTCGGAGCTCTGATGTATGTGATGGTGTGCACAAGACCTGATATTTCTCATGCAGTTAGCATGGTGAGCCGATACATGCACAACCCTGGTAAAGAACACTGGCATGCAATAAAGTGGATTCTACGATATATTCAGGTACTGTGGATGTTGGTCTGAAATTTCAGAAAGACGAGATCAGTCGTCTAGTTGGATATGTCGATTCTGATTATGCTGGTGATCTTGATAAGTGTCGATCAACTACTGGTTATGTATTTACCATGGCAGGAGGACCAGTGAGTTGGAGATCCACGCTACAGTCTACAGTTGCTTTGTCTACTACAGAGGCAGAGTACATGGCGATCACAGAAGCATTCAAGGAAGGCATCTGGTTGCATAATTTGGTGAAAGACTTGGGCATCAGGCAGAAAAATACAGAGATTTTCTGCGACAGTCGAAGTGCCATATGTCTGGCAAAGAACCAAGTACATCACAGTCGCACCAAACACATCGATGTTCGCTACCACTTTGTTCGGGAAATAGTAGAAGAGGGAGATATTCTACTCAGAAAAATCGAAACTGCAGATAATCCTGCAGACATGTTAACAAAGGTGGTGACAGGGATCAAGTTTCAACACTGCTTGAACCTGATCAACATCTCTCGAGTATCCAACGCCTAAGGGCGAACTGAAGGATGCAACACATATTGTTGGAAATCGCCAAGGTGGAGATTGTTGAAGAATGGTTCAAAGTTGGTGACTCATTCTCATGCAAAGTCAAAAATCAGATTTCAAAAGTTGGATTTGCTTTTGAAATTGCAGATTGCACAATCCATCATTTCACACTAAGGATTGCACCTATAAATAGGTGCTTCATTTTTGTGGTTTAAGATATCCCTTCATTCTGAATTCTCTCTAATATATTAAGCATTCAAGCTTGTATATCTGATTCTGTGAGTTGTGAGGTGATCCGGGAGAATTTGTAATTCTCAATCTGAAATTTCAATATATTGTGTTTGCTTCCCGTGGACGTAGGCAATTGCCGAAGCACGTAAATATTCGTGTTCTTGTGTGTGTATGATTTTTTGCACTTTATTTTGGGTATTCTGGCGCAACAGGTTGCACCCATTCGAAAATCCTTGCAATTAATTCTCCTACTGGTGGCGAGGTAGTCTATGGGGTTGGGCACCAAAATGCTGGAGGAATTGGCAGAACATTATATGGGAAGGTATTTTGACAGCTTATGCCTTTTTCTTGGGTAGTCATAGATGTGCTTTACTTTTCTCGTGCATTTCTCATGCTTGATCAGATACTTCCACTACTACAGTTAGCTAATTCTCTTATCTGATTATTCATGGTTTGCTGGTGCATATGGATCTTCACGAAAAACTGTCTTTTGCCTTGTTTTCATGAAAAAACATATATAGTTGTGTGGTGAACTTGTTCAGGGAGGAAGAGTAAGATGCTCATCAAATCAAACTTATGGGAATGGAGTTGAACATGGAAACGAGGTGGGTTGCCTTGTGGGAATGTCAACCTGTTACCCTTTGTGAAGATTTCAATGGAACTGCTTGTTTGAATTCGAAATCTTTTTCGGTCCTTAACATTGGGGTTACTGTAGTTTCACTGGCTAGTCAATCTACATCGATTTGTGCTAAAAGAAAATTTTGACACACTCGTTAATTTAAACATTTGCCTTGCTATTAAGTTCACTCGAGTCTTCACCGATCTGTTGCTCGTCTCCTGCAGGTACATAAAGCTACAGAAATATCTGACTTTAGCTCGGCTATATCTATATAAGGAGCCGCACTGCTTGCAGCCATCATTTTGTGGTTTTTTGTAGGAGTGGAAGAGAAGAAGGGTATGAAGCTATACTTGCATTAAGCTTGTTCTTTCAAGTTTGGCTGCTGTCTGAACTCTAATGCGGGTTCATTTATGTAAACCCGATGTCTTCTATAATCACTTTTAAATTGATTTTCCAAGGTGTATTTGTACTTTATGATGATCATTATGTGGTAGCAGATCTTGTAAATGAAACAAAAACAAAAATTTATTGTAAAATACTTGAATGAAATTGAGATTTCAATTGTATAAATCCTGCATCTTGCTGCATCTTGCTGCTTTAGATTGAATCAGAAGTTTGATTATTAGGCAAATGTTTTCATGGGTTTGGTGTATATACTTGCTAATCTCATAGTTGGTGAACAAACCAGTTGCTTTCAAGAACGTTTTTAGCGTTTACATGTTTCGGAAACAATGCTCAACAAAATTAGAGCTGTCAAAATGGGTTGGGCCGATTGCCATGATTTTCCAGCGAGCCCGTTTGGATAGACTGGTGCCCCTTGATTGGATAATTAATTTATAGTAAAATTTAGATTAATTAATAATCTATTTAATAATTTTAATTCATTAAATTATAGTAAAATAATTTTGTTTATTTTTTTGGTAGGTTGGCCTGCTTAACCCGTGACGTGCCTCGGGTTGGTGGTTTTCCAACCCGCTTATAGACGGGCTCAACCGATTTGGGTCGGGCTGTCCCGTTACGACCTCTCAAAACAACATGAACCTAATGCTTCAACCGACAACCTCAATAATGTTCTCGATCTTTGATTGCTGAATCAAAAGGGAAACACCATCGCATCACAATCATCAACAAGTTATTTCTCACTTCTTCAAAAAAAACAAACCAAAATTCATTTACTTCTTCCCAATAAAACAACACCAAACCACAACGTAGATATATGAAACCAAATATGCATATTAATATGTGCATTTGCTTATTTTGATTATTCATGCATCATAAAACCACACAACTCCACAATCATACATTCATATTGGATCTCCAATGACAAAATCCGACTCGAAAACAAGAGAACTTAGCATAAAATATAACCTTGGAAGAAAGGCATCACCTTCCCTTTGCCTATATGACTTGCCTTTGTTTTTTTTGTAGACTTCCTCTCCTCAATTACATGAGGGATGAAGTGAAGTTTACACATAATGGATCACTTGTGTATATGATTCATCATTCTTTAAACATTGTTTCTTCTTCTTTTTCTTCATCTTCAAGTTTCTTAAGTTAGTTTGAGCTTCTTCTTATGTTGAGATGGCTATGTTTTACTCCCAAGTCGGATTATTATATACAAAACATTCTTCAAGATAAAGTGGTTCTTTCTTAATATATCTTCTTAAAAGAATTGCCCACTACTTTAGTCACATAATATATAATTAGTCAATGCTTATCCACTTCTAGGAATACTTTGCTTCCTCAATTAGAATGAGCGAAAAAGTAGCGCATAATATAATTTAAACTTAATAATATATAGTGGCCCCATGAAGATGCTGGAAGCCAATAATAAGACTGGTTAACTGGACTCTTCTTCGAATTCGAAGAAACTCAACCGTGATGCCCGCGACGCCTAAGCCGTTGCCTTCCATTTTTTAATATTTTTGGCCTCTTACCACAATTCTTGTGTCCGCGTATGATTAATATCTCTTTCGATATAACATAAAACATACCTTCTGAGTCATAATTGTACTTTTTTTATAGGGGGGCTAAAGTTTTTTCGCATACCGCGGGACTCAAACGAGTCTTTCCAAAGGGGGTGTGAGCTTTTACCAAACGGGCAAGGTCGGAAGCTCCATAATTGTTCTTCTAATTTAGAAATTTAGGTAAACCTAATCACATCCTAATGACCTAGAATACATTCATGATTTGTCGCACTACAAATCTTAAATGTATTAAAAGGTGGAACTGAAAGAAGGTAATATTGTAGTTAATTAGGTGTGTCCCCGAGCATCTCTATTTCTTGACAGCTCGTTTTTAAATTATTCTAATGAAGAATTTTAGAGCACTTAACCTTCAATTTAGTGGGGAATAACATTATCCCACTTAAAAGAAAACCATTAAAATGTTTCTGACAAGTTATTCCCCTACGCAAAAAAGTTGTACCGCCAACTCACTCCGGGGAACCCGAATATTTCGAAAAATACTTTATTAGAAATACAAAATGATAGGTCGACCACGTCCTAGAATGCATGATTTGAGAAGGCCTGGTTTGACTCTGATGGTTTACACTATCCAGCTCGCTGTTTGTGGATGGGGTTGACCAATTTTTGACCGATGTGTTGGTTAGTTTGTGTGTTCTACGCTTGTTGTCGCATTGTGTGAGCAGCTTCTATATGCTTATTTTTTTTATATTTGTTTTTTAGGGTAATCTCATTTTGTTATTTTCTCTGTGGTCATTCGGGTTTCGTTTAATATAATACATGTTATGTTAAAAAAAATACAAAATGATAAATAGTTAAATTTTATTAGAGCTTGCAAAATCAACACAATAACCAATTTCGTAGCCACCAAAAGCACGCTTAATCTTCCATGATACTTGGGACATGTCTATAGTTTTAAAAACCGGACCGGGTCGACGGTTGAACCGAAAAAAATTGGCCTGATTCTTTTAATTAATCGGTTATTAATTGACACATAAAAAACTCAAATAAACTCATGGTCTTTTGTTCAAACTAATGATTCAATTGTTAAAGACATGCTGTATTATTTCATACTACAAAATTTGTTGTAAATAATACTAATAAACAATTAAAATAATGATATATTTATATTATTACAAATCAGATATATATTATAAGTATATTTTAATTTGTAGTCCTTGCACAATTTTAATCTAGGTTTTTGTGTAGCACAAAAAAGTACATTGTATTCTTGTGTACATTGTCGTGTTCTTTAGTATGTCTGCATTCAATTATATAAACTAAATATCTCAAACATAATAAATAATTGTAATATTTTTTTTTTGTATTTTCAGTGCATGCTTTGCTAATGAATTTTTAAGATTGATAATAATTAGAGATATCATAACTATTTTCTTATACAATAAAATATTTAATTTTGTATGATAGGAATTGATCTATTGGTTCAAGCATCAGTTAACTGGTTGAACCAATAATCTGGTGACCCGTTGCTTTCAACGAGTCAAATGACTGGGTTGGGTTTGTTGAATAAATACAGCAGTATCATCTTGACAAAAAATGGAAAACATCCCTCAAAGTAATTACGCCTTCGACTCGTCGGCTGGACGCCTCAACTATGATGACACGACGTGTATCTGAATAATAGCAAAGAAAAATATGGTCAAACAGGGAATTCATTGCTTTTTTTTAGGAACTTAAGCTTGAAATTTAAAGAGGTAAAAGACACAAAGATACCGACCTGGTTCGGACAGAAGTTCCATTACCCTGTACAAGGAATCAAACCTAGTACATGTTTGTAGGAGATCTCTACGCACATCAACAGCAATTTC
Source organism: Haberlea rhodopensis (assembly GCA_907163345.1). Classification (NCBI taxonomy): domain Eukaryota; kingdom Viridiplantae; phylum Streptophyta; class Magnoliopsida; order Lamiales; family Gesneriaceae; genus Haberlea; species Haberlea rhodopensis. The sequence continues at coordinate 1,992,978 of CAJQUN010000009.1, forward strand.
TATTGCCTATCCAATAGATAATTCAACCGATTAGCAATCGAGCGAGGACGAAAGGGTTGTCGAAAACTATGGATTGTGGAGTAATGATTTTTATCAAGCAGCATGGAAAATGTATGGTTAAGATGATTGATCACCAAACTTAATATCTTTTAAAGGAACACATGGATCAAGAAAAGAAAGTCTTAAGTTAGAACTCACTTGAGATATCGTCATATGATTAAGTTGAATATGTCTGTACATGTTATCCTTTGCTAAGGAGATAATATCACTGCATAAACAGTTTATTAAAATTACAAGGAACCAAATTATGGAGAATTAAAGAGAAAATGTTTGAAATCCAATTCAAGAACGTATTAATTACCTTCTAGAGTACATATCTACAAGGTTGCCCCCATCATCAACTATGGGTACAGAACTTATTTGAGCTGCGATAACACAATAATAAATAAGAAAGAAACACGTCATCATGTTAGCAATCCACTACATTCAGTAATAAAAATACATGTTTCCTGTATATTTTACTCACAGGTCAGAAAGTATGCAGGAGAAAAAACACTAATTGTTCTGAGGCAGTTACAGTATCAGAAATTATGTGGGTACTGATATATTGAAAGTGACAATCAGATCGCATATCCATAGTGAAAAAGGTTGAAGCATGACTTAAGTGCAGTCGAGACTCTCATTTGTGCTGAATGCAAAAAAATAAAGTCAATTTTCACCTTCTAGTAACAAAGTAAGAGCAGCATTAAGAGAATCACTGAGGTGCAGAGTCAACAATGGACGAACCATTGTTCTCCGAAATTCTTTTGCCCATGAACCTAATGGGAGGTAACCAACAGGTTGCTGTAAAAGAGTCAGATATCCAAGATGGTGCTTCAAATGCCTGCACATATCTAGAATTTCAAAATCACAGTAGTAGTCAAAATGTAAGCATCTGTTAAGGCAAAAAAATTAGCAAAAGAATAGAATTTTGAATAACTTCCCGGTACATACGTTTTAAAACTCCAGAGAGGCACACTATATGTAACAAACGAGGGCACAATCCATTTACTGAATGAACAACTGGAATGGCAGAAATGTTATTCTGTAGAATTCTTGAAGCAACATCAGCTAAAGACTCATCAGGACCAACCTGTAGGTTGCAAAATAAGGAGGGAATACAAAGCAAATATGAAGTACCCACATGAAACTTCAATCGAAAGAACATTTACATGGATTACAGACATTCTTTCACGGGGCACCGAAGTCCTGAGTACATCTCTGTGGTGTTGAAGTTTCCAGCCTTTCCAAGAAGATACCGTTTGTCTTCCAAGATCTTCATTGTCAAAAATTGCACGATTACTGTGAAGCTGCAGGAGTTGAGGAGGATAATCTTTCATGAAGAAAGATGTTAAAAATAGTGTTCGACATTGCAAAATATGTATAAAACACCAAATAGCACAACTAGTGGCGAAAAGCTAGTTATACGTACAAGGCTTCTGCTAGCTAGGATGCGTCAGGTATAAAGAACATGGGGGATCAGCAGCATCCGCCCTAGTCCATGAAAGGACTAGATGGACAATGCTAGGAAGGTAAAACACCCAAGGCACATTAGAAGATTCAAGAATTTTAACTAGGAGAACCAAAAAACCTTTCCACTGATCTGAGGTTAAAATTTGAGAAAAAAATCATGTACTATCTCTAAAATTCTGAGTAAAACAATGTCCATTCAGATCTTGTAAATAGAAAGAAAAATACGTCAGCAAAGATTCAAAGCACAATGCAACAAAATATCAAGTTTCGTGACAAAAATGAAAAGATTGAACAAAACACTAAATAGAGGATAGTTGTATGTATGAAACTCCAACATGCAGGACTGGAATGAAGTCTCCCATCACTGGGATGCGTATTTATACACAATATATTCCATTCCATGCTAAAACTGCAAAGTCCAAGACAAAATAAAATCTGATGGATAATATAAAGTGAGATTCCATTAACTTTGAAGTTCATTTTTTTCATGATTCATAATGTTGGTATGCCTGGATGATATAGATGTCAATCACCCCACCTCTTAACTTCCCTCCATGATCCATCAAGAGTGACTAAAAGAAGAAAATATTGCAGAATAAAAAATGCTCTAGTTTATGACCAGATGAATGAGCCGCTGGGAGCTCATATGGGAGTTGGATTGCCTGCCCTCACAATGGACGAATATTTCCAACATCATAGCGACCAAGACATACTACTATTTATAGACAATATATTACGATTTTCCAAGAAGGTTCCGTATGAAATGGGAAAAGGGGACTCGAAGCAATGCATGCTTCTGTTTTTGTCCAGCAGTTCATAAGCAAAAAATCGCAATTTTCAACACAGAGAAGTATGACAGATGTGAATACTTAAGATCTACACTGAAATTTTGATCCTATGTCTTCCATTGTAATTCTCAAGTTAACATTTAAGGGAATATCTTAGCAACTAGTTGTAAAATCTACCTGAAGTAAGATTAAAATAAAATCTGAAGCGGTTAACATTCCAGCCATCTGCCTGTTGTATTCATCCCACAAAGGCACAACTCTGAGCCCCTAAAATAATTTGATTAACAAATGCGTAAAAATTTGTGAAGCCTGTAACATAAATATGGGTAAACAAAAATTTAAATGTGATAACAAGGCCAACACATTAAAAATAACAACATTTACGGTCTTTCTACAACATTAGGCCATCCAAGAAATTGGTAATTTTGTTTCACCTAGTGATCAAGAAACCCCTCTAACAGACATGGAACAAGAGAATGAGAGAGATGAAAAGAGAGAACGGGCATGATCCTCTTAAGGTATATCTGACAATGTGGTATACAAAAAAGTAGCTAGTTTAAGAAAAACAACTATTTTTCCAAAAAATTAGGCAAGATCATAATGCCAAATGAAATGAAATGTACTGAAAGTTTACTATGCACGGCCCAATTATATGGTTTTCAAGAGTTTTAACGAATTAAGCGTGCCATTTTATAGTTAAACTAGTTTTTTTGTGGATAAGGCATGAAAATATCATGCAGGTGTCTTCAGATTTCAGAAAGATAGCATATTCCACATAAATTCTCCAAGAGCCAGTACCTCGTCATACATAACATGGAAGGCTTGTTCCACATCTACTTCAACATCCAATATAAGGACCTAGACTTTAAAGAATTGTTACGAAATTGAAACTGTCATAAAGAAAAATCATAAAAAGCATAACAAAAGTCAAAGCAATTCAGGATAAAGAAAAAACACTCAGGAGAAAGAAAAGGCCGAAGGCACTCGAACCTTGCCTGAATTTGGGATTAGCTCATATACTGCAACAGATAACAAATGCATGGATAGAACTTGCCGAAGAATATCCATATCAGCATCTGATAATTGCGGAGCAGGTCCATCACAAAGACTGCCAGAGGATGAACCCTGGTTGGCCGTTGAGAATAGTGCACAAACTTTTAGTCTTTCAACCAAATCAACAAAATGATATGGGATGCATAAAATTTAAAAGACCGACCACAGAGAGCATTGCTCTATCATTTGATCCACTTGTACTTGGCTGAAAAGCTTCAGCGGTAAAGTCTGGAGACATGAGGTCTATGCCATTAACAAGAACTATGTTGTTCATCGTTCCATACTCATCGACATCACATATTTGCTGCTGATCAACTTGCCATGCGCCATCAACCAAAAATTTATACTGCATTGACATGGTAAGAACCAGAACATATACATTCCTTAATAAATCGTAGAAAAAAACTGAGTTTCCAGCTTTAAAGCAACTATAAATTCACTGCATGCCATAAAAAAATGCAGAATGACCAAGTAAATCAAGAAAAATATAACTTTGGAAATTCCAAGTGAATTTATTTATATCTAAAGACAGCAGAACAAAAACCAAGACGATTAGTTTTAGTGCCATGTTGTTACGCACATTGCAAAAAACAAACAATTAAAAAAATTATACACACTTAATCACTGCCTTCAATAGATAGTCATCCCATAAACATCATTGTCATGTTAGACATAAACTAAGTTCAGCTTCTCCGTCGAGTGAAATTGCCCACAAAAGTCTCTCCAGAGCCCACACGACACCAAGAGGAAGCAGTTGGCTTAACCAATGTCCCCGGCATTACAACAAATCTAAATCCTAATTATCGCTAGCAAATACTTACATACCTGATAACAACCAGGTGGAAGATTAATAATTCTATGGAAAACAGCGGTAGAACCCTCAATTGGAATCATTGGTATCCTTTCGCTCCACCTGTAAGCACACCAAAAAACATCGTTCCATACACAATCTAAAAGAGCTTCGATCAAATCACGTCAAAAGGATTAAAATTTATGTTCGGTCCAAAATGTATAAAAGTTCCTTCCCCCATCCAGCAATTGAATTTCTGGAGTTAGCTCTCTCCACACACCGGAATACAAACATGACACTCAAGCTCAGTGAAAATTTTATTAGCAAGAAAACAAAGGAATATCACGAATACCCATTAAAGGAGCCAGAGAGAAAGACTTCATGACCACCATAACGCCATGTGAAGGGGGTTTGCACCATCCTCGTGTCGCAACTGCAACTCCCCACCAGAACACAAAATATTTGTACCCAACAATTACCAACTACTGAATCATCAAAATTTATTATGTTATTATATTATAACAATTGTACAGCAATAGTAAAGCTGTAGTCCGAAAATCAGACAAACCCAATGTGAAATCCGCCGGCTTAAACAAAATAATTAAGGTAACTCACCTTCAAATCGATTAATTAAACAAAAATTGTACGAAACAAATTGTTTAATGAAAGCCTCCTCGAATTTTCCGGGAGTGTGTTTGTGCTTTTTACATTAGAAAATTCAGAGCGAAAACGAAACGGGATTATTTAACATAGATGTCAGTGTCGGGAAGAAAAAAGTGGAGATTAATGAAACTGTTGATACTGATGTAATGAAATTACGAACGGTTCATTTCTTCAATGACAACGACAGCAAGAATATATTAAAATGAAAACAATAAACAAATCAATTTATATATTTAAACCGAAAATAACATTTTAGGAATAACAATAATTACATGTCTACTAATATTATAAATTACATATCTAGTTTGAACAATAATATAATATTATATAAATTTATACAGTCCGTCTAGTTTATAAGATATATAACAAAAATTAAAACTATATCTTTATGATTTGACATAAAAATAAAATGTATGGCGTTATTTTTTTATAAAAGCTAAAACATGTAACAAAAATTAAAACTATATCTTTATGATTTGACATAAAAATAAAATATATGGCGTTATTTTTTTATAAAAGCTAAAACATGGAGTTTTAAAACATGGAAATTGCTTATTGTCCATGCAAGGAGCTTTAATCAAACGTATGATCTAAATAAATATAAATAAATAAGTGAAATGTAAAGTATTAGGGAAATGTATAGATGTTAGAAGATGTGCAATTTTATTTCCTTATATATGATAGCGGAAAGCCCGGTACTAAACGACATATGGACATAAGAGACTGCAACACATTGATGTTAATGGATCAAGCTTATTATGTCATAGAAAGTGATGGGCATTTCATCTACGAGCACACCGAGAATAAGTTGTGTAATTTCAAACAAAAGAATTTGGTAATGCAGCCGGATGTCTTAAACGATTGTGTTTAAAGCCCGATTTTAGCAGTTTTATTGATGCTGCCCATGAGTATTATCCTAGGGACATCCAGCCATTCATTTGGTATTAACGTGGAATATATTGATGCTAATATTATTCGTAAAGACAACATCAACTAAACCAATTTTAGCATAGCTGAATAAATCTGGCAGAAGAAAAAGTTCGATTTACAACCGATTGATATAAACAACTATATATAGTCCTTTATTTAACAGAGCACACATATTGTGTTTGGATAATAGATGTCATTTCCATATAAGTCTGCAATATATGTTTGTTTTGAATTTTTTTAATAATTCATATTAAATAGTAAAAATAAAACATAGTTTTTTAATTTTATAACCTAATCAGTAATTAGATGAGCAAATTAAATAAAAGATATGTTATCTTCTGACACATAATTCCAGAGCATTCTCATCCGAAAAAATAAAGAAAAAGTTGGTTCGGTTTTCTTAAAAAACAAATAGACAAAGCATAAAAAGATCACAAATACTCTGTTATAATAAAATGCTCGAAACAGTAAAAACTTACAACAAACAGTTTAAATAAACTGGGCAGAAACTTTGTTGTTGGACGAGGCCACAGTAAACCGTGTGCCCGTAAACTCTAAATTGCCCGCCTACAACTTCTGGCCTCCTGGACAAGAGAGTTCCAAGGTACAACGTCCCAAACACCTCTGTATGGGTTGAAGCAGAAACCCAGACATACTCACTCGAACACTAAGAAGTGTGTAGTACTCTCAAGAAGATGATATGATATGCAAATGCAAATTCGGGATGAGATAAAGAATGAGGCTGGAGCAGCTTATATAGCTGCAACAGCAGGCCTACCAAAGGCCACAACTTAAATGACAACGCATAGTGGGTTAGATGAATAGTCTCAACACTTAAATCATATTCATTTCGGATTTAAGTCTCACACTTAAATCTGACATCAATTATGCAGGTAGGTAAAAAGTCTCAAACTTAATACTCAGCAGAATATGAAAAGTCAGGCATATGAAAAGTCATTTCAGAAATCCGAGTAGTAAAAAGATAGGACTGCCTTCGCGGCAGCGACACGCGCGGCGAGGCGCGGCGAGTCGAGTCGAGTCGAGTCGAGACGAGCCGAGCCGAGCGGACGGACGGACGGCGCGCGAGGGGCACCCATCTTTTCTACTTAACTACACTCTAATGATTTGTATCTCAATATAAACAAACCATAAGTGCCTCAATTACTCAATGTGGGATTTCTTTAGCCTAATTGCCTTTCATAATTAACTTACCATAATTTTATTCTCATTAACAAAATTAATAATAATATTGGGCTTTTAATGATTAAAACCCAATAATCAATAATCATAATCCTAACAATCCCCCACATGAATGCAATATGGCGAAAAAATTACACAATGCACCTAGATGAAGATTTGAGAGTACTTTGAGAATCCACTGCATCAGGATAGGTGGTGATTAACCTTGAACCTTCCTTAGTAAAGTATCATCGGATATACTTGTCAACCAGTGGACGCGATGCCTTGAACTGTTCGACGTTTTATGTATAACAAGACAACAATACTCACACAGCTTCATTTCCACACTATTATTGGTTCTTTCGTTGTTGTCCATTTTGGCCCTGGACTGCCTTGGATGTTTCATCGAATGCTCTAGAGATTTAGCCATCAGGTCATCTCATAGAAGCGGCCCCTTCACATTCAACATAGGTGATTTCTCCTAAAGAGTATCCTGTAATACCCCACTTTATCATCTCGAGATAGAAGAATCTTTAAGAGCATGAGCTCAGCCTTCCCAAAGTACAGGTCTATCACTCTTTCATCACAGGAATAGGTAAGGAACTCAATTTCCCGAGTGCTTTGTTCGATCCCCCCCCACAATTCGGTTTTCCCATTGAACCTGCAAATTGGATTTTACAATTCAGGTTGGGTTGCCATCATGGTTGGAAATCAATTTCATGGGCTTCAACCCCATTCCCATCGATGAAATCTCTACTCGGTCTCTTGTCAGACCTTTCGTAAATGGGTCAGCAATGTTTTCTTTAGACTTCACATAATCTAAAGAAATGACACCGGTTTTTAGTAAATTTCTCACGGATTTATGTCTCCGACGAATGTGTCGTGATTTCCCATTATACACATTGTTATGTGCTCTTCCCATAGCTGACTGACTATCACAGTGCAAACTAATGGGTGGCATTGGTTTTGACCACATTGGAATATCCTCCAAGAAACTCCGAAGCCAATCAGCTTCTTCTGCCGCAAGATCTAAAGCTATGAACTCAGATTCCATAGTTGATCTAGCAATGCATGTCTGTTTGCATGATTTCCATGAAATAGCAGCACCGCCAATTATAAATATATATCCACTCGTAGATTTTATATTTTTGGAGTCCGATATCCAATTCGCATCTGAATACCCTTCAATTACTGCTGGGTATCTCGTATAATGTAGTCTGTAGTTAGAAGTATATCTTAGATATCTAAGAACTCGAACTACTGCCTTCCAGTGCTCATAACTGGGATTACTCGTATATCTGCTCAATGTATTGACAGAATTAGCTATATCAGGTCTAGTGCAATCCATGAGGTACATTAGACTGCCTATGACTCTAGAGTACTCAAGTTGTTGCACACCTTCTCCGCGATTCTTGCAAAGATTTGACACCACTTCCATAGGTGTTCTAGCGATGGTATTATTTCCCTTGTCAAACTTGTCAAGTATCTTCTTGACATAATGACCCTGGGAGAGAAAATATCCATCTGCATGTTTGGTGATCTTCATTCCAAGAATCACATCTGCAAGACCTAGGTCTTTCATCTCAAAATTTCGTGACAACATTTTCTTGGTAATTTTGATGTTATCGTTATTACCAACAATTATCATGTCATCTACGTATAGACATACTATTACATAGTTTGTATTGTCTCCTTTCACGTAGACACACTTATCGCATTGGTTTGTTTTAAACCCATTTGAAAGCATGACGCTATCAAATTTTTCGTGCCATTGTTTAGGTGCTTGTTTTAATCCATACAAGGATTTCACAAGTTTACATACCTTCGTTTCTTTACCTGGAACTACAAACCCTTCAGGTTGTTCCATGTAAACCTCCTCTTCTAACTCTCCATTTAGAAAAGCCGTTTTAACATCCATTTGATGGATCTCTAAGTTATATAATGCAGCAAATGCAATTATTAACCTTATAGACGTTTTCCGGGATACAGGAGCGTATGTGTCAAAATAATCAACACCTTCAGTTTGTCTGTAGCCTTTTTACTACAAGTCTAGCCTTGTACTTATCTACAGTACCATCAGCTTTCATCTTCCTCTTGAAGATCCACTTGTGGCCTAGTGGTTTACAACCTGCAGGAAGATCCACTAGTTCCCAAGTATGATTATGTAAGATAGATTCTATCTCACTGTTCACCGCTTCTTTCCAAAGATCAGAGTCTTGTGAAGACATTGCTTCTTTGAAAGTAGTCGGATCTTTTTCCAACAGATATGTTAGAAAATCCGAGCCAAAAGATTTCTCTTTTCTCGCTCTTTTGCTTCGTCTAGGCGATTCAACATTCTCTTGAGATTCTCTATCCCCCACATTTCTCTCAACATTGGTTTCAGGCATTGTCGGAGTTTTGTGGGGAAAGATTTCCTCAAAGCACGAAGCATCCCTAGCCTCAATGATAGTATTTACATGCATTTTGCATTATCTGATTTATGCACTAGAAAACGATAGGCACTACTATCTTGCGCATATCCGATAAATACACAATCTACTGTCTTAGGTCCTATCCTAGTCCGTTTAGGAGGAGGAATTGGTACCTTTGCTAGACAACCCCAAACCCTTAAAAACTTGTAACTAGGTGCACGACATTTCCACAATTCATAAGGCGTTTTATCCAACTTTTTATGTGGTACTCTGTTTAGCACATAGTTGGCGGAAAGCAGAGCTTCTCCCCACAAATTCCTAGGTAAGTCGGAACTTATAAGCATTGCATTCATCATTTCCTTAAGCGTTCTATTCTTCCTTTCAGCAATACCATTTTGCTCGGGAGAATAAGGCGCAGTGGTTTGATGAATAATACCACTCTCAGCACATATTTGTGCAAATGGTGACTCATATTCACCGTCTCGATCACTTCGAAGAATTTTAATCTTTTTATCAAGTTGATTCTCAACTTCATTCTTATAGTGAATGAATATATCAATTGCTTCGTCTTTACTTCTCATTAAGTAGACATAACAATATCTTGTACAATCATCGATAAATGTTATGAAATAATTTTTACCGCCTCTAGATTGTACATACTTTAGATCGCATACATCCGTATGAATCAAGTTTAACGGTTCGGTGCTTCGCTCAATTGAGTAGAATGATGACTTGGTTAATTTGGCCTCTACACAAGTCTCACACTTGTGTTTATGATTGATGTTAAATTTAGGCAATAGATTAAGAGACATTAGCCTTTGTAAGGACTTATAATTCACATGTCCTAATCTACCATGCCACAAATGTAAGGACTCACAAGAATAATCAAACTTTAAAGTTTTATTAGCCACATTGGCAACAGTCATTACATTATTTTTGCTTGTGCCAGCCTCATATGCTGCATTAACATCAACATCAACCTCTACATCAGACTTAACCTTAGGAGCTAAAGTCATTACACTCATTTTGAAGAGGTTATTGGCCAAGTAGCCTTTGCCTACAAACATACCACCCTTGGTCAGAATAACTTTGTCGGACTCAAACACGAGCCGAAAGCCTTTCTTGTTCAGCACTGCTCCGGAGATGAGATTCTTTCGGATCTCTGGCACGTGGAGCACCTCGGTAAGAGTCAACTCTTTTCCGAAAGTCATTTTTAGCACAACCGTCCCTTTGCCTTCAACTTTTGAGACTGCTGAATTTCCCATGTAGCAGTGCTCATCATTCACCGGTTGATAGGTCTTAAACATCCATTTGTTGGCGAAAATGTGGCGAGTAGCCCCAGTGTCCACCCATTATTCCTTGGAGTTCCCTCCAACAAGATTCACCTCCGATACCACAGCACTCAGATGCATGTCATCCATGTCAGAGCTCAGATTGTCCTCAGCAATGTGGGCATGTGCAGGCCTCTTGCCTTTGCCTTTGTAAGGGACTATCTTCCTCTTACCGTCATTGTTTTGACGTTGAGTGCAGTCCTTGGCCTTATGGTTAGGCTTACCACACACATAACAGTCACCGGTGAACCTCATTGTCTGAGTATCTCCCGTGGGTTCAAAAGTACGTTTGCGCTTATTCCCATGGGAGTTGTCCCCAACTTCAACCACATTGGCCTTGGAAATCATTCCAAATGATTTCTTGTCAACTTTTCGGTTGCCTTGCTCGATGCGCAGCCTCCTGATAAGATCCTCTAGACTCATCATCTTTCGCTTGTGCTTTAGGTAGCTCTTGAAGTCCTTCCAAGATGGCGGTAATTTTTCAATCATCATCGCCACTTGGAGAGCATCATTTAGCCCCATACCTTCGGCAGCAAGTTCATGATATATCAGCTGCAGCTCTTCGCATTGCTCAACAACGCTCTTGCCATCTACCATTCGATAGTCATGGAATCGCCCGGCTACAAATTTCTTTGCGCCTGCGTCGTCAACTTTTTACTTTATCTCTAACGATTCCCAAAGATTCTTAGCAGTCTCCTTGGGGGAATACACATTAAAAAGTGCATCGTCAAGAGAATTCAGTATGTAGTTACGACAAAGGTAGTCGGCACTCATCAAGGACTCAACTATCACAGCAGATTGAGGATCCTCTTTGTCCTCCACCGGTTTCTCCTCCTTCAGAAACCTGGTCAAGTTCAAGGTGGTAAGGAAGAACATCATCTTCTGTTGCCAACGTTTAAAGTTGGAACCCTTGAACTTTTCCGGTTTCTCAAATTGAGAAAACGACATAAGACTTCTCAGAATTGGCATTGCGGCCTCAGTACCGCTAGCTTTGATCACCGGAATCTCATTATTCACAGCAGGTGGTTTGGTAAACTGGTCAGCCATTAGCTAAAACAGAACACAAATAGGAGAGCACAAATAATATCAAAGCAGTTTTGAAACAGTAGGTTAAACCTTTGAAAAATTCATGAACAATATCTTAAGTAAATATGAAAGCTGAGTTTTGATAAAACAGAACAAACAAACAAAAAAATTTAGAGTTTACGATTGTTGGTTCTGTTTTCTTAAAAAACAAATAGACAAAGCATAAGAAGATCACAAATACTCTGTCATAATAAAATGCTCGAAACAGTAAAAACTTACAACAAACAGTTTAAATAAACTGGGCAGAAACTTTGTTGTTGGACGAGGCCACAGTAAATCGTGTGCCCGTAAACTCTAAATTGCCCGCCTACAACTTCTGGCCTCCTGGACAAGAGAGTTCCAAGGTACAACGTCCCAAACACCTCTGTATGGGTTGAAGCAGAAACCCAGACATACTCACTCGAACACTAAGAAGTGTGTAGTACTCTCAAGAAGATGATATGATATGCAAATGCAAATTCGGGATGAGATAAAGAATGAGGCTGGAGCAGCTTATATAGCTGCAACAGCAGGCCTACCAAAGACCACAACTTAAATGACAATGCATAGTGGGTTAGATGAAAAGTCTCAACACTTAACATCATATTCATTTCGGATTGAAGTCTCACACTTAAATCTGACATCAATTATGCAGGTAGGTAAAAAGTCTCAAACTTAATACTCAGCAGAATATGAAAAGTCAGGCATATGAAAAGTCATTTCAGAAATCCGAGTAGTAAAAAGATAGGACTGCCTTCGCGGCAGCGACACGCGCGACGCGACGCGACGCGCCGAGGCGAGGCGTGGAGTGGCGAGGCGAGGCGAGGCGAGTCGAGTCGAGTCGAGACGAGCCGAGCCGAGCGGACGGACGGACGGCGCGCGAGGGGCACCCATCTTTTCTACTTAATTACACTCTAATGATTTGTATCTCAATATAAACAAACCATAAGTGCCTCAATTACTCAATGTGGGATTTCTTTAGCCTAATTGCCTTTCATAATTAACTTACCATAATTTTGTTCTCATTAACAAAATTAATAATAATATTGGGCTTTTAATGATTAAAACCCAATAATCAATAATCCTAATCCTAACAGAAAATTATTTCACCAGTATTTTCTTGCTCTTTGCCACACAATTTTTTTGTTCATAAATTGTATGAACAAGTGTGGAAAAGAAGTTTTGAGTCAAAGGACAGATCTTCCTTTGGATGGATTTATTATTGTGGATCACGTAACTTCAATGCGGCAGCCTGGAAACGGCAAGTCGACAGCGACTAGTGGACGGTGGCAAATGGTTGTGTAACAGATTCAAGGCTTCACGTTTCTAATCACGAACTAGGTATCATCTTCATTTTTCCTCTGCCATATTCAGTAGACAGCAGCAAAGAAAGTGCTGAAAGATTGGATGATATCATTCCTATCTTGTATCAGTGAAAATTGCGATGACATGCTGAAATCAATAAGAGGGAGATCGCCTCTCCTTTTTTCTCCAATACTCAGAATAATGACGATAGTAGCATCTAAGATGACCTGAAAGCACGAAGCAACCGGGAGAATGGGGGGAAGGTTTTTCGGCGTATCACATCCGACGGTCAAGTCAGACGAGAGAATAAGGGAAAATGTATGTTGTAAAGTAAGCAAGAGCTTTATTAATGAATGAAGTGGTGCCCAAAACATGGTATTTATAGATAGGGAGTTAACATGTAGCTAGAACACTTCAATGTTTATCTGAATCTGCTAAGATACTGAGAATATCTGATAAGATTCGATAAGATCGATTAGATCTCCTCAATCTGTGATAAGATTGAATCCCGAAAATCTCGCCGGAGATCTCGCCCCAGCTAATGCGCTCGGGTCGACCATACAGTGTCATAGAAGCATCAGTAGACCCGATCACGATTCAGAATCGTAAGTTAAACGGTTCAGAACCATCGGTTCTACGGTTCAAAAAACATCGACTCTGGCTGAAGACCTGAGGATGGGCTCTGGCTGAAGAGTTGAGGATGACCTCATGAAGAGCTAAAGCTGATTTTTGATTGAAAATACGATGATGAACTCTGGCTCAAGAACTAAGGATGACCTCCACTTGAAGAGTTGAGGATGATCTCCATCTGAATAATTGTTTATGACCCCAAAATAAATAGCTCATGATGATCTCTGATTTGAAGATGTCAGGATGAGCTTTGCTGAGGAGCTGAGGTTGACCTCCTGAAAGTTGAAGACCTCCTAAAGAGTTGAAAATGACCTCCTAAATCGTAGAGACCTCCAGAAGACTTGATGATGATCTCCTAGTGATCAAGATGAAGAGCTCATGATGAATCCGATTGAAAACCTAAGGATGATCTCACGATGACCAAGATGAAGAGCTCATGATGACATCCGCTTGAAAAGCTAAGGATGAGCTCATGTTGACCAACATGAAGAGCTCACTACGACCTCTGATTGAAGAGCTACAGATGATCTCTAGCTGAGGAGCTGAGTATAACCTCCTGAAAAGTTGACCTCCTAAAGATTTGAATATGTAATACCCCCGAAATGTAATATGATTATGTGCTTCGATGATAATTTATGATGTGTTTAAGGGTTGTGGTGCATTTAATTTTGGGGGATAATACTTACGATGTGATGATATGATGTAGGGGGGGCACGTTGGGTGTTTTAAAGGATGTATTAATTAAATGAAGTTAGAAAATATCGAGTGAGGATATTTTAATACATCGTACTAAATACCGGGACACAATTAAACACCACAAGGCACCCCAACCACACCACCCCCCTACTCGGCCACCTCCCCTCCTCCACTTGGCAACCCATACCTTTTCCCACTTGGCAACCCATGCTTGCACTCATTACTTTCCAATCAACTCTCCTCCATTCCCTTCTCCTCCTCCTCTCCTCCATTTTCGTTCCAGATTTAGCTGCATTAAGGCAAGGAAAAGCTTGGTTAGAAGGGTGTCTAAAACCTTGCAAAAAGAGGAGCAAAAGTAGAGGGGTAAGCCTTACTCTGTTTTTTCGGAGTCTTGGATTGAGTTGGGTTTTGTTGAACGATTCTTATGCATGTTAAGTGTAGGTTTGGGTGAAACCTTGGTATGGGTGCTTACATGGTAGTATTATGTAACTACTAGCATGGTTGTTCGAGCTTTTTACATGATTTATGTGATAGATTTCTAGTTATGAAACTATGTGCTCGAAAATCTGGGCAAAGAAGAACATACTCTGTTTTCTGTAAAGTTGGTTGAGGATGAAGATTATGATGATGTTATGATGCATGTTAGCTTAGGTTTTGTTAAACCTTTGAATTAAGAGCTTACATGGATATTTTATGAAGTTCTTCACATGTTTGTTTCAGCATGAAAGATGTGTTATGAAGTAGAAATGATGGTGTGAAAAGAGGTGCTCAAAAATCTGGGGAAAATCCCGATTTTTCAGAGCTCTCGATCGATCGAGATTTGGTCCCGATCGATCGAGCGAGACAGAAGGTCTAATGCATGTTTTCAAAATTTTGGTGCCGATCGATCGAAGGATTTCTTGATCGATCGGTGAAGCTCCTCGATCGATCGGTAAAATGTTCGATCGATCGAGCGAGGCAGGATGCTAAGGCACTGTTTGTGCACAGTGTCTCGATCGATCGAGACCTTGGGCCGATCGATCGAGAGAGGCAGAACGTTGAAAAATATAATGATGTTTTATTTTGTTAAGTTTATGATGTGAGATGGTTTTGAGGCATCTAATATGGTATTGTGTGGTCTTGTAGAACCACCCCAGGTACCAGCACAATCAAGGAGATAAGTCTGTTGACTCCTCCTCCTTTTGAAAAGATACGTAAGAGGCGTACGGGCATCGGACGGTAAAACACATCCCTACACTATGACTATGCATTTATCGCATGAATATATACGATGTTTATATGATGATGTTTATATGATGTTTATATGATGATGTGATGCAATGTTTATTTGTGGTAAGATGCCACGGGGATGCCCCACATGGTAAGAGGACATGCAATGTTTATTTGTGGTAAGATGCCACGGGGTAAGATGCCCCACATGGTAAGAGGCCATGCGATGTTTATTTGTGGTAAGATGCCACGGGGTAAGATGCTCATATGCATGATTATGAATCAGGAACAACAAGAAGAAGGTAACGAATAACCAGCATAACTAAGATGTCGTACATTTACTGTTATATAATGATGATGATATTTACAAGATGATGATGCTTATATGATGATGTTGTTATAAGATGATAATATTTACAAGATGATGATGCTTATATGATGATGATGTTATAAGACGATGATATTTATAAGATGATGATTTTAATCATTCATGTCAAGAATTAATGATTTTTATGCATGGCTATGAAACAGGGACAACCAAAGAGGGTTAATGCGATTAACCAGGAAGTATACGTTACCAATTATTTTCATGCATTTATTTATATGTCATTGCCTTATGATGTTAAGTAACGATATACATGCTCATGATGGGTTGTTCCTGTAGGTACGCTTTTGGACTAAAGGACTAAGGGTCGGGTTGAGGCAGTGAGCTACGAGGAACACAGGAACGTGTAGGATTTAGCTTCTGTTTAGTATCTACTGTAGGAGTAGTATAAATCTAAACATGAACATCCTTTTGGAAGTGTAATGAATTTATTTTTGAAGTCCTTTATTTTGGCCTGTATTTCTGATAGCTCGTGTAACAACCAAAACCTTAGAAAGTTATTAATGCATGATTAGTCCTTCTTTGTCTATTAATCACTGTTAAGGTGGGAGGACCCCACATAATATGACCTCCTGAATCGTAGATGACCTCCAGAAGACTTGATAATAATCTCCTGATAATCAAGATGAAGAGCCCATGATGACATCTGATTGAAAATCTATTGATGAGCTTTGGGTGAAGAGTTGATGATGACCTCCAAGCAGCTGGGGCATCTGATTATTCTTCGTGGTCCCTTCAACAGTCCCGATAATGAACTAGTCAACTTTTCTAAGCTTAAATCCATGTTCGTAATTGGATGTTAATTTTTTAAATTCATCATATAAGATTAGATCTTCCAAGTTCATCTAGGATGTTAGATCTCCCACAATCACCAAAGGAAGCTAGATCTCTCACGCTCATCACCGGAGGTAGTTATTCGTCTTTCTACTGTTAATGTCATTAGAGATCAACATAATATTTGATCTTCCTATTTTATTGTCCATCTCTACGTCTTTGCCCATTTTCCCACAGACGGCGCCAATTGATATCACCGAAAATTGCGATGGCCTGCTGAAATCAATAGAGATGTGGCTCACATCTCCTTTCTTCTCCAATACTCAAAATAATGACGATAGTAGCAGCAAGTAGCCTATAAGATGACCTGAAAGCACGAAGCAACCGCAAGAAGAATAATGGATGAAGTCAAGCGAGAGAATAAGAGAAAATATATGTTGTAAAGTAAGCATGAGCATTATTAATTAATGAAGTGGTGCCCAAAACCTGGTATTTATAGAGGGAGAGTTATCATATAGCTAGGACACTTTTCATGTTTATCTGAATCTGATACTGAGAATATCTGATAAGATTCAATAAGATCTATTATATCTCCTCAATCTGTGATAAGATCGAATCGAAAATCTCACCGGAGATCTCCCCCCAACTGATGAGCTCAGGTCGGACATAAATTATCATGTCGTGGCTTACAGAAGCATCAGGTCGGGCATATGCGGGATGTCGGTCATGCTGGGAGGTCGGCCATATGATGTGAGGTCGGTCATCTGCCAAGAGTCCGACCATGTTGGGAGGTCGGCCATGTGCCAAGAGGTCGGCAATGTTGGGAGGTCATCGACCTAGATGAGCCGGCCTCCTTGTAAAAGACCTCCTGCTGGGCAAGTTTGGTTTTTGTGCTCCTAAAAGTTTAGATCAGCTCTTACTCATAAGGGGTATCACTACCATTTGTTGTGCCTCCACCAAAAGTACCCTTCAGCTGACATGCCTGCTACATTACATGATATGAGGAGTTCATTGATTGAGCAGCGAGAACCAGAACTGTATGAAGCAGTCTCGACCAATGTTGATGATTGTATGGAAGAAGAAATACCAGAAGAAAAGGATGAAGAAATTTTCGAGATTGAAAAAATATGACACAGGAAAAGGAAGATGAAAAGGCTTATGCATAGACTCTGGTGCCAAGTTGATTCTTTGTTGAAGTGTAATGGTAATATATTGAAAGTGGACAGATATAGGAGCGTAACGGTGTGGTTTGTGAAGCAGCGTCATCTTCAGTTTGAGAGTATGAGATGTTGATTAGGTGAGTGAAAATTAGTTTTTTTTACCTTTTCAAACATAAGGAGAAGCGGAAACTGAAACTATATTTTTCATTTTAAATTTTAACTTTGAATGTTCTTGAAATAATTTCTCCAACCAAAAAAAAAATTTCAACAGACTTCGGATGGAAGAGCTTGTCTATTAAAATATGCTCTAATTTATCATAAAAAATTAGAAAGTAAAAATTTCAATTTCTTCTAAAAAAATTATGTATAAATTAAATGTTCTTTAAAAAGGTATATGTACAACTCAAGTTTTATGAAAATAATTATACGAAGTTATTTTTCAAAAAAAAAAAAATAAGTAGCAATTGTTCTAGGTGTGTATGTTGCATATGGAAAAGATCAGATACAACAAAAAAAGTTTAAAAAATATACTAATGTTGTTTTTGTATAGAAAGTCCCATCGAACCGAATTTATCATTTATGTTTAGATATTAAACTAAACTAGGTATTTCAAATTTATATTTTTTATATATATATATTTTCTTTCTTATTCCTTATCATATTAAATAAAGAATTTGAAACGACAATAATATACTACATGTTATTTTAAATCTATGAATTATTAATTTTGAAATCTTTTCCTTCAAATCAAATATTTTCATCAAAATACAACCTGACATAAATTATATAGATCAAACTTGATTAAATTAACTAACATAAGATCAAAATTGATTAAATTAGCATAAATAATAGATCAAAATTGATTAAATTAACTAATATAAGATCAAAATTGATTAAGGGGGAGACTTTTTAAAATATCCCTATTACCGATATTCAGCCTGTCCACGACCACACCATGTATAATCATCTCCTTCGTGGAGCCGCCGTAGAGATACGGTAAATCGAAGGTACACCAGTTTCAGCCAATAGCGTCACTGTTCTTACCCAACCTAGTGCACAACAAAGATTAGATGACAAATTGAAACCAAAATGGCCATTAAATCTTTAGATAAACTTAAGACTCCACCACTCGTTTATAATTCATCCTTTTTTCCCTTTTATCTTCGATTTATCCTCCATTTTTTAAAAAAAAAAAAAAAATTCAATTCTGCGGACAGTTTCTTTTTGGAGGGTAAAGACGCGAATGGCACGAAAACAATAAACCCACAAATGTAATTTCATTCTTGGAAAATTTAAGATGTTCTTGATTCAGGGGTATGGCGGATTTTGCTAGAACCAAAACATTAACTACTACTCTACTAGTAAAACAAATACAGCTCCTTTTTATTAAAGCCAAAGGCTTTCCTTTAGTCCCCACAATATCTACTTTTTAAATTATTTATACCCATCTCTGCATATTACCATCTCTCTTCATTACCTTCATCTTGTAGTTGCTTATCGGGAATCTTGATGAGTTCTAGGACCCATTTCAAAAAATTTAATTTCCTTTTAAGCTAAAGAAGAAATGACTGTGACTATGGCTTCTACTGGGAGCAATTTTGGTCTATACAGTTATTTAAAAGCTAAGAAACTCGATTTAAGTGCGGCCCCTTACATTTCTTCATTTGGTTTTGATCCAATTCATCTGTCTTGCATTGTATCCAAGAGGAGGTAACGTATCTCTCGCTGTATGGATATTTCTGGTATTTTTCACTTTTTCTAGATCTTTTGGATGAAGTACGTTACTCTTAATCGACTTATTTTTTGTTGGAATACTTTTGGGTATTTTGTGTTTAAGTAATATCTGGTTGGAGTATTGGAGATGATGTCTTTCTTGTTATTATTAGAAATTGGTTAATTAGACTAGGAGTAGTCTGATTGAAGTGACAATTTTTTAGAAGTTGATGCTCCATTCTTCTTGCTATGTTCATTATCAATTGATTCTTTTTCAAGCACGTTCATTTAAAATTTCCTCAATTTACTGGAAATGCATTGTGGAAGTGTGGTTTTCTGAATCCTACGTTACTTGTAACAATGCAGCATGTCATTATTTAGGTGGTAAAATAGTATGTGTGAACTACTAGACCGCCGATTTATGTTAATCTGTGGTTTTGTTTCAGCTCATCGCCTTCCGCTAGTGTATTTATACCAAAAGCATCTTTAAGTACGGCTGTGGAGGTATGATATTTTGAATAATGCTTTTGTTTTCTCATTAGTTTGATGCTTCTTATCGAGGAACATTGGTTGTCATTCTTCATATTGGCTAAACAGGATGGAAAATCTGATGAGACTGATGTTATTCCCATCCCCATTGTGATAATAGATCAAGATTCTGATCCAGATGCCACTGTTGTTGAAATTACCTTTGGGGATCGGCTTGGGGCTCTTCTGGACACGGTGCAATGCCGTTATTTTATTAAGTTGTGTTCTGAATTTGAAAATGTTATTGACTAGATATAGTTGACAAGATTTTAAAAAGAGATCATGAGCATTCGCTATCAAACCGACTTTGGTAACCATTTAATGTTTGTTGGAAATTGTGCTTCAGATGAATGCACTGAAGAACCTTGGACTAAATGTTGTCAAGGCGAATGTGTACCTCGATTCATCTGGAAAGCACAACAAATTTGCTATCACTAAAGCGTAAGTCTGTTAATATCAAGTACCTGTTTGCTCCATATGTTGGACTTGTCCTCTTATTAGTAATCAAAGAACCTGCATCAATGACATAAATTTTTCATAGATATGCTGCTGATATTCTGTGATTATTCTTATCACTGTGTGGTCTCGTCTCCAGTTCATCAGGGAGAAAGGTGGATGACCCAGAGTTGCTTGAGGCCATTCGTTTGACAATCATCAACA
The DNA here is from genome assembly GCA_907163345.1 of Haberlea rhodopensis. Lineage (NCBI taxonomy): Eukaryota > Viridiplantae > Streptophyta > Magnoliopsida > Lamiales > Gesneriaceae > Haberlea > Haberlea rhodopensis. The sequence continues at coordinate 2,013,760 of CAJQUN010000009.1, forward strand.
ATTTGCTCGAGTATCATCCAGTATTATTCTTACAAGATCTTGGACTAATGGGATTTTAATACATCACCTTTTTCAAAGCTTTTAATCGATCTGTATCTTAAAGATGCTACGTTGATTTTTCAGGAGTCAAGTGCCCAGTTAGCTATGGGAGCTGCATTTGGCGCAATGACACCAAGTCAAATGGTAAAAAATTAAGTGTCTTTTTGTCTCATGCATACGTCCTCGAGCTGGAAAGCGACTCATATTTGTCATTCACGCATTTAATGCAGGTTGATGTCGATATAGCCACCCATGTCCGTATATATGATGATGGTCCCGATCAAAGGTGCTTATAGCCGTTCGCTTCTCTCCACTTCACGTACTGTTTAGGAATCGCCAATTTGCATCTACTGTCTTATGTGACTGCCTATGTAGCATAGTGATCAAAATATGATACTCGGGTTTTTATATAGTTTAAAACGTTTGAGTTCTACCGGTATTATCAGCTATGATATTTGACACAACGACAAACATTTGGTCCTATCCAAACTAAAAATCACCTCTCTCCTCTCGCATGTTAAAGACATTCTTTTAATGTTGCAGTTTGCTCTGTGTAGAGGCAGCGGATCGTCCTGGGTTACTGGTGGATCTTGTAAAGATAGTAACTGATATAAACATTGCTGTTAAATCAGGAGAGTTCGACACTGAGGTAAACACTAAGATTTTTTATATGCTTTAATGAACCATGCTCCCAAAATAAACGGATGTGTCAAATTTTTCGTATGTTAATTCTTGTCCAACGATCCATTGAATATGATTGTCATGAGTATCAACTGACCCACTCTCTTGCTGTATGTATGTTTGGTAACGAAGATATTTCATTTTCTGAGTACAGGGATTGTTGGCCAAGGCAAAATTTCATGTAAGTTACAAGGGTGAAGCTCTGATCAAACCTCTTCAACTGGTATGATTCTATCTAAACAATTCAATCGGAATCGAGGTTTAAAAAGCTCGATCTTCACTGTTTCTTTTATGCGATACAGGTTCTTGCAAATAGTTTGCGGTATTTCTTGAGGAGACCAACCACGGAGGAGGCGAGTTTTTAACACAGTTGAGGAAAATGCCATAAATAAATTTAAGTTGCTAATGCATTTGTAACAATTTGCAGCGGCAATTTATAAGAATTTTGGTTGACATTGCAGCTGGATCTTGTGTTCTTCTAATCAATAATTATTTTTGTGATGTCTGTCTCTGTTTTACTTCTGCAAGTACTTAGATTTTTTTTTTATTTTTTTTCGAAAAAAATATGTTTCAAAAAATCAAAATTATAGTAAATAAAATTCATCTTCAATTAAAAACTATTTTAATTAATAGATAAATGATCGTAATTATTAGTGTCTCATAGTGATGGTTGTGTGCAGCTTGTGATTACTTGAACAAATCTAATCTTTGTACAGAATTCTCACTTCCTGTTTATAACAATAAAAGATTTCAATATCGAAAAATTGTTGGTAGTTTGCAATTTGAATATAATATATTATTCCTCATGGTAAATCTAGCTCAACAGAATTTTAATAGTAATGCATATTTCACTTCTGCTAGTTGAGGGCTCCCAAGATCATCTACTAGTGGCTCCTGAAAATGGGCTCTCAGCAGACATGAAAATTGAGGTTAGGGAATTTGACAAAAGTTACGGACAAGGATGTTCGAATGCTAAACAATGTTAACTTGAATATCCCCAAAGGTGTGGGCAACCCAGCGGTTGTTATATATTTTAAGAGGTCTCGGGTTCGAGTACTCTCCACTCCCCTAACAAGGCCGAGTGGCAGTGGGAAATCAACGTCTTTTGCGGGCCCTTAATTGGCTTTGGGAGCCCGCTTCTCGTTCTTTGTTTCTCGATGGTGTGGATATCTGTGAGCTCGATGTCATTAGCCTCCTGCGGAAGGTCGGCATGCTTTTCCAGGTTCCTGTTATGTTTGAAGGTAATGTTCGCAGAAATTGTATTTCTTTGTTATTAATTTTACGAGGGGTGAAGTGCTTTTGACCCGAAAGTAGTAGAAAAACTCCTGAAATATCTCTCGTGTTCTTAGGGCGGAGTCCTCTAAGAGAATTTCATTGGAGTATGTGATCGGTATTCAAAATACGTATATTTACTGCATGCTATGCGTTTATTTCCTGAGTCCTATTGTAGTATCCATGCTAATTTATCAAAAATGATAATTCATACTTGTGGCGCTTAGTTTCGATGACTTTTTTCCGAAGTTTCTATCACATTCTAGAGTCATGCCTCATACTCATTATTAGCCCCAGATGAGGTAACATGAGATATGTATAAATATTTTTCTTTGATGTCCATTTTGTATCATCCCTCGAGTTAATCCGTGCTACTCTTGGATGATTCAACTGAAGAAAAATCTAAAAAGCAACATATATATCAGTGAAATAGAATTTAAGACTGTTTAGGTATTTGTTCTTGTTCAAAATTCCTATCCCTAGGCAAAGTATTGAGATTTGAGAAGAGTATGTTGTGTCAGAAGTCAAATTAAATATATGTATGATAAAATAAGAAAAACAGGAAAACCTAAAAAGAATAGGACTTATCTAGTTCAACTTTTGGCGTAATCCATGGCTAGAGAAAAAGAAGTCCCAGTTACGAGCTCAATGAAAGCCATGCCCAACACATTATTGAGAACACAAATCCTATGCTATGCTGGAGAGCTGAGCCTGCACCTGGAGGAGTATCTGCTGGTGAATCTGGAGCTGGAGCAGGTGCTGTTGGAGCAAAGGGAGGTGGTTCATTAGGGATAGGAGGTGAACAGGGGGTCGGGGCTTCTGCATTTGAGGGTGCAGGAGCATGGCTCGGTGTTGGTGGGGCAGTTGGTGGTGCCGATGTTGGAGGTGAAACGGATGGTGTGGGAGATTTTGTCGGGGATATTGTAGGGCAAGTTGAAGGTGGTTTAGATGGCGAAGGAGATGTGTCATCGATCCCCTGCGGTATAATAACATTGCTGACCTGTAAAACCGACAGATTGGAAGGGTGTGAAACAACGGGCTTAACCAAATTGGATACGAGTTTAGAACCTGGAATTGCTGACCCAAACGCTATAGTATCTGTGTTTAGTTTGGTAAAATTTACAAATCCCTGTAGGCCTTTGGCTAAACCAGTGGTTTGGAAGAGTGTAGTCACAACAGCAGAATTGTTTGCTAGTTTCTGGAGTTTCGGGAGGTCGAAATAATCTAGTAATACGTGTACATTTAGAATCTTTTATATGACATCTAACGATGTCCCTTGGAGGGATGATACGACAGTGTTGTCGACTGCTAGAACTGTGATTGTCTGGCGTGAGTTGATGTATCGCCCGCCAAGTTTGTGTTGGTGAGGTAGCTACTGAAGCTACTGAATTCTGGGAATTGACCGAGGACTAAACTGATGCTGAACACATTTGCTTTGTGGAATAGGAGAAAGAATGAGAAGAAAGAGAAAGTTTCAAATTCATAATTTTGTATTGTCGAAGGTTTTCTTGGAATGTCTGGTTTTGAAAACTGTAGAAAGTAGATTGGCGATATTTATATGCAAAAATAAGCGGGAAGGAGTAAGTGGCTTAGAGGAGAAAGCTTCTTTATTTTCTCCAGGTTTGATGGAGTTGGTTGGTATGGAAAGAAAGTGGAATTGTGGTGTAAAAAATCAGCATACCTGCCTTATTGAAATAGGTTCTTAGCCAAAGATAGGCAAATTACTAAATTGATCAAAAGAAACTTAATGGAAACAATTAAAGGTAATGTTTTGTTTCATTTCCGAAACATGTTTTGGAGCAGATTTTAGTTTAACCAACACAAAAAAAAATATATGATTTATTTTCGACTCAATCCGAACTTAGAATTTTGAAATAGCTTCCATTGTGTTTTGAATAATTGCAATTTCGAATTAGTTTGGTGGTGTCATGTCACGTAGAAAAATGTATAATATAGAGTTATAGCACCTGCAATGCGTTTTTATACGCAAGTCACATAATCCTCTTACCCCTCTAAGCATTGGCGCTCCGATCGCAAATTGGGTTCAGATGAATTTTCATGGTTTCTCGCCGTTTCGGGTTGATATGAAAATTTTATTATATGGAGAACAATAATTGTTCCTACTAGAAGAACAATCGAATAAAAGATTTGAATTACGCTGTTATCATTGGATATAACTTTTTGCAAAGCTGCAAATGTTACATCCTACAATAAGATTTAATTTTAATTTTTTAAATATATATCAAGAAATAAAAATTGCATAATCAAAAAGTTGACAGATTAATATAATATAAAGAAGAAAAAACAAGATCGACCCTACAAGTTGGTTTACATTGACTTTTGTTTCTCTATTTGATCAAAACCAAAATTTAGTTTCAGCGCAAGAACTTGTCTTCCTAATATAAATTTGGGTACGGGTATACAATACGGGTAATATTTAAAAAAAGCGGAATTGGATAGTGCCCGACACCAAAATTTATTGTTACCGGTCGGGTTCGGGTACAATATTTCCTACCCGAACCCGATATTCTACCGGAACCTGAGCCTAACCTATATTAAATTCAACCGGTCTTATCTTTTTAATCTTTTTAACTTTATAACATATCATTTACTCTTAAGAATCCCCTTGTAATGAATAATTACTAACTTGCAGTTCCTTGGAATTGATATACATACTCTTATTAAACATGTCACTTTACCAGCACTTATAAATTGCGGCAGTAATACTCAGATCTTCTAAACTATAAAATTGCTCGACAGCAAGTATAATCAATGTTTTGAAAACCGGATCGAACCGGCTGATCCAACCAATTACTGGTGCTTGGTTTCGTCCGATTGACCCTCTAAAACTACCATAAAAAAATCGGTGAGAACCGAATTCAACCGATAAAAAACAACCATACAGTGAACCGATCAACCGGGAGATTTCCTTCATTATTTTTTTTATTTTTTTGTTAAAATTATAAGCCAAATTTTAGAAGAATAAATATATTATATATACTTTATTGGTATTGAAATAAATATAAAATAATATTTTCTGTATGTCTTAACAAAATCCATATAAGCCAAATTTATTCTGACGACCAAACTTGTGCGACTCTAGATCGGCGAACGGCTGTGTCACCCGATAAAATAATATTTTCTGTATGTCTTAACAAAATCCATATAAGCCAAATTTATTCTGACGACCAAACTTTGTGCGACTCTAGATCGGCGAACGGCGGTGTCTCCCGAGCTGCGCGAGTTGAAAAGAAAAGTTGCGGCGGAGCGTGTAGGCCACGTGCTAGGTACTGCAGCGTTTTCTGGCAGCCGGATAATGGACGATGGCCGGTTGGTGAGCGGCAGTGTCTCCTAGACCAGGGGTGTGAACAAAATCACTAAATATAAGTGACCCAAATTTTCCCACATATTATTATCTGATGACACGTAAATCGTGTCTTATGTTCTTGAGTTATCTTCTTGTTATTTCATTGTTATTGCCTGCCTTGATGCTTTGTGCGTGTGTCTCCATCTCAAGTTCATGCCTTGAAGTCTACTGTCATGGATTTGGTTTTTCACAGAGTTCATAGCATTTGTGCTTATTTGATCCAGTTCAGGATATGTTACTGAGGGTTAATGTTTATTCTGTCATCTGCATGTTCAAATGGCTGGAAAGTGGATTCTTAATCGTGAAATGAATTGGATTAATTCATAACACCTTCTCATCAAATTCCTCCATTTTTTAAAAAAATTAAATTTTCAATTCTGCGGACAGTTTCTTTTTGGAGGGTAAAGACGCGAATGGCACGAAAACAATAAACCCACAAATGTAATTTCATTCTTGGAAAATTTAAGATGTTCTTGATTCAGGGGTATGGCGGATTTTGCTAGAACCAAAACATTAACTACTACTCTACTAGTAAAACAAATACAGCTCCTTTTTATTAAAGCCAAAGGCTTTCCTTTAGTCCCCACAATATCTACTTTTTAAATTATTTATACCCATCTCTGCATATTACCATCTCTCTTCATTACCTTCATCTTGTAGTTGCTTATCGGGAATCTTGATGAGTTCTAGAAGGACCCATTTCAAAAAAATTAATTTCCTTTTAAGCTAAAGAAGAAATGACTGTGACTATGGCTTCTACTGGGAGCAATTTTGGTCTATACAGTTATTTAAAAGCTAAGAAACTCGATTTAAGTGCGGCCCCTTACATTTCTTCATTTGGTTTTGATCCAATTCATCTGTCTTGCATTGTATCCAAGAGGAGGTAACGTATCTCTCTCTGTATGGATATTTCTGGTATTTTTCACTTTTTCTAGCTCTTTTGGATGAAGTACGTTACTCTTAATCGACTTATTTTTTGTTGGAATACTTTTGGGTATTTTGTGTTTAAGTAATATCTGGTTGGAGTATTGGAGATGATGTCTTTCTTGTTATTATTAGAAATTGGTTAATTAGACTAGGAGTAGTCTGATTGAAGTGACAATTTTTTAGAAGTTGATGCTCCATTCTTCTTGCTATGTTCATTATCAATTGATTCTTTTTAAAGCACGTTCATTTAAAATTTCCTCAATTTACTGGAAATGCATTGTGGAAGTGTGGTTTTCTGAATCCTATGTTACTTGTAAAAATGCAGCATGTCATTATTTAGGTGGTAAAATAGTATGTGTGAACTACTAGACCGCCGATTTATGTTAATCTGTGGTTTTGTTTCAGCTCATCGCCTTCCGCTAGTGTATTTATACCAAAAGCATCTTTAAGTACGGCTGTGGAGGTATGATATTTTGAATAATGCTTTTGTTTTCTCATTAGTTTGATGCTTCTTATCGAGGAACATTGGTTGTCATTCTTCATATTGGCTAAACAGGATGGAAAATCTGATGAGACTGATGTTATTCCCATCCCCATTGTGATAATAGATCAAGATTCTGATCCAGATGCCACTGTTGTTGAAATTACCTTTGGGGATCGGCTTGGGGCTCTTCTGGACACGGTGCAATGCCGTTATTTTATTAAGTTTGTGTTCTGAATTTGAAAATGTTATTGACTAGATATAGTTGACAAGATTTTAAAAAGAGATCATGAGCATTCGCTATCAAACCGACTTTGGTAACCATTTAATGTTTGTTGGAAATTGTGCTTCAGATGAATGCACTGAAGAACCTTGGACTAAATGTTGTCAAGGCGAATGTGTACCTCGATTCATCTGGAAAGCACAACAAATTTGCTATCACTAAAGCGTAAGTCTGTTAATATCAAGTACCTGTTTGCTCCATATGTTGGACTTGTCCTCTTATTAGTAATCAAAGAACCTGCATCAATGACATAAATTTTTCATAGATATGCTGCTGATATTCTGTGATTATTCTTATCACTGTGTGGTCTCGTCTCCAGTTCATCAGGGAGAAAGGTGGATGACCCAGAGTTGCTTGAGGCCATTCGTTTGACAATCATCAACAATTTGCTCGAGTATCATCCAGTATTATTCTTACAAGATCTTGGACTAATGGGATTTTAATACATCACCTTTTTCAAAGCTTTTAATCGATCTGTATCTTAAAGATGCTTCGTTGATTTTTCAGGAGTCAAGTGCCCAGTTAGCTATGGGAGCTGCATTTGGCGCAATGACACCAAGTCAAATGGTAAAAAATTAAGTGTCTTTTTGTCTCATGCATACGTCCTCGAGCTGGAAAGCGACTCATATTTGTCATTCACGCATTTAATGCAGGTTGATGTCGATATAGCCACCCATGTCCGTATATATGATGATGGTCCCGATCAAAGGTGCTTATAGCCGTTCGCTTCTCTCCACTTCACGTACTGTTTAGGAATCGCCAATTTGCATCTACTGTCTTATGTGACTGCCTATGTAGCATAGTGATCAAAATATGATACTCGGATTTTTATGTAGTTTAAAATGTTTGAGTTCTACCGGTATTATCAGCTATGATATTTGACACAACGACAAACATTTGGTCCTATCCAAACTAAAAATCACCTCTCTCCTCTCGCATGTTAAAGACATTCTTTTAATGTTGCAGTTTGCTCTGTGTAGAGGCAGCGGATCGTCCTGGGTTACTGGTGGATCTTGTAAAGATAGTAACTGATATAAACATTGCTGTTAAATCAGGAGAGTTCGACACTGAGGTAAATACTAAGATTTTTTATATGCTTTAATGAACCATGCTCCCAAAATAAACGGATGTGTCAAATTTTTCGTATGTTAATTCTTGTCCAACGATCCATTGAATATGATTGTCATGAGTATCAACTGACCCACTCTCTTGCTGTATGTATGTTTGGTAACGAAGATATTTCATTTTTTGAGTATAGGGATTGTTGGCCAAGGCAAAATTTCATGTAAGTTACAAGGGTGAAGCCCTGATCAAACCTCTTCAACTGGTATGATTCTATCTAAACAATTCAATCGGAATTGAGGTTTAAAAAGCTCGATCTTCACGGTTTCTTTTTATGCGATACAGGTTCTTGCAAATAGTTTGCGGTATTTCTTGAGGAGACCAACCACGGAGGAGGCGAGTTTTTAACACAGTTGAGGAAAATGCCATAAATAAATTTAAGTTGCTAATGCATTTGTAACAATTTGCAGCGGCAATTTATAAGAATTTTGATTGACATTGCAGCTGGATCTTGTGTTCTTCTAATCAATAATTATTTTTGTGATGTCTGTCTTTGTTTTACTTCTACAAGTACTTAGATTTTTTTTTTCTTTTTTTTTGGAAAAAAACATGTTTCAAAAAATCAAAATTATAGTAAATAAAATTCATCTTCAATTAAAAACTATTTTAATTAATAGATAAATGATCGTAATTATTAGTGTCTCATAGTGATGGTTGTGTGCAGCTTGTGATTACTTGAACAAATCTAATCTTTGTACAGAATTCTCACTTCCTGTTTATAACAATAAAAGATTTCAATATCGAAAAATTGTTGGTAGTTTGCAATTTGAATATAATAAAGGAAGAAGGGACTCAACGTACAAGCTACACTCTCTCTCAAGAGGCGCTGTCGCATCCACCAATCCCTGCTCCGGAAAGAATCGACGACATGAGACCCCTATCGATGGATCGGATCAAACCCCTTCTGCTGCCTGATATCAAAGGCGCCGAAGAAAGCTTGTGGATATATTATTCCTCATGGTAAATCTAGCTCAACAGAATTTTAATAGTAATGCATATTTCACTTCTGCTAGTTGAGGGCTCCCAAGATCATCTACTAGTGGCTCCTGAAAATGGGCTCTCAGCAGACGTGAAAATTGAGTTAGGGAATTTGACAAAAGTTACGGACAAGGATGTTCGAATGCTAAACAATGTTAACTTGAATATCCCCAAAGGTGTGGACAACCCAGCGGTTGTTATATATTTTAAGAGGTCTTGGGTTCGAGTACTCCCCACTCCCCTAACAAGGCCAAGTGGCAGTGGGAAATCAACGTTTTTTGCGGGCCCTTAATTGGCTTTGGGAACCCGCTTCTCGTTCTTTGTTTCTTGATGGTGTGGATATCTGTGAGCTCGATGTCATTAGCCTCCTGCGGAAGGTCGGCATGCTTTTCCAGGTTCCTGTTATGTTTGAAGGTAATGTTCGCAGAAATTGTATTTCTTTGTTATTAATTTTACGAGGGGTGAAGTGCTTTTGACCCGAAAGTAGTAGAAAAACTCCTGAAATATCTCTCGTGTTCTTAGGGCGGAGTCCTCTAAGAGAATTTCATTGGAGTATGTGTCGGTACTCAAAGTACGTATATTTACTGCATGCTATGCGTTTATTTCCTGAATCCTATTGTAGTATCCATGCTAATTTATCAAAAATGATAATTCATATTTGTGGCGCTTAGTTTCGATGACTTTTTTCCGAAGTTTCTATCACATTCCACAGTGATGCCTCATACTCATTATTGGCCCCAGGATGTAACATGAGATATGCATAAATATTTTTCTTTGATGTCCATTTTGTATCATCCCTCGAGTTAATCCGTGCTACTCTTGGATGATTAACTGAAGAAAAATCTAAAAAAATGAGAACTCCTCCCGTGGATGTAGATCGTTAGTGATCGAACCACGTAAATCGTGTCTTATGTTCTTGAGTTTTCTTCTTGTTATTTCATTGTTATTGCTTGCCTTGATGCTTTGTGCGTGTGTCTCCATCTCAAGTTCATGCCTTGAAGTCTACTGTCATGGTTTGGTTTTTCACAGAGTTCATAGCATTTGTGCTTATTTGATCCAGTTCAGGATATGTTACTGAGGGTTAATGTTTATTCTGTCATCTGCATGTTCAAATGGCTGGAAAGTGGATTCTTAATCGTGAAATGAATTGGATTAATTCATAACACCTTCTCATCAAATTCCTCGCAAGTAGCTGTATCACATATTTGCAATTAAACAAGAAATCACATAAATGAATTTGACTCAAGTCAAAAGTTAATATTCATTTGAAAGCAAATTCCAAAAAAATTAAGCTTCATTTGCCTGATGTTTTTGAACCTTCCGATATGATTTCTTGGTTCACAGCCTCTATCCCAGCACTCGACACTTTCTGCGACTGACTTTGTACTTTATCACTAAAGATACCGTAACAGGAAAATAGTAACTTTTCAAGGTAACAGAGCAGACACAGTGAAACAAAGCTTGGTAAGTGAACACTGCAATAAGAACTCAAGAATCTGATCTGTAGCTAAATCAGCCTTGATGATACAATGAATAATAAAAAGGAAATTATTGTGCTAAATTTATCCTTCAAAACTGCACATATTTGACTATGAATGGGAAGTCAACAATCAAATCATTTTCCAACCAGATAACTATAATTTATATATGTCAGAATTAAGAGAGCACTTAAAATTACAACAATCAAAAAACATGACATTTTTTTATCGTGACAACTTCTAAAGTCCCACATTGAGATAGAAAAGGGTAGACAATAAAAATATCCTTCACTCCGCAAACAAAAGGAGGGAGACAAGAAAAAGTTTCACCATTTAACATCCTATAAAGATCACGAGTCCTTAACATGAGAAAGCAACACATAGTCTTGAGTAAAATCACCAGCACTAACTAGGACAACCTTTGATGTGCATGAGGTTGGAAGAAATTAATTTCAAAAATACAACAATTAGAAAAAAATTTGTAGTGGTACAGGGAAGCCTACAAACAATAAGGTGTTGATGAAAAACATTTTTATATTCCTCTTTTCTAGTCAGTAGAAATATGTATATGGATGTGTTTGTTTCATTGGCATTAAAGGCAGGGAGTCAGACATCGCCAGTATTTAATCTGACATCGCCGGTATTCTGTTGACTCCAAAGAAAAAGAAGTCAAGAGAAAATATCTGCTATGGAAAATCGATCTAAGGGATAAAGATTGCAGATCAAAGAGATTCACATTTTAAAGCTTGGCAAGTAGGAAAAGGAAGGCGTACAACAGGTGAGAGGGTCAACTCATCTTGGTGTGTGTGTTAGGGTAGGTGCTCTTCAAGCCAACTGCCAACTGTTGGCTTTGCGATTTGGACACCTTTTTGTACAACATGATTTATTTAATATTTTTATGGCACTTTTTATCGCCATGCAAGATACATAAATAAAGACTTTGAGATTACTATAGTTCAATGAAATGTGGTTGTACAAATGTTGTTCACTAGACTGTAATATCTAAACTTGTTCCTGGTGGGTGAACGTCATAAGAAGGATACATACCCATTTTGCTCGAGACCCGTATTCATGATTTGTTGTTGCTGTGTTTCATCAGCAGAGATATCTGCACACATGGATAGATGCTCATATGATGAGTTCATGAACAACCCTCACCCTAAATTCTCTAAGTGGTTCCCAATTGTCGATGAGAGAATTTATAGTTGCATAATACACCATTACCAATAAAACCAGCCTACACCCAAGCAGTCTCCACCATAACTAAGTATCCCTCTACGTTCACCAAATTGCACAATCAGCAATAAACACTCGGTCATGCAAAAAAATACTAGAAGAAATCGTGTATCCACTGCAATTTACACTAATATTTTTTTCCCAACAAAAGCAAAAAACATGGGGATTACCAAATTGCACTTATTACGTTCGAAGTCTAATCTTGACCGCAACAATCTCACTGAGAGGATTGCAGAGAGCTCGATAAACTGAAGCGCTGGCTCCCGTCCCTACCTAGTACCTCCTCGTACAACGTATAATGCTCTGCTCCAATACCAATAGGGTACTTCTTCTCCTTCTCCTTCTCCATTGCATTGAAACCTCAAAACTCGCACGATTACAACTCCCCCGGCAATTTGAGAATAGAAGCTGCACTGATCAAATTCCCCTTATTTACCAAAAAAAAAAAACATTCGAATAATTCAATAATAGCACCTTTATATTATCAATCGCCTTAGCTAAACTTCTGATTTTGGGAAAATAATTCAATAAATAACCGGTTTGGAGACTATAAATCGGCCCTAAAAATAATAGCAAACATGTGATAAATTTGGGTAATCGGCCTTAAAAATCATAGCTAACATGCGATAATTGTCTTTTTGACAACGAACCCTATATAATGTTTACACTCTTGTAATCTGAAAATAGAAAGTTTATTTATATGGGATTTGTAAATACATTTTATCCCCTGTTGTTTGTTTGCAAACCACGTGAGTAAATGTATATTTACAAACAACATATATAAGTGTGTAATCACGATACCGCGGGGATTAAAATGTCGATTTATAAACAAAGAGATGTAAAATACCACGAGATATATTGACTAAATAAATACTATTCTTCGTATTTTAGTTTCTAAAAACTGTGAGAAATTAAATGTCCTTTAATCCTTTCTAATTTATATAAACAACATGGCTTAAAAAAAATTATTGTGATATAAAAAAAAATTTATCAGCAATTCTCATAGGTTGTGTTTGGATTAATGATTTGGAACGAGTGGATTTCAAATCCATCAATCAAATCCATCATTTTTGTTTGGGTAAAAAATTGAAGTATGTATTTCAAATTCTTCATCCTTGTTTTAATATATTTTCCTTTGCATTTTGGAAGGATTTGAAATGTCAACCAACCATATATCATTTCAAATCCATGAATTTCAAATGAATAGATTTCAAATCAATTCCTCCAAGTCAAATCCTCACATCTAAATACGACCATAGGTTTTTATAATTAACCATGATACTATTGAAACAAAATATAATGTAGATGAGATTATATTAAGTACTCTCATCATATAAGCATAAACAAATGTATCACGTAATATTCATCAACTCTAAATAAGAATTTAAACAATTGGATTCGAACTCTGAATTTTTTTCTCGGTTTGTTATCTAAGTTATTAAACTCGAGCCAAATTCAAACCTTCTATACATATATATGTGTGTGTCTATATATACAAGGCGGATGTATGTGGGGGCTGACCTGGGATACAACACGAGTCAGATTTTTTTTTTTATGTTTTTTACCTATAAACTTAGCCCATGTTGAGCAAGGAAAGTTTTCAGCGGCGGACACGGCAGTGGTAGTGGTAGCGGTAGCAACATTTGTGAGTTGTAGCAGAGAGAGTGTGATGGAGAATGGATGTGTGCAACCGAAAAGGTTGTGTTATTTCTGAAATGGTAGGCTCAAGAGCCACTTTTATTTTATTATACATATAACGCTAGAATTTGATTTTTGTTGAAAAGTTGAATGAAGTGGGACTGCTTCAATATGCACATTTATTGTTATTGTTAATGTTGACTGTTAATTGTCTTTCTTGATGGTTTTTTAGCTACTTGTTTTGTGGATTAATGCATATTTATGTTGGGCTAGTGTTATTACTTTCAGATGATTGGGGGTTGTTAATGATCTACCTCTCATTTTAGTGACTACCCCATTATCGTGTTTTGGATGGATACTGGTTTCCAACATTTATACACATTTTTTAGTTTTCTGATGGACTCGAGGTGTTTGTATAAATGCTTGCTTGATCTTTGCTTCATCTTTCAATCTACTAAGCAGCATTTTTTTTTATTGCTTTCTGGTTGGCATTTGAAGTTTTTGTTGTTTTTGTTAGCCCTGGACGGCTTCGAATCCTGGATCCGCACTTGCATATATATCAGACATTAGCCAAGCAAGCATAAAGCTAATGAAACTGGGCAATCAACAAACATTTACCTATATACTTGAAAGTAATATATATTGTGGAAGTAGAAATACAGAAATCCACGTACCACTTTCCGGGGTTCACCTGCAACAAAAGTCGTACTATTCATACATTGAATACGTAAGTCAAGCAGAGCAATGCATGCATGCGGGACAATCAAAACCAACATTAAACGAAGTTCTAGAAAATCAAGGGGTAATCAGAATTCCCTGTCTGGAAAGATAATTGGTGCCACGAGAGACCAAATAAATAAAGCCGCAGTAGCCCATCCAGTCACAATTCGAACCCAGACCGATGCCCAACCAACATCTACCAACTTCCTGCTCTCTCCTACTGAGGTTGACCAGCCTGTAAGTAGCATGGCCGAATACATGCTGGCTAAAGAGAAGATCAAGTGGAAGAAGGAATAAGAATATGTGACTGGCTTCGACTTCTCTTTCTCCTCGTGATACTCATCAGCCTTGTCCAGCGGTAGCAATGGCTTCCCAGAACCTTCCAATAACAAGTCATAATTTTACCAGTAAAAAACAGAAAAGGTCAGGTGTAGTTTAATCAAATACTAGCAATAGAAGCAGATAACACGCGCGCATTAACACAATGGTGGTCTTTATTTTCTCTGTTTTGGTGAGAAGTAATTTTAATTTATTTACTGTGAGAATTTAAAATTCATTTAAATACATATGAAGATATAACCGGGGATAGAGGCATAAGAGGATTCATATAGCTAACCCACCTAGGGGACAATGGCTTAATCGTTGTTGTTGTACTGTAAGTATTTAGTAGAAGAACATTGATATATTATATCATTGTTCAAAAGAAAGAAATATTCTATGAACTTGATGAAAAATTACTAATATTTAAGAGAGTGGTTATTCCAAAGGGTATATTTGAAAATAGACCACTAAAATTCTCTAGCTTAATCGTAGTATTGATTCAAAATTAAAAGGTTGATATTTCCAGTTAAATGTGGAACATAGATCATACTCGAAGCATGAAATTCAGACTCCTCTCTCTGCACCTCCAAGAATTGTAACGAAGAAGCGATATTTTCTTCCAATCAATGCAAATAAGTGCCCGAAAAAGTAGCTTTGGCTAGGATATAACTACTGAAGTCAAAACTACTTTAATATTTTCCAGCAACATCTTAATAGGTGTCGTAAAGAAAAAAAGATTCAATCAAACCCTACAGTTCTATGTGGTTGTGAATATCGGTTCTTTGAGTCCATTCAGAATTATTTTAAAATTTACAATCGAAGTATGACATATCCTTCTAACCACTCTTACAAAAAACAAATCAATAAGACATCCATCCTACCAATATTTCAAAGAAAGAAATCGAAAGCCCAATTTGATGTCAATTCTTGACACAAGAAGATTTCACCGTTAAATATTTAAGCTAATATAGGTTATCATCCAATAGGAATAATAGGTATTTGTTGTGAGGACGCTTGGCTCAACGAAAATAACACTTAGAACCAAGCATATAGCAAAAGAAAGAAATAAAAAAGGAAAATAACTGACCAGCTCGGGGAGAGCTTGGAGGGGAAAGCAAGGTTGTTGAAGATCCAGCACGAACAGCCGAGTACACAACAGATAGCACAGTTGTAAGCAAACCTAGAGCAAGACTGCTGGTGGAAACTGCTTTAGAATGCTTGTGAAGACCATTGCATTCATAATCTCTGGGTTCACTGGCCATCCCACTGTAGCAGAGGTACATGCAGTACAAAGATATAACCGAAGATGGCAAAATGCTGCCACTTACCTGTATATTTATGATATACATTGAAATTAGAAGATTGCATTACATAGGCAAAGATGGTATACATAGAATAATTGTAACGAATGGGCAAAACCCGGTGCACGAAGCTCCCACGATGCGCGGGGTCCGGGAATGGAATAATTGTAACAGTAGCAATAAAAGCCAGATAAGCTTGCCAAGTAAAAAACAGTCATGTATATGAACATAGTTGTCAAATGCGCGCACTTGGCTGCGCCTAGGTGTCTGGGAGAACCCTCAGGCGCAGCCGTTGAGCTTAATTTTAATTTAATTTTATAGAGATAAACTTTTAGCAAGTAAACCATCACAGTCAGTAGCACAGACTCCAGGGCTCAAGAAATCTACCAAAAGAAACTTTCTGATCCTGTGAGAAGGAGATATAAAGTGAGGCCACTAGCTGAAAAAGAGGAGACTTAAAGACTCACCGATGGGTGCAGTGTGACAATAGCAAACACAAACACGAAAATTAAAGTCATCACAATAAAGAACGTGTTGAGTCCACAATCATGCCCAGATGGGTTAAACAGATAGAAGAGCAGTCCAGAGAATGAAAAGGTTGCCACGTAACATACAAGCGAAATCACAAGCAAAGCCATGTACCTGCAAAAATTGTACGTTTGTGCGTGCATGAGAGAGAAATATTGATGGATTAAGTTCTCAAAAGGGCTAAGTATACGTCTAGAACAGAATATTCGACTCACCAGAACTGCTCGTCATACCCAGCCCATTTCTCATTCCATCCATGTATGAAATCCAGCAGAAGAACCACTTGAACTAGAAGGAACAGTCCTGAACCAAATTTTGAAGACGACTCTGCATCGACAAGACAAAATTTGAACTCATGCCAATATAGTTTTAAAGATTTCCTTCTGGATACACAGAATTTTTAGTTATGGTTCTATATCAAACATGAGATATAATCTTGTTTTAAAAAAATTTCCTCAATGATCCGTAGAATCATCAATATAAAAAGGATGCAACAAGTAAAAGAAATCTCATTTAATAGCATAAATTCCAGAAACCTCATGCTTACCATAGAAGCTGATGATTCCATTAGGAAGAAAAAACATTAGTATCACCAAAATGCACCAGCAAATAACTTTCATCATCCAACCTCCATGATGCAAATTGTCACGAGGGTCCTTCTGATTCTTCACACCAATCATAAACATAGCAAGGATCGTGAAAAACAAGAAATTTCCCAGGCTCACTCGCAACACAGCGTCTGTTTCAAACCACTCTCTATCTGGCGTTGAGTGAAAATGATTGATCCCTTCATAAATGATCAATGAGGTTATCAGATTTATCGTTCATTCAGGAAAATAAGTTCACTCGACTTAAAAACCCAAGGATGTCATGTAGAATTTCCCATCTGAAGATGCATTTTACTTAATAATTAGCAATTTATTAAAATAATAAATCGGTTATTCAACCGTAATATATATCTAAGAGAATGCTGATAAATAGTTAGAACACAAGGTAACAGATATTCATATTTTATTTCTTCAGGACTTCAGCTAAGCAAAACAAATTTTCATATTTTATTTCTTCAGGGCTTTGCCTAAGCAACAACCATAGATACTTCTTAGCTTCTCTGATATAGCAAACAATTTCAATTTCTAAGAACACATATAAAGCACATCAACGCAACGTTCGTAAAAATAACTCTCATCAACTTCGCCAACTCTACATACATGACGTTCAGGTAATGTGTAGAACCCAGACAAAGTGCTTATGTACTCCTGTGCAAACAATAAAGTTAAATTCATCATGGTTGATTTGTAAAATTATAAGAAAATGGACACAAAAACATACAGGGCATCTTCTCCATGAGGGGAGCGGCAACCTCTCTAAGTATCCAAGAGACGATCAGTGAAAGCGCAAAAAGACCACAGTATGCAATACGAGCTGAGCGTCGACTGATCCCCGACACAACCGTACGGCAAGCATCACAGGCGCATGCCGCACAGCATGATGCTAAGCATGAAGCTGCCCACATCTTTCTTCTGAAAAAACATCAGCGATCAATTAACAAATTAATCACGCAAAGCAAACCAAACACATAAAATCATCAAAATAAAATTGAGAAACGCCAAAACCAAAAAATTTTGTTTTCAGCAATATTAAGCTTCCAGTGGAGTTCAGATATAACTCCGAAATCTAGAATTTCCAGAACCATGAACAAATATTTCAAATATCATCGAACGCTCGAGGAATTGAAAGATAACCCCTCAATTGAGAATCATTAGAACCCTGGACAAATCTTCGGATGAAATCCAAATTCTGGGAATTGAAAGATAATCGAGGCTAAGGTACGGATTCCTACCTGATTGCGGAAGGATGAATTAGGGGAGATGATCAAAAATTACGTGTAATCTGCAGAGGAGAATATTACATGAAGCTAAAATAAATAATCAAATTGGGCTTCTAGAGTACCGTCAAATTCCTGTTTGCACCCTGTTGTTTTCTTAATTACAAATTGACCCCTGAAGGGAACGTTCATGAGAGTCCTATTGTTTTGGTGCATTTATTTTCCATTGATTCAATTATTATTTTTGAATAGGAATAGATATCATATGCTATCTATTCTATATTATTATTTGTACGACAATACATTTAACGTGTGTGTGATTAATAAACTCAAAAACCAAATAATATTTGAAAATTTTCAAAAAGTTTTGGTCAGTTTGGATCGTTGATCGTTAGGAGATGTGTCTGAGTATCCTAGATTGAAAGATCGGGTAATAGATTAAATGTTTGGTACAAGAATGAAGTTTATTCCATGCGCGATGCAATATCAAGAACTGGGATGGGAGTTCGAGAGCTCCAGACAAGCTGATCTGATAACCCAAATGATTTCTCATGATTTTTCTACTGCGTAATTTAAGGTGAGTAAGCCAATGCATTATTGAAGCCTGTTGAAATAACTTTATTGATAGAAAATTATCATCTTAATCTCAGAATCTCATGCTAAATCATCAAGAAATATAGATGAATATCGGAAGCATTTCTAAATCCATAATAGTTGATATTCCTACATATCTGAGTACTGGTCTTCCAGATCTTCACGATTAGCCTTGAGAGTTCTTTAATCTTCTCCCACGCTCACTGACCATTGATGGAATATAGTTAAAATCGTGTGACATGGAGATCATGACCCTTATTTTTATATTAGGGTTTCTATTTAAGTCCATCAATCAAATAGAAAGTCCACTTGTCTCTACACATTAAAGGTCAATACCATATTTAGATGTTTAAAGCTCAACTTTATTAACTTTATTCTGATCACTTTATTTGGGATAAAACTTAAGATAACAATAATATACAATTGATTATATATTTAGTCTCATGTTAATATTTAGTGTCATGTTTGAGGCCATATCAATGGGTCCCATATCAATTGATATGTGACCTAAGGTTGGCAAGATTTTCCTCTGTTTTCATACCTCCAGATTGAAAAAAGTGCTTGACTTTCAACAACCTTGTATTTTCCAGTGAACTCCCCGTTCGGAACTTCCAATCACCTAATTTTTCAATTCCATTTACCAATATATGTAAGCTCATTCATTTTTTTTCGTTGGTAAAGCTTCGATTCTCAGTGAATTCAAAGCATTCAAATAATGGTGGATTCCCGATTCCCACAACGCATCGAACAAATACCAATTCGGAATGTCACCCTCCGTAACATGTACAAGAAAAAAACACATTGTCCGATGTTCTTTCGTGCAAGGACGTGTAATAGGAAAGATCTTTCCGACCCCATGCATGAATCTTGATGTGTATGATGAAGGACGTCTCGTTAGGAATGCAATGATCGAAAATAACTCCGAAACGCAATTCCGGGAGGAGTCGGTAGTTGTACACTGGATCCCTTCGGACCTCGAGAACGTGTGACGATGGGTCGGAGTTTGGTGAACCAACTGGTCGCTCCTCTAGTTGAAATGTCGGGCCCCTTTTTCGTTGCCTAGGTTACACCTTCGGATTACAGGTGGAATCTGTCATAATTTACCGACATAAACTTTTGCTGTTGTGATGAGCGGGCTTCCCGTGAAAGATCACCTTTTTTTCCACAACCTGGATGTTGAATTTCTGTTACATTCACTCTCATTCAATTGAACTAATCAGAGGCAATATCTACTGCTGGTTTAACTGCAGAAGAAATGGTCACTTTTTGTGTTCGAATGGTTGCTAATTCATCTTTGAGACGTGGATTTCAAAGCGAGAAAGACCTTGTGTTTGAATTACACAAGCTGCAAATCTTTTTTTGGTGTGGCTTCACCGATACAATCATTCAATGTATGAAAGGTGAGGGAAATTTGAAACTTCTGTAGTTGATATGAAAACATGGGGAGAAAATGTTGTGCATTTCCCTATATTGTACTGTATGTTTACACGCATTTATATATCTATATATATCTACATTTTACATCATGCAAGAGTATCTGGAGTTTTGTTTCTTTGGATTTAATGTTTTTAATCTAATTGCTTCTATTTTCTTAATCCAGAATATATATAAATATTATGTGTCATTGCATATCTAATTGTCACTATTACTCTAAACATATGGGAATCATATCCCTACTGAAAGAAAATTTAGACCAATGATGGTCATTGGATCTACCTCGACGGATAATCTGCCCAGCATAGCAAGAACTCAACCCTTAAAACTTTTGGGGTCATGGTGTGTTTTTAATCAATATACCAACAATACCCTTTCAAGGTTTATTGGTTGCTACCTCCAACCACGAAAATAACAAATAAAGAGAAGAATAGATAAGTAAAGAAATTTTAAGCAATAATATATAAAATCACCCCAAACTTAATATATAATCGTCATAACCAGATCAATTACAACTTCAACTACGAAACATAGATTTTCCACTATCTTTTCCCCAAGATTCCTAAAAATTGGACATATACAAAATGAATAACAAACATACCAAGAGGAGGGAAATTTTTTTTTTACACCCCATCGTCTAGTTCATCCTGATCTACACCATCGTTTTCCTGCAACATGTCCATTAGCAATGTAATCTGGTTCTGCAGCATGGCATTCTGTCTTTCGACTTCAGCACGCTTACTCCGTTCGTCCAGCAGCTGCAGTTGAAGGTGCTCTAGGCATTGAGCATCCTCTTCTAATTGCTCGTTAAGTCCATCGATCTCTCTATCCTGCATTGCATAATCAAATAAATATACAATTTTATTCACACACCGGATCTGATTCGAACCCAAGATATATGTAATGAAAAACCAACAGTTCTACCACTTATATTTAGATTTGGCCTTTGCTACGACCAAAAATCTACTTCCTGCGTATCATACACCATCAGATCACATGTACACAACAAAATGCATGGATCCCACGTGAATTTTGTGTAGGATCCACACATATTTTGTTACACCTAATGATGCAGATACATGGCGAGTAATTCTCCCGATTTCTAATAAAGAATACCTAAAAACACGCGGCTTTTGATTTGTCCTCTTTTTTTTTAGGATTCAAATGTTGCTCAGACAAAGATAGAAACATTCTCACCTTTCGATTCATTTCCTGCACCGCAATCCTCCGCATACATTCAACAACATCTACATTGACAAGCTTCCGTTTCTTTCCGATCAGCCAACCCTTTGGATAACTAGCAGATTCGAAATCCGGTGGCGGGAGTAATGATTCTGCCGAAGGACGCTTGCCGTTGGTGTTTAACACTGGATCCAAAGGCTCAAACAAGGCCTTCCTTTTCTCGGAAAGGGTAGATAAATCAATTGACTCCTCGTTCTCCTTGTCCAATGCAGATGATTCTTGTGGTTTGGCGATGGATTCATCCACGTTCATAGCATCCGCTTTGTCGTCTGAGCTCTTAATGTTCATTGCTGGAAGTGCTAAATTCAACAACTAAGTATGAAGCTTGCAGAATGAATCAAGGAACAAAAAGAGACTTAAATTTTAGTTTTTCAAAGGAGTAGAAACAGGTTTGGTTTATGCTCAGACCGGAAAATTTACTCCGGAATAACGTTTGTCTGTGTATTAATTAAAATATACGGTGATCCTATACAGTAACATGCATCGAAAGATACATGGATCCTTACATCCTATGATCCTATCTACTAAACGGGAATTGGCTAGTGTAATCAATTTTAGCTATTCGTGAGGAATTTCTTATATGAGCCGGATATTTACAAATACAAAGTCACATATATACATATACTCTTGGTGTTTTTGTAAACACCTGGCTTATATAAAAAATTCCCATTCATTTGGATATATACTCATTCTCGGACCATTTATTTATTTAGGATAGAATTTTATATATATATAAAAAAGATGAGTAACTAAATGTTTCCTCAAAAAAAGGAAAAATGAAATAAAAAATAAACGAATGATTAATAAATAAGCAACCACAGCTCACAGCTGACCTTGCCAATAAATTGACCTGTCAGCAAACGCCAAACCATAATTAGATCACGTTTCCCATCTCTCATCTACCCACCGTTTGAAGGTTGAAGATTAAATTAAGTGAATTTATTATGAATCGATTAAATTTTACAAAATTTAAAATAATTGAACCTAAAAAAATAACTAAAATCGAATCAAATTAATCAATCTTTTCAACAAAATATCCAAATCCAAGAAACTATTCTGATCAGTAACCAAATCACTGAGCCTTACGAGAATCTTGATTTTTTTATAAAAAATTAAAATTGATTACGTCAAATAAACTAATGAATCTTTGAACACAACTATAGAAGGATCTGATTCAGGTATGCATGCAAAGGGAACTGAAAAAAAAAAAACACTGAATTTGGAGCAGAAATCATAGGAAACTTCAGAGGGTGTAAGGAAAATCACCGGATCTTTTCCTAGACTTCCAGAAAACAGGAGTCGAAGAAACAAGAGAGAACCCACTCAAACTGATCCCTCCTCCCTCCATCTTATTCGTCTGGTCTTCCATAGCCTACTTTGGTTCAAATTTTCAGCATCACAATTCTTGACCTATGTACTGTTACACAAAATATATTGTTAAAAGATGAGATTTTTGCGTAGAAAAAAAGAGAAATGAATTGGGGGATATTATTGTTGGGGGTGATGGTTTTGCCTTGGTTTGTGTTCCTCGTCTCTTCCTGTAGGTCCCCTGAATTGGGACGTTTTAGTGGATTCTCTCGTGTTTTTTCAAAAAAAAATTTCTTTTGTGCAAAATAGGCTAAAATCCACAAAGTCATTCTCGATTTAGCAATTAGTTCATGTATCAAAAAAATTTTATTTTAACTCACTGACTCAATTTTTAGTTTTAAAGTCAACCTTCATAGATATAAGTTTACATAAATAGCCCCAATGTGATGTCTTCCTCATATTTTTGCATTATATTTATCTTCTTTTTTCTGGATCGTATTATATTTCTCTATTTGTTCTCTTTTTTCTCACATTACATTAAATCGATAGCTCTATTTGAATCTCAGGAATCCCCTATTACATAAAATATTAATAGGAATAGAAAGAGAAATCATTATAGTAGATATGAAACCTATACAATTTTGGTACAAGTTACACATCAAATTGGTATGAAGTCTATAGGTAAGTTACACATGAAATTTGTATGAAACATATACTATTTTTTATACTAGTTACAAGTGAAGTTGGTATGAAACATATAGAATTTTGGTACTAGTTACAAATGAAGTTGGTATGAAACCTATATAATTTTGGTACTAGTTACACATGAAATTGGTATGAAACATAAACTATATTTGGTAATTATTACACGTGAAGTTTGTATGAAACCTATACAATTTCGGTACTAAGTATACATAAAAGTGGTATGAAACCTATATAATTTTGGTACTAATTACGAATGAAATTGGTACGAACTCTATATTTTCAGTACTTATTACATATGAAATTTTTATAATTTTGGTATTAGTTACACATGAAATTGGTATGAAACCTATACAATTTACATGTGAAATTGGTATGAAACCTATAATATTTTTTGTACTTATTACACGTGAAGTTGGTATGAAACACATACAATTTTGGTACTAGTTATACATGAAGTTGGATGAAACCTATACAATTTTGATTCTAGTTACACATGAAATTGATATGAAATATATATTATATTCGGTACTTATTACAAATGAAGTTGGTATGAAAACTATACAATTTTGGTACTAAACATACATAAAATTGGTATGAAACCTATATAATTTTGTACTAATTACGAATGAAATTGGTACGAAATATATATTATTTTCGATACTTATTACAAATGAAATTTGTATGAAATCTTTACAATTCTAGTACTAGTTACACATTAAATTGGTATGAAACATATATAATTTTGGTACAAGTTACACATGAAATTGGTATGAAAACTAAACTATTTTCGGTACTTATTACACGTGAAAATTGGTATGAAACATATACAATTTTGGTATTTATTACAGGTGAAGTTGGTATGAAACATATACAATTTTGGTACTAGTTACACGTGAAGTTGGTATAAAACATATATTATATTCGGTACTTAATACACGTGAAGTTGTTATGAAATCTATACAATTTAAGTACTAAGTGCACATAAAATTGATATGAAACATATATAATTTCGGTACTAATTACTAATGAAATTGGTACGAAACATATACTATTTTCGGTAGTTAATACATATGAAATTTGTATGATATCTTTACAATTCTGGTACTAGTTACACATGAAATTGGTATGAGACCAAGTTGGTATGAAACCTATATTATTTTCTGTACTTATACACGTGAAGTTGGTATGAAACATATACAATTTTGGTAATAGTTACACATGAAATCGGTATGACACATATACTATATTAGGTACTTATTACACGTGAAGTTGGTATGAAACCTATACAATTTAGGTACTAAGTATACATAAAATTGATATGAAACCTATATAATTTTGGTACAAATTACTAATGAAATTGGTACAAAATCTATACTATTTTCGGTACTTAATACATATAAAATTTGTATGATATCTTTATAATTCTGATACTAGTTACACATGAAATTGGTATGAAACATATACTATTTTCGGTACTTATTACACGTGATGGTATGAAACCTAAACTATTTTCTGTACTTATTACATGTCAAGTTGGTATGAAACATATACAATTTTGGTATTATTTACATGTGAAGTTTGTATGAAACCTATACAATTTTGATACCAGTTACACATGAAGTTGGTATGAAACATATACTATATTCGGTACTTATAACACGTGAAGTTAGTGTGAAACATATACAATTTCGGTGCTAAGTATACATAAAATTGGTATGAATTATGAAACATATGAAATTTATGTACTGTTAAACATATACAATTGAAATTTGTACTAAACTTATATAATTTGGTCCTAGTTACACATGATACGAATTAATACAAATTATATGCTTCCTTATGAACATAGAGATATGTTGTATATGAGTTGTATAAATGTATTTGTCAGTCACTCTTTTCAATTGGGCATTGCATGCAATGAGTTTAAAATTAAACGTGCTTGATGAATCGAATTAAGTGGAGAATTAATTAAATTACCGAAAATAGTATAGCTTTTGTACCAATTTCATTCGTAATTAGTACCAAAATTATATAGGTTTCATACCAATTTTATGTATACTTAGTACCGAAATTGTATTGGTTTCATACCAACTTCACGTGTAATAATTAGCGGATATAGTATATGTTTCATACAAATTTCATGTGTAACTAGTACCAAAATTGTATAAGATTCATATCAACTTCATGTGTAACGAGTACCAAAATTATATATGTTTCATACCAACTTCAATTGTAATAAGTACCGAAAATATTATATGTTTCATACCAATTTCATATATAATTTGTACCAAAATTGTATAGATTTCATATCAATTTCATGTGTAACTTGTACCAAAATTATATAGGTTTCATACCTACTATAATGATTTTTCAAAATTAAAAGTTATTTAATATTAATATTTTATGTAATAGGGGATTTCTCATATTCAAATAGAGCTATCGATTTAACGTAATGGAAGAGAAAATAGAACAAATGGAGAAATATAATACAACCCATGAAAAAAAGATAAATATAATGCAAAAATATGAAAAAGACATCATATTGAGGGTATTTATGTAAACGTATGTCTATCGGGATTGACTTTAAAAATAAAAATTGAGTCAGCACATGGAGTGATTGCTAAGTTGATAATGGCTTTGTATATTTTAGCCTAGTTTGCCCTCTTTTTTTTCTACTTTAATTATCTCATAAATAGAATTATTTAGAAAATTTTCATCTAAAGTTCTACGCCACTGATTTCAGACGGGCTCAATTCTGAAATCCCATATCAAAGGTTTTTTTTTTTTTAACATAAATAGAAATATATTATACTAATCTCGTAGGGCCAAAGGTATAAAATACAAAGGTAACCAGTCTAACAAGAAGCAAAGAAAACATAAAGTAAAACACATAAACCGAATTCCAACTCAGGAAACATGCAATGATGCTAAGATCTGTGATAGGTTCCGGAAGAGCGGTCCAAGCATGGACAACAGCAACCACGACCGACTCGATAACCCAAATCACCAAGAGATAAGGAGGAGCCAGCAAGACTTTGGCACAAACATCTAGCCGAAAAACAAACATCTGAAGAAACATATGAAATTGGAAGCGATGTCGAAATTGATAAATGACAAATAAAAGAATAAACTTGCTTCACAAAAGGCAACACCAAATCTCAATAACGATGGGACACCATAGGCTTGCAAAGCAATTCCAACATAACTGAACCAGCATGAAAACGGTACAAAGCACCCAACACCAGAAAGACAAAATAGGGGCACCACAAAATGAAACCAACAAACCCCAAAGAGGGCCAGCACACCACCAAGGTACAAAAGCAAGTAGACTGTACAACAATAGGACATTAGACAAGTAGCATAGAGCAATAGAGAGGAATATCAGAATGGGTGAATGCTCACGAAAAACTATTCGTGAACAATGAAAAGCTCGGAGTCTCCCACTCCACAAGCGTTCCAACAAGGGAGAATCATAATTGTCGGCGGAGTTACTGAGCAACCAATGCCGCTGAAAACATAAACTGCAAAATGGGATAAAGAACTGCTTGGAGATAGGTGACTAGGGTGTTCCACAGCTTAAAACAAAAGGCAGCACACCAAGCAAATCCCGAAACGTGCGGTCGAGGCCACCCAAAAACCAGGAAAACCAGAGGCTGATGAAGCTCCATAAGAATAAGACCAAAATCAGGCAGAATCAGCAACATAGCCCGAAGATCGGTAACAAGCCAAAGCGTAAACAGTGTCCCCCTAAAATCGGCAAGCCCACACAGAAGATGCAGCAGTGGTGGGAGCCCCAGGAGATGAACCAAATGGAGGCAGGCAATCTTCCACCCAACATTCAGTAGGCAACAACGGCGACCCATCTCCACAAAGAAAGCCACGAAAAACACATAAATACCACATCGATAAACAAAGGCAGAGAACCCACCAGGACTACCTGAGAGGCCGTGAACCCGAGGAGTTTAAAACTCCAGGTGCACAGAATCGGCACCACAAAGGAGCTAGCACCAAGGCAGTAGCCAGGAAAAACTGGTACTAGACAAGCAACGTCGAAGCCAAAGATGGCTTGAATAGAATATATATACTATAATATGCATCACTTCAAAGATAAGAACATATCTTTATGATATTTTCTATATGAGCTGTACGTAATTTTATACGTCTAAGTTCTCTCCCTGCACGCAATTTTCGTTCTATTGGATATCGATAGAAACTCGAGAAGCTGCTTTCAGGACATCATCTCCTCAAAGCCCATTGGTTTTAATTATTGAATCAACATAGAAATATAATCTGAAGGCAAGATTATGTTTATCAGTAGCTGTCATTAGGATGATGAGTATAATATAAATCGACGATTTAGTGAGTATATCAAAGCTTTTTTTCCTTGCAAATAAAAATGATGAGATTGAGCCCACAACAATCTCACTACAATACTTAGCTTTTCATTAGAAGATGTACATGATCTTGAATGACAACTATGAGTCTATGATGTATTTATATGCAGGAAAATACGACCACACAAGATAACGCTGGCAGGACTCACAAACTCAAAACTTAAGAAAACTAAATATGAAATTCAAAGAATTTTTTAATAACGAGATTGTTATTACCACCTCCTGTTAAACCAGCTAATAGAAGGCAATTTCGCCATCACAGAATGGGTACACTTGTGCCTACGTACAGTTACATGAACTCCATCAACTCCCAATTCCAGTTTTCTTTTCTATACTCGTGATTTAACAAAATTTTGAAGAAATATTTATGTAGACGTTTTTGAGGAAAAGTTTATGTTTCACCAGTGGCACAAGGAATGCAAGTAGGATGTTTAGATTGGTCCTCCGGAGTAATTCTTTGCAGGCAACTGTCGTGAAACGTATGCCCACAAGGAAGAACAGCAACAGCTGGGGGAGCAGCAGGCTGATATACTGGGCCTTCTGCTGTGAACGTGAGATCTCTTCTGCACAAGAAGCAGTTGTATCCACATGACTTGGGAGGTCCATCAAAACCTACAAAAAAATGTGCACAGGTTACTGGATTGTGACGATCATTACATTTGAGGAACAAATTCAAGTAGGATGTATGTTCATGTTATGTAACCTCTCTTACGGAAATTATAGGTGCATGTACCTTGTCTAAGGTTAATTAACAAATTACTCGTCACATCTATTCCACCGTGGAGAGAGATGTAATTACGATATTTGGGCGCGAAGGTTATTTTGATTTGGATATTACCTAGAGGAGGTTCTCTTGAAAATAGATGCATTCTCTTTCTCTTTTCCGGACACACTAATGCACCATGCTATGACTCAGAACTCTGAATATAAATACAAAGAAACCAACGGCTACGTATTGGACTAATTAGTTGGCCTTTGCCATTTGAAGCTATAGCAATTTATGCACATCAGTCCTACTTGTGTAATGTGAACAAAATTGCCCGATAATGGCATATATTTTCTGCAGAAGATGAAAAGTGGTGCTCATTTTGATAGGTGTAAGCAAGAGGCAAATACTTTTGAAAGAAAAACTCTCAAGAACTTGACAGCAATTAAACCACATATTATAACAATAAAATTTGAGGCACGATATCTCAAGAACAAAATGTTAGTCACACTACATAAATTAGTCAAAATTTGATACCAATTACACAAATTGAAGTGTATTAATAATTTCAGTCCTATGTTGAAAAAGGAGTAATGAAAAGCAAAAGAGCCAGAAGAAAGACATACCATGAGATTTTATATGAAAAGGCGCAGAGGGCATTTGAGCTGGTGTTGGAACACGAGCAGGAGACCACTTCCTTTGATGGGGTACTGACCCATGTATAATTGGTCCAGGAATTAACTTTCTACGGTGATTTGGGCGTGTGGCGGTAAAATTTTCACTAGCACCTCTTTTCAAAGACCGGTGATGAGGAATAGGAAAAGCCTGAGGCTGAGCACCAAATTGTGCAGCTTGATCAAAATGACCTGAAAAGTGGGAAAATTCCCCAGCCATAATCACAGAGGTTGCTGTTAAAATCGACACACTGTCTATAAGGAACCAAAATAACAAAAAAATTATGTGTGTTATAGGATGATACCATTAGTATAACTAACTTTAGGAAAATCCTTGGGTAAATGAGATGGCATAACACGAACGTGTTGGCCTAGATTGTGCAAACGATGAGACAAATTAAATTAATAACTCAAAGTTGAAAGCAAATGGCACAACAAATAGCCAATTCAAAGATTTCAGCATAATGACCTGAGGGTACCGTGTGGCCAAGGTGGTTAATGTGGGAATCCAAACCTGTTTGAGAAGGGCCTGGCAAAAACAGAATGAATCACAAGATCATATCCATTCTGGTATATCCTTATTTTTAAAGTAAATACAACCAAAAGGTGTGGAACTGAATAGAAAAAACAAAAAAAAAAACAAAAAATAGAGGTCCATTCACGCTGGTTCACATGACCTGAATTATTTACAAAATTCAATGCCAAATAAGACCAGACAGAACCTAAGGCAACCCGTTCTTTTCTGGGCTTAGTTTGTCGTGTTTCTTTTTTACACAAAAAAGATGCTCATTGGCATATGATCATCACTTGCATAGAATAGAATATTTATAAAATGAATGAATTGCAAAGTATGTGTTTCTGTTTTTCCTGTCTTCCATAGTGCCATGCAATCATGCAAATTAGGAGAATTGAAAAATGTATTGATGCAATTATGTCATTATATACTCTAATGTGTCAAGAAATATCTGGAGTAGTGGTACTTGTAGTTCATTGGAATTTGACCAATCAACAAATAATCAAACTTTCTCATTCTGCTGGCACTGATGAGGTAATTTTCACAATAAGAGCATATTAACGAAGATAGAACACATGATCAACACAGTCCCACTAATTAAGAATACACACACTCACCAGCTCTAGCAGCAGCAAAGTCAATAGGTTGAACCCCAAGCCTCCTCGGGAATGGATTAGAGACAACAGACTGGTACATACTGCCTCTTGAAACTGGAAACCCTCTTCTCCCAGGGAACAAATGATACCCATGAGCTTCAGTAGCACTAACATTTTGAGGAGAAAATAGCTGGCCTGAGAAGAACAGGCACCCATTAGAATTTAATTTTTTTAGGCACATGTATGCTAAAAAAAGCTTCCTTAAACTCGATAACTACAATACTTGTAAGTTTTAGTCAAATCATCATTGCGTATCTAGCCATCTAGGAAAGCAGCTATTGTTCATTATTTGGACCACTGTTTATGTAATACAACAATAAAACATGATACTTAGATACCTATATAATATAAAATATGTAAAGCCATTTTTTATAGCTAACAGCTTTTATTACAGCTGCAGGTGCTCAGCCAAAAGTTGTAAAACTAGACAACTACTTTGTAAAGAAACACATGGGTCATGCAACTTCTCACAGTCGCAACTTTTTTAATTGGCTAGACCAAGGCACATCTGTATTTTAAGGGGATCTAAATGAAGCTCAAGACATTTCTTATGATATTTTTTTCACAGACAAATTAAATCTCTCTTTCCCTCATAATTAACTCCAGCTGACCGAAGAATTGTAACACATCAATTTAGGTTATCTGAACCATGGCTTTAAATCTCAGCGGAAATTTCATATTTCCCAACCAATCAAAAAAAATTCAACTAACAATTGATTTTTGCGGATGTTTCACCAGAATTTAAGAACAGCTTGACAAAAAGTAACAGAATTGCATCAAAATTCCTGAAATTTTATCCAAATTTTCATGGATGGTTTAAAATGGTCCATTCTACTACTCTTACATGCATTATTGTCCTTTAGACTGCAAAAAACATCGTTACAATACAAGAACTCGATAATTCTCAAATGCTAAACCCCTAAAAAATCATGTGTTACAAATATTAGATGGCATCACTATTGCATGTACTTTTTTAATAAATATTTATGGTACTTATTCCTTGATCTTTATATCAGGGTTCTTTTCAAAATATTAAATTAGGCACCCAGAATTTTTTTTAATAAATATCACTGAATAAAAGCACCATCGATACATCATGTACATAACTTGTAATACACTATCCTACATCACAATGTTGGGGCAATATGAATGAGTTCATAGGGTGTACAATGGATCAGCAGCTTCGGATAATTATGTCCTCAAAGTCATAAAAGATACAAATTAGTGACTTGGACAGTTTTGCTTGCACCGACCCCACTCCATTTACTTGGGGCGTGACATAAATATTTACATTTTTATTTGAAACATATATATTTGCATTTTATTTTGATATGTCCAACTTTATGCTAAATTTCCATGGTTCTTTTTCTAACTCAAAATCAAAATTTTGTGCATTTCAAAATTCCCATAGATTTGAAGTTTTGAAATATACCGATACCGATATTTGATATCTTAATCTGAATCAGGTCTCTTCATTAGTCCACGTATTCAAAATTTGTGTTTGATACTAGAGGTACTGATTGACATACACACGGATTTATTACTTAAAAACACAAAGCAAATTGAGATGAAGTAAATAAGCTTACCAGTTGGATGAAGACTTGTTTGAAAAGAACCAGGATTAGCAACATTTGTTGTGGAACCTTCTGTAATTGAAGCTAAATTTCATTATAAAAGGCATAAAAAAATAACACAGAAATGAAACCACCGATTCATAGTTGAGACAACTCAAAACCGTATTGATTAAGCCAAAATTACAAAATCGAATAGTTTATCAGCAAAAGTTCGGGTAAAAAAGACATAGATCCTTACCAAGCGGTTCAACACTCACTGGAAAAGGAACGCTGTCAGAAACTTCAGTTTGTCTACCACCTGTCAATGGAATCAATTTTCATGCATAAAAGTGCAAAGGTAAAGAATTTCAGAGACAAGCTAAAAAATTTTAAGATAGACTGGTATACTAGTGGTATATGTTGACAACTTTTTCTCCACGTCCCTTCCCAAGATCAAGTTTTTTGTTAAACTGATAGCATGCAAACATAAAATTCATAAGTAACTTCACCAAAAGAATTTAATGCTAAACGATACCACAAACAACTCAGGTATGATGGTTCATTTAGAAAATTTAGCTGTATCCAGATACAACTTTGGAGCCTATCAGAGCACTTTTCGTATTTACAGAAAATGCAGAAACGGTGTTTCTTTAGATATATCTAAGTTTGTGTGGTGTACTAGTAATTCCTTCAATGAATATAGAAAAACATGTGGATAATGGGCTTTACTGTTTAATATTAGTAAAAGAATTCCACCAAATGAATCACATCCAAAGTTTCAGATAAGACTTTCCATCACAATAAAAGGAGGAAATAAAAGGCAAATTTAGTGGCATCTGAAAGACTCTAACAGCAAAATTAAACTGACTTATGACTCACGCAATTGTGAATGCCTGACGGAGTTTCCTCTTCGCCAGTCAATAGGGTATGTTGAAGAAGATTCTGGTGAAACATTCATGGAACTTTTTCCATAATAATTTTGTCGCAGGCCAGACACTGGTCGACTTGTCAAATAAGTGGGATTGGTTAGTTGCGACTCCAAGAGTGATGACACAGCATATCTAGGATGAGACATCAACGTCCTGCTATAAGGCAATGGCAAAGGATTCTGATCATGTCGCAAACCTGAACTACGATCCGTGCTGAAATAATTTCTCTGTATATTAATTTGTGGAATCTGTGAACTGAAGCATGGGTTAGATCCTATCAAGGCATTGGCAGCAGTATGCCCATCACCTTCACAAGTGGATGTCCTGCTGACCACATTTGACATCCCACCACCATTAAACTGTAATCTTGCAGCTCTATCCGCGGATTGAGCAAGATTCAACCGGTTCCCTGCAATTCTCTGAGCATGATAATTGTGATGTGGGGAGGAATCCACTTCCTCTAATTTACTGGGAATTTCCTGAGCACTAAAATTACTATTGGATCTGGTTTCCATACCACCTCCAATGCCAAGTCTAAGAAAACTCCCATCCAGATGCGTCCCACCAACATCAGCATCTCCGTTTGGATCAATGGTTAGGCCAAGATTGCAGTGCCCTTCAATTGGACCAGTCAAGGCAGGTTGGTCCCCAGATCTCATTTTTAAGTACAATCTAAACACAATTATGGAAGAGAATCATTGTCATTATCTCATTTCATGGGGATTAAATGTATAAATGAATGGCTAATGCTCAGGCATGCAAAGTAAATTTTAATTCAACTAACCAAACTGTATCTTTTAATGCACGAACATGATATTTTTCTACTGAACAATTTTAAGCAACATTTAGGTGACATTAACTTAGAGAGATGAGTAACATGAGAGGAACTAGCAGTTAAACTAGTACCTTCTAGAAAAATCAGGTCAAACAATCCTTAGAAAATGTGAGTGTTCTAAAATGTTACAAACGATACTCAATATCGAAATAACTTCAAGCCAAACAACAGTATCATTTGGATTTTCTTTCGCGATGTAATGATCTATTCTGTAACTACCTAATAAATCAATGATCATTTGGATGCACGAGTAAATAATTCCAAGAGATTCATGCCTTTGAGTACTTTGACATGAAAAACATTACTTCAGCATAATGCAATTTCAGCATTGAAACAAACAACAGAACCAAAAGGCCTTTCAAAACAGATTGTGTCAATTCTGCAATACCATTTTATTGACAAAAAAATTACGAGCAAAAAAGATTCATATTACATCAAAAGAACACAAAGAAAAATGACAAGAAAATACTGAAAGTCTCCAATAAACACCAAGTACAAACCCATCACCCCCACAAAAGAAGAGAGAGCAAAGTGCTTTTACATATAATACGCATATTCGCATAAGAAAAACACCCACAGAACAAGGTTTTGATGTGCAGCCAAGAAATAGTGACACTTTACCCAAAATATTCAATTCGAAATAACTTTTTACACCCACTGAGGATGAAATCAAAATAGAATATCAATGATCCAGCTAATTTCTATCTTAAAACACTTAAAAATTATCTAAACCCAAGAAGTTCAAAAGATCAGAAACCTCTCAATCAACATAAACCTTGAACCACTCTTGATTTTACATTAAAAACAAAAAAACAATTGCATGAAATCACAGTCAAAATCAATCGCGTAAACAAAAAAAAAAAAAAACATCAATCGCATGAAATGACAGTAACAACAAACAATTACCCACAGTTTAACTCATCAATTCAAGTAATCAATTGACTAATCCTAAAACACTTACACAATCGTGCAAAAGAATATCTAATGGGC
This sequence comes from Haberlea rhodopensis, assembly GCA_907163345.1. Taxonomy (NCBI): domain Eukaryota; kingdom Viridiplantae; phylum Streptophyta; class Magnoliopsida; order Lamiales; family Gesneriaceae; genus Haberlea; species Haberlea rhodopensis. The sequence goes on from CAJQUN010000009.1 coordinate 2,048,491, forward strand.
GCTCGAATTCTCATAACCGATATAGGAATTTCGATATACTTCGCTTAATTTTTGATCGGTGGAATTAATCTCAAAAAGATTATTAAGAAAGAGAGAGAAAGTGAGTGAGTGTGTTTTTAGAGAGAGAGGAGCAGACTTATTTTGGCTTGGGGATGTGACTTTTAAAGGGTTCGGTCGCTTGTTGGAGTCCACGTTGGCATCCTGTGACACGTGTTAGAATGTGAGTGCAATCGGTACTGACGTGTAACTGTGTAGGTGAAAAATGTGTCTATATATTCATAAAACATATTTTTCAAAATATAAAAATCAACTACTATTCATTAAGCCAAAGAAGTTTAGGCACCATTTGTTATATTGATAAGGACAGGGATAAGCCATAATTTTTAATTATACATCTCTCTCTTATCATATTACATATATTGTATCAAACGATGTATTAAGATCTGTGTTGGTATGGATGATGAAGCCAAATTTGGAAATCTATGAAAACCAATTCTAATTAGTAGGAAAATAGTTGAGACTACAACATGTTAAATAATTTAAATTAAGCAAATGTTGTTCCATATAATTTTTTTCTTCCAATTCACCATTAAAGAAGGCTGTTTTAACATCCATTTAGTGTATCTCAAGGTTTTGCAACGCGGCAAAAACAATGAGTATACAAATGGATATTCTTGTTGCTGGTGAGTACGTATCAAAAAAACCAATGCCCACAAATTGTTTGAATCTCTTAGGCACCAATCGATCCTTGTACTTATCGATTGTTCCATCTGCCTTAAGATTCAGGACTAGACAAGCATATTTTAAAGTTTTTTTTTTCATCTTCCAACATATAAGTTTGAAAATCTGGACCAAATGACTTCACTTTTCTAGCCCTATTATTGCGTCTAGGTTTCTCATTTTCTATTGAACCTTTATTCACGGGTTTCAAAAGTTCTCTTATTAGAACTTTTTTATTTCCTTTCTTTACAAGGAAAGACTGTTTCAAAAAATACAGAATTTCTTGATTAGATTGTCATTCCTTCATTCATTCCAGGAATATCTGATTTGTGCACGATAAATCAATAAGCACTGCTATTGTGTTCATATCCTACGCAAATGCAATCCACCGTTTTAGGTCCAATTTTCAATTGTTTTGGCTTCGATATTTAGCCAAACACCCCCGACACTTTGAGATATTTGTAGGATGTTTGATATCCTTTCCATAACTCAAAAGGCGTTTTCATTTTTCTTGTGGGGTTTCTTATTTAAAATGTTGTTTGCAGATAATATGGCTCCCCCCTACAAATTGTTGGGCAAGCCTGAATTTATCAACAAGGCATTCATAATTTCTTTTAGAATCCGATTTTTCCTTTCAGCGACTCTATTTGATTGAGGCGATTATGGTGCAGTGGTTTGGTGTATAATGCCCGATTTAAAGCAAATTTTAGCAAATGGTGCAATATATTCTCCACATCTATCATTTCAAATTCTTTTATTCTTTTGTCAACTTCATTTTCAGCCTCAGTCTTAAAATTCACGAAAGCATCAAGTGCTTCATATTTGCATTTCAACATATATAAATAACAATATATTGTGCAATCATCGATGAAAGTAATAAAATACTTTTTCCCTCCTCTAGTTTGCACAAACTTCAAATCATATATGTCGGTGTGAATTAATTATAGAGGATTTGTACATCTTTCCACCGAATGAAACGTTGCATTTGTCATTTCCACTTCAACACATACTTCACATTTAGGTGTTGGATTAATCTCATATTTAGGCAAAAAAATTCAAATTCATTAAGCGGCCCATAGTGTTGTAATTTATATGTCCTAAACGAACATGCTAATTATTAGAACACTATAGCAAGTGGATAGAATCTTGCATAATATTGCCATCAAACTTTCGGTGTACCATAATTTCATTCGTCTTTAAGAAATTCACTTGCTTATCCTGTTTCCTGTCAATATTGCACATTTCCCCAATATGGTCTTTTTCAGTCATTTCGTTGACTTCCCACTTTCGATTATATTTTTAGATCCTTAGTCGGACAATCTTGCCATTATTGCTTGATTTAACAATATTGGTCTTTTCAGACATTTTATTCATATTGATTTTCGACTTTCGGTTATTCTCTCCAATCCTTAGTCGGACAATCAAATCATCGAGTCCCATTTCTTTTGTCTTGTGTTTCAGATTCCTTTTGAATTTTTTCCACAATGGAGAAAGTTTCTCAATTATGGCAGTGACTTGGAAGGACTTACTAGACTCATCACTTCCGTATGAATTTTGTGCAAGATCACTTGAAGTTCTTGCACTTGACTCACAACGGATTTCGAGTCTATCATTTTGAAATCCAAGAAGCGTCGCACTACGAATTTCTTAAGATTGTCGTTTTCCAAATTATACCTGCTCTCAAGCAAGTTCCATAGTTCCTTCACGGTACTATCTTGATAATACACATCATACAATATATCATTAAGGAGATTTAGTATGTAGTTTTTCCATCGTAAATCACTAAGATTCCATGCATATAATGCGACCCTCATTTGAGGATCATTTTTATTCATAAATATAGGGAGTATCATCTTTTATGTTACTTGTCAAACTCAACGTTGTAAGATAGAACAACATTTTTTGTTGCCATTTCTTAAAGTCCGCCTTGTGAACTTTGGGACTCATCATTGCATCGCAAGAACATTTGTGGATGTCGATGTCATCTTTTGATTTCCTGTAACAAAAATCTTCTTAAGCTTGTTGGGTACCTTTTGTCTTCAACTCACGGAATATGACAATCTTCTCACAAGATCAACGAACATGTGCTTGTGATAAAGCACTAGAAATCACAAGCCTCACAACCACAAATGTTGCAAAATCTCTTTTTCAAAAATAAGATATGAATATGATGCAAATGCTCTTTTCAAATCAGATTTTCTCTCCAATCTTTATGTTAATCTGCAAAAAACATATATTTAATTCAAGTTAGTATGTTGTTTATATATTAATCCACAAGATATGACAAAAAGACACAATTTTAAAGCATTATTTCGTGAAAAGTCACACCCTACACGCAAAAAGGTGCAAAGCCCTTCAAAAACGTTCATGAGTCGCTCTAGCACTAGCGCGTCCCTTTCTGGCCATTGCTGCCTATAAAATTCCAGGCAACACATGAGGCGCTCAAGCGCCCACTGTTGAACTTTGTTGCGCCTTAAAACGCTACAACTCTCATTCCTCTGTTTTAAATAAAATTATCGTTTTTGTTTTGATGATTACAAAACCTATACATTTTGTACTAATGGTTTTTATTGAGTATGCAGCATAAATTATGATCAAAGTTGAAGATTATAATAGTATTGAAATGCCAAAGAAATTGTCTTTTGGAAGACACAGATCGCCCCAGGCGATGAGTGCCATCGCCCCAGGCGATGGGTGCCAGGCGAGGATCGCCACGCACATCGACAGAGGCGATGGCTAGGCGAGCATGCGGGGCAGATCGCCCCAGGCGATGGTGACCATCACCTGAGGCGATGGCAGCCACAGGGACTTCGCCCCCGCACATCGACTGAAGCGACGCCGAGGCAATGCGCGGGCACGCGCGCGGGGAGTTCGCCCGAGGCGATGGCATGAACGCCTGAGGCGATGGTCTGGATCGCCTGAGGCGATGTGGAGTTCGTTTGAGGCGATGCAAAATTTGGACATGCTGAAGCTACGGCCTTAATTTTTGCTCTTGATCGCCTGAGGCGATCCACCGATCGCCTGAGGCGATCTGAGGATTTTTGACCGTTGGAACGCGGCGATAGGTGACGCCCGAGGCGATGTCCGAGGCGATCGAGGAGTGATTCAAGCCTTACTTGAAGCAACGGCTAGTAGGAGCCTTGGAGGCCTTCTACACTATAAATATGGGTGTTTTGGATCATTTTGAAGTCAAGAAACAAGAGTATAAACTACAAGAAAGTTGTGTGCAATCAAAATCATTCTAGCATTGCAAACTTCATACATTTATATTGTATTGGAGTTTGTAATTTACTTCTTGTGTGTGATCTTTTGATTCTTGTTGTTGGTACACCGTGAAGGTGTGATTTGATTATTGTAAAGGTCCTCCAACACCGACGCAAGTTGGAAAATTGTATAAGTCGCCAATAAGTGAAGTTGGTGCAAGATTGTGGCTATCCTTGGAGCCCTTAAGGCCAAGAAGAAGTTGTTCTAGTGGATCCTCGGTTGGACGTTTTTTAGCCGGGAAGAGGAGACGTAGGCGATTCATCGCCGAACTTCTATAACAAATTCTTGTCTCATTTTATTACTTTATTTCCATTAAGCATTTATTTATTTTGATCTTTCTATTTATCGATTGACTAAAGGCTTCCGCAAGCGCAAAATTATTTTATTTTTACAAACTCATTTTAAAAGGCTAAAGTAGCCAAGGAACCTCATTCACCCCCCCTCTTAGGTTCCAACAAGTGGTATCAGAGCCATTTGATTTTTGTTTTTAAATCAAAATATTTTTATGGCTAATCTAGCAAATGAGTTTGCTCAAGGTCAATCGACAAATCGCCCTCCGCTTTTCACGGGTGATAACTACGGTTATTGGAAGAATAGAATTTCTCTATACATCCAATCCGTAGATTATGATCTATGGAAAATCATAGTGAAAGGTCCACATATTCCTTTAAAGGAAGTTGGGGGAATTAGTGTTCCCAAAGATATGGACGATTTCACTAGAGCGGATATGATATTAATTTCACAAAATGCTAAAGCGATTAATATTTTGCATTGTGCCTTAGATATGAAGGAGTACAACCGGATCTCGATGTGCTCAACCGCAAAGGAAATTTGGGACAAATTGCAAATTTGTCATGAGGGCACTAATCAAGTGAAGGAGACCAAGATTGATCTATTGCAACTCAAGTATGAAACTTTTGAGATGGAGTCCGGAGAAAACATTGATTCAATGTTTAGAAGGCTCACTCAAATCATCAATGAGCTTGCCCAACTTGGAGAGAAGTATCCTCCAAAACAAATATGGAGAAGAGCACTTAGAGCCCTACCACAAGAATGGGATGCCAAGAGGACGGCCATCATTGAATCTAACAAAGGAGATAGTGCATCATATGATATTGATGAACTTCATGGTACCTTGGTTACCCATGAGCTTGAGATGTCAACCCGGAAGGAAATGAAGAAGGATGAAGAAAAAGCAAAAGGCAAGGGGATTGCCTTGGTTGGAAAGAAAGCACAATCCGATGACGAAGATGATGAGGAAATGGCATTGTTCACAAGGAAGTTCAAGAAGTTCTACCGGAAATACAACAAGCCAAAGACCTCCGAATCCAACAAGAATTCTACTAAACGAGAGGTAACTTGTTATAATTGTCAACAAAATGGTCATTATGCTAATGAATGTCCAAGTAGAAAGAAGGCGGATAAGGGAAAGAAGAAAGCTTTAATGGCCACATGGAGTGATAGTGACTCCGATGAAGAAGTAGCAAACCTTTGTCTAATGGCTCTTGAAGATGAAGATGAAGATGATGAGGTACCATCTTATGATGAATTATTAGATGCTTATAATGAAATTATTGATGTTCTTGGTAAATCTAAAAAGAGTAATAAATTGTTAAAGTTGGACTTGGCTAAAAAGGAAGAAGAAAATGTTTCTTTGAAAAATGAACTACTTGATTTAAAGAAATCTTTTGGGAAGTTTAATGATAGTGGTGTAATGCTTCATGAATTGCTTGGCTTGCAAAGATGTAGCTTTGATAAAGCCGGATTAGGCTTCTCAAGCAAGTCAAAAACATTTTCAAGCTTGTTAGCCAAAGCCAAGCATAATCCCCCTACTTGCACCTATTGTTGTAAGGTTGGTCATGTTAGAAATAAATGTAGATTTTTCAAAAATCAATACCAACCAAACAAGAGGTGGAAGTGGATTCCTAAATCCCCCATTGTTACTAACCAACATGGACCCAAAGAACAATTGGGTACCAAAGGTCCAAATATTAAAAATTTGTTTTGTAGGGAGGAACAAGTAAGAGGTCCAATTCTTGGTATCTCGATAGTGGATGCTCAAGACATATGACGGGTGACAAGAACTTGTTCTTGTCACTAAAAGCTAAAAGTGGAGGAAGTGTCACCTTTGGAGACAATAGCAAAGGAATCATTGAAGGCATTGGCTCAATTGGTAACTCTAACTCTACTATTATTGATGATGTACTTTATGTCAAAGGACTTAAGCATAACCTTCTTAGCATAAGTCAATTATGTGATAAAGGTTATGAAGTCTCATTTGCATCACTTCATTGCACCGTATCATACACTCATGACAAATCCATTAAATTCATTGGTTATAGAAGTGAGAATGTGTACAAGGTTGATTTGGATAATCTTTCTTCTCAAAATGTAAAATGCCTTGTAACATTGAATGATAACAAAAATGTGTTATGGCATAGACGACTTGGTCATGTTGGATTGAGCACCATTGGTAAGATTCAAAAACTTGATCTTGTTGTTGGATTGCCTAACCTTGATTTACAAGTTGATTCTATTTGTGATGCTTGTCAACTAGGAAAGCATACTAGAGAATCTTTCAAAAATAAAAATGTTATCTCCACTTCTATGCCACTTGAATTGCTTCATTTAGACTTGTGTGGTCCTTCAAGAACAACTAGTCTAGGTGGAAAATCTTATGCATTTGTCATTGTGGATGATTTCTCTAGATTCACTTGGACATTGTTCTTAGCCCATAAAAGTGATGCCTTTGAGAATTTCAAAATATTTGCAAAAAGAGTTGAGAATGAGAAAACTCTTTCAATAAAAAGTATCCGTAGTGACCACGGAACCGAATTTGAGAATGAAAATTTTATAAACTTTTGTGATGACAAAGGCATTGGTCACAACTTTTCTTGTCCTAGGACACCTCAACAAAATGGTGTTGTTGAAAGGAAGAATAGGACATTAGTGGAAATTGCACGTACTATGCTATGTGAATATTCACTTCCAAAATATTTTTGGGCCGAGGCAATGAGCACCGCATGTTATATCATTAATCGTTCATCAATAAGGCCAATTCTCAAGAAAACTCCATATGAATTATGGAGGGGGAGAAAGCCTAACATTTCTTACTTCAAGGCTTTTGGTTCAAAGTGCTTCATTCACAACAATGGTAAGGATAACCTTGGTAAGTTTGATGCCAAATCGGATGAAGGTATATTTCTTGGTTATTCTAATACTAGTAAAGCATATAGAGTATTTAATAAACGTAATCTTATTGTTGAGGAATCTATTCATGTTATATTTGATGAGACTAACACTCGAGTATCAAGAATTTCCATGGATGGTGATGATGAAGAATTACTTGAGCAAAGGAGAGAGTCAACCACTCTTGAGAACTTTAGTGGTGATAAAGAAGAACAAAGAATGGAGTCAAGTAATTCCAAAGAGGATGGAGAACTTCCAAAGGATTGGAAAACCACCAAGGATCATCCCATGGATCTCATAATCGGTAGTCCATCAAAAGGGGTAAAAACTCGATCCTCATATATCAATATTTGTAATCATCTTGCTTTCATTTCTCACATAGAGCCTAAGGACATTAATGATGCATTGCTTGATGATTCTTGGATCTTGGCTATGCAAGAGGAACTAAATCAATTCACTAGAAATAAAGTTTGGAATCTTGTACCTAGGCCTTCGAACAACACCATAATTGGAACAAAATGGGTATTTAGAAATAAAATGGATGAACATGGGACGATTATTCGAAACAAGGCTAGGTTGGTAGCTAAAGGATATTGCCAAGAAGAGGGCATAGATTTTGATGAAACTTATGCACCCGTTGCTCGCTTAGAATCTATTCGCATGTTTCTTGCTTTTGCTTGCTTTAAAGATTTTAAGCTCTTTCAAATGGATGTCAAGAGTGCCTTCTTGAATGGTGATTTGAAAGAAGAGGTGTATGTTGATCAACCACCCGGCTTTGAGGATCCACATTTTCCCGACCATGTTTTTAAACTTGATAAAGCTTTGTATGGTTTGAAACAAGCTCCTAGAGCTTGGTATGAAAAACTATCCTCATTCTTAACCAAGAATGGCTTTACAAGAGGAAAAGTGGATATCACTTTGTTTACCTTAATTAAGGGAAATGATTTACTTATTGTTCAAATATATGTTGATGATATCATATTTGGTGCTACTAATGAATCTTTGTGCAAGGAGTTTTCTAAATTGATGCAAGATAATTTTGAAATGAGCATGATGGGAGAACTCAACTACTTTCTTGGATTGCAAATCAAACAATGCAAAGATGGAATCTTTATAAGCCAAGGAAAGTATGTCAAAGATATGCTAAAGAAATTTGGAATGGATAATACTAAAAGTGCATCAACACCAATTAGCTCATCAACCAAGCTTGACAAGGATGAACAAGGTAAACCAATATGTCAAAAGCTTTATAGGAGTATGATTGGCTCTTTGCTTTATTTAACGGCTAGTAGGCCGGATATTATGTTTAGTGTTTGTTTATGTGCTAGATTTCAATCATCCCCAAAAGAATCACACTTGTTCGCCTTAAAACGCATTTTTAAATATCTTACAAAAACTCCAAATCTCGGCTTGTGGTATTCTAGAAACTCTTTCTTTGATTTGAAAGCTTACTCCGATGCCGATTTTGGAGGATATAAGGTGGATAGGAAAAGCACTAGTGGTACTTGTTTCTTTCTCGGTAATAGCTTGGTATCTTGGTTTTCCAAAAAGCAAAATTGTGTTGCACTCTCAACAACCGAAGCCGAATACATGGCCGCCGGTAATTGTTGTGCACAAATCTTGTGGATGAAAAGCCAATTACTTGACTATGGGCTAGATGTTTCAAAAGTTCCAATCTTTTGTGATAACACTAGCACCATATGTTTATCTAAAAATCCAATTCAACATTCTCGAACTAAGCATATCGATATAAGGCACCATTTCATTCGTGACCATATCGAGCAAAATGATGTTGAATTATTTTATGTTAATACCAAGGATCAAATTGCCGATATTTTCACAAAACCACTAGACGAAAACACTTTTATTTTTCTTCGTGGTGAATTGGGTATGATTGAACTTTGAGCATGTTTGCATACCTTAACAAATGATATCATATTTAGGGGGAGCTACTCTACTTCATCATTTGCATAGAGCAATTGTGAAATTCATTTACATAAATTAATTATGTTTAATGAATTTTATAGCTCAAAATTTAATTTCAAAAATGCATTTTGAAATCACCTTTTAAAAGTCACAAATTGTGAATTATTGTGTTTTTGAGATTATGTGTTTAATTTTTGTTGTTAGATGGTTTAATGTTAGTTAGAATTATCAAAAATAATTTTTTGGTCCAAAAATTAGCTCAAAATGTTGCCAAACCATCGCCTCAGCATTCTGTGCGCAGTGTCTCGTCCGTGGCTCGCATCGCCTCAAACGATCGCAAGCATCGCCTCGGGCGTGGCTCGCATCGCCTCAGGCGATCGCAAGCATCGCCTCAGGCGTTCTCGATCGCCTCAGGCGTTCTCCAGATCGCCTCAGGCGTTCTCCAGATCGCCTCAGGCGATCTCGATTTTTAAAGTCAGGAGGCTACGGCTTTTGCTCATTTTTTCAGCAACTTTTCGTGTTTTTCACCCATAATTCGAGATTTCTTCATCATTGTTATAATCGATCATCCTAAGCCTTTCCAAACCATCAATTTCACTTTGCAAACAACAAATCTTCCAATTGGATTTTTGCAAACCCTAACCCCTTTTTCATAAAAATCGAAACTTTACCTCAATTCTCTCAAATTTCTTGCAATATGTCTCGAAGCAACCGTGAAGAAGGAGAATCAAGCCGGAGGAGACGCTCCAATCGATCCAATAGGAATTATTCGGGTCCTCCACTTGATGGTAAGCCAATTCCGGAAGACTATCTTACTCGCAAATTAATTCCGGGTTATATCTTTGATTTCGATTTCCTTAGGACTTCCCAGCTCCCAATTCTTGATTGGATTCAATTCCAACAATGGGAAAATTTTTTCAAACCCCCTAGAAAGAACGATTTTTTGTATCCATCCATGATTCATTCTTTCTATGCCAATCTTGAACTGTTTGAGGGTGATGGTGAGTTAACTATCAAAACCATCGTGTGTAATCGCCCAATTGAATTCAATAGCACTGAATTAGGAAATATTCTTCGCATTCCTTCGGAGGGTCCGGCTAAATTTGCTCTAGCTTCTTGGCCCAATGATGGGGTATGTGATCCTGCCCAAGCCTTGTATCTCATATTTGGCGGAACCCCTCAATGTCCAAACCAATCCTTTCTTGTGAATTCCATCCCTACAAACTACCAAATCCTTCACAAGATTGTGATCACCTCTATGATCCCTCGGGATGGTGATCGTCTTAGGTTGAAATTCTCTGATGTATACTTGATGTATTACATCATTACAATGACCCCTTTCAACCTACCTAGATTCATTGTCCAAATCTTTAGGAACACCGCCCATAATCCTAAAAAGGTTATTCTCCCATTCGGCCGTGTCCTAACAAAGATTTTTCTTCATTTCAACCTTCCTTTCGATGACAATGAGAAACTCCCTATCAAGTCCAAGGACACCTTCAATCTTAGGTGTTTTCTGTTTAACAAAATCTCTTGGAATCCTTTCACTTCCTGTTGGGTTAATGATCCGGGGAACCTACTTTCTGCCTTTAATCCTAAAGATCACCCCTCATTACCCATTGATAGGATGACTAGTGCCCAAAGGGTTCATTTTCCTTTCTTGATTGAACCAAATATCGATGAGCCACCCATTCAGCATCAATCCCCATCTACATTTGATGACATGATGAATATTGGGGCGGATATTCCAGCTCCTGATAGTCATCAACCTTCTTCTTCTTTTGAATTCAATCCAGACGCCTTTGCCTTTTTTACTTCTCAATTCCAAAGCCTTCGTGAGGATATGAACTCACAATTTCAATCCTTGAGAGTCGATATGAATTCTCAATTCCATTCCCTTCGAGATGATGTTGCGTCTCTTCGAGCTTACCAAGACTCCTCGAGAGAAGATTTGTCGTATTTACGACATGAAGTGGACGCTCTTCGTTCTCAGTTTTCCAGTGCTCACATGGACGAGGATCCTACTCACGGGAATGATGGTGATGGTGATGGTGATGGCGGCTTGGATTGAGTTGTCTTTGTTTTTGTGTTTTTATCCTTGTGTAATTGTTTGTAAGGATTGTAATTGTTAAATGCTGTTGGAATGGATTTATTGTTTATGTTGATGGAGTTTAAGTTGTTGATTGAATTTTAAGTTGATTGTGTATTACTTGGATGAATTTATGGTTTATTCAATTTTTAAAGGGAACTATGTCCAATTTTCTTAAAAATCCTTTACCCTTTTTTATTCTCACAAAAAGGGGGAGAATGGTTATGTAAACTTGGTGTAAACTTAATTGATGAAATGCTATTTGCACCTAATTGTTTTTACAACTTGTGACACATTTTGTAAAGGTGATAAAAATGCACATTGAAACATTGTTTATCATTGCATTCATTAAGGGGGAGTTTAAACTCTCTATGCATTGCATTGTTATAAGTCTTATTTTCTTTCAAGTTTACCGGGTTTTGTGATCATCAAAAAGGGGGAGATTGTTGCGCCTTAAAACGCTACAACTCTCATTCCTCTGTTTTAAATAAAATTATCGTTTTTGTTTTGATGATTACAAAACCTATACATTTTGTACTAATGGTTTTTATTGAGTATGCAGCATAAATTATGATCAAAGTTGAAGATTATAATAGTATTGAAATGCCAAAGAAATTGTCTTTTGGAAGACACAGATCGCCCCAGGCGATGAGTGCCATCGCCCCAGGCGATGGGTGCCAGGCGAGGATCGCCACGCACATCGACAGAGGCGATGGCTAGGCGAGCATGCGGGGCAGATCGCCCCAGGCGATGGTGACCATCGCCTGAGGCGATGGCAGCCACAGGGACTTCGCCCCCGCACATCGACTGAAGCGACGCCGAGGCAATGCGCGGGCACGCGCGCGGGGAGTTCACCCGAGGCGATGGCATGAACGCCTGAGGCGATGGTCTGGATCGCCTGAGGCAATGTGGAGTTCGTTTGAGGCGATGCAAAATTTGGACATGCTGAAGCTACGGCCTTAATTTTTGCTCTTGATCGCCTGAGGCGATCCACCGATCGCCTGAGGCGATCTGAGGATTTTTGACCGTTGGAACGCGGCGATAGGTGATCGCCCGAGGCGATGTCCGAGGCGATCGAGGAGTGATTCAAGCCTTACTTGAAGCAACGGCTAGTAGGAGCCTTGGAGGCCTTCTACACTATAAATATGGGTGTTTTGGATCATTTTGAAGTCAAGAAACAAGAGTATAAACTACAAGAAAGTTGTGTGCAATCAAAATCATTCTAGCATTGCAAACTTCATACATTTATATTGTATTGGAGTTTGTAATTTACTTCTTGTGTGTGATCTTTTGATTCTTGTTGTTGGTACACCGTGAAGGTGTGATTTGATTATTGTAAAGGTCCTCCAACACCGACGCAAGTTGGAAAATTGTATAAGTCGCCAATAAGTGAAGTTGGTGCAAGATTGTGGCTATCCTTGGAGCCCTTAAGGCCAAGAAGAAGTTGTTCTAGTGGATCCTCGGTTGGACGTTTTCTAGCCGGGAAGAGGAGACGTAGGCGATTCATCGCCGAACTTCTATAACAAATTCTTGTCTCATTTTATTACTTTATTTCCATTAAGCATTTATTTATTTTGATCTTTCTATTTATCGATTGACTAAAGGCTTCCGCAAGCGCAAAATTATTTTATTTTTACAAACTCATTTTAAAAGGCTAAAGTAGCCAAGGAGCCTCATTCACCCCCCCTCTTAGGTTCCAACAAACTTCTCCCCTGCTGCCTGGAATTTTTCTAGGCAGCACAATGGTGCCACAATGTTCGTTTTCATCCTTTTTTTTTTTCAAACATTCGACTTTTCCTTATATCTTTCTTGTTTAATCTCTATGTTGCACGGATACGGATATGAGGATACGCAGATACGGTACAATTGCACGGGATTTTCAAAATTTGTAGGATATTATACTTCTGGATACAACAATTTTTATTTATTTATTTATATATATATAATTAATAATATTTGTAAGAAATCAAGTTTCAAGCATATAATCAACATTAAACACATTATAAATCAGAATAAAGTTGCAAACTCACCAAATTCACGACAAATGATAGAATATTAATCAAGGACATCTAAAAATTTCAAGCATATAATCAACATTACACATTAGGGTGGTTAGGAAATAGGGATTAAGTTAAATAATTTAATTTTAATTATAGTTTCAACCCTATTTTTTACAAAAATTCTGAAAGTTCATGTATCTAATCCGTATCGGATACGATCACCGGTGTATCTTGATCGTATCCACAATGTATCCGAAATAAAATCTTAATTTTTGTCCCCAGATACGCCACGTGGCGTATCCGATACGTATCGATGTCGTATCCTCGCGTATCCATATCCCAGGCCGTGAAATTTTTTGGAGTATCGATCAACATAGTTTAATATCAATTCATTAAGCTTTTTTTTTTTTTTTGCCACAGATAACTTAGAGAATTAGAAACTTGTTTATGGAGACAAATGAAATAAAAAGATATTTAGATTTTTGAGATTATAAATATAATTAAACAAAACAAAACTAGCGTACAACTACTTATTAATGGTCAATTAATCCTGAACCTAACCATCAGCAAAAATGGTCAAATAAGATTTACGTTTTAGCCCGAAAAACATTTTCAATATCATTATATAAATATAACATTTGTGCTCCGATTGCTTCGTTTTCTTAAGAAGTAGAAAATATCAACGGGGGCAACAAATAATATGCAAACAGTATAAACTCCCAAACACCTTAATAGATTCTTGCTCTCAACATATTCTCTCTCTCTCTCTCTCTCTCTATATATATATATATATATATAAACGGCCATTATACAATCTTGTGAATTCGGATATCGTAATCGCCAAATTAGCAAATGTGATCTAAGTAAAAGTTGTAGAACTATGTCTTATCTTTCATTTGACTTTTGAATCACTCGATTTGGATGCCAGATAAGAAAATTATATGCAATATAGTAGCCCGTGTCAGCGAAGGAAAATAATAAATATAAAATACTTTGGAATAATTTTGATATTCCTTCTAAAAGGATTCAACTAAAACTTAAAACACAAAAGTTGTAGCCATCTGAGTTGGTTTTTCAATGGAATTAACCTAATCTCAATCAAAATAGGATACAATTATTTATGCTAAAAATCGTAACATATTTCACATAAGTCATCAAATCATATATCAACTGATACAGATACCTGTCGTATGTTCCCCGATCGCAATATACCGTATTTCTTGTGATCCAAACTTGATGTCGTTTAAATCCATCGCACAATTTAATGTCGAACATTAATCACATATTCAAATGTATGTACAATTACCATTTATCAATTTTTAATCATATTAGCATATTTGGCATTCATAATTGGCATATCGATGCATGAAAGTAAATATTTTGTTACACAATATTTGTATATATTCATTGATGCATGACATAGTTGTCGAGCTACGATTCTTTGATACCCTGTTCTTTTGGATTCGATCCATCATAAGGGTTGTATACGGTGCTATGACTAGCATTAAGTGGCATGAAAGGCATAGGGATTCGTGGCCTGAAAGGCATAGGGATTCGTGGCCCTTATGGTTGATATGATTTGTTTATATGTGAATTATTGGCGCTTGCCAACGTCATCATATGTATTATCCTTATTCGTTGAGACGTTATGGGTGGCGCCTTGTTGACGTCACCAGTATGATTGATGTCAAGAGCTGGGACGCGGTGACGCTTTGACGACGCACCATGTAGACATCCTTTTGCTTGACATGCTCGGTCGATTGAGACATTTGGACTATCATTTATTGGCTCTGCGATACCCAGTGGATGGGTGTACGGTACCGATATGACATGACATGCATTGCTATGTATTTTGTAACCCATCTTCCTCGATCACCCATGGGTTGTGACGCTATTTGGATTATTATTGACCGGCTTTATAAATTTGCACATTTCATTCCGTACGAGCGGACTTATCCGTATAAGAAGATGGCTCGTTTGTATGTCGAGAATATTGTGAGACCGCACGGTGTGCCTGTCTCACTCGTTTCTGATCGTGATCCCAGGTGTACTTCTAAATTCTGGAGTAGTTTTCAAGATGCCATGTTGATGCAGAAGCGTGTAACAAACGATAACGAACAACGATATGAACAACGCTCTTCCAAGAGTCGAACAATCTAATACTCCGTATATTGAGTGTCACTCCAAAACCACAAGGGATTAAACCCTAAAATTCTTAATATAATTCAACCAACCCTAAAACAATGAAAGGAAAGCCTATAAATACTAACTAGGTGTTTGTCACCAAAATTCCAGAAAAGTCCCTATAATAATAATTAAGTTCAATAATAAAAGAAAACTAGAATTAAATAAAGTTGCGGGCTTGGGCTTTATCAACCATTAAGCGATCATATTTATCAAGAAATAGTAACGCGACTTCATCTCCACCATTCTTCCCCT
This sequence comes from Haberlea rhodopensis, assembly GCA_907163345.1. NCBI lineage: Eukaryota > Viridiplantae > Streptophyta > Magnoliopsida > Lamiales > Gesneriaceae > Haberlea > Haberlea rhodopensis. The sequence continues at coordinate 2,064,118 of CAJQUN010000009.1, forward strand.
CCTCAGAACGATTCGCCCTCGAATCGGAATCGACTTCATCTCCAGATGAGTTTTCACCCACGTAAGGCACCAAATGTTTAACGTTGAATACATTCGCGGTGCGAATATGACTTGGAAGGCGCAACCTATAGGCATTGGGATTTATCTTCTCAATGATCTCTACGGGTCCAATCTTGCGGGATGACAATTTGTTATACTCGTGGGAAGGATATCGGTCTTTGGTGAGGACCGCCCAAACGTAATCCCCCACTTCGAATTGGACATCTCGCCGGTGTGCATCAGCAGCCTGTTTATAGCGAGCATTGGAAACCTCCAGCCGAGCCTTTGTGGTCGCATGCACTTGCTGTAAAGCACTCAACAAATCCTCGACGTTCTTATCAACAGGTGGCTCCGCCGGGAAAGTAAGCATATCAACGGGGGAACGAGGGATAGTAACATTGCACACCTGAAACGGGCAAAAACCAGTACTTCTATTAAGAGCAATATTATGGGAAAATTCAGCTTGAGGTAACTTTGAATCCCATGATTTGATGTTATCCCCCACGAGACAACGGAGCAAATTTCCCAATGAACGGTTGACGACCTCTGTTTGACCGTCCGTTTGAGGGTGATATGCACTACTAAAATGCAATTCCGTTTGTACCATGCGCCACAAAGAACGCCAAAAATGACTGAGGAAACGGGTGTCGCGATCCGAAACAATGGAGAGAGGTAGACCATGCAAACGATAGATTTCTCGGAAAAATAACTGAGCTACATTAACCGCATCAGCCGTTTTCTTGCAAGGGATGAAATGTACCATTTTGGAGAAACGGTCGACGACCACAAAAATCGAGTCGTTGCCGCGTTGAGTCCGGGGTAAACCAAGAACAAAATCCATGCTTATAGCCGCCCAAGGGTGAGAGGGAACTGGTAAAGGCCGATATAAGCCCGCATTTGAAGCGGTACCTTTAGACACTTGACACACCCGACAACGGGCCACATACCGAGCCATGTCTTTTCTCGCCGAAGGCCAAAAATATCGACGAAGCAACAGTTCCGTAGAACGATCACGGCCTGCGTGTCCCCCACAATGGATCTCAGAAATGAGTAAGTCCCGTAGGCTGCATAAAGGAATGCAAAGTCTGACATCTCGGAACAAGTAGCCCTCCACCATGGTATATTGGGAATTACTATTGCCCCCATGCAGCTGTTGAACGATATCGCCAAAAAAAGGGTCAGCCGTGTATAAGTCAATAAACCCATCAAAGCCCTTAACAGCAAGGCGCATATCGGCTAATAAACAAGTGCGGCGACTCAATGCGTCCGCCACCCGATTTGAAACGCCGGATTGATGTTTAACCACGAATGTAAACTGTTGGAGAAAGGACGACCATTTTGCATGTCGTGCCGATAGGTTATCCTGATTAGCTAGATGCTTCAACGATTCATGATCAGTGTATAGAACGAACTCTCGCTGAAAAAGATAGTGTCTCCAATGTCGAACCGCTTGCACTAACGAATAGAATTCGAGATCATAGGTACTGTATCGAGATCGCGCACCTGTAATCTTCTCACTGAAATAAGCGACAGGCTGCCCTCCTTGGCTCAACACGGCCCCTATTCCAATTTTTGATGCATCACAGTGTAGTTCAAAAGGTGTAGAAAAATTCGGAAGAACCAATAATGGAGCATGAGTGAGCTTAGACTTTATTAAGCTGAAGGCAGCTTCCGCATCAGAGGACCAAGTGAACAATTTTCCATGCATGGCATCGGTAATGGGTGCCATAATGGCACTGAAATGAGGAATGAAACGTCGATAAAAAGACGCCAACCCATGGAAACTGCGAGCCTCCGTCATAGTGGATGGTGTAGGCCAATCACGAATGGCAGCGACTTTGTCAGAATCGACCCCAATACCAGAAGCAGAAATCGTGTAACCCAGAAACAAAATTGTATCAGTGAAGAAGCAGCACTTGGAAGGGGAGGCATAAAACTGCTCTTGTCGAAGAATCATGAAAACAGCACGCAGATGTAAGAGATGCTCTTCGGTGGACTTGCTATAGACGAGAATGTCGTCAAAGTAAACCACGACACAAGAGCCAATTAAAGGACGAAGCGACTGATTCATCACACGCATAAACGTACTCGGCGCATTCGACAAACCAAATGGCATGACGAGCCACTCAAAAAGACCCTCCCGTGTTTTAAAGGAGGTCTTCCATTCATCCCCAGGTCGTATTCGGATCTGATGGTACCCACTTCGCAAGTCCAATTTGCTAAACACAACCGCCCCACTCAATTGATCGAGCAAGTCATCAAGGCGTGGGATAGGAAAGCGATAACGAATGGTGATCTTATTAATTGCCCGACTATCGACACACATACGCCAACGCCCATCTTTTTTTGGAATTAAGAGAGCAGGTACCGCACACGGACTCAGGCTCTCCCGTATATGTCCCTTCCGTAACAATTCTTCGACCTGGCGACGAAGCTCTTCGTGTTCAGCCGGGCTCATGCGGTAATGCGGTCGATTCGGAAGAGAAGCCCCTGGTATCAAGTCAATATGATGTTGTATATCACGTAGTGGAGGTAATGAGGATGGCAAGTCATCCGGGAACACATCACTGAATTCATGAATTAAAGAGGAGACATTAGGCGGCACTGACGAATTTTCCGTGAGATCATGAGCCATGAGAACGACAAGATGATCAGAGGGCTGGAGCTCGCGAATGAAGGCCTTATGAGACAATAAGAGCACGGACTGATCATGGGACGACACTGGTGGGCTCGGAACCGACGACAATAAAGTATATCTGGTTCCCTCAAACAAGAAGCTATAAGAATTTCTCCGTCCGTCGTGCACAACACTGCGATCAAATTGCCAAGGACGCCCCAATAAGAGATGGCAAGCGTCCATTGGAACGACATCGCACCAAATCTGATCTGCATAATTAGTGCCAATAGAAAAAGCAACCAGAACTCGTCGATCAACGGTGACATTATTAGCACGCTCCAACCACGCCAAATGATAAGGTTTAGGATGAACTTCAGTAGTTAGAGATAATTTATCCACCGCAATCGAAGCAATAATATTCTCGCACGAACCTGAATCAATGATAAAGCGACATACCTTGCCATTTATGGTGCAAGAAGACGCAAAGAGGTTGGTGCGTTGGGGATCATCCGTAGGTTGTTTGGGATTCAAGCATGTGCGACGGACAACCAAAGCTGTACCCACATCGCCATGTAAGAGTTCCTCCATGGTAGAGTCGGACGGCTCCTCGTCATACACGGGAAGGCCATGATAAGCATTAACTTCCTCGTGCATCTCGTCGACTAGCAGTCCCCGAGCGCCCCGTTTCGGGCAATTGGCGCGCAAATGCCCAGTTTCCCCGCAAGAGAAGCATTGTCCCGGGCGTGCAAAGGTGCCAGGTAGAGGGCCTGTAAATGGACGAGGCGGCGGCGGAGCAACAGACGGCTTCTCAACCAGGGGTCGTGATGACTGCGCAGATGGTGTAAAGGGCTGGCGAGTGGAGGGCGATGGTAAAAAACCCCCAGCTCGGCGAGACATCTGCTGCTCAAGCAGCACAGCCCGCTGATGGGCTTCAGAAGTGGACGCCGGCGCAAGCATATTAAGAACGTCCTGAAAAGGAAGGCGCAACCCTCCAATATATCGCGCCACCAATTGTTCTGTAGTTTCCGTCAATTCATTGCGAGAGAATAACTGATAAAAGTCATCCGTATATTCAGCAACCGTACGTGATCCTTGACGAAGGCTTTGTAATTTCTGGTATAACATGCTCTTATAATTAAATGGTAAGAACTCCTTACGTAGGTGTTTGGTAAAGTGTTCCCACGATTCTATTTTCGATTTTCCTTGTCTGTGGCGAAGGGATTTCAACTGCGTCCACCAGATGGCGGCGCGGCCCCGTAAACGAGTGCACACTAAAGGCACGCGACGCTCCACGGGTACATCTTTATACTCGAGAACCTCCTCTATGACGACTAACCAATCGAGAAAAGATTCAGGATCGAAAGCCCCCGTGAACTCAGGGAGATCAATCTTGAGACCAGATTCCCAACGATGCCCGTCATCATGGCGACGGCCATAACGAGCAGCAAGTGGTGCGAACGGATTATCGATGGTGGCCTCGTCATCGGATGATCCATCCACGTCCTGGCGCGGATCCATGCGAGTCGGTGGCGGGCGATGCCCCGCGGCGCCCAACGTCAAAGCAGCAATCTGACGGAGCAACTCGCCTTGTTGAGTGAGTTGTTGCGCCAACTGGTCCAGACGGTGTTCTACTTGATTGTTTTCCGGCGGGGGAGGTTGGCGACGAGGCGGCATCGCGAGGATCGGAGACCAGACAACTGATACCAACTGATGCAGAAGCGTGTAACAAACGATAACGAACAACGATATGAACAACGCTCTTCCAAGAGTCGAACAATCTAATACTCCGTATATTGAGTGTCACTCCAAAACCACAAGGGATTAAACCCTAAAATTCTTAATATAATTCAACCAACCCTAAAACAATGAAAGGAAAGCCTATAAATACTAACTAGGTGTTTGTCACCAAAATTCCAGAAAAGTCCCTATAATAATAATTAAGTTCAATAATAAAAGAAAACTAGAATTAAATAAAGTTGCGGGCTTGGGCTTTATCAACCATTAAGCGATCATATTTATCAAGAAATAGTAACGCGACTTCATCTCCACCACATGTGTACGCGTTTGGCAATGAGTACTGCTTATCATCCTCAGGTTAATGGCCAAACTTAGCGTATTATTCAAACTCTTGAAGATATGTTATGTGCTGTGGTGATGAATTTTATTGTTGGTTTATGTTGATGGATATAAAACTGATGGTATCTATATATATTTTCAGTATATGTATTGATGTTGGTGGTATGTTCCTTGTACGATGAGGTAATGTCGAAATTTTTAGGGCCACATGTTAATAAATGTTAAACTAATCTTCCGTTATTTTAAGCTATAATTATCATTGTGTGATCATTAATCACATAATTAGGATTGAGCCATCAGAGTATATTATATAATACGAACATTTGCATATATTTATATTATATTGTATTATTTATTTGTGTGTGTGAAAGCACTATTTTAATAGTAAACTGCGTGGACCAAATCCGACGGCAAAGGGAAGGATAAGAACGTCTAGTACTGACCCCATAGAAAAAGATTTACTAAATTACAACTATAAAATATTCCTTTTTAATTTCTACACCCATTTTTTTATAAAAAAAAATAACTAATTAATATCGAAATAATTGAATTATTAGTGGAAAATTGTCTCAATATCTTTTTTTCTTAATAAAAAAAATTAAACTTAAGATTTCGAAGTAAAAGGAAATACAACTACTGGTCACGTCTAACAATTAATACATATCATTTTTAATAAAGATTGGCTACATCCAAATCATCATTCTAAGTTCTAACAATTCCCACTTGACATATTCTACCCAGCACGTTTTCTAAAAATTATAATGGATTTAGTATATAATATATAGTGGCCGACGAATATATAATTTCTGTGCGATATTTTGAGTTTTTGAAAACCCAAAAATAATATTGTACATTATTTTATAGATGTTTATGATAATATTGCACTATTTTATAATAAAATTTATAATTAAGAAATTATAAATCAATAAAAATTAAAAATGTAAACAAAGAAAACAATAAGATGAGGCATTTTCTTCAAAAACCAAAAATAATTTTATAGATGTTTATGATAATTAGTACATTATATTGGAGCTCATATTTCATGCATTTACAATATATATTTTAATATAATAAATATATTGTGCTAAACGTGACTCGAACTCGAGTATATAAAAAATGAGCATGAACTCTTATATATCCCGATAAGGCCGATAAGTTCTGCTTTTATCTAAGTTGATTGATTATTTTTTTTGTATTTTCATTTTTTTTTCCGATAAAAGTATTTTTTCTTTATTTTTTAATCACATTGAGCATTAGTAGCTTATCAAGGCTAGTTTTATAAAAAAAACATCTGTGAAGTCTTTGAGACCTAATAATATAATAATAATAATAATAACAATACGTGAATATTATACCATTAAACACTTTAATATTTGATAGAGAATATTAACAAGCATCTCCTCTCAGTCGAACACTACTTCATCTTTTTCCTTTGATTCCATTATTATTGTCAAAAGCTGTCCCCTTCCTAATCTTTCATCGCTATTTTCTTTCATGTTATATAAGAATTGATTATTCAGCTCTGTTACTTGCATCAGAATCTTGAAAAAAATTCTGTTTTAATTTGATAACTAAGCTTTAAAGAAAAAACAATCAATGGCCTGTTCATCAGTGGGTTCTTGGGTCTTGCTGAAGAATTCTTTAATAAAAACAAAACCGAGGAATGAAAATAAGAAGGGATTCAGGGTTTCTTGTGTTTCCTCTACAGCTGTAAGTGATCCGTACAAGACTCTTAGGATTCAGGCCGGCGCCTCCGAATTAGAGGTGAAGAAGGCATTTAGACAGCTTGCTCTTCAGGTTTTTCTTTTCTTTTCTTTTTCCTGATGATTATTTATTGGTTGTGTTTCGGTTAAAATGTTGTTCATAATCTGATGGTTAAAAAACAATCCCTCTGAATTTTTTTTTATCTTTTTTTAACTTTTGAGAAAATTTTATTTTTCAAAAATAATTTTTCAATAAAATTAATTTTTCCTGATAAATTTGCAAATAAATTGATCAATATGAGCAAGTCATTGTTTACTATAAATATTAAATATTATTTTTTAGTATTATTTGTTTTTTATATAAAAAAGGTTATGAACTAGTTTAATTTTCGTTATTAATGTGTGACATTTTTAAATTGAATTTGTTTGCAGTATCATCCTGATGTGTGTAGGGGAAGCAATTGCAACATCCAATTTCAACAAATTAATGAAGCATATGACGTAAGTTACTTTATGATCGGTTATAATATTATCAGAGTAATTATTATTGTTGTCAGAACAATTTTCATAAATTTATTTGTTGACAATAACAATTTTTTTTACAATCAAATTAAATAATCTCTATTTATTCAGGGTAATAAGTGTGTTACGGGAATTCAAATTTCTATTATTAATTATGATTGGTTGGATATATATATTTTTTGGTGCTAAAATTTATCGATAAATAAATAATGAAATTAGTAATTGATGGTTATTGATAGTGACAGAATTTGATTAAGTACATTATATTGAAAATTAAAGTTTTATGATGTGATGTTTTTATGACGTCAATCTTATTTGTTTTGTATAAATAAATTGAGTCGGTTTGAGAGCTTTTCGAGTTAGACTAAAAAAATTTTGATTTATATTCAAGTTATCGAATTGTGTTATTACAACACTGTACCCGCGACAACTCTTAGACAAAAATAAATGGGTGTTTGAAAAGAAAACATGACACTGACTTTGTCCAATTTCGAAATCATGATAAATATCTAATTAATATGTTTGAATTATTAATAATATTATTTAGACCCCTCTAACTATATCTGTTAATCACTTTCCTTTATTATGTTATTAATTGATCATTATATCAGCTAAAATTAGTAACTATTAACTTATTGAATAGTTGAAAAACTTAATTATATCTAAGTTTCTTTATTCATGTAATCAGGGGACGTGAGAGGACTCGAACCTCTTATATTAGAAAATATATGACAATCACTAGGTTAACGTTTCGTTGTCAGATTTATATCTAAGTCGTGTACTAAATTTAAGTTAATATCAAAATCTTAGTCAAATTAAAAATAATTCTTTGGATTATTTTATTTTACTTATTGAGTGATATTATTCGATTCTTACTCTAATATCGTATTTTATATAATGATAAAATGTAGATTGTGATGAGTACTTTTACAGACGAGATGGAATCCTACAAATATGAGATTGATGATGATATGTTGAGAGGAGTGAACGACCAAGATTGCGACCTTTGGGAAGAATGGATGGGATGGGAAGGGGCTGGAATTCGAGACTACACCTCACACATCAACCCTTATATTTAATTAATTATTAATTAATAATTAATTACCAGAATTGTTCTTCTATACTGTCATTTCTTACTCTTGATTAAGATAAATGCCCACATCTGTATAAGATTATGAAATTGTAAATTATAAGAATTAAGATCATGTATTTTTGTACATATCATGCTATGATATTTGGATTTGTATCCTCTGAATTATACCGTGTGTATATTTTTTCTTCTAAACGTATATGATACAAAGACAATAATTACTCATGTTAAAATAATAATTGAAACACCACATTTGGGTTGGTGTACAAATTAATTTTTTTGACTTGCATCGTTAATTACCAACAGCTATTAACTTTTTGTAAAGCATGAAATGTTCGATCCTATAATCGGTATCAAAGTCAATGTCATATATTTGATTCTCATGGATTGCAATGAACACATTTATTGAGAGTTAGATTGTTCGGGAAACAATGATCGAAATATGACGCTTGACTGCTGTACAATTTAAAAGATTTGAATTGAAACTATTACTATCCGCTATGATTTTCGGTAAAAGGCAAACCTACATAATATATTTTTGGAAATTGATTATATAAATGTATTATTTTTGGAAAATAATTAGGGGTGTACGTGGGTGGGTTTGGGTTGGTATACATGGAAAAAAAATCACCAAGTCTAATGCATGTGGATTGATAAATTGTTAAACAGCAAGTGCACAATAAATATACGAAATCGCGTGGTTTGGGTAGGTGCGGGCGAACGCGGGTGAGTGCGAGCGGTTAACTGGTCAAATAGAAATAAATTATAAATGCATTTTACAAGTTTTTAAACCAAGGTAAATATTATTGATGTTAATACAATAGAACTAAAATTAAATAAAATGAATTTTAAACTAAGGTATTTACTTCTACAAAATAAAACGACAATTCACAAGTTCAAAATAAAAAGTATTTATTGTTTTTACTAAATGCATAATAAAAGAACTTGAAACTACTGTTTCTCAATGAATCAACAACTTTTTTTAAGTAGGCAAATAAATTATATTAAAATGATAAATACAAATCATACTCTAAATTAATACAAAAAATTAGCAAATTAAAACATTGACACGTTTAAAAATAATTATTTACTACTTAAACCCCTAAGATAATTAATTTTATAATCAAAAACATCATTAATATGTAAAGATGTGCGTGGATTGGGTGGTTAGACACGCGGAGGTGCAATAATCCACTACCTACCCACATAAACACGGGTTGCTTGAATTTTCAATCTGCGGCTCTTTTTTCGAATAATAAAACGGGCAGATACAAGTGTGTGAATGCGGGTTGGATTATGCGGTTTTTTATACACCACTAAAAATAATTTGAGGGGCATGATGTCTAGCTGGTTTTACTTGGAAAGGATCCAAATTTTAATGTTTATGGCCTTTAGTGTAAAAAAAAACACATGCCACTGAATATTATTTTTAAAATAATAAAAAGTTGAATACAAAATAGTGATTGTATGTATAATAAAATATTAAAGTATGATGATATAATATCGACTGATTTGACTGATTTATCTCAATTCATAGAAAATCAAAATACTTCTTGTATATAATCTTTATTATTATATTACAATAGACAATAATATAGATTAACCACACCTTCAGTAATGGCAGTAACATTGTCATCCATAATGTATAAAAATCTAAAAACTATATTAATTTAAAATAAAATAAAATTTAAAAATAATATTCCTACTATCATAAATATTTATTTAATTATCAACTTTATTATAAAAAATATCTATAAAATTCTATATTTTAATATAATCTATTTTTTTATATAAATAAAACTTGACTAATACTCAAAGGTATCATAATAATGTTTTTTACTACAACGAATATCTGCAATTACCAGGGGTGTTATCGGATCAGTTTGGACCGGTTGCTAATCGGTCTCGGTTACATTTTTTTGGAACCGGAACAATCCGGTAGAAACCGGATTGGATATGGTTCCGCGTTGGAAACGAAATTTTTAAAAAAATTAATTTATTTTTTTCAAAATTTAGTGGTCTGCGATCGATTGTAGCCTGTGTCAGCGATCGATCGCGGACCACCAAACGTTTTATTTCAACCCTCCAACTTAAAATCCTTAACTTTTTTAAAAAAATTAACATGTTCCGTTTCTGGAAGAGAAACCGATAGACCGGGAACCGATAAACTATCGGTTCGGGAACGTTAGAATCAATCCGGGTCGATAACTTACAAGTTCTGGATCGATTCGATTCCGAACCAAGTTAAATTTGTCCAATTTTTGGTTGAACCGGCTCGATAAACACTCTTAAGTAAATAAACCTTTATAAAAGCATTTTTAGAGGGGGAAAAGGAAAATTGCGTCAACATATGATTTTGTATCACACAACGCAGTCTCACTTTATATCTGTAATCAATAAGTCGTTTTCGTTGCTGATTCGCATAAAACGCCGCCGTTTCCCCTGCCTTAGCAGCGACCCCATCAGCCACACATCCTTTGCTTGACACTTCAGGTATCTTCTTCTTCCCAACCTCTGTAGTTTTACTGCAATCTGGATTGAAAATGCACGCGAACACATGTTTATGGGTTGTATTTATCTGGATCGTATCCGAAATTCTTTATTTTGGTGATGCATGTCGTGGGTGGTAACCCTAGCGTTTCTTCTATCTGAGGTATTTTCTAATGTATTGTTTGGTTTATGGCCCAGTATTGGAGTCATTATTATTTCGTGTCTAAGTTTATGTTTTCGATTTATCTTTGCTTTTTGGGATTACTGCCTTTTTGTGTTTACTTGATTGTATTTCAAGCTAAGTCTCGTAAGTTATGTTGTAGCTGTTCTGGTAAGAGGTACATCAAGGAGGAATAGTGCGAAAATATGACTGTTTGATCGAAGACTATGTGGTTTAGTTGTATGAATTACATGTTGGGCATATCACTGGCATCAATTTTGCTTTGGAATCTTCAAGTAGTGGTTTTTGAGGTATGATGATTAAAATATGACTTGGAGCATTGTTATTTGATCTTTGGTTTTTGGTCGGACTGCTTAATTGCGTTCATGGAAATGGAGGTATTCAGCTGTTGGTGCTTGAAAAAAATAATTTTCGAACAGAAGTGCTGCTTCCTGTCTTGAAAATATGGAACCTCTTAATATCTCCTGCTCCTGCTCTGCTCTGCTCCGTACTTTTTTGTTTTATCAATGGGTGGTGATTATCCGTGTGGATCCATTGCCATTTTTAGATAAAAACATCCTTGAATTGTCTGGTGTCCTTGATGTCATTGTATGATATTTCCTGTCAAAGTTGGGGATAAGATTCTTAGTGTTTGCTAGATGTAACTAACATCACCTTATCAACTTTCGTGATAATATTTCAAGGTATATACATGGAGAAAATATATATTTTTTCCATTTTGAAAGATATATTAATCAGTCCTCATTTGAAAAAAAACTATTCTTTGTTCATTTATGCTTCGAAATGTGTTTCATACACATCATCTTTTCTCTACAGAAGTGAAATCCCTTTGGCAATGTCAGACCTCAAACAACGTTTGCTCCCTCCGAAACCTGCATCAGCTATAAACCTCAGAGATTCTTCATCTAGGCCCTCTGGCCGGTTACCGTATCATGGAGTGGATGTCTCTGGCCTGAAAAAGCGTGGGCAAGGCCTTCGATCATGGATACGTGTTGAGGCATCTGGGAATTCTCAAGTGGTTGAGATTGACAAGTTTAGTATGATGCGGCGTTGTGATCTTCCAGCACGTGACCTGAGATTATTAGATCCCTTATTTGTTTACCCCTCAACTATTCTTGGTAGAGAGAAGGCAATTGTTGTAAATCTCGAGCAGATTCGGTGTATCATCACGGCAGATGAGGTTTTTCTTTTAAATTCTCTCGACAGTTATGTACTGCAATATGTGGTGGAGTTGCAGAGACGATTGCAAGCTCCAGGAGTTGGAGGAGTTTGGCAACCTGAAGGTCATGAATTGAGCAGAAAGAGAGGAAATAGAAATTTTGATAATACATTTGAAAACACATCTCCTGATTATTTGCCCTTTGAATTCAGAGCTCTAGAAGTTGCTCTGGAGGCGGCCTGCACTTTTTTGGATTCTCAGGTTCAAACCTTGAAACTTGCACTTTGTAGTCTTCTCTTGATATTTTTAATTGTTGGGTATCATGACATTTGGTAAGTCGTGATGAAATGGTTGAATATTTCTCTGAAACTGTAGTTATCGTTTTACTTCTTGATTTTCATTTTATGTGAACCAAGCCACTTAATAATACCAAGTGAGCATAAATGCTAGAAAGTGAAAGTTACTAGATTAATCCATGATTCCGTATGCATAGCTCATTCTATGCTGACCTTCCAAAATGTAAACATTCAAGAAATCTAACTTCTCGCAATTCTGGCAAGATGCGGACAAAATCTTTGAATTGAATAAAGAACAAACGTGCTCTGCATTTCATGTAAGCAGATGCTTTTACTTAGTTGTATTAAAGTAGATCTGGAAGCTAAAACAGCCTATATGATCAATTCGTGATAAAGAATCTATAGTAGCATCTGCTGACAAATAATTACCTGCAATATTATATATAATGAGATACGATACTAGGTATGCTACATTTTTTAGTTTGATCTGACGTCACTGCTAACATGTGCTCTGCTGGTAAGGGAGCCGTGCCAGTCTTCAACCAATTGTTGAAGGTATCACTTTGGGTAACTATGACTTTCGTTATTTGTTATGGGTTGGAATTATGCTGGCCAAAAAGTTTCAGAAAAAGCTGTTTCTTTTAAATATTTTATCTGCTAAAAAGGGTAAAAGCCAATAAAACTAATAAGGATAATTTTAAATCGAAACCTTGAGGTATAAACATTTCCTACTGGTGTAACAATTACACATTCTTTTGCTTCTCTAGCTGCTTTCCAAACACTTAAGATGCTTGTGTGCGTAATCAAAATTTTGTGGAATTAGAGACAAAAAAAATAAAAAAGGAAAAGAAAAACAGTTTCAAAATTAAAAAAGGTGGTTATATAACATTAACAGATTAGGGAGTAGGTGGTTTGAGGGATTGATGTGAAAGACCCTGCTCTAAAGTGCCCTTTTCAGCTTTATGCCACATAGGTCATTGATATGCCTAACTTAACCCTGATATTGGTTTGCAAATGCACGTGTATGCCTGTTCATTAGTTTTTGCAAGGTACTTCAAGAATTGAATATGGATTTGTATTTCATTGAATTGATCAGGCAGCAGAATTAGAGATTGAAGCTTATCCACTGTTGGATGAGCTAACATCGAAGATCAGTACTCTGAATTTGGAAAGGGTTCGTCGATTGAAAAGCAGGCTTGTTGCTTTGACTCGGAGAGTTCAGAAGGTATGTAGCTAGCCAGTTAACTTCATCATCTTATCTGGTTTCAACAAGGTTTGTACTGTCATCATCTAGGTTAGGGATGAAATAGAGCAGCTAATGGATGATGATGGAGACATGGCTGAAATGTATCTTACTGAGAAGAAAAGTCACATGGAATCTTCTTTTTTTGGTGAGCAATCTTTGATGGGATACAGATCAAATGATGGCCCATTGTCTGTTTCTGCTCCCGTTTCTCCTGTTTCGTCACCCCCTGACAGCAATAGGAAGCTTGAGAAATGCCTGAGCACAGCGAGGAGCAGATATGAGAGTGTGAGGAGCTCAGAAAGTGTCACAGACAGTATAGCAGAGCTTGAAATGTTGTTGGAGGCATACTTCGTTGTTATTGATGGCACCCTAAACAAATTAACTTCGGTATCATTTTGTGAGCTTGACCAATTTCTTTTTTCATATTCCTAATCTCTAAAAGACCACTTAGCTAATATTATTTATCTAATTTCAGCTGAAGGAGTACATAGATGATACTGAAGACTTCATAAACATTCAGCTTGTACGTCTCTCTCTTTCATACTTTCCTGTGCTTTTGTTCTTCTCTCTGAGATGTAGATACGTAACCTGTTGGTATAAATGCAAAATATATGTTTTGTAAGCCTTAATTTACCTGAATGCTCCCCATAGACAACGCTAAAGTGAGATATCGAAGTGGCTTTGCAGTTCCTCTTGTTATTTGCATTTTTTGATTATATTCTCGTCTTTATTTGTTGTGGTGTTAAACAATGATTCTGGTTTCAAGATTCATCTACGATATGCAAAATTCAAAAAGCAATAAAATTTAGCATTTCAAACTCAACCGGAAGTCCATCAGGATAAATTTGTAAACTCTGTGCAGGATAACGTTCGAAACCAGCTTATACAGTTTGAGCTGTTACTCACTACTGCAACTTTCGTCGTTGCAATATTTGGTGTGGTCGCTGGGATATTTGGCATGAATTTTGCAATACCAATGTTTGACTACTCGGGTGCGTTCCAGTGGGTCCTAATAATTACAGGAGTTTGTGGAATCATCATTTTTTGTACGTTTTTGTGGTTTTTCAAGTATAAAAGATTGATGCCACTGTAGAAGCTGCATGGTAACAAGTTAGCCCCTCGGTGGAATTATTGTCATTTAATGTGTACAAAATAATATATATACCAGCTGTAGAAGCTCCATGGGCAACAACATATTATTGTACCCAACGGGATATATAGAAAGTATGAAAAGGTTCGAAAAAATCCTATTTTTGTTTCTATTTGTACAAAATAATATTTATACCGGTTGTTTGTTAAGCAACTGAGATTATTGATGCCGATGCTCTCTCTACTAGCAGGGTGGATCCAGGTTATGTGGGATAGTTTAGGAGACTTAAAAGGGGAGAAAGTAGCTTGGTGTTTGTATTGAAACTTTTTGGAGTTACAATAAAAGGATTCAGGTTGTCATGATGTAACTCTTTCATTTCTTAAACACATCATGGAACTTATTTACCATTGTGGAAATTTGTAGATTACTTTATAATGATCAGAGTTTTATGAAATCATAGGTGTGTTATGAAATGTATGGTGGTTGATGTTTATGACCTTGTTGGAAATTTTTTAGTGATACTTCTTTGTACAAGGCTTCTTATTTGCAAGTCCAAAAGAAAGAATTGCTCTTATTATTGTTCCTGAATCAAAGTTTGGATACCCTAACAGGAAACTCAATCTAAACATGTTTTACTAGGTAAGATTCTAGGAACTACTGAATTATCATCTTTGGGACTGTTCGATTTACCCCATCTGCCTTTCGGAGGATGTGTTTGTCCGAAAAGATTTTTTGAATTGTACGAGAATCATTGTCATGTTATCACAGCCTTCACCCCCATATAGGGTTGCTTAACAAGCAGGGTAAATCCGGACCGGGATTGGAACCGAACCGATATACCAGTCCGGAGAAATTACCCGGATCGGGACCGGTAGAGCCACCGGTTCCGGTGCTACCGGTCCAGTTCCGAACCGGTTCGAAACTGGTAATTTTTAAAGAAAAGAAAAATAATAATAATAAAAGAAAGCAAAATTACCGGATCGATCCAGAACCGGTTGACTGGAACCGGATTCGATCTGATTCCTTACCGAATCCGATTGGTTTTGGCATTACCGGATCCGGAACCGGATCATACCGGGTCGATCCGCTAAGCACTCCTACCCCCATATGATGGGGCCAAACACCTATCAAGCACTCTTTCACAAACCAAAGAGAGCTTTTTTCCTGCTTGATTTTCGAGAATTCTCAATGCCTCTTACATGAAATGTGTCGAGAGTTCCAAGGTCAATTAAAAAACTGCCCAGAACTTACAGTTGTCAGCTGCTCTCGAACAAATTCTACAGCCTCTTTACTAGACATGCAATCCCTATAAATTCGCACAGAAAAACCGACAAGGCCATGAACAAGTTGAAAGTGCCGAGTCACGAACATCTTCAAGATTTAACAATACAACTCTATAAAAACACTCATATAGTAAATTTAAGTAAAGTAATCTAGTTTACGTTTTGAAATATATTTTGTTTGATATTTGTACTTTTTTCAATATTTAAAAGAAAAGAATGATTTTTCTAATTAAAGCTCAAGGACGTGAATATTTCCAATAAATACCCTTATATATTTGAATAATTTCAAATCATGTGTAAATTTATTATTAAAAAAAATAAACATTTGCATTCATTAACAATTGAGTAGGTTGTTTACCCTAGGGCGGATGTCAACTACTCGAGCCTACTTATTTTCAACTCATTAACTAGCCAATACGAAGCTATATGATAGTGTCCAATTTTTGCGATTCTAAAATCTCATGCCCTTGGGATTTCTATTTATTTGATTGTATCGAACGACCAGTGGATTGGGATTTCCGGTCCAGGTCATCGAGGCAAGCAGATAATTTATAATGAAGATGATGAACTTCAAGACAATAATTTGTAGTTCTTGTAGAGTGGAACTATGGAGTAATTATAAAAATAACAATATAAATAAATCCATGTTTTAGAATTATTGTTTACTCGCATCATCGTGTAAATCTTTCAATCCTTAAATAATTCAGTGTATCGCGTTTTACATTAATTTTTTTAAAGAACAATGAAATTATGCCGTGCCATTAACTTTAGGCGAGAACTAATTGTCTGATGTCTTTTGAAGTTTAGGGGATTAAAACTATTATGTTAAAATTCGGGAAACAAAAACATTTCAGGCAATCCAACCATTTTTACTACAACAGCCGTGTTAAATTATTGGAGGGGCGAATTTCTTTTTGATAATAATTAAGGTTTAAAAATTTTTGGGGGTGAAAAAAATATTTTTTTTAAAGTAAGGGTACAAAAATTTTTTCTCGGTTTTTTTTTTTGGGCTTTGTAATATAGTCCCAAATTTTAGCACTAATCAAATATAGTCTTATGTAAATTATTTTTAATCAAAAATAGTCCAACACTTCTGTTTTTAATCAATAATAGTTCCAAAAGTGGTCTCAAAACCCCTAATTCAATTATAGACCATTTTATATGTTAAAAAGTAATTTGTGTATGACTAAATTTGTTAAGAACATTTATGTGAGACTACTTTTGACTAAAAACAATTTATGTGAGATTATATTTGATTAGTCTTAAAAATTTAATACTAGTATTAAAAAAGTTCATATTCTATGAGATCATTTTTTAAAATTTTCCCTAATTCTTCAATCGTAACACACTTTGGGTCCATAAGCTTAAAATTTTTGATATATTTAACTTGTTAAAAATAAGGTTATGGGTTAAATATAGAGAATTTACTTATTCTAAACTATACCAAAGCAGCATTTTTAGAAATAGTAATCTTTACTTAGTATTATGGAATATAACATTTTATTACTTTAATATCCTAAAATACTCTTTATATAT
Source organism: Haberlea rhodopensis (assembly GCA_907163345.1). Classification (NCBI taxonomy): domain Eukaryota; kingdom Viridiplantae; phylum Streptophyta; class Magnoliopsida; order Lamiales; family Gesneriaceae; genus Haberlea; species Haberlea rhodopensis. Next base: position 2,081,446 of record CAJQUN010000009.1, read on the forward strand.
AATTCTCATATTCCAATTAATTACTAATCTTAATTAAACCAAAATCGATCGAGAATCAATTTCTTTCCAAAAAAATTGCAGCAAAACGTCAACCAACATAAAATCAGGAGGATAAGTGAATTCGATGCACGAGCAGCAACCAAATCAGAGGATGAAACAAGAGCAGCAACCAAAAATAAGACAAAGTGTAAAAACTCGGATTTTAGTTAACTAAAATCTGATTTAAAAGAGTTTAAATATTTCTAAACTCTAGCCAAGAGTACATAGCAAACAAGGAGTCCTAGCCATCACAAACTCCACCTTTTACCATTCAAAATTTAGCAAAGATTAGCAAGCCAAACTTTCGATTTATACAATCAAAATCTGATCCGATTGGGCTCCATTGGGATCGCGTATTTTGCTCGTCTTTGCTCCATGATTCACCAAAGAATCCAAGCTATCAGATCACTCCATCATCATCCAAATTCTGAAAGAAAACTTGGGAAACACCTCAACCAATCTGTACATATTATCGGATAAGTTCGAAGAGTCCTAACCAGTTTCCACTTCTTCCCTATCTGCACAGAATTGTTCCAATCAGATTTTATTCCCTATATTTTCGAAGTGGAATCCTACTCCAACACCTCAAGATGGGTGCACCCTTGTGCCTATAAATAGAGCAAGCCGTGAGTGAATTATACACATCACAAAGCCATCTCCTTCCAGCTTTTAACCTTCGAGAAAGTCCCTCTCAAAGCCGTAGCACCTGCGCCTTATTCCAGATTATTTCTGCACTTGTTCCAGCCTTAAAACTCGAAGATATCATTCAATCTCAAGCCGTGATTCTGCTCCTGTTGCTTCCAGAAACATACAGCCCTCACCTTCGAATTAAATCCAGCAACCATCACCGAAGGATCAGCCCTTAATCCTTCAATAAAAATTCCAGAACCTTGGTTTCAGAATCTGTTCGAGTCCTTCCAAGCCAAGCACCGTCTGTTTTCCAGACTTGTTCATCAAGTTTCAGCAAGCAAGCAGGTTCAAAATTCATCATCCTTAAAGCCTTCGAAAATCAGCAGCTATTCCCTCGAACTTTCCAGCAACAATCACCGAGAGATCAAACCATAGTTGCGGCGTCCCTTACTTCGATATTCATTCAACCATTGAAGCCGAGAGTTGCTGCAACATTCTGTCCAATCTTCGAAAATAAGCGTGTCAGTTTTTAAACCAAGGTCACTGCCGTGTTCACGAACTTGTTGCATCGATTGTTTCCAGCAATCCTTCCGAGATCACACTCAAAATCCAGCAGCTTTTGCCCGAAAATTTCAGCAAGTAATCTGTTCGAATTCCAGAATTTGGTTCAAGCTTTGGACGCCCTTCTCGTGGTGATCGAAAGCCAAGGAGATAAGAATTCAAGTGTGTCATACCTTTGATCAATCAAGCACGATACCAAGCACTGTAAGTGGGCTTTTGTTAAGTATTCGTTTCGTTTTCAAAAATACTATGTATGTTTTTAAATTCTCAATCGATATGTATTATGTTGAAATTATGAAAATATATTTTGTAAGCACGCTAAACTCGAAATCTAATTGGATTTCGATCCCCATGACCCTGATGCGGTGGGATGTAACCGCTAAAAGAACCTTATACGGTGGTAATCCGTTGACTGGATTATCCAGACCCTTTATTCGTGGGTTAGCCGATGTTATGACCTCATCTCTAGGAGGGTTAAGTCTAGAGACTGGTATCAGTACCAAGAAGAGAGTAGAATGCTTTACTGTGCTTAAGTATATGAAAATTATGAAACGATATGTTATGTCATGGCTCGTAAGGGCAAATCAAGTATGTTAAGATACATTCATATCGATTTATGCAAGTTTTATGATCCAAGTTTATGAAAATTATGTATATGTATGATATCGATTGTCCCCCACTTGCTGAGTGTTTACCAAATCACTCAACCCCTTACTCTACATCCCCAGATAAAGCCGAAGAAGAATTAGAGCAAGAAGAAGAGCACCAATTTTGGGGTTGGTGAATCAAGTCCGCTGCGTAGTTCAAGATTTTATGTTTTAAAGTTTTCCAAGTTTTAAGACAAATTTAATTATTCAGTTGTTAAGTTTTAGTTTCACGTTTATAATTCAGTTGTAAAGACAATGATTTCTTTATTTATGGAATATAGACTGGTTTTCAGTTGTTATGATATTACGAGGCTTATTGGTTTCCTAGTTGTAATGGAAGTCAATGCCGGTGTTATTGACCCCGGTCTCGGGACGTGACACAAAGAACGTAGCCCAAGAACAACTGACACAAATCTGGAGATTTGTGAATTTGTGAAGCACAAAATCTCACAAAATTGAGCGATGAACATCAGAAAATTTACTGATTGCAACTACCTAATATTCGACGAATAACCAGATCAAATCTGAAGCAAATCACTGATTTGCAAACCAACAAATCTCATGCACAACAACGAAGAACCATAAGAAAAATCCCACGATTCGTAAACCAATCAAAACTGAAGGAAATCCCACGATATGCGAACCAACAGATTTGCACAAAAGCAGAAAAACCTGACAAAAATTTGCGAGCTTTATATACTTCGTCCAAAGAAATCAACGATTTCTGAGCCAACAAATCAAGTTAATCAATGTGATAATCAAAAGCTTCTCACAAGTTACCGAGTGAAGTAATGGATCATAATAATAATTTTGAGGTGATGGAAATATTGAAGTACCAAAAAGGGTTTAGTGTGAAAGTAGTGGGAAGTGCGCATATTTTACAGGCTAAGTAGAAAGTTTTTTTTTTGGGAAAAGTGAGAAGTTCAATGATTCAACATTAAATACAAATTTATGAGACGTATAGATTTTGCGCCTTTCTTTTTATAATAATTCCCTCTCAACTTTGCTATATATAAACATATTCCACTTATGGTTATAGTGCTTCTAAGTCATCATTAACTCCAACTTATGCCATCATTATTTAAACGACAAAATCCACTCATTAATGTAATAACAGACAAGATTTTGGCAATTATATAATTAATTAATCCTATTAAATTATATTTTAATGATGAAATGCAATTAATTTAATAAGCTAAAGTTGCACGCCTTAATTGTATATTAATTGGCTCATCAAACTCACGTGGGCAAAATCGTCAATGAATTTTATGCTTATTTTTTATTTGAGATATAATTTTTACCACATATTTTGAGTGCTTGATAGTTAATAAATGTTTTTGGCTACCACATGAGACAAGTGTTGCTCGCGGGTTTATATTTCAACAAACGTAATATATAAGGAGTTTACCAAATTTAGACAACTTAGAAATAAAATAAAATCACTAATTATCCCGAATTTATTAAAATTAATATTTACCTCAAAGTATAAATTTTGGGTGAGTTGAGCCTGAATGATCGTATACCCTCGGCTTAGGCGTTAATGTTTTGTCGATGATAATTCTGATTTTGGTTTAGTGGTTAACATTATTTCTTTTTATTGTCATATTGTAACATCGTGCCATTTGTTAAGGGTATAGTTATAATATATGCTATCACAAGTAGGCTACAAGACGGCGGCTATCGAGAGGTTAAAAAAGTAAAGAAAGAATTCTATATTCGTTGAATCATTATCCCGACAAAACAATTTCTCTAACTACTATAATTATTCCAATAGAAATAAAATTACTATTTTGTCTAACCAAAACCAAATTTGGATCCAAAATTTCAAATCAGAGCATGGGTTACGGAAATAATTCTTCAACAAAAAATATATTAATCATGAAAATAACTATGAGAGTATATTCATTTTAGACTTTTATTGATTTTTAATGACTTTTTTTAAATGATAGATTTTTGTGGACGATAGATTTTTATTGAATTTTATAGAATTCCACAAAGTTATGAAAATATTTAATAGACCATTATAGACCTTTTCATATATTTGTATTGACTTTTATAGAATTACAAAGAGTTGTAAAAAAACTTTCGTGGACATTTATAGACTTTTTCATACGATGAATTAGTCATTATTCAATATATTGAACTCAAAATTTCAATTATTCAAGTCAATTCAACATACGTAATCAGTTAACCAATTTTTTTTAAAATTACATAACAATATATAAATACAAAATGGAGGTAGCAGCCTAAATATTGCAACTTGCCCAGATTTGATGCAACATGTAGTGTTTGCTGGAGATTCAATCGGAAGCAACCAATACAAATCTCTCTCTTTTTTAAACAAAATTTTACAACACATAACCGAATAATTTTCTGATTCTTCAAAAAAATCTTAAAAAACAATTAAAATATCATAATGTACCCTGGTTAATAAAAATGCAACGAGCTTAAACAAAAAGCTGTTGATGTTGTTGCTGGAATTATTCATCTTCATACTTGAAACTCAAAAAAGTTTGGAAGATTTTGCAGTAATGTGTGGACGAAGCATCATTTCTTTTTGGAGGTAATATATGTGAAAAGTGGAGCCTGTGAACGTTAAAAGAACTGATCTTCAACATATGTTGTCTCTAAGTGAACCGGTCAAGTAAACATATGAACAATGTAGCAAGAAGAGCTACAATTGGCAAACTTGAAGATTCTTTCAAGATAGCTTTGAATTGAGATGGTTGGCCTTGTGAGGCCATGGAACACCAATATTTTCTAGGGGTTGGAGTGAACGGTTGAGATCATTCGACTCCGCCACTTGCTATAGAAAAGAAGAGGAAGGTGATGAGTTTAAACATACCATTGTTTAAATTGGAAAAAAAACAAAAAACAAAAGTCAAGCCAAATCCATGGGATGAGTCATGGAGAATTTTGGATTTTTTATGCTTGTACATAATGCTTCAATTTTTGAACTTAAGGAGTTCCACAAAAGTCATCAAAAGTCTAGTGAAATTTGGATACCTCTACACTTTTATAAAGCTAATAAATGTCAAGTTTGAATACCACTAAACTTTTAAAAACTCTATAAAAATCTATTTTGGATACCACTAGACTTTTATGAAGTATATAAAAGTCTAGATTGGATATCACTAGACTTTTATGAGTATATAAAAGTCTATATTGGAAAGCTCTAGACTTTTAAATTTCACAAAAGTCATTAAAAATCATCGACATGAAATCAAGAATTGTATTGCCATTGCTGCGCCATGTTACACGTGGTGTCGGTCCATCCCCATGTTGAATTCTAAAAAAAAAAAAATTCTCAATATGGTCATTCTGTAATGCTTCGATATGACACATACATGTGTTATTTGGTTATTGGGTACTTATACGATAATTACGGTATAATGTGGACTCGGGTTCGGGTTAGACTGAGTATGATTCGTTGACATGTGCTAAAAAGATTAATGTCCATGTTGAAATGACAGAGTTGAGAAACAACAAATTGATCTGATGTATAACTTGATGGCAAAGGAAATGGTAGGGAATAATAAATATCTTTTATGGGAAAGTATGTGACTAAATGAAATGTAAAACAACTATATGGAATTGTTGTCACACATGTGTCATTATGCAATTGATAGTGTTGTGTAGATGCATTTTATGAGTTATACATTGTATAATAGTAACTCTACATGGAAGGCATGCATTTGATGCATGATAAAACACATGAATTGAATTTGATATGATATTGTAGGAAGTATAAAAGGGTGATTTCAGCTTATAAACACATAATCACACATTTTCTCACATAAATCTCTCTACATACTCTCTTCAAGGGTTTGAGTACTTTTACTCACATGTGGTGACTTGTGCTTGCAATTGAACTTCTACATTTGTTGTGAAGTAACATCTAAGAGAATTGGTAAGCATATCATGAGTTCTATACTTTAGAATTAGTAATATGATTTAGCAAGTGTGATATAGTTGGTTGCATGTGAGATTTGATATGAAGTGGAAATCATTGAATTTAAGTGATAACGTGATGAAAACATGTTCCTATCATGATTAACAAATGGCTCATGAAGTTTGGTAGGTTATTATGTGATGTAGATGGAGAACCATGAGGATAGACATCAAAATCGCCATGTTCTGAATTTTACAGAGGATATCGATCGATCGCTAGGAGTGTAGCAAACTATCGTTCGAAGAGAAAGTGGTTAGCGATCGATCGCTAACAATGACCGATCGATCGCTAGAAGGCCGAAACATTTTGTGAAAAACAGCGACCGATCGCTAGCAATGACCGATCGATCGCTAGGGTTATAAAATTGAAGCGATCGATCGCTAGAAACGACCGATCGATCGCTAGGATGAATTTGTTGAAAATGTTAAATTTTGTGGAAAGTGTGATGGTTAAGCCTATTTTAACATGGTATATTGTTGGTATTCATGTAGCACCATCACACGAGACAGGACAAAGAGGCGGTTAATCATTGACGCCTACCCTTATATATGTTGTACATCAGAACAGCTATGTGTTGACGTACGAGTATTGCTATTCAATTGTGGTTCTTCTATATGCTGATGATATCTTGTTTAGTTAGATATTGGTGCTGTAAGACACGATGTTGTTGAGGCTTAGATGATTGTGAATCTCATATGTGATTGGTGCTGTGAAGCACAATGCTGTTGAGGCATCTGATTGGTTTTATGATTATTATATATCGTTGATGCCATGTGAGAAGTATTCCATCGTTGGGCATATGCTTTGGTTGTTATATTGTGTTGGGTTTTGGAAACCCGAATAATCTTGATTTTGATGTTAACAAAATTTGTTATTGTGTTGCTAACATATTTCATCAAGTGTGCAGTTCATAGATCATAATTAAGAGCTTGATGAATTATAAAGAAGTAGCTTGGAAATATCAAGCTGGACCAAGTCTAAAATCCTGGCAGAGCGGATTGTTTCGATCATATCTAATAGCTCGGATATCTAAATGGCGTGCTTCCAAAGAGATTGAACAGCCAACGCAAAATACTAAAAGTCATATTTCACAACAGATTGGCTAGTTCGAATGTTATCAAGGAGAAAAGACGCATGGAAGATCGAGCTGTACCGCGAAGAAACAGCAAGCTGTTTCAGCAAGCAACTGTCAGTCTGTTGGCCATAACTCTTAGATCGCTTAACGGAACGAGACGATTCAGTATGGATTGGAAAGCTAAGACAAAGATCTACAAGTAATATTTGGAAGACAAAGACTGAATCGGACGTTAAGATGGCCAAAAAGCTTCTGCAAGTCACGCCATGTGACGCCTGTAAGATCGAGCTGTTACAGCAAGCGATTGTCAGTCTGGTGGGCATAACTCTTAGCTCGCTTATCGGAACGGAACGATTCAGTATGTGTTGGAAATCTAAGAGAAAGATCTATAAGTCATCTTTGAAAGTAAACGACTGAATCGGACGTTAAGATGGCCAAAAAGCTTCTGCAAGTCACGCCATGTGCTGCTGCATCCAGCAAACAGACAGCAGGAGCATCGCCTCGTATTGCGAGCATAACTCTCTGATACAAACTCAAAATTGAGCGATTCATGATTCCGTGGAAATCTAAGAGAAAGGGCTACAACTTTCATGTAGATCACTTTGCCCAGAAATCAAAGAATCAAGAGCTACAAGCAACAGATCAGAAGAGCAAGTTTGTCAAGCTGTTTTTGTATCAAGCTTGTCTTGCATCAGACTGACTTGTCCAGACCAGACCAGCAGACCAGCAGACCAGACTGAACCAGACCAGCTGACAGAACAGCAGACCAGACCAGCAGACCAGCTGACCAGACCAGCAGACCAGATCAGTCCGGTCCGAAATACAAAGAGCCCAGAAACCAGAATATGACCGTTGCAAGCTCGGGAATGGTGCAGAACCTTTTCCAACGGGCATATTCATGTGTCTAACGTATATATCATTACTTGGGGCTATATATACATGATTTGGAAGCTCAATAACAGCTGATTGAAGATCAATCCAAGTCTTCCAAAGCAAACACACTTGGGATTCAATTGAGGAACTTAAAAGACAAAAGCTGCTAAATGAAGAGCACTCCTCAAACCTTTGGCACCTCTTACCTTGCTGTATCAGATTCATTATGGAATCATTTGTGCCTCTGTATTCACTCTATTCATTGTATTTGTGAGCTAAAATAGAAGAGTGAATACCATTGTAACGGTTGATGATTTATCACAACCGATGAGAGGTCTTTGTATATGAGACATTAAAGAACATACATAGTTGAGTTGCTAGGAGTTCTAGTTGGATGGGGAATTCCCAACTGGAACGGGTTTGTACAATGGGATTGTATAAATCAAAGTCTTCTAGTGGAATCCTTCCATGAAGTGGAAGAAGGGGGGACGTAGAAGGATTACACCACCTTCGAACTTCCATAAACAAATGCTTGTTTATTTACGTTAATTGCATATCTTTAAAATGCCTTTCAAATGTTTAATCGGTTTTAGAGCGGGTTATGTCGAGTGTCTTCCGCTCGATTTAGTAATCGAACTCGATATAATCTCTCGGTGCATTAATTCAAGAACACGAGCTATTGAAGCTCAAGTTGAACTCGGGTGTGGAATGGCAACCCACCCCCGAAATCGATCCTGACAAGTGTTATCAGAGCGGGTTGTTCTTGGAAAGCATTTGAACCGATTTTTGTAGCGGATATCTTTTAAAATCATTTTCAAAATTTTCATGAGCATGAAATATTTTCATAGCATATTTTTTCAAAATATGGTGTATGAAAATTTTTAGCATAAAAATCAATTTCATTCCATTCATTTTGCACGAAAATAATTTTAAAATCTATTTTAAATGTTCAAATTCTCGTTCAAACTGTTCTAAACTCATTTTAAGTTTAAAAATTTTATTTTGAGATTTTATCTAACAATTTTGAAGCATTTTTAGTTTTCTGACAGCTTGCAGCGACTTTGGGAAAATTGGCATAACGTCTTGCTCGGATGTCCAAATGACGAACCGTTTTTTGCGTTGCAAACTAGACTCGTAGATGTTCGCAACGGTATAGGTCTTGCAGCCTAATTATTCACGAGGAGATATCAATTTATTTTGCAAAGTTGGACTAAGTGTGCTGCCACCGCTAAAAGATGAAATGGACATTGTTGAGTTTTGTCAAGAAATCAAATTTAATGCCAAGTATGCTACATGCATCATCAAAAGAGGTTATTTTTGTTCAAAAATTAATGTGCATTATATTTTTTTTAAATTTGTTTTAGCCTACCCCATTTTCCCATCTCTTGCTCAAATTTTCAAACATTTTAAAAATAAGGGGGAGAGTTTAATCTCAATCCTTGAGGGGGAGTAAATTTTATTTGTCTTCCTTTTTGATTCACACAAAAAGAGGGAGAAATATGTTGTTTAAAAAATATGATTTTTCTTGTTATGCAACATTGTGCTTTAATGTTCATATTTTTATTCAAGTTTTGTGATCATCAAAAAGGGGGAGATTGTTGGGTTTTGGAAACCCGAATAATCTTGATTTTGATATTAACAAAACTTGTTATTGTGTTGCTAACATATTTCATCAAGTGTGCAGTTCATAGATCATAATTAAGAGCTTGATGAATTATAAAGAAGTAGCTTGGAAATATCAAGCTGGACCAAGTCTGAAATCCTGGCAGAGCGGATTGTTTCGATCATATCTAATAGCTCGGATATCTAAATGGCGTGCTTCCAAAGAGATTGAACAGCCAACTCAAAATACTAAAAGTCATATTTCATAACAGATCGGCTAGTTCGAATGTTATCAAGGAGAAAAGACGCCTGGAAGATCGAGCTGTACCGCGAAGAAACAGCAAGCTGGTTCAGCAAGCAACTGTCAGTCTGTTGGCCATAACTCTTAGATCGCTTAACGGAACGAGACGATTCAGTATGGATTGGAAAGCTAAGACAAAGATCTACAAGTCATATTTGGAAGCCAAATACTGAATCGGACGTTAAGATGGCCAAAAAGCTTCTGCAAGTCACGCCATGTGACGCCTGTAAGATCGAGCTGTTACAGCAAGCGACTGTCAGTATTGTGGGCATAACCCTTAGCTCGCTTATCGGAACGGAACGATTCAGTATGAGTTGGAAAGCTAAGACAAAGATCTATAAGTCATTTTTGAAAGTCAAAGACTGAATCGGACGTTAAGATGGCCAAAAAGCTTCTGCAAGTCACGCCATGTGCTGCTGCATCCAGCAAACAGAGAGCGGGAGCATCGCCTCGTATTGCGAGCATAACTCTCTGATACGAACTCGAAATCGAGCGATTCATGATTCCGTGGAAATCTAAGAGAAAGGGCTACAACTTTCATGTAGATCACTTTGCCCAGAAATCAAAGAATCAAGAGCTACAAGCAACAGATCAGAAGAGCAAGTTTGTCAAGCTGTTTTTGTATCAAGCTTGTCTTGCATCAGACTGACTTGTCCAGACCAGACCAGTAGACTAGCAGACCAGACTGAACCAGACCAGCTGACAGAACAGCAGACCAGATCAGCAGACCAGCTGACCAGCAGACCAGATCAGTCCGGTCCGAAATACAAAGAGCTCAGAAACCAGAATATGACCGTTGCAAGCTCGGGAATGGTGCAGAACCTTTTCCAACGGGCATATTCTTGTGTCTAACGTATATATCATTACTTGGGGCTATATATACATGATTTGGAAGCTCAATAACAGCTGATTGAAGATCAATCCAAGTCTTCCAAAGCAAACCCACTTGGGATTCAATTGAGGAACTTAAAAGACAAAAGTTGCTAAATGAAGAGCACTCCTCAAACCTTTGGCACCTCTTACCTTGCTGTATCAGATTCATTATGGAATCATTTGTGCCTCTGTATTCACTCTATTCATTGTATTTGTGAGCTAAAATAGAAGAGTGAATACCATTGTAACGGTTAATGATTTATCACAACCGATGAGAGGTCTTTGTATGTGAGACATTAAAGAACATACATAGTTGAGTTGCTAGGAGTTCTAGTTGGATGGGAAATTCCCAACTGGATCGGGTTTGTACAACGGGATTGTATAAATCAAAGTCTTCTAGTGGAATCCTTCCATGAGGTGGAAGAAGGGGAGACGTAGAAGGATTACACCACCTTCGAACTTCCATAAACAAATGTTTGTTTATTTACTTTAATTGCATATCTTTAAAATACCTTTCAAATGTTTAATCGGTTTTAGAGCGGGTTATGTCGAGTGTCTTCCGCTCGATTTTGTAATCGAACTCGATATAATCTCTCGGTGCATTAATTCAAGAACACGAGCTATTGAAGCTCAAGTTGGTTGAACTCGGGTGTGAAATGGCAACCCACCCACGAAATCGATCCTGACATATTGATATTGTATGATGATGAAATCGTTGATGCCATGTGAGAGGTATGCCATTGTTGGGCATATGCTATGACTGTTTCTATATGATGATGAAATCGTTGATGCCATGTGAAAGATATGCCATTGTTGGGCATATGCTATGACTGTTTCTATATGATGATGAGATCGTTGATGACATGTGAGAGATATGCCATTGTTGGGCATATGCTATGCCTGTTTCTATATGTTGTTGAGGTATTTAGTTGATGCCATGAGATATGGTACTGTTGAGCATATGCTTTGGCATGAGATGTATGATCTTGTTGGGCATATGCCTTGGTTGTTATAACGTGCGAGGACGGAAATATGATATGTGCTGCTAATATGGGACGTGAAGGCTGATCCACTAACATATTACGCTAAGAGGCATATCATATCGGTCCCATTATAACAGGATATTGACTGAAATATGTGATGACATATTGATCATGTATATTGTGTTTTGAGATATGTACATGGGGTATGTACAGGAACAACCAGGAAGGAGTATTATAAATGCATGAAATTACAGGAAGTTGTTTATCCAGTTGTTATGCATTATATTGATGTTGAATTGTAAACATCATTTTGATATACTCATGTGTTGTGTTGTTGTTCTGTAGGGACTCATAGCTGGGGAAAGCTGAGATTGTGAGCCTACCTTCTGTTGTCAGGAGTTAAACTGATCGAGATTGGATAATTTGTGCTATGTAAATGATATACAAGATGTGATGTATATGAATAATCTAAGCGCAAAATATAGTGAATAATGGGTTTCACTTATTCACAAATCAAATGGGGTAAACTGTCAATTTTCAAACAACATGGGATAAGCTGTACAAGGATAAATTGTCTATTTTCAAACCATAGTGATATAAATTATCTATTTAGAAAACCAATAAACTCGTTGCCAAAAATCCTAAGGAAACAAAAAAAGAAAAAGAAAAAGGGAAGAACTTTTGATTTCATTGGATTTTGGGGTAACCGATTGCTTTAGAAGACTATTAATACTTAATTAATAAAAATACCAAACCACACGGAATATAGGGTTTAGATATTTGATAACATGATGATGTACGTAATATGTTTCTTGTCCCTACTAAATCGCATAGGCAGAATCTTCAATCTGTCGGCGATGATTTATAGCCCATTTAACACCGATCACAATTATTATCTAAAGATTTTGTGTTCGAGACTCTTTCTCATAGTTGTAGTAGTTGCTTTTTCTAAAAATTGTAGTAGTTACTTTTTCTAAAAAGAAAAAAAGAATCTTCAATCTATTTAAAGAACTCAAGGAAAATGTCCTTCAAAATCCTTTCGTTTGTTTGCATATATGTTTGACTTCAATCATCTCAAGAAATCGTTCGACAACACTAATTAGAATAGAAAAGACAGGTCTTCTGTATATGATTGTATAAAAATAGTCATAAGATAATAACACACATTTATATATATATATATATATATATATATATATATATATATATATATATATATATATATATATATATTCATGACTAACACTTTTTTTTTATCTTATGTATCTAATAGATAATCTTATATTACATTTTACATGTGTAATAATAATTATTTTCATCAATTCCACTTAAAATTTAAACCCCTTGTAATAGGTTTATCTTATTAAAAAGCAACTACGGCTCACAAGTTAATATAATAGAGATTGTGGGTCCAAAAACAATTATATTGGATCATTCACAGTCATCAATGGTCCCATTTCCACACTGAAGTGTTGGAAATAATTAGCCCTACCACGTTAACTAATTTAACTTTTAATTTGTAAAAGTTCAAATCCACGAGCACCCGTAGTCCGTAGAAGGGTAGCATTGCCGCAAGATTTATATAGCGAGTGGGTTGTCGTCTCATTCCGATGAGCACGGGCGAATTCACCAATGCACCACAAGATTTATATAGCGAGTGGGTTGTCGTCTCATTCCGATGAGCACGGGCGAATGCACCAATTCATTTGGGGCAGCTACTCTCCCTAAATATTTTTTTATATATATGTATTTTAAAAAAATATTATATATATATGTTACACTTTTATCTACTCATCAAAAATCCGCAATACAAAGATTAGATTCACCCCTGACGAAAACCTTAAATTGTTGGAACTCAAGTTATCCTATCAATTTGATTGAAGATTCTCTGAAGTGAACAACACATTAAATTCACAAAAACGACAACTACCTGCCTCGAAATTGTAATAAAATTATTGGGATCAATCTGGAATTCCATATATCGTTGTTTTGACTTTACAAATGTCAAATGTACCGAATTATGTAGCTTCCAATATGATAAGCATATGTTACATCAGCAAAGATAACACATGATGTAACATACAACAAGGCCTCAATTCTTCTTCTTTTTTTAATCATGGTGCTGGGAGGATTTTTTTTGTTATTTACAATAATCAAACTTGAGTCGATCATATTTTGGGGATTGTGACAACTATTAATCAACAGGTTTTTGGCAACGAACCCCCAAATGATTTTTCAAATAGATAGTTTACACTCATGTGATTTAAAATAAGACAGTGTACCTAGCTAGTTTTCAAAATATGCAGTTTACCACTATGTGATTTGAAAATAGACAGTTTACCCTTACATGGTTTGTGAATACGTGCAAAACATCCATTTCGTGTGAGGAAATATTATGCTAAACCAAATGAATGTAAAATACATATTTACAAACTTCATGGGGGTAAACTCCGTATTCACGATACCACATGGGGGTAAGATGGCCATCTACAATGCACATGTGGTAAATACTTATTATCGATACCACATGGAGTAAATTACCACCAACTCTAGATCACCTCGTAATTAAGGTTTATTTATTTTCCAAAGATCCTTTTAATTTCCTTGGAAACACTTATGCATATATTTATATTATGGGCAAATTCACTTTAAATCCCCAAAGCCAAATTAAAATTGAGCATCAGTCCATTTTCCTACATATTATGATACGATGTGATATGAAGAGAATATCTTCTTTCTAACATGCGATATGATATGAAGAAAATATCTTCTTTCGAGAACCGCGGTGCGCGTAAAAATATTTAGCTCATCACCTCTCAAAATAAAATAAAATAAAATAAAATAAAATACAACCAAATATCAATCACGTTCTATGATTTATTTTTCATATTTTCTTGGAATATTTCACAAAAACACCAAAAAACATGACAAATTTTGATTTTTGCAAGAGCAATCGTTCTACTTTTTGCTTAATTCTAATGTATATGCATTATACAGCTAGTTGATTGTCCACTCACACCATCACCAAACCAAGATCAACAAATTTAGTATCCTCTCCCCAAATCATAGCTTAATTGAACTCAACATTCCCACCACCAATCCAAAGGGCCTCATTAACCCAACTGGGCATCACAAATCTTGAAACATAATTTTTCAATTTGCTTAAGCAAGTGAAGACTATGTTACCCTCCCGATGTTGAAGGAAAGAATCATTATCAAGATTCAAAATACTCTTTCCCAGCATGTTCTTCAAGATACTGATACTTATCTCCCTGCTACATCACCCTGTTCCGATGCTTGGCCAGAGAGCGTTCCCGGGGCCTCATCTTCACCGGTACCACTCTCTAGACACGGATAAAGCCGCACTACTGAAATTTAAGAACGGTCTATCATCGGACACAAGTTCAAAGCTGTCGAATTGGGAAGAAGGAACCGATGTCTGCAACTTTGCACATGTAGTGTGTAATAGGAAGGGTGGGCGCCGTGTGATCGCCCTCAACTTGACTAATCTTGGCCTTCTGGGAGAGCTTTCACCCGTGCTTTCGAATCTAACGCAATTACGAAAACTCTACCTCGATAACAACCAACTCTTCGGCAGCATTCCTTGGGAATTTTCCTACCTCAGGAAACTTAAAGAGCTCAAACTTGGTGAAAACAATTTGCATGGCCAAATACCCGCATCCTTGTCTTTACTCTCACATTTAAAGTTGATCTTACTGTTCAGGAACAACTTGAGTGGGACGATACCACCAGAGTTCTTCGCCAACTGCACGAGCCTGCAAAATGTAGATTTTTCGGAGAATGGCTTAAAGGGAAACATCCCATTCGAAATTGGAAACTGTCCTAAAATATGGAACTTGAATTTATATAGCAATTTACTTACTGGAGAAATCCCTGCCTCGTTGGGAAACGTCACGGCAATGTACAGTTTAGATGTTGAGAACAACAGTATTTCTGGCGAACTCCCTTCAGAGACACTTTCAAAGCTTAGGGACTTGGCATTTCTTCACTTATCAGGCAATAAAATGATTAGCCACGATAACAATACCAATCTTGAACCCTTTTTTCATGCACTGGCAAACTGCAGTGACTTTAAGGAGCTGCAATTGACAGGTATGAAGCTTGGAGGGCGTTTATCAAGTTCCATTGCTGGGCTTAAACTTGTGGAAAGCTTGCAACTCCAAGAAAACCAGATAAGTGGACCAGTTCCTCCTCAAGTTGGGAATTTGCCAAATCTAACACTGCTGAATTTGTCATCCAACCTTTTAACTGGGATTATTCCACCCGAAATCGGTAATTTATCCAACTTGCAACAGCTTTCTCTATCATTCAACTTCTTCACCAGGATCCCGGCTGCATTAGGGAGGTTAACAAAGCTGGGCTTGATGGACCTGTCACATAACAATTTGTCTGATCAGATTCCAGAAGAATTAGGAAACTTGACTATGATAAATTTTTTATTCCTCGATAACAATCTTCTTTCAGGAAATATTCCTCGAAGCTTAGGCAAATGCACTTCTCTGTCCAAAGTTGACTTATCGCATAACAGATTAACAGGAAGGGTCCCTTCAGAAATATCGCAATGGCATGAAATGAGAAGGTTTCTTAACCTGTCATATAATAAGCTTGAAGGGCCTTTGCCAATTGAACTGAGCACGCTATCAAGTGTTGAGGAGATAGATTTGTCATCTAACAACTTCCACGGAAGTCTCTTTTCTCAGATTTCAAGTTGCTATGAGCTGAAGGTGTTAAATTTATCAAATAATTTTATCCAAGGGAATCTTCCGGACTCGTTGGGTGATCTCAAGAGCCTGGTAACTTTTGATGTTTCAAGAAACAAGATGAACGGAACGATCCCGAGTAGCTTGAACAACAGCAAGACTTTGAATTTTCTTGATCTTTCATTTAACGATTTTTCTGGAATGATTCCAAGGGGGGGTGTCTTCCATTCCCTCACAAATCTATCTTTCATAGGCAATCGGCATCTCTGTGGGTCGGTTCCAGGCATTCCGAAATGCAAACAAAAGCTACGTCTTCTGCACTCACGCCTCTTCCTGATCATCTTCTGCACAGTCATTTTGATATCAGGATTCTTCTCAATGGTCTGCTGCTGGTTAGGATGTCAGCGTTTACGAGTCATTATTTTATCAAGTCAAGAAAGAAAACAGAGAAAGCAGCCACCTGACTTGTCACTAAACTTTCCGAGAATGACGTACAAAGAACTTTCAGAGGCCACTAGGGGATTCGATGGTCAGAGACTCATTGGTTCTGGCGGCTTCGGTCACGTCTACAGAGGAACTCTGCCCGACGGAACACAAATAGCGGTCAAGGTTCTACACTTACAAACCGGAAATTCCACGAAGAGCTTTAACCGAGAATGCCAGGTATTGAAGCGGATACGCCACCGGAATCTAATAAGAATCATCACAGCTTGTAGCCTGCCAGATTTTAAGGCACTTGTCCTGCCTTATATGGCAAATGGCAGCTTAGATAGCTGTCTGTATCCGCACACAACGAATAGTCTACGAACAGGATCCTCGGATTTGAACCTGATCCAAAGGGTGAACATTTGCAGTGATATTGCTGAAGGGATGGCTTATCTGCACCACCATTCTCCGGTTAAAGTCATACACTGTGATCTAAAGCCGAGCAACGTTCTTCTCAATGACGACATGACAGCCTTAGTCTCCGACTTCGGGATAGCAAGGTTGGTAATGACCATGGAAGCAGAGAACGGTGGGGCTGTTGAGAATACAGGCAATTCTACAGCAAACATATTACGTGGATCGATCGGATACATAGCACCAGGTACAGCTCGTTTTTCCGGCCTTTTACGTTCTACGTTTATTCACTACATGAGTATGACCTATGTATTTTAATCATCATTTTCGCATTCAAGAATACGGGTTTGGATCGAATACGTCAACAAAGGGTGATGTTTACAGCTTCGGAATCTTGGTTCTTGAGATGGTGACTCGAACGAGACCTACCGACGACATGTTCGTTGGAGGGATGAGCCTGCACAAATATGTGAAGACTCACTACCACATAAACACGGAAAACGTGGTCGACCCTTCATTGCTACGAGCACTAAGAGATCAATCCTCAGAGGTGAAGAGAATGTGGGAAGTGGCCATAGGAGAACTGATTGAACTGGGAATCCTTTGCACGCAGGAGTCACCTTCGATTCGGCCCACGATGCTCGATTGTGCAGATGACTTGGATCGCCTCAAGAGATACCTGAATGGAGACACTACGACTACATTTGCCTCCACACCAGGAATAACATCTTCCACATATAGTGATTACAGCATTTTATGAAACTTGTAATTTTACATTCATTTAATTATGGCTTTACCAAATGTGAATATATAATAATTTTACAGATCATTCGTAGTAAAAGTTTGATTAGCATGATTATCAATACCAAATTGTTAAATATTTTGATGTGACTAGTAAACTGGATGCTAGTCACACGTTAATACATATGAAACATGAATTAAAAAATGTTAAAATATATATTGATTTGTTAATAAACAATTTAAGTTAGTCATGTTTAAACTGAAAGAGAGTACAAATACATCAAATATATCCAAGAAAATATCAAATTTTGCATGTTCATTCAACCATTACGGATTTAACAAAATAGAGGGTAGCTGGTGTTGAAGTCAATTGAACCCATCTAAATTCGTTTTATCATTTTTTTTTTGTAAATAGACATTTCTCAACTCATTCCAGAATACATGTTTGGTATGTTTCAAATTTGGAAATGACAATTCCCATCGGAATATCTATTCTTATTAAAATAATGGGATTAGTAGTGGTATTTTTGAATAGTTGCTATTTTAGATTTTCACTAGAGTGATTTAATCATTAAAATAATCTCTTTCAATTCTTATTACTTATTTTGATTAACCAATCATAAGGTTGGAATTAAGGGAAGGCAATTTTTTCATTTCTTTCTCACTTGTATGATATACCAGGAGTAGGTAATGGTATTTTTTCAAGTCTTCCCACTTCCCTTGATTTCAAGGCTGAAGCACGATAAAAGGGAAAGAAAAAAAAAAAGAGACAAAAATGATCATCATGTTTTGCAAGAACATCTAATGATGTAATCTAGAAGATTAATATTAAAAAAAAACCTCACCTTCAATAATCGCCAGTATCCGACTCACCATCAGTGCCGAAGCAATTAACCTGAGTGTTTTGCATTTATGAGTCTAGAATATTACGGCAATGCATTGCATACAAAGCACATTGACAATGGCTGTTAGTATCCTATTAGAAGGAGCAATGAATATTTTTATCAGTTGAAGAAGAGGTGACGATTGTCTAAAAAACCGCTCATCTGTAAGGTCAGATTTTGTTCTGCTGCAGCACTTTGTCAATTTATTATGCAGTACAATTGAGACTACCATATTCAGATATTCTGCATCAATAAGTTCAAAAAGCAGTGCTGTGTTCTTTTTTCTGTTCTGCTGCAGCACTTTGTCAATTTATTATGCAGTACAATTGAGACTACCACATTCAGATATTCTGCATCAATAAGTTCAAAAAGCAGTGCTGTGTTCTTTTTTCTGTCCGAGGAGTTCACCACATACAGCAGCAATGCTATGAAGTCGCATTCCATGCACTAAATTAAAAGTGTGACGCCCCGAGACCGGGGTCGTTAACATCGGCGTTGGTTCTAAATACAATTCAAATCAACAAGCCTCGTAATACATAATTCTACGAAAACCAGTCTATTTTTTTTTAGAAAAGAGAAACTTGTATTTAAATTAAAAATAGTACCAGAGGTACTAAACGAGTTACAATATAGCAAAAGCCAAAAAGCACTACAATCCATCCTACGAATATACAAAACTACAAAAGACCTAGCAAGCAAATAATTGGCTGAAGTCGCCAATCCAAAAACGAGGTCCCCAATCTATCACGGCCTCTATTACTAATCCAAAACCACGAACGGAACATGATCAATTCAAGAGAATCTCCCTTGAACTCCCCCGGACCCAAGAAATGAGATTGTTGCGCAGTAGCCAAATAGTCCAGATAACCGCCTCCCAAATTGTCATCCATGCCTTCTTCCCCTTTGAATGATACCAGAGACCCTTGTGTTGCCATAAACGGTCGACAGGGTCCGCCGATAAGACTGTTGAAACTCCTAACCACTTGTAGCATTGCATCCACAACTTATAAGATTCCGAACATATGAATAGCACGTGTTGAGTTGTCTCTTGATATTGTTTGCAAAACACACATTCGGCCGCCTCCGATCCCGCGTATACATTTCTTCGACGCAGATTTGTCACCGTCGGAATTCTGTCTCTAAGGACTCTCCACATGAAAGCCGCCACTTTAAGCGGTGCATGTGACCTCCAAATGGCTTCATAAGTGCATCCCGGCCCTTGGTAATTTTGTATTCGTGCATACGCCGATCTTACAGTATATAATTTAGATTCGTCCGCTGTCCAGGTCCATCTGTCTTCGCCCTCCGCTTGTGGTTGCAACCTGTCCAATAAAGATAACATATTAAGCAATAAAGAATCTTCCCAGTCAAATAAATCTCGCCTCCAATCCCATTTCCAAACCCAAGAACCCCCCACCCACTCCCCCATATTGCCCACTAAAACCTCATTATCCCTTGCTATTAACGCCAATCTTGGGAATCTATCTTTCAGACTCTCGTTCTCCACCCACACATCTTTCCAAAATTTAGTCCCTAACCCATTCCCCAATTTTTTCCTCAAACCCCCAGTGAACCAGTCAGACGAGTCACGAATTGCGTACTTTAAAATATCACCCCACCAAATCGACTCTTTACTCCTACCCCTTGATTCCCTTAGATTAAAAAATGTCCGCCCATTAACCCCATATTTAGACCTAATGACCCTACCCCATAAAGTATTCCCATTAGTCAGTATGCCCCACCCCCATTTTCCCAACAAGGCTTTATTGAAATAGTCTAAGTTTCGGACACCCAGACCCCCATTAATTTTTGTTTTGCACACATCATCCCATTTAACCCAGGCTATTTTCCGGCCACTCTCCCCTCCCCCCCACAAAAAAGCAGATTGCATCGATCGAAGTTTTGATAAAACGATTTTCGGAGCACGGTAGAAGGAAAAATAGTATATCGGTAAGGACGACAACACGGCATTGAGCAAAATCAAACGACCACCAAAAGACACACTCTTATCCTCCCAAACCGCCAATCTTTTCCGAAATTTTTCAATCACTGGTTCCCATAAACGCTTGCGAGTCTGATTTCCGCCAATCGGGAGGCCCAAATATTTAAAAGGAAGATCGCCCACATTACAATGCAACACAGCTGCCAATTCCTCTATCACCGACTGTTCCAAATTCAAGCCAAAGAGACTGCTCTTATGGAAATTAATTCTCAGGCCCGAAAGCATCTCAAAATTGCTCAAAATAGCCTTAAATGTGAAAGCATTTTGAATATTCGATTCAGCCAGCATGAGTGTGTCATCTGCATATTGTAAATGAGAAATCTGCACCAAATCCTCCCCTACCGTTAACGGAGACATCAGATCCAAATTGACAGCTTTATCTATCATTTTGCTTAAAGCCTCCGCCACTATCACAAAAAGAAAAGGAGATAACGGGTCTCCTTGTCTTAAACCTCTTTGCAACCGAAATTCCGACGTTGGGCTACCATTAATAAGAACAGAAGCTGTTGCACTGGTGACACATTCCATGATCCACGTTCTCCACTTCTCATCAAACCTCATCAATCTCATCACATTATCCAAAAACTGCCAATTGACCGAGTCATATGCTTTTGCGAAATCTACTTTGAAAATCATACCCTTTCTCCGACATCTTCTGTATTCATCAATCAGTTCATTAACGATTACCGGTCCATCCAGGATATGACGACTACCAATAAAAGCTGACTGAGCAGGAGAAATGACAGCGGCAATGACTTTGCGCAATCTGTTAGCAAGGACTTTGGATAGAACCTTGTAGATACATCCAATGAGGGCAATCGGTCGAAACTCTTCAATTCTGATTGGATTTTCTTTCTTAGGCAGCAGAACAATGAACGACGGATTCCCACCTCTGGTTATTTTTCCATTCCTGTGAAACTCCTCAAAAAATCTAAGGAAATCCGGTTTCAAGGTTTCCCAGAAATGTTTGATAAACCGGAAATTAAAACCATCTGGTCCCGGACTCTTCGAGCTCTCACAGTCCCAAACTGCCATCCGAATCTCATCTTCCGAAAAAGACGCGGTCAATGATCCATTTTCCACATCAGACAACTCAGAGAATTGTATATCTTGCATCGATGGCCTGATCCAAACATCTTGTTTGAACTGGTTAGAATAATAATCCCGGACCCCATCCTTAACTCCTTGAACATCGTCAACCCACACACCACCAAAGTATAATCCCACGATTTCTGATCTCTTCCTATTGCGATTGATCACCTTATGAAAGAAGCCGGAGTTCACGTCACCTTCTTTTATCCATTTAAGTCTCGCTTTTTGAAATAACATCGTGTCTTTCATCGCCAATTGATTCTGTAGACTGACAGACTCAAGCTGTCTAGCCTGAATCTCTACTTCTGACAACTCTCTGGACTCAGCCAATCTGTCCCAATGATGCAACAAATTTTTTGATGCCCCAATATTAGCCTCCATATCACCAAATACCTCTGTATTCCAACGTTTAAGGCTACTCTTGAGACATTTGAATTTCTCCTTTAAAACAAAACTCCCCCAACCTGTGATATGGAAACTAGTCCATTCCTGGACCACAAAATTTCTGAAGTCTGAGTGTTGTAACCATGGATCTAGACATCGGAATGGTTTCGGCCCCCAGTTTGGCTGATGATTCTTCAAAAGGATTGCACAATGATCAGAAACAGTTCTTTTCAATCCCCATTGGATGAGGTTAGGCCATTCCTGTACCCATGAAGCAGATAAAAGAAACCTGTCCAATCTACTGACACAAGAGCCATCTGGTCGATACCACGTATACTTCCTCCCAATCAATGGTAAATCTATCAGCTGCGAGTTCCTGATGAACGAATCAAAACTTCTCATTTCGTTACTGTACTGTTGAGAAGACCGGCCCCGCCTCTCCTGAGGAGATCTCACCGCATTAAAATCGCCACATAGACACCACTTGTCAAACTCATTCTGATTCAATCTGACTGATAACGAATTCCACATCTCACTTTTCGCAACCAAATCTCCGGTCGAATAAATATTGATGATAGTACACTTGATTCTATCGGCTCCCCAATAACCTTCGACTCCCAACATTCCTTCCTCACCCCAACAATTGTCCATGCAAAAAGTGGTCGCATTCCACACACACAGAAGACCTCCTGCAGCTCCCAATGCCCCTTTGTACGCCCAATTGAAATTGTCTCCCCCCCAAATTATTTTACACAAGTCCTTATTGATGAAATCCTTTTTTGTTTCCTGTAAACACAAGAAATCCACCTTCTCTTTTTGAACCAACTCTCGCAATTCTCTTTTCTTCACCCTCCCCCCAATACCACGGATATTGAAAGTTGCAATGATCATTGGTTCACTACGGCATCCCCAAAAGCCTCATTCAAATTCCTCTTGTTTTGAATGTCCATGTCATTTCTTTTCTCCATGTTCATGAGATATTGAATGATCTCGTCATCATTACCATGACCCATGATCCCCAAATTCTGTCCTATCGTCCATATCTGAATTGCTTTGGCATAGCAAACCTCGTCCCTGTCTGTATTGTCCATCACATTTTCACCGTCTCCTTGAATCATCTTCCTTTTATCTTCGAACCTTCGTTTGCGCTAATAGGTTCGTAAGATCTGTTTTTCCTTGTTCTGTGTGTGATGAGATCCCTCAAACGGTTCCGCTACTTCCTCATGGTTAATCAACTCGTTTGGGTCCTTGTCCATACTCCCCCTCATGTTACGGCATAGTTGGAACTCCTCGTGTGGAGCTTGAACTTCCTCCAGCAGTGTCTGTGGCACTGTTTCAGCAGAATAATTGGAATCCGATGAAGGTGAATGTGGGGGCGATTCCGATTTAAAGAAATCCATAGGTTTCTTCTCCGCTATATCCGCCACATCCTCCATCAGTCTGATGGGATAGATGGTGCCATCGATTTCAACTTATACAAAGTGAATGAATGTCGTGGCAGTAGTGGCGATAAGAAAACGACCCCGATCGAGCCTCTGACGACCCAAGGTTTCATCACCAATTTTCACCAATTTCCCCAATCTACTTGCCAACAAATTGAAGAACCTTTCAGACCATGCATGAACAGGTATGCCCAAACAAGATACCCACACTTCTCTTGATGGCGAGTAATGATCTTGGTGCCAATAATCAATATCACTAAACCATTGACCCATCCATTCCTTATCTTCATTGAATAACTCTTGCAACTTGAGTCTGTTTTCATCGTAAATCAATACAGATTGGCCTCCCATTGGGATGAGTCTAGAATTGACAAAACCATTCCGGATGAGATCTTGTTGAGCCTCTAACAGCTTCTGGGAATCGTGTAAAGTCCCAACTACACACCCCTCTAACCACTGAATCTCCTCTTTCTGAGTTGAATGACAAATTCGCTCTGTCTGTTTCACGCCGGTCCCTGCC
Organism: Haberlea rhodopensis; assembly: GCA_907163345.1. Classification (NCBI taxonomy): domain Eukaryota; kingdom Viridiplantae; phylum Streptophyta; class Magnoliopsida; order Lamiales; family Gesneriaceae; genus Haberlea; species Haberlea rhodopensis. The sequence continues at coordinate 2,105,608 of CAJQUN010000009.1, forward strand.
ATCCACGCGAGGAACTCTGCCAGTCTCCGGTTCCTTCTCCGATGTGAACTTGGGTTCAGAAACGGTAGCTTGAACATATGAGCGGCCAGGAATAATCCTCCGATCAGGTATGGAATGGTACCGCACCTCTGTGCGTGGTTGAGCCTCTCGCGTAAACCTGGATAAATTGGCTTTGATATTAAATGCCCCCAACCTGATGTTGTTGAGGTCGGATTCCACTTGATTGATATTCACTTCCCCTTTGAATCGAACAAAGCCAAACTTGTTACCCAGTTTATCGCGTTTCCGAGGGATGAAAACATCACAGACATCGCCGATTTTTTGAAACAGACGCCACATTTCCGACGGAAACCAGTTCTCCGGGAAGTTGGTGAAGAAGAAAGCCGTGGAGTTGGCTATCAGGCGGCGCATGAACTCCGGGCGACTGCTACGCCTGAACGCTGACGGGGAGGGTGGCCTTCGATCCTTGTTCAAACCGTGTTGCCTGTCCTTACCGATACCTAGGCTAGGGTAGGTTCTCTCACGCTCGGATTGGCTAGGTTTGTGGCTGGTTGGGCGGTGCTCCGCTACAGATGGCCGCGCCGGAAAGCGGCGGAAGGGTTGGGCGGGAAAGTATTCGAAATCCTCTCCACTCTTTCTCTCTCTAGACGTCATGCTGTATCATGTACCTTCTTTACGAAAACCAGTCTATTATTCCAAAAATAATTAAATAATTCCTACAAATATCAGCGGAAGCTTCTATCTGGGGTGGATGTAAGGGGTGAGCGTTTTGGAAAACAAACAGCAAGCGGGGGCCAATCGATGCGACAATATAATACATATTCATAATTTTTCAAAACATTTATCACAAATCAAACATAAACTGATATGAATGCATCTTAACATAATTGCTCCCATCGAGCCATAACATAACATATCATATCAGTAATATTTTTCCATATACGTTAAACACAATAAATACTCTAATTTCCTCTTGGTATTATCATAATTGCTCCTATCGAGCCATAACATAACATATCATATCAGTAATATTTTTCCATATACGTTAAGCACAATAAATACTCTAATTTCCTCTTGCTACTGATATCAGTATCTAGACTTAACCCTCATAGAGATGAGGTCATGACATCGGCTCACCCATGAATAAAGGGTCTGGACTTCCCAGAAACAACGGTTAACCACCGTATCAGGTCGTGTAAACGGTTATAATCCCACCGCATCAGGACCATGAAGGAATTCCCCCCAATCAGATTTCGAAATTTAAAGTGCTTAAAAATTAATAATTTTCATCGAAACATGATAGTTTTCAACATTATTCGCATATTGATATGAATTTTCAAAACATACTATGGTTTTTCAAAAACGAAAGGAATAATTAACAATAACCCACTTACCTATATTAGAAACGATTCTTGCGTGTTTCAATGAATTTGGGTGGCAAAAACGTGATGAATTTCCTCTACTTTCCTTGCTGAGAATTTCACACCTTTTAGTGTGTGCTACTGTGTGTTCGAAAATTGTTGAATTGTGAGGTAATTGATTGACTCTTTAACTATTTATTAACTTGTTTAATCAAGAGTCCTAGTATAATACTATCTCTTGATATTATAATTCAATATTATCTATCAATTTTTTATTGTTTTAAAACTCTACAAGATTAAATCATATAAACTAAATATTATCTTTAGTACAAATCAATATTAATACAATTCAATATTATCCTTTAATTTATAATATTATCTTGATATCAAGTAGTTGTGTTTGACTAAATTCCGGGTAATTGAGCAGATCAAAATACCGTGAAGTTGAGTTGACCAAAACTCTAGTTATTGACTTGGTTGGAAAAACCGGGTTCTTACATTCCTCCCTCCTTATTGGAAGTTTCGTCCTCGAAACTTGAGTTAGTTTGATGTTGAAAAGATAAGGGTGTTTGCCATGCTTCTATTCTTCTAGTTCCCAAGCAGCTTTTCTTTTCATATGGTTTGAACACTGAACTTTGACTTAGAGAATAATATTTCGTAGTAACACTTGGTCCTTTGAACCTACGATTCGAGTCGAGATTTCTTCGTACTATAGATTTTCGCCAGGTTCCCTTGGACTACTAAGGGTTCTACTTCGAGCATATAATTCGGGTCAACAATGTTCTTCCTTAGTTGCGATACGTGGTAGACATCATGAATCCTCGATAGGCTGGATGGTAGTGTTAAAATTACTACTTTCTCTAAAATCTCGAACGGTCCTTCATACTTGGTCTCAACTTTCCTATCTTCTTATGTCGAATAAATTCTTCATAAAAAATTTCAGCGATTTCAAATTATGTCTGCATTTGTGTCAAGTCAGTTGAGTTCTTTTGAAGTCTTGTTTTACTTTGAGTCGTTCTCTGATGATTACAACTTTGTTCGCAAAAACTTGCACAAGTTCATATTTGTTGATGGTCTTCTCCTCTGCTTCCTCCGAGCATAGGGATGATCGGTATTTTCATTAGTAAAGGGCTTCATTCAGTGTCATCATGATTCTACTATTATGATGATGTTGCAAGCACTCGTTTATGGACAAACGTTTGCCCCAACTTGTACTGAAGTCTAAAGCACGATCTTGTAATATATATTCGAGGGTCTGAACTGTCTTCTCAATCTAACCATCAGTTTGTAGTTCATATATGGCACTAAGTGTCACTTGAGCAACCATCGCTTATCAAAAGCTCTTCCAAAGTCGTCGTCCAATCTTAGGTCGCTGATAGAAGTTGTCGAGACCAACTTTCTACATCTATTGGTTTACAGTCTCGACCCAGCTCTAACCTAATCGAACCAAAATCTATTTTTACAGGTATTGCTTCTATTATGCTTTCGCCACGTACTCTAATGAAGGTACCTTAATTTTGCGAAATCGGCCGAATAAGGTTTTGAGTTGAATGGATTTCATTTGTCAAATAAACATGGATATTTAAAAAAAATTGTTTCAACACAATTTAAGAATTTTACAAGAGAATATGAAGTGATAAAAAAATGATCAACTTGTGGAGAGCTTAATCGATCAATAAATAAAAATGATTGTATGTTGAAGGAGTTTGCAAATATGTCATACATCATTTTAGGATATATTCTCATATAATGAGAAGAGATGTTAATTCCAAAGAATGGAGAATAAAGACAAGTAAATGATCTTCACCAACTAAGAACAAGTTTGACAAGATATAGTAAAAATAATTTTTTTGATCTCTAGAAAATCAAGGGCATATCAAATTCAAGCAAACATGGAGTTTCAGAAAAGAAAAGAAAAGAAAAAATAGATGTATCAAGCTTTGATGAATAATGATAGCCACATTAATCAAAAGTTTAATGTGTTATGAAGCAAAAAGATTACGATGAAGATCATATTTTAGAAGTGATCGATTCACAAATAAGATATGTTTCAAATGAATCCAAACGATTTGAAATAGATAAGATATAAGAACTATTTCAGAGGAAATCAATAATTGAATAGGTATCCGAACAAATGAGACTAATTCAAATTGACGAAGAAACTACGTACGATAATTAATAGATTGTCATAACTCTTCCGATAAAAGAGTATGTTTCAAATACTCTAGAAGAAGTAAAAGTTAGTTGTCACTTTGAATACGAGATTATATCGAAAGGAACAAATAGAGTGCAAAAGCATAACAGAATATCTAGGGATGAAATAAAATACGCTGACAATGTCAATTAAGGTTTGATGTCTTGCTAACTCGTCCATTCCTAAACTAGCGTTGAACTCCACCATGTTAAGCTAAATTATGAACTCCAGTCTTGGTGTAAGTTATGAGTCTCTAATTTCTAGAGGCCAAGGTTGTAAAAAAAACGAGATCAAAAGAATATGCAAAAGAAATTTGAAGAAAGACAAATGATTTCATTGATCGAAATAAATTTGATCGGATTTCAAAGAATTAATGAAATGTTGAAAATTGATTTCTAATTTCCTTAATTAATTCTAAGAGATGAATCTATTCTTGTTCTAACCAAAAATATTATAAGACAATGCACCATTGCCATACTCTACACCCAATTATGGAGATATACCTATTATCTTATGTGTCCTAACAATGTATAATATAACATCTACTTAAGTTCTAAGGATCATAATAGGAGAAAAATCAGAATAAGGAAGGCAAGTCCTCGACTATTCGAGTTAACCTGAGATTTCACTCGAAATAAAGTTTCATGGATTGAGAAAAAAAAATTCAAAATAAATTATTTCAATGAAGAATATGATGCCAATAAAATATGAACTCAAAATATTGGGGTGGTTGAGAAATTAAAATTACACAAAATTAGCCCAAAATAGAAAAATTCAAAGAATTGAGTGTATTGAAAACAAAGAATTTTGAGTTCACCCAAACTAAGGAGAGATCTATTTTAACTTATTTGTCCCACTAAATAAGATTTAACATGTTATATACTTGAGTATGGATAGTCTAATTGTAATACAAGGAAAGACTTAGAAATAACATTTTGGGAAATTTGGTCCGGTTGGGCCGGTGTGGCGGTCGTGACTCCAGAAATCATTGTTCGTCAATGACGATGAAATTGAATTTCCCATTAGACGTACAACTTGGGGCCAAAAGTAAAGCACTGAACTCAAGCTTTGAAATTTTACGGTTTGTGGGCGTAAAATTGGGTTTTCAAATTTTTGTAGCTTGTGGTCCGAAATTCCGAAATTGGTCGAGGGATTTACTTATATTGTCATGGGTACACTGAATATCAAGTCAATTGATCGAAAATATAGCTTGAAATCGTCAGGATTAGAGACAAAATTTGGGCTTAAAAATCACAAAAAAAAGTGTTGTCAAATTGGGCCGATCGATGATTGGAATTCGCAATTAATGGAGGGGTTTTTTCTGGAGCATTGCATGAAGATCAATAACCCAAGTTTAATCAAAAAAGGTGTTACGGTGATTGAGATATCGAGGGATGAGTTTTCGGTATTTAGGATTTATATAGGCGCGAATTCAGTCAAAAATTGGCAATCGTCTGTTGTACACGATCTAATCTACTAAAAAGCCTGGGTGAAATAGAGGTCATAGGTTAACTAGAAGTTGAAATTAATAGAGCGTTTGGGTCGCTGGGTCATGTATTATACGGTAGTAGTGTGGATTGGTCGGTAGGTGGCCGAAGGCGACGATATGGGGAGAAAGGCCGACAGATCACTTATACACGTGATGAACCGGTGAAGAACATGGCAGTGGACGGTCGAAAATCTGAAATTGACTGAGGTGAAACAATCGAGAAGGTGAAGGGGTCCGAAACATGAAAGCATCGATGAGATCCAATCGGCGGACGGCGGAATCGAAGAGGGGCGGTGAACGGGTTCGTCTGGCAGAAGACGATCGTAAAATCGAAGAGGCAGACGGGGTCCGATTGAGTTGGTATTTTGACAGGAGGTCGCAGTCCGGAGGCGGTCTCGGTGGTGGCCGACGAGGCGGCGTGTAGCTAGGTTCGAAAGTTAGATACAGTTTTTTTTTTGTTTTTTTATTTTCTGATTATTAATTTTTTTTTTAAACAAATAAAATTCTAATTTGATTTGATTTTTAATGGAAATTGACATTATCCAGTCGTGAACAAATCTATATTTACCCAATTGAATATTCTTCTAAGTTGGTTTGTTTTAACCGGGATTTATAATCTGGTATTATATTCAACCATAAGTCTTTACCCAGTAGGATTGTAATATTTTCTTCCCAACGGGATTATGGAACATGGCTCGCTCTGATACCACTAAAATGTCACGCCAAGAGACCGGGGTCGTTAACATTGGCGTTGATTCTAAATACAATTCAAAATCAACAAGCCTCGTAATACAGAATTCTACGAAAATCAGTCTATTATTCCAAAAATAAATAAATAATTCCTACAAATATCAGCGGAAGCTTCATAAATTAGTGACAACGGCATCTTGAACAATAGCATCTAATTCACCATCTCCAGAACTGGTTTTGAAATTTCTCTTGATTTCATACCGTCCGCTGCAGACTTTGAATGGTGGTTGGGAGGAATGCTATACTGCGCGCTTATCACTCCGTATTGCACGGCATCAGAATCGGCCTATCCGTTCAGTTCAGTCCACACGCTTCTATCTGGGGAATGGATGTAAGGGGTGAGTGTTTTGGAAAACACTCAGCAAGCGAGGGCCAATCGATGCGACAATATAATACATATTCATAATTTTTCAAAACATTTATCACAATCAAACATAAACTGATATGAATGCATCTAAACATAATTGCTCACATCAAGCCATTAATTATCATAATTGCTCCCATCGAGCCATAACATAACATATCATATCAGTAATATTTTTTCATATATGTTAAGCACAATAAATACTCTAATTTCCTCTTGGTACTGATATCAGTCTCTAGACTTAACCCTCATCGGCTCACCCACGAATAAAGGGTCTGGACTTCCCAGAAACAACGGTTAACCACCGTATCAGGTCGTGTAAACGGTTATAATCTCACCGCATCAGGGCCATAAAGGAATCCCCCCAATCAGATTTCGAAATTTAAAGTGCTTAAAAATTAATAATTTTCATCGAAACATGATAGTTTTCAACATAATTCGCATATCGACTAAAGTTTCAAAACATACTATGGTTTTTCAAAAACGAAAGGAATAATTAACAAAAACTCACTTACCTAGATAAGAAACGATTCTTGCGTGTTTCAATGAATTTGGGTGGCAAAAACGTGATGAATTTCCTCTCCTTTCCTTGCTGAAAATTTCACACCTTTTAGTGTGTGCTACTGTGTGTTCGAAAATTGTTGAATTGTGAGGTAATTGATTCTTTAACTATTTATTAACTTGTTTAATCAAGAGTCATAGTATAATACTATCTCTTAATATTATAATTCAATATTATCTATAACTTTTTATTGTTTTAAAACTCTACAAGATTAAATCATATAAACTTAATATTATCTTTTGTACAAATCAATATTATCTTTAATACAATTCAATATTATCCTTTAATTTATAATATTATCTTGATATCAAGTAGTTGTGTTTGACTAAATTCCGGGTAATTGAGCAGATCAAAATACCGTGTAGTTAGACATGCCCACGGTTTTTCAAAAACCGTGGCCCGGCCCGGAACCGTAACCGGGTCAACGGGCCGGTTAACCGTTGACCCGGTTCACGGTTCCGAACCGTAACCGGCCCGTCACTGTACGGGCCGGTTACGGTTTATGGGCCGAATTAACCGTTGAACCGCCGGTTTGAACCGGCGGTTCCAACCGCCGGTTAACCGGCGGTTCCAACCCTTATTAATTTTTTTTTTTAAAAAAGTTTTGAACGGCCAAGATCATCTGTCCGTTGTATATCAACGGTCAAGATCTCATGTCCGTTGCAATAGGTGAACCGGCGGTTAACCGCCGGTTAATCCCATAAATTTTTTTTTTTTTTTTTTTTTAAAAAAATTGAACGGCCAGGATCTTCTGACCGTTGTATATCAACGGTCAGGATCTCCTGACCGTTGCAATAGGATGAACCGCCGGTTACGAACCGGCGGTTCATCGATAAGAAATTTTTTTTTTTTTTTTTTTATAATTCGATGGCTAGGATTATTTGACCGTTATAGATCGACGGCTAGGATTAAGTGACCGTTATTTTTTATGCTTATAAATATCCTCCATACCCATTTCATTTTTCATCAATCTTAACACAACTCTAAGTTTTCGATACATCATTTACTTGTATTATTTTCGAATTACTCAATGGAAGGTCCTAGTGATCCACGTAGAGGCAAAGGCAAAGGCAAAGGCAAGGTGACATATCTCGAAAGGGCCGAACCCGATGTTGATATTGATATTGATGATATTGAATTCACCGACGATGATCCTTTTGCTACACATGATACCCAAGAAAGTGCGCATCCAAATGTAAGATCTATGCCTCCACTTAAATCATCGATTTTTACTAAACATTTTGAAAAGGTGACTCTTCCATCCGGAGAGATGCGTGCCAAATGCAAATATTGTACCACTACATATAAGTTTCAAAGTGGTGGTGGCTATGGATCTTTGAAGCGTCATATCGAAACAAAGCATCCAGTGGAGTTTGGTAATGATTCTTCTCAAACTCAACTATCTAGATTTCATTCCTCTAGTGAAGGTACCGACTCTCCACTTTTCAAATACACTGATGCACAATTAAGAGAATCTGTGGCAAAATTTATCTCTGTAGAACATCTTTCTTTTAGTATTGCATCTAGATTTGGTTTTGAAGATCTGTGTCATGAATCTCTACAACCTGCTGCTAAACGTGTTCCTAGGACCACAGTCACACGAACACTTAAAAAATTAGTTCGTCAACAAAAGAAAGAATTAGTTACATTATTTAGTAATTTGACGAATAAAGTTTCTATATGCTCTGATATTTGGAGTGATCATTGGCAAACTAATTCGTACATGGGTATTACTTGTCATTGGATAGATAATTCATGGTCAATTCAAAAAAGGTTGCTTGCATATCGAGTGTTCAATGAATCACACACCGCACAAAATATTTCTCAACTGATTTGTGTAATTTTAGAAGAATATGGTTTAATTCCAAAGTTTTTTCTGTGTCATTTGATAATGCTAGTTCGAACACATTGAGTATTGAAGATCTTAAACGTGTTTGTCAACCTGCTATTGGTGGTTTATTTTTTCATATTCGATGTATTTGCCATATTTTGAACTTACGTGTGCAAGATGGATTAAGATCGTTAGATAATCAGATTCAACCAATTAAAATGGCATTATCTTATTTGTGGTCCCATCCGAGTTTGATGAAACAATGGGGTAAGTTTTGTAAGGTTAATGGCATGCGACCTAGAAAATTTCCACGAGATATACCCACACGTTGGAACTCAACATATAAATTGCTAAATGAGTCATATGAATATAGAGAGTTATTGTGTTCATTTTTTGCACAACATGGTGGAAACTCTAATATTTATGTTTTTTCGCACCAATGGAATGTATGTAAAAGTATCTGTGAAATGTTGAAGGTATTTTATGATGCAACTGAACAATTATCTGGAGTTTATTATCCTACATCTCATTTAGTTTTGATGAACTGTTGTAATGTGGCACTTACCTTAAATGAAAATTTTTCTAATTATCTGTTAACCTCTTCTGTGGTAGCAATGAAGGTTAAATGGGAAAAATATTTTTATAATATTCCTGAACTGTTTCTAGTTGCTTTTGCTTTAGATCCTCGACTTAAATTGGATGTTTTGCATGAAATGTTAGTGATGTATTACGAGGCATTATCCCCCCCGGATGATATTTCCCCAATTGATTCTTCTATGGTAGTAAATCGTGTTAGAAATTATTTGCATGAGATTTATAGAGAATATAGTTTAAAATATGGTGTACAAGAAAATGAATCACAACTACAAGTTAGTGCTCAAAGTCATTCTAGTGGTATTAAACTCACCAAAGCACAACTTCTGTTAAAAGAACGCACTAAACGCCCCAGGGGATCATCAAGTTCCAGTCAGGAACTTGATAATTATTTCACGACTTCTTTTGATTTCAGTGAAGCAGATAGCGAGCAACAATTTGATATATTGCGGTGGTGGTCACAAAAGACACAAATTTTCCCGATTTTATCAATCATAGCAAAGGAAATCTTAGCTTGCCCCGTGTCAACTGTTGCTGTGGAACAAGCTTTTAGCGCAGGGGGAAATATTTTGGATGTAAGACGATCAAAATGAGTCCAGATTCTTTAGAGGCACAAGCACTAATGGACGATTGGGCGAGGGCGGCAAAACGAAAACAAGGAATGGAATCAAGCTCGGACCAAGATGAATTTGATACCGAAGGAACTACTACGACGGGGACAGGTAACGGAAGTGATTGAGCTACGCCACTTCCAAAGGTAAGAAGGGTTAAAAGGTAAGAGAACTACGTGGGCTTTGATTCCTCTATACCCTAAGAGGATACGTAGGCAACTTAAAAAGTTCAAGCCCTCCCTCCCCTTACATTTCCTTTGTTTTTTTTTTATAGTAATTTTTAAATTATTTTAAATAAAATTTTAATTTTTTTTAATTTAAAAATATAAGGGTCGAACCGTAACCGTAACCGGCGGTTAACCGTAACCGTAACCGTAACCGGCGGTTCACGAACCGTAACCGGAACCGTCTACGAAGGTTAAGGTTAAGGGTCGAGCTCTTTTGAACCGTCGAACCGGCGGTTCCGAACCGTCAACCGGCGGTTCACGAAACGTGGTCATGTCTACGTGTAGTTGAGTTGACCAAAACTCTAGTTATTGACTTGGTTGGAAAAAACCGGGTTCTTACAAAAAGTCCCTAGAGTTTCTTCCTTTATGCACACATCATGAATAGATTCTTGATCTACTGCACAATAAGATGAGAAAGGAGAATTTCTCGGTTGTTTAGACCAGTTTATTGCAAAGTCGTGTAGTTTAAACCATTCTTAATAGCACAGGAGAATAACAAAATTTAAATGCATAGTTTGCAACAGAAGCCCAAAGCTAAGACAGTCTCGGAGTAACGAGACCCAAATTCAAAATTCAGTGAGGATTGTAAAACATAATTATTGGCTGCTTCATTTCTCAGCAATATACACAAGCACTAGTGAGAAAACAAATATTATATGCAGTTATACAGCTCCAAATGCAAGTGCATCAACTTCATAGAGCTAAAGTGTAAGGAATTGCATGACTTATTGAAGTGAGGTGTCCTGAAATATATACACAATATAAATCTAAATATTTGAAAAAATGTTACATATAATATAATGTGTAATTTACACATTATTGATCAACAATAAAACAAAGATTCATCAGTTTGTAAACAAATTAAATTACCATTATCTTATATTTCACAATACATTCATTGTCTATACAGTTATGGCGCACTTAAGGGATGCCTACAGCGTTTAGAGCCCACCAAGGCTCGTGCTTCATAGTCGAGGCATGCACTTAACTGAAAGGCTGAGCCTGAGTCTAGGGGCAAATGAGGAGCCTCAGTGCTTGAGCTAGTTGCCTTATGAGCTTTTAACTATGAACAAATCTTAGGAAACCCCATGCATACCAACCTCTAAATTGCCAGATATGGGGGACGCCTGCAACCATTTCCTAGTCCTCGTATGTTGCAGCCTTATAAGGCTTCCAACTTTGATCGCCTCACCTTATTTTGCTTTGGAATTTGGTATAGGCCTCACAATCTTCAAATTACAGCAATGATTCCCATTAAAACCTTGAATAGCTATTCCTAAACATCAGATGCTTAGGTAACACATTAAATTATATGGAATAGGACATAACATACCCAATAGCTGTTAGAATCATCAACATTAGAGAAACAAGTAACAGATTGCTGCCCACTGCCAGACCCATAAGGCGCATCGTGAGAATGAAGCCGAAATTTTGTTCTCTTATGCATAAGCTTGATGACAGAGCGGTAGGTAATCTACTATCAGTTTGAGGATGCACAAAGCCATGAAAAGAACCATTGAAACAGAAAATAGACGGAACCTAAATCACATGGTCACTACCAAGCCAAGAGCTTCTAGCTCAATTGGCACCTGAAGCTCCCATAATTGGGAGATGTCTCAAGTTTGAGACCCCAAACCCCCATTCCCCCTCTGCCTATAAAAGAAAAATATATATATGGTCACTACCAAATACATATATATCCATAATGACATATCACTAACTGATCAAACCGGATTCTCCGTCCCACTTATACAACTAAAAAGTTTATGGATCAAATCAACAATGCATTGCACAAATACTGACCATAAATTTGGAAGGAAAATTTAATCCAACGAGGTGGTACAGTAGTTGAGTTCTCAATGGATTCTCACGACATAGGGTGGATGATTAGAAAATGGCAGAAATAGAACATACGAAAACTCAGTTTTAAAGTGAACTGAGGAATACTTACAATTATAAATTTTAACTATCTAATATCACTATAATTTAACTGAGGAATCAAACGCCAAAACAAAATTTATATCCCGACTCCACCTCCCCAATTCATGCCCAAAATCCCGATAATCAAACAACTACACCACGATTAACTATTCCATGAGCAGGCAATTTATAACCAACCTACGCACCAATATTAATATTATCAAGAAATCTATCGCACATAAGTGATCACATACCTGAAAGGCTGAACCCCTTCGGAAGCCGCGGAAACACGAGCGGATGCGAAATCGGAGTCCAGTGTGAAATACAGGAAAGTCGCTGGTGCAAAAAATGAAAAAGTCATGACCAGCAACAGCGCTACAAACCAAGACCTCGGCCAAAAGGGTAGGTTATCGGAATCAGACGACGGTTTAACGGACTCTCTGTAAACTATTCTTGTCGGATCCGAAACGGAGGAAGCTGCCGCGGGTTTCCTGTTACTGAGATTGTGTTGGCCGGAGGGAGCCACCGTTGGATCCTCTAAACGACGTCGGAGCTCGATTAAGATCGCAATTTGGTTCCAAGAATTTTTTTTTTTATCAAGGTGCTTAGGGATGGCAACGGGTTTGGCCAATATCAGGACCCGCTCGGCTAAAAAAAAAAACCAAGACCCGCCCCGCCCCGCCCCGCCGAGACCCGCCGGGTCGCGGGTTCAACCCGCGAACCCATTTCGTTTTTTTTTTCATGCTGCTTATGGCAGAGAAACAACGGTAAATCGAGTTTTATATCTGAAACTTAATAATATATGCAACTGTAGCATTTCAAAATCAAACCAACTTAAAATTATTAAATAAGATCTAAATACAACACCATAACACCACAAATTTAGAGGGACTTGAATCATTTAATGCCCTCAGTCTACCAGTTCTTGGGCCATCACGAACACCATGATTGTCCAGCTCAACTTCACAATATTCCTCATCCACGGGACATTTAATATGGTAGATTATCATATTCTTCATCATCTTCTTTCTCATCAAACAATGAAGGACAAGCTGATAAACCAACTACAGTTGAACAAGCACCTATAAGTCAAAAATGTAGATTGTGTAAACTTTAAAGCATATAATATAATGAGAAATATTTATGCACTTTATTTACCTTTCACATCATAAGCAAATGCACATTCCCTAGTTTCGAAGCAAGCAAATGCACATTCCCTAGTTTTGTCAGTAGAGTTGCACTGCTAATAAGCAAGCTAGCATTCAGATATACACTCTTTATGGCAGAAATTTGGCTATGTTCAGCAATAACATAATTCGACTTTTCATCCCAAGGCAGACCCATGATTTTGGTCGAACGGGCTAAGATGGATTGAGAGAGCGTCTCTCAATTAAGTACTGGAGGTGAAACGAGGAAATTTGAGAAATATTATATCTAAAATTTCGAATATTTCTGGTATGAGGTCAATAAAGCCCATGATGGTGTATTCCTATTTTACCAGTAATCTTCTTTTAAACGAGTAACAAGAAAAAATAATCCAACAAAATAAAACAAAAGAAGACACAAGCCACTAAAATCATAATAAAATGTTTTCATAGAATCTTACCTGAGTTACCTCACAGATGAAACTGGACATGGAAGCCCTGAATATAATTTGAGAAAGATAGAGAGATGTGTGCGACGGACGACGGAGGGAAGGGGATCTGTGCCCCGGACGACGGAGGAAGGGCTGTCTGGGATGATCGATGTAAAGAGGGAGTGGCGTCGCGCCGTCGCACCGTTGCGTTGGAAACTTGGAGCTGCGGCTGCGGCTGCGGCTTACAGAGTTACAGACGAGAACTAGAGTTTAGGACTTAGGGCAAATTACAAATCCCAGGAGGACGAGAACGAGAGTTTATTTAGGGGGCCTGCCATTTTTTTTTTTTATGAATTATATTTATCCGGGGCGGGTCCAACCAATCCCAGGACCCGCCCCGCCCCGCATCGTAAACCCGTTGATCGGGTTTAGACCCGCCCCGGGACCCGTTTGACCGGGTTTAGACCCGTCCCAAATGGGACGGGTTCAATACGGATGCGGGTTCAGACCCGTCTCATTGCCATCCCTAAAGGTGCTAGACATTAAGTGAAAGCCAATATTGCTCCAAATGTTAATTACAAAATAATCACAATCGAGTATGCATAAACAAAATAATTACAATATATGCAATCTTCGACTTTTCAAAAGATCAAACATATCAACAAAATAATCTAAATCAATGTCATGGACAATCTCTCTCTCAACACCCACAAAATTGGCAATGGAACTCAATTTAGAAAAAAAAATAGACATACATCTAAAGAGCTATTAGCTGCTGCGACTAAGGTAAGTTGTAGTCGACAGGCAAAACAATGAACATAATACACAAATTGACAATCTTTGAGGAATAATGCTTGTAATCCATTCCATTCACCTGCATATTGCTAGCACCATCGTATCATCGACCTCACATATTTTCAACTAAAAACTTATGTTGTGCTAATATGCTACATATGTATGTTTTCAATGTCAAGGAACTCCTGTCATCAACACAAACAACTTCAAAAAATAGCTCCTTAACAAACCCATCGCAATCTACATATCGCAAAACAATAGAAATTTGTGATTTATGAGATTCATCAACTGCCTCATCAACAAGAATACAAAATTTGGCATCCCCAACTTCATCACGAATTTTACTTCGCACAATATCGGCAATATTTTTTTAATATCTCCTACTGAATTGATGGTGATGTATACTTGGCATTTTTAGATGCATTGTCTAAGATAACATCACCAGTTTATTTGCACAATTCTCCTTGAAATTTGATCAATTCCAAGAAATTCCCACGATTATGAGAATCTATCGACTCATCATGTCCTCTAAATGCACAACCATGCAATGCTAGCCACATCACAGCTCTAATCGATGTCTTTAGAACCAATCTGTTTTGCTTCACAACATTTTCTGATTGTTTGTTCATCATTCTATCAATATGTTGAGATACATTTTTCAATCCCTCCCATTTTTGCATAGCAAGCACTATTATGTGATGAGTTGCAATCCCTTCATGCCTTTTCAATGGACACGTTTTACAATTAACGCTGTTCCAATTCTTGAATCATTCAACTATAAATGTCTTATGAAGTGATGAAGGGGTATCAAAAAGATAACACGGAAAGCAAAATGCGAGTTCCTTTATTTTAGAAAACTCGAGCCATGGAAACTTTTTAAACCAAGAAGATTGCAAACTACGCTTTTGTTTCTTAAAATCAACAAGTGGATATTCATATATGTGTTGATATGGTCTCATCCCAACATATTCTCTCCTAACATCATCTTGTTATCACATGGATATTGCAAAATTCCAATTCGTTTACCAGGATCTCGCTCATAATATGGATATTGCATTCTAATGGATTGAGAGAAACTTCGTTGTCAAGTTTGGGAATTTTGGTTTCCACTATAGATCTTGAACTTGACGAAGGGGGTCATTTAGAGTACTTGAATTTATTTATAATTGCTCACTATTTTTCTGGATGAAATAATAACGTATACTCCTTTTTGACATGTTAATTCACATGTAAATAAAACATTTCGAACCCATCATTTTAATTCAATAATTAAAAATATTGAGATTTTAATAACAATAATCATAATCATAAAATAACAATTTCACAAACTAATCTCATTATTAATAATACCTAATTTAGCGTAACTACAATTATACAAACTACTGTATCATTTTTAATAAAAAATCTATTAACTATTATTTCATTTCTCCAAACAAAACTAAAGCTTGCGAAGTATTTAAACAAAGAAAATTCATCCATCAAGTATAAAACGATAAATAAGTAAAAAGCAGTATGAATTATTATTAATTATTATTATTAATTATTAATTAACATTATATAAGCGTGGTAAATTTGGCATTATATAAGCGTGGTAAATTTGGTCGGTGATTTCAATTGGTTTCTCCTTCCTATTTACGAGATTGCCACCGCTTATTCCGTCAATTTTATTTCCTGCTTTATTTCTTGCTCCCGATTTGACCTCCCAATTCTCCAATAGCTTCTTCTTCATGGTATATTATCGAGTTTCTTCAGGTAGAGTTTCTTCCGCCGCACAAATGCTCCAATAGCATTTGGTGTGCTGCAGTTTTTTTTTTCCTTTTCCCCTCCACGCCCTCCGCTGCTCAACAATCCGAATGGAAATCTGCTCTCGCCACCTACTAAGCCACCGCAGATCCCCAGGACACCGTCGGCGGAGCATGTTGATATGGAGATTTGGACAAAAAACGGCTACGCCAAAGCCACCGCAGCCCTCAGCACCGTCCTCTTCTCGAAGGGCTTCGCATTTCTGCGTTATAAGTATCAAGACGAGGCTGCAAATGGGTAAAAGCTAGATGGTAAATTTGTTGGAAGAATGGATTTTAACTGGTGTGTTTACTCACTAAATTTCATTTATTTTTTTAAACATTAAATATTGAGATCCTTTCATGTGCAGAAAGAGCTGTTGATGGGCAAGAACAAACAAGGCAATCAACTGATTTGTTACTCCTTTCTAAAAACGTGCAATTTTTTGCCGGGATGCCCTGAAACTGGATTGATAAAAATATTGGTTTCCTTTATACTCAAGATTGAATGAGAGAAGATTCAAGAAATATATGAAATTGTAGTGAGATCTGGAACTATTTTGGTGAAGAAGAGATTAAATATTTAGTAAATATTGAGTAGCTTGGTGTGGAGTTGAGAAAGAAATTGGTGACGAGTTAAAATGGTATTCTTCATATTTTTTAGTTCATATGTTTCTATATGTTGAATTTGAGAATGAGATTTGGGGTAATCATGGCTGAGAAAAACATGTTTAACTAAGGCAGTTGGATGATTTTCAGCAAAGCGGCTCAAGATAAAGTGCCGTATTCTAGGATATGATTTTGTTAACTTGATCGGGAACTCTTAAGCTTTAAATTGTATTATTGAATGTAGGAAAGTATTTTGCTTCATGCCTGAACATGACAATGTGTCATGGAATTCTGTCATCAGGGCGTTTAGTGATTCCGATACGTCCATTTTGGAAGCCATAAATTATTTCATAGAGATGATACGAGATGGAGTGAGTCTATATAATATCACTTTTATAAACATCCTTGCATCAGCAGCATCTCTTTCTCATGTTGAACTTGCACATCAAATTCATTCACTGGTGTTAAAGTATCATCTCATGAGTGATGGTGCCGTTCAAACAGCACTTATAGCTTGCTATGGCAAGTGTGGAGAGATGAATGACGGTGAAACTATATTTGCAAGAATTTCTGAAAGCGACGATGTTAGTTGGAATTCCACTATCTCTGGATACATACATATTGAGCGTTTGGTTGAAGCCATGGATGCAGTTTGGTTTATGTTGCACAATGGTCAATGTGAGGGCTCAATCCTAATAATGTGATTAATGATCACACAATGATAATTATAGCGTAAACAACGGAAGATTAGTTTAATATATATGACCATGTGGCCCTAAAAATTTCGGCACGACCTCATCACACGAGGAACATACCACCAATACCAATAGATATATACTGAAAATATATAGATACCATCAGTTCATAACCAGCATACACCAGTCAAACTACTAAACAGATATCCACATTGGGTGAAATAAACTAAAATACATAAACTCCTCACACACCACAGGGTTAAACCCCTGGTAAACATATACATATAATACTGGGATAAAAAAAAGAATAAACCTTTCAAGTGTGGCTTCCACCAGACATGCCCTCTCTAGGTCGTGGCCACCTGTATAACCTGTCATTGTCCACACACAAAGACAATAACAGCCCCCCTTGGGGGTGAGCCAAAGCCCAATATGGAATGATCATAGAATATACAACATGTATCTATAAAATGTGATATATGATGCGATGCAATGCAATGATGCAATGCATGCCATGTCATGTCATGTCGGTATCATATCGTACACCCATCCACTGGGTATATCTGAATCAATAAACGAAATTCCAACCATATCAAAATAGCTCGAGCCTGTCAAGCCTATAGGGTATCCACAAGGATGGACGTCAGCAAAGCGCCACAATATCAGGGTATTCAAGGATATAGCTCAACGTGTATGTCATGCATCGATGTATGTATAAAAATTGACGTGTGTTAACAAAACATTTAATTTCATACACCGATGTGCCAATTCATGAATGCTATGAATGCCACATAATTTAAATAAAATCACGTAGCCACATAATCTCACGTAATTCACAGACGTCAACAAATCATATATCAAATGATACAGATACCTGTCGTATGTTACCCGATCGCAACATACCTTATTTCTTCTCGTCTGTTTCTCGATATCATTCGTTCACTTCATTGGAATTTCGATACGAGAATATAAAATCTACATAATTCCAAATATTCATTCAATCCACAAATTAGTGAATGGTAAGTTTATAAGTGCTTATCAATCTCCCAAAGCAAGGCGTCTTAGCATTTACTTATCATTTGTCACAATAACTTAAAACTCCCGAACGTAGTACTTGTAAGTTTGAAGAAAGGAATTATTTGAGAGACTCAATCTTGTATTCTCTTTATTGATTGTTCCAATCTTATAAAATAAATACAACCAAATGTCTTCTATTTATAGAAGACTCATAATCCTAAAATCTAGGAAGATAAATCTAATTAAATAAAAAGATAAACTAGTATACTATTTTAGATAAACTAAAACTCCTAACAAACTTATCAACACTCCTATGAATATAAAATTATTTATCTAGAGTCCTTGATAAGTAAAACTCTATCATTCAACACTCCCCCTCAAGCTGAGTCATATATGTTTATCATGCTCAGCTTGGAACTCAGGTCTTCAAATTTAGGATTGTGAAGAGCCTTTGTCAAGATGTTATCAAATTTTGTTTGAGACTTCCTACTCTTTCTCAGAGTCATGCTCATCTTCTTGGAGTCTGCGTCTGCTCCTTTTCTTGAAGTCTGCGTCTGCTCCTCTTTTGCGAGTCTGCGTCTGCTCCTTTTTTTGTGAGTCTGCGTCTGCTAGTCTACGTCTCCTCCTCTTTGGGGAGTCTGCGTCTGCTAGTCTACGTCTCCTCCTCTTTTATGAGTCTGCGTCTGCTAGTCTGCGTCTCCTCCTCTTTTGTGAGTGTGAGTCTGCGTCTGCTAGTCTGCGTCTCCTCATTTATTTTGGGAGCCTGTGTATGTTCCTCTTTTGAGAGACTGAGTCTTCAACAATAGATTTGATATTATCTACTCCCCCTCAAGCTTGGCTATAGATGTTTATGAGATCAAGCTTGCTGATGAGATATAGGCACATGAGAATCCTCACAACTGCCCTAAAATAGATGATGAAAAAACACCCGACAATGCCACGAAAACAATAGAAAAAAAAAATCGCGAAGTACTGTAGCAAAATCGCGAAAAAACTGTAGCGAAGTTACTTTAGTAAAATCGCGAAAATACTGTAGCGAGTACTGTAGCAATTCGTGAAATACTGTAGCGAACGCGTGGTTACTGTAGCAAGGCGTGAAATTACTGTAGCAAGGCGGAATTACTGTAGCAAGACGCGAAAATACTGTAGCAACGCGAAATTACTGTAGCGGAAGTCGCGTGCTATTGGCTGCTGCTAGGATTTGCTTTACGGCTACTATTTGAAGGCCTAGCCGCCAGCGGTTGAGTTGAGATAACACCAACTCGCCGGCGGCTAGGGTTTGATAAACTTTTAACCTTAGTTTTTTTTCAAACCTGGCTCTGATACCATGTAAGTTTGAAGAAAGGAATTATTTGAGAGACTCAATCTTGTATTCTCTTTATTGATTGTTCCAATCTTATAAAATAAATACAACCAAATGTCTTCTATTTATAGAAGACTCATAATCCTAAAATCTAGGAAGATAAATCTAATTAAATAAAAAGATAAACTAGTATACTATTTTAGATAAACTAAAACTCCTAACAAACTTATCAACACTCCTATGAATATAAAATTATTTATCTAGAGTCCTTGATAAGTAAAACTCTATCATTCAACAGTACTCAATTCATTTTCCTTGTTAATTTACATATGTTTCTTCTTCTAAGTTTAGCATTAGCTTTTATTTTCAGTACTAATACTAAACCATAAAAATCAAAGGGTTTCAAAATCATAACCAAAACAGATTTGTTTTCAAATAAATTCTTTCATCTACTTTCTGGTCATTCTTTGATGTTTAAAATTAACATCGTCACTAATAGATCAATGCTAGTCAATTCTATATTAAGAAGGAATTGAATGACAATGAATCTAAGCAACAAAATCAAAATATCTCCGTTGAAATATACAACTCTTTCTACTGCAATTTCAGATTTAATTCTTGGACTGTAGCTTCGATTTCAGTTATGTTTCCGCTTCATTTTTATGCTTATAAATTTTAAGATCATGCTATGTCATCCTATATTAATAAAAATCAGAACAACAATGAGTTTAAGTAAGAAAACACTGATTTCTTCTACTTACATGTATAAATCCTTACGATTTTCTTCACGTTAGCTTTCCAGATTTATTCTCAACTTTGTCACTTGATTTCGTGGCTAGTACAACTCCTGAACTTATGGTCATAGGAAATAAAGAACTAATAGATATGATCTAGATTAAATTGAGTAGAAAAGGAGTAAAAAAATAATAATAATTGGAAGGTAAACATGAGTCACTTTCTCGATAACCCATTTCCCTTCACGTGGCTGTATGCATGCCTTTTTAGATTTCTTTCACTGCTACTCTTAGAGCTTATATGCTCTTATATTCTATTTCTTATTATTTCTTATTATTATTATTGTTCTTCTTATTCTTTGTTTTTGCCTCATTATGTACTAGTTTGGCATTATTAACAAATTTTGCTAAACATCGCATGTGATCTAACTGAAATCTCGGGCATTTTATTAATCTTGAAACCGTAACTGATATCGTTTATCAGCTACAGTTACATGTCAAACATAATGTCAAGCACGATTCATTGCCTTCAATAAATTATAATAGTTATCACGTTAACAATCATAAAGTGATTTAGTGGTTAAACATGAGTTATAATAATACGATACGAGGGCCTTACATTTTACGGTACGAGGGCCTTACAGTCAAAGACTAGACTGTTACACCTTTGCCACTGTTCTTAGTTCTTGTGCTTCTGTTGCAACTTTGGAACGTGGCATGTGAGTTCATGCTTGTTCGATTAAAGCTTGTTTGAATGCTGATGTAGTGATAGGTAGTGCATTGATAGACATGTATGCAAAATGTGGAAGGCTAGAGTATGCTTCAAGAGTTTTCTATTGAATGCCTCATCGTAACATATATTCTTGGAACTCCATGATATCCAGCTATGCTCGACATGGCGATGGACACAAAGCTCTTGAGATATTCACACAGATGAAACTTGAAAACCAGCAACTCGATCGTGTGACCTTCGTTGGGGTCTTATCGGCTTGTAGTCATGTAGGATTGGTCAGTGTAGGATACGAACATTTTAAATCCATGACTGAACTATACAGCCTGACATCAAGAATCGAGCACTTCTCATGTATGGTGGATCTCCTTAGCAGAGCTGGTGAATTTGACAAGTTACAAGGCTTCATGGCTCGAATACCTGTAACCCGCCAAATGCCCTTATCTGCAGAACCGTCCTTAGAGCATGTAGTCGAGCTAGTGGGCGCCTGATGGATTTAGGCAAGAGGGCTGCTCAAATGATCATTTGTAAGGAAAAAGTTTCTTTTTTTTTTGTTCCACATAGCAAGTACATATTTTCGCTACTTTCACATCATATACAAAGTTATTTTGCAAGCTCTCCAGATTTGACTACTTGCCTTCTCAACTTATCTTACTCTTTTTCAATTTATTTTCTGAATAGCGGAGGCCCTACAACAAGTCGCCAATTAACTTGGTGCGACATTTGGAGATTCAATGCTGACTTGTGTGAAGTTGAGATGGTTGGGCTTTCACAAACAGCTCTTGACTAGAAAAGAATGTTCTCAGTTGTGGTTTAACACTATGAATAATAGAAATGACGTTGCATCTTTACTTTTTGATGAACCTAATTTCAGTTATTTGATGTCCATATTGGGGGGTCAATGCACTGCTCTTCCAGGATCCTTATGAGAGTTAAAGTCATCAGTAAAACTTTGAGAAGAAATTTGATCGTTCAACTACAGTGTGTTTATATTAACGAAAGTGTCTGAACTTTAGTTGTGCTTTTCTAACTCATTTTTCTGTTAATGATTTTCAGGTCATTATTGGTAACAGGGTTCTTCCTTGCCTACTTAGTTTGCTGCCACAAAATTACAAGAAAAGTGTCAAGAAGGAAGCTTGTTGAACTGTCTCAAACATCACTGCTGGGAATAGGGATCAAATTTAGGTACGCAGGAAACTTTGGACTGTTTTTCTTCAATGTCGGCACTTGGTTATGAAGTAAGATTGTTGAAGCTATCATTTGAATGAGTAGGCTGTGATTGAAGCTGGCATAATTTCCCCCCTTCTTGTTTTGCTTCAAAATGCTGAGTTTGAAATAAAGAAAGAGGCTGCTTGGGCTATTTCAAATGCCACTTCTGGTGGAACTAGCGACCAAATCAAGCATGTCTTTTGGCTCTATTATATTATTATATATATTGTTGCACATTTGGATTAAAGACAATTTCCAACTTGTTTGGCAGTTTTTAGTACTTGAGGGATGTATAAAGCCATTGTGTGATCTTCTGGTTTCTCCTGATCCAAGAATCGTCACAGTCTGCTTGGAAGGTCTTGAGAACATCCTGAAGGTTGGAGAAGCTGAGAAAAACCCGGGTAACACAGGAGATGTGAATGTCTTTGCCCAGATGATTGATGATGCAGAAGGACTAGAGAAGATTGAAAATCTTCAGAGCCACGACAACAATGAAATTTACGAGAAGGCGGTAAAGATACTTGAAACATATTGGTTGGAAGAAGAGCGTATTTAGGTGTTGCTATGCTGTTTCGTTTTGTGTGAGCTAAACAGTTACTGTAAAGAGAAAAGAGTTTATCTTTTTAGTGTCTTACTTTTTTAATTATATACATAAATTCAATCGCAAAAAAAGCATCTTCCTTTAGTTTGCAATAGAGAAGAGCGATTCACAAATTACATAGAAAATGAAAAGAATTTGAACAATAATGAGCATATTAGCCACATGGATGGTGGTGGTGAGGTGCCAAAGCTGAAGGATAGGCATATTGTTTCTTGTCGAGAGGTTAGATTGTAGTTCTTTTTGAGTATTTGAGATTTAATCCCTTTTATCTGATGTTAATCTGATTTCTTTGATTTGAAGAAAGATGATGTATTAAGGGAGCATATTAGGGTACATGGCTCAGCCAAGCAAGATCTGAATTCTGTTATTGTGTATATGTGATCTTTGGATTCGGACTTGTGATTTAACTTAGTGAGACTGATGAATGTGATTTTGTGATAGCTGGACCGTTATTGCAGCCAATAGTGACCTCCCAGAATCTAAAAGATCTTCTTTAAGATTTCAGTTGTGTTTGCCTTTATTTATTTGCTCCCCCAAAATTGTTTTTAGCGTTTTTTATAGATATGTTTTTTAACAGTATCTAAATATAGCTGTCGGGGTTCAACAATTGTCTCTGCTTTGTGATAGGTCGAACACGTGGCGCTTGTTCCAGTGTATGGTTGAAAAGATTGAAGTTGTACCATTACCCTTAGCTATAGCTTATGGTAAAGCGGCAGACGCTCGATCCTACAATTGGTATCAGAGTCAAGGTCGAGTGTTCGATTCCCATGAGTTGTAGAGAGTGCAATTATTGGGGGAGAGATTGTTGGGGTTCAACAATTGCCTCTGCTTTGTGATAGGTCGAACACGTGGCGCTTGTGTCAGTGTATGGTTGAAAAGATTGAAGTTGTATCATTACCCTTAACTATAGTTATTGGTAAAATAGTAAGCGCTCGATCCTACAATAGCCATACTCGAAATATGTTTAAAAATACATACAAAAAATCTTTCTGCCATCACAGAGTTTGATGGCTGTTATTGCAAAGAACTTCATTCTGAATAAAATATTTTACATCTGATGTTCAAGTATGTGCATGGACATCTTTGTAAAAGGACGAAAGTGATCGCAAGTGTATACAGATAATTTTAGAATTTTGACTAAACCGGGCGGGCTTCTCTACTGGAAATGGCCTTAGCTACTAATAAATTATATAATGTTTGATTGGAGGATAAGATTGTTGATAAGGATTATTATTTGATAAAATGACAAAAATAACCCTCATTTTATAATAATAAAATATAACATTAATTAGAATATATATATATATACGTATGTATTATAATAATAATATAATATTATATATAATATGTATAATATATATTATTATTACGTTATAAATAATAATAAAAAATATATTATAATATTAATAAAAGAAAGAAATAAGAATAATAACCATAATAGGAAAAAAAATATATAAATTAAATATATAATCAAAAAAGATATATGTAAGAAATAATCATAATATAATATATATAGATAACAACATTAAAAATATATGGTAATATAATATTAATATAATATAATAGGAATATAATACAGTGATTATAAGATAAAAGAAGAAGAAGCAGAATAGAAATATAGATAGATAATAACATTAATTATAAAAAGAGAGATATATATTCGGGTGTAGGTATCTTATAATAATAATAGTAGAAAAGAATATATAATATAGATCTATAAACATTATAATAGAAGAATAATAAATAGATTAGAATATTAATATAAGAGAATAATCATAATATATATATATAGAATAAAATAAGGATAATCTAGATATTATCTGCATAGATAAGAAGAATAGTGATAGAGAGATCTTAATATATTATTATAAGAATATATATAGATAGATAATAAGAAATATAGTAAATATATATATATATATCTATATGCGTGCGTCTGTATATATTAGATATATACATATATATAATAATAATAATAATAATAATATATATAATATATATACAAATTATTATATTAATAACATATTATAATAATAATTATTATTATTACATAATAATATATATATTTATGCATATATAATAATAATAATAGTAATATATATAATTTATATACATTATTATTATTATTACTATTATTATTATTATTATTATTATTATTATTATTATATATATATATACACACACGTGCGTGCATGTGTATATATATATATAATAGTTATAACAATAATAATAACTAGTAGACGACGCACAATCGTTGCGTGTGTAACGTAATATATAATGCATATGAATTGATTCGTGTAATGAATAAATGAGACATATACATTGGTTAATATTACAATTCAAAAGATGCAACAAAAAACCACAACAAACCATTGGAGGGGGGTAGTTTGGTAAATTCAAATTTGCCATACCAAGGTAGTTATTATAAGGGGCTTATGCATTATAATATAGTATAACAATAATAATAATAATAATAATAATATATAATTATTTTTTGGCGAAAATTTCAAATTTTGATATAGTGAAAAAGGCGGGAAGGGGTATTTATGTCATTTTGTTATAAAGTGGGATTAGAGTGTGATAAATATGGTGGGATAATTTGTGTTAAAAATCGAAAAAAAACATGGGATATGAAAAGTAATACCGTGATAACTAATGTTATCACGGACTCCAAACGGAGCCTTATTGAACTACTTAAGTTTATGAATGCAATGAAATTTAAATATGTGCTGAGATCCTCTGTTTATATTGAATGAATGCTATATTTATTAAGAATAATTATTTTTTATTTTTCCAAACCATTTGTCGTGCGTAAAGTGAGTTTTTTACTTGATCTGCACAAATCACGCTAAATTTGAAAGCACGTGTCGTTACTTATCGGATAATCATTTTTGCTAATATGCAATATCACGTTGGTAAATCACAAGTGCAAGCTTCCTTTTTGTCTTATTTCGAGCTTGGGATGTGATCATAGTTCTTTGGGTCTAATTTACTCAGTCTTTCCCTTGTAATGCTGTTAACTTTTATCCTAAGATTATTTAATGCTGTTAAGTTTTATTCCAAACTCGGCTTCCCGAAGTTTCGACGTGCCAATCATGTATACTCTCAAATGCTCAGTACTGAATAGCCGACAGCTCCTTGTTGACTTCTTATTCATAAATTTGGACACCTATGACTTCAGTTCAACTCAGGCAACACTTATATTTTTATGTCGCCCACAGAAATGTTCATTTTTTGCTGGTTATTTATGAGTACTCATGAGATTTTTTAAAAAAAATCTGTTGTCTGCTTGCATAGGTTGTGTTGTTAGTTGTTACATGATATTGAAGATGAGAAGGCAGAAAAACTTGTGAAGAAATGCCTTGTCAGAGTGTTTTATGTTATTAGCCTACTGTTCACATAAACTTGGCCATATCATACAGTCTTTATACAACTTATGCCAAATTCCAGGTATCCAGGTAGATACAGTATTTTCATTTGAATAATTGTAACAAATCTCCATTTTATCAAATATAAATTCAAGATTCGGGTCTTAGGTTCAAACAGAGTGCTTTGACAATATACTTAACTGATAAATTTTGAACATTCAGATAAATATGTATTATACTATTTAATGAATCAAAATCAGACAATTAACTTATATGACTGCATTTGTTTAATATATCGATTTATTTTGTCCGAACTTTATTCGTCTCGCACTGCGCGACGGGCATTATATAGTATGAATATAAATGATAAATTCGTACTAACCTGAATCAAAATGAGAGAATTTGGTTTGTTCAAGGGTTGTAGTTTTGGTGTTCTCGATGTTGGCTCTAATCAAACCAAAGAATGTTATAAGAAATTCAAAGGTATTAGGATTTGGGTTAGGTTTAAGAATTTAAACTTAAAATAAAATTATATATACCTTATAAGAGAAGGGGCTGGGCTGGGCTGAAGCCCAACCTAGCCCCTTCTTTAGGCCCGCCTCCGGAGTGTGCAAGACTCGAACACCGAGTCGAGTCGTTTGAGGTTATTTATTTTTTAAAATCGTATAAATAATTGCCAATTTATGTGGGTTTGGTATTATTAAGAAGTTAGATTACTCTTAAACAAGTTAGATTACTCCTCAATGAGCATGAGGAGTTTAATTCTCCTTTGAGCAAATTATCGGACAGGCTTGAATACATCAAGATATAGGAGCCTTTAGAGCTTCCCTTCTAATCGTCATGAATAGGGTCTATTAGAGTGATAAATACACTGAATCGAGTTGAATATCATAAAAAAAATTAAGCTTTAAATTCGAACTCGAGCTTTATTCAGGATTTGAATACTTTAATATTTTTGGTTAAAATTAGTATCAAAATATATTTATTTAGTACATAATTATATCATATTAATAAAATATTAAAACTTTCGAGCGGTTTGTAAATTATCAAATAAAATAATTTGGGTTCAAATTTTGCTCAAAATAAGCTCAAACTTATTTGAGTTCGTCGCAAATTCAAATATTTCGAATAAAAATTAAATATTTTTCAAGAGTATTCGCAAATCTCATGTCTGCTCAATTTGTAATATCACTAGCTTCTGACTTCTCAATAGTGTGGGTTTTATGTTAGCTCCAAAATTGGGAAACTAATTTTTAAAAAAAAGAAAAAAAAGAAATTGGGAATCTAAACCAAACATAATTGAAATTCAATTTTGTTTTTTGGAATTTCAATTTTGTTTTTTACTTTATTTATAAACTTTATAAAGTTTTATTAAAAATCTTAAACTATAAAAACGAAGCTCCGAACATGAGTAGATCGTGTCTTGTGATTAAGATATAACTCACTCTTATAATTGTTCATTTAGTACGATAGATGTATGTTAAGTCCATGTATGATACATGTATTTATTGTGTTTTTCCTATTGCTTTCTCGTGTTATGTGAGCTTCGATCACTTCTTCGTGTACCGACTGTTTTATTAATATAATTATTGTTTACGTTAGAAAAAATAATTCGATTAAGTATTTGTAATTGGATATTAGATTCCAATTAATATTAAATATTCTGATAAATTTGATGGATTGCTTCGATTTAGATAAGATGGGTATAATTTAAGAAATGATTTTAAATTTGAATTTGACTTTGAATTATTAATAAAAATGATTATGTTAATATGATTACTAAATTAAAGAAAGTGAATTTAAAATCTACTTTAAAATCAAAACAAATTAATAAATTCGTAAAGATAGATATAACCTAATTGGGAGAATTTATCTAAATTCTGAAAACCTAAATCCAACACCAATAGAATCACCTCATCGTCCCCACTCCCCCCATCCCCAACCCCGTCGAGCTACTAGGTCCCAACGCCTGCACCAGTAGAATTCTCCATCACAGCAGAGGAAGGTTTGTTGCAATTGAAGCCTCTCTCGGTTAAGGTATGTCATACATCATGGAAAAGCTAAGAAATAAGGTTAGGAGTTTAACTTGGATTGTTTGGTATATTCATAGTTGGGTTTCAAGATTTTATATAAGTGGAGCATATTTTTTTTTCCTAGATATAGACTGGGTGCTGCAGTTTTGTTGCAAGATTAGTTGATTAAATAAGGGACACAATTTGTACAGTAGCGGAAGATGACGGGGATTAGTTAACCCTTCGAAAACGGCCGTCAACTTGGAATTTTTTAGAAAGTTTATGCATTTTAAGTTCGATTTTAATTGTTGATTGTTGAATTTGTGAATGAATATGTGCGCTTACTAGAGAGCTAGGTTATCACTGATGAAGGATGACAAAGTTTCATTTCATTTCTAAACTTGCTTTTGCTACCTTCAGCTGACGATGGACCAGCAGCCGCATGATTATGGTGCTCCAATGACATTTTCTCAACAGCAGCGACCGAGTCATGTTCAGCAGCAGCAACAGTTTGGTTTTCACCCCCAGCTCCAGCAATTTCCTCCATCTGTTCATGGTACTCCTTTTATGCCCCCTCATCCTTCTCTCCAACAGTTTCCTTACCCTCGGCCATTGCAGCAACCACAACTTTATCCTCATCCGCCGCCCCACCCTCACCTTCATCAACAGCCACCGCCTACTTTTCCACAACATATGCCTCCTCATTCTGTTACTCTGCCTTTCCATGGACCATATGATTCTGCGCCACCCCCTGTTCCACCTCCATCTGATATTGAGCTGCAAAAGAGAATTGACAAACTGGTTGAATATTCTGTCAAAAATGGCCCTGAGTTTGAATCTGTTGTTCGTGAAAGAGAGCATGATAATCCTGCTTACAGTTTTCTCTTTGGTGGTGAAGGCCATAATTACTACCGACATAAGCTCTGGATTGCAACAAGACATCCTAGTGGTCCTTTCAACCCCCCTTTCCCATCTTCTATGCCAGTGATGCATCCTCCAAATCCCATGATGAGTTCATCGCCTATGAATGCTCCAAATGCTGGAGCTGTTTCTACTCCAGCATTTGGTGCTAATCACTTACAGCAACCTCTTTTTCCTCCATTCTATGAGCAACAACATCCTCACCAGCCTTTTGTTGGTCATGGTCGTCCTGAATATGATCAGCCTTACCGGCCTTTTAAAGGTCTATCTAGATCCCTTCCCTCTGATGTTGAGATAGAGCTGAATGGTGTTCTTAACAATCTTAGTGGGACTAAGGAGTCCATAAAGAGTGCAAAGACCTGGTTTATGCAAAGATCTACTTTTGCATCAGCCCTGGCTGAGGCACTTCGTGATAGGTTGTTTGTCTTGGATGATTCTGAGGGTCAATTGCATATAGTTTACCTTGCGAATGACATTCTCTTTGACAGGCAAGCATTCATTGTTTAAAAGCTTTCTACTTCTCTGTCGTTTTCTAATTTAAATTTCAATGATGGGCTGCTCAAGTTCAGTTTGTAGAACTCTTTATCCATTTCCTTTGTTTTTATTCTTGCACATTCTCCATAGAGTTTCTATTAGCGTATCATGCCACTCTTCTTGAATGCTTAGGTGAATCAGAGTTAGCAAAAATGGTGATGCAAACATGAGTTACTAAGAAAACTTCAAGAAGGTATGACTTTGCAAATGGGTCAATGGCTCCATTACTTTTTAATTTGCAAGGTCTAACCAGGGTTCTAAAACCATAAGTTTGGTTCCAATAGAAGTTGGAATGAGGTGAACGATTTGGTAATGGGTCAATGGCTCCATTACTTTTAAATTTGCAAGGTCTAACCAGGGTCCTAAAACCATAAGTTTGGTTCCAATAGAAGTTGGAATGAGGTGAACGATTTGGTTCTGGTTTCTGATGGTTTTTTATTGGGTTACGGTTCAAATTTATTCAAAGTCACTCCGAATTTGAATAGTTAAAGAATAACGGTGCGGCATGCAAAGGAGTTAAACTAGCAAACTGTTTTTGTTTAATTATTCAATATTTATGTTATTCAATATCATAAATCTCTCATTTTCTATTTTTTTTTTTTAAAATAGTGACTGAACTTGATTTTTTAAAACTAATTAATTCAAATCATATGTTAGTTTGAATTTGTATATATGGAATTTGAAATGAACCTACAGTTCCAGGTCTGTATGGCTCTGATTATGGTTTTTATTTTTAGTATTTGGATCCGAACCGAGAAATAGTGGTTCTGAAGTTGGAACCAAACGGTTCACAGTTTGAACAGAGAGATGTTCGGGTCTATTTCGAACTGGCCAATTTTTACCTTCAAATTTTGATAAATCGCAGTTAGACAGCAGAGTGGCATGTTTTTTTACCTTCAAATTTTGATAAATCGCAGTTAGACAGCAGAGTGGCATGTTGGCTGAATGGTTGTGCTGGATGAATACATTTTTATCCCCGTTTATAAGGCCAAAACATACAGGAGGTCCAAGACTTTAGGAAACCTGGTGAAGGGCCAACAAGAAATCAGCAACAGGCAAACCATTCAACCCAAAAACCAACTTTCTGAATTTTTTTTATGACAGAACCAACTATAGACAGAAAATGGTCGGAAGAATAAAAATTATAAAACTAAACATAAGTGGTTGTTTTGGTGGCCGTGGCTGCAGGTGACTGCAAATTACTGCTCTCATTGCCTAGGAGGTTCACATCTCCCTTTGTTCGCTCTCCTTAGGATGAACCTAAAATTCTCATATCATGTGAGAATTAGAAAATATGTAGGATGAAGGTACGAAAAGAAAAGTACAATTTACTCGAAATTTACATATTTAGGGGATGATAAGCAATAAAAAAAAAGCAGAAATATGTCAAAAGGGGAAGTTGTGATAGAATTTTAATCCCTAAGATTAGGTTTAATTTATTGAAGTTGAGGCTTGATTTGATTTTCGAATATATATGTTTTGACATAAGTTTGTGGTCGAAAATGTGGAAGTAGGTTGGGAAGGGTGTGAAAACAGGTTATGAGGATGGGGAAAACAACATTTCTTCCTTTTATCTTTCTTCATTGTTCTGCATGCTCTTGTGTGTTTCAAGATCATTGAGTGTTGAGCGAGCCAATTTTGAATTCCAGAACTGCCATAATATATACTTTTATACTGCCCTTTGCCCCATAATATCTTTACATGGATAACATGGAAATTGTAAATGTAATGTAGCATGTTATTAATAGAAGAAGATAATATTCTGTGTTAAAGGTCGTTGGTTTACAATTTTCATATACAAGTGGAGTTCAGTTAAAAATCTATGGCATTACCATAAATGCATGGCATTATTTCTATATATGTAGACTAGCAAAGCATTATCTAAGCATGGTAATAATAAGAACTTTGGAATGTGCAATTTAGATGCTTATGGACTTCGAAAATTTGGTATGCATGTGGATTTTGGAATTTTATTTAATATCAATTATCCTCGCATGAAAAGGTGGTAGCATAAGTGATCGAGAAGGTTGATGCCGTGGCTGTCTACCATAGGAAAGTTGTATTTATGGCATAGTTGTGTTTTAAAGAAGCACATATGGGCATGGCACAATATATAGGCTTATAATCATGCTTAGGAATCAATTTTGAGAGGATAGTTGTTGTGTGGTATATTACCCTAGGAACTTTTGAGTAATAATATTTTTTTTTGTGTGATGCTCAGTACAAATTGAAGTTATGAACCTTACAATTGCTTGCCATATTATTACTTTGACTTTGATTATGTCCCAAGCCCAGGTAAAGGAAGAGGGTTGCGTTAGGTAGCAACCAGTGTAAAACATTCAGCAAATTTCTTATTTATGGATCATGAGGATCCATATAGCCGACCCAACTTAGTGGGATAAATGCTTAATTGATTGATTGATTTTCTGTTAGAATAATGGCTAAATTCTCTACTGTAACAGAACGAGCAATTTTACTAGTACAACATCCTGACAGGACAGCGTTACAGTATCTGTTTTGAGTTTGTCTGGAATATAAACATTGCATATTTTGTGACTTAAAAAAGATGGGATATGTGAACCTCTGGAACTTTGCCCCTTGTTCAAGAACTCTGTTTCTACCGACACAAATTTACTTGTGGATATTTCGTACAGCTTGCAGAGGCGGGCCAATCCTCATGAGCTTGATAACGAGGCCTTTGCATTTAAGCCGGTTTTGGGCTCTATGTTGGCTAGGATATACCACAACCCACAGAACAAGGAGGAAAACCAGTCACGACTTCAGAAAATTTTACACTTCTGGGCCTCCAAAGAAGTTTATGATCAGGATACTATCCGTGGTCTGGAAAATGAGATGACGAATGGGCTGCCACCGAGTTCTTTTCCAGGTTCTCACAGAGACATGTCTATTGTTGCAGGAGGATCTGCTTCTGTCCCAGGTAGCTTTTGTTCGTCCTCTTTTTTTTTTTTTTTTTTTTTTTTTGCTTCAAGGAAAATTAGAGTATTCGAGTGTGAATAATTTGATAAAGGTTATAGTATCGACTCTTTGACCAACATGGTGTATCAACATGTTTTCATACTTTTTCAACATGCTCCATCTCCTTTGCTAATGATTTTGTTTCTGTAACAGGCCTACACCAGGTGGCAAACCCTAAGTCATCACAGTGGCAACCTGATATGCACAGCTCCATTCCCAATATACCAAATCAAGAATATGCAAATAAACAAGTTCCTCCGGTACCATCGGTACCAACCCAACAATTTCATCCCACTTCAGTCCCTTCCAGTGGGTTTGCAGGATCCATCCCCCTCCCACCTTCTGTTCTACCGTCAAATCAATCACCTCCCCAGCTACCTACTCCTGGCATAGTCGGGGAGAAACCGCCACCATATCCTTTGTTCCCTCCAGGCCTTATTCCAGGCATGGTAAGAAAGATGCAGATTGGTAGTGGGGTGCCTTACTCTTCGATGAGCCCTCTAGATATTCCAACCGTCATTCCACCATCAAATGTTTCGCCATCAGAAATTCTCGAGCGGGTGTCAAAGTTCTTTAGAGACATTGGAGAGGTTAACCCCTCAGAGGGACCGATGAAGTCATCAGAACCAAAAGATTACCAGGACTACGAATCTGATAGAGAGCTTCATGTTCGCAAGGGTGGAGCTTGCATTCCTCCACCTCCCAGCCTTAGCATCGACCCTGATTCCGGGAATCTTGCTGATGGAAGTGTTGAGCGAAAGCCTGGATCAAGTAGTTCTGGCAGATTGGGACTTGGGGCAACAGCTGACCCCAATGAGCCAAGTCAATACGACGATGTCTACTCGTCTTATAGGAAACAGAGAAGCACCAATTACCATTCATCCATGAGTGCAAGAGCTTCGGGGAGATGATGCTGCTTTAATGCCACACAAAATGTGGTCATGTGATATCACAAAAACGTGTATTTTGTTCGGAGTTGGGTTCGTTGTGTGATTGGAGATGTGTCTTAATTTGACGGTTTGATGAATGTTCAAAGATTTAGTGGATGATCTGCCCAGATACTCTTTCCAAAAAAGAAAAAAATGTTTTTTTTTTGTTTTTTTGCTTTTTTTTTTTTGAGAATAAAAGATATATATAATAGTAATGAAAACAATGATACAAAAGATACCTTGTCCATCCGCGACCAACTAAAATAATATGCCTGGCAGCATGCAGCATGCGGACAGAGAGGGCTAAAAGGAGGCTACACAATAGAAGTACCAAGATATGACCAATAGAGAACAAGGGTTGTCAATGCTAAATCAAGTTCCCTCAAACCATTTTCCAGGAGAAAGTTGAAATGGGAAGTGTCTTCCAATAACTGAAGGTACACAACAAGTGAGATGAGATAGTAAAACTGATAATGACGATAACCGCACAAGCTATCAATCACAAGTCTCAAACAGAAACACAACCATCTAAAAAATCCAGAAGATGGCGCACAAAACCGGAAAGCCCCGCAGACAAGATCACGGCAATGCTCTTGGGGATGGAGCCGTCGTGTTGTGGCTGGAGTGGTGGTGGTATCAGTATCTGGAGGGTCCGAGGGTCAGGGCTCTGTATCCTTCTAGGAAGTGGCCTTGGTGATTCTGGGTGGCGGCTTAATGGCGGTGCGGGGGCCGGTGGGGAGGTGCAATTTTTGGAAGTACCACATGTAAGAATGACACTTCGAACATTTGTTCGGGTCCATAATTTCTTGAATCATGTCCTCCGTATATGGTACAAATTAATATTCAAGATATTATTATAATATTTCCAGAATAATCCTAGGCTCTAATACCAATTTCGCAAAGTCGGTTCGTAAAGGACATGTTTATTAGAAATACGGTAAAACTATGAGGAATTTTAAAAATTGATTAAAACTCCAGGGGTATAATGCAATTAATTTCTTACCACTTGTAAGGGTAATTTGGTAAAGTGTTGTGGGGTAGAGAGTTAGGATGAAGATGAAAATATGATTGATGAGTTAGAATATAAAATAATGGATAAATTGAGTTAACTTAAAAAAAAGTTTGGGTTTTGAGATTTATTGGTAGTTTATCCTTAATTCATTATGAACAAAACATATATAATGCATATTCATGTACAGTTGCAGAAACTTAAATTTTGTTAGGGGCAAAAAATATTAATATAGATAAGGTGGAATTGGAAAATTATTAAATATTTGGTATAAATGATTAAATATGACAGTATATCATGTTTACGAACTAAATAATTTAATAATTTGATACAATCAGGTGCCTTCAAGAATCTAGAGTCCAATTTTAAATTCTTTCTACAACTTTTTCTATATCTTTGTCTCATCTTCTAATCTGAAAAAGATTTCTCACGAATTATCAAAAGATTCTTTAGAATATATGAACCATAAATGTTATTTTTTTCTAGAAATTAGGCCATCTTTCATCTATGCAAATGCTTAATATTTATTTTCATATGCTATGGCTCAAAGTGGCCCGACCGTGTGTATAATAAGAGTTTCATATATCGAATTTACCAATTTTTAGTGCCGTGGCCCATGAATTAACATCATCTAAGTTGAAGAAAGAATCTATAGCTTTTTTCTTAAACACAAAATGACTATTTTTATTTTATGTCGGTAACGTAGCAAACATCTGATTAGTGTTCGAAAAATATAGTGATGAGAATGAAGTACCTAATTTTAGAGAGAAATTAGGCATTTATGGTGCACATCCTTTCTCCATTATTTGTTAATAATAAATCAACATCGTGACGAATATGATTAAAGGATTTTTTTTGTATAGCTAAAGATTTTTTCGCATATTACGGGATTCAAACACGAGTCTCTCCAAAATGGAGTGTGCTTTTACCGAGCGTACTTAGACTCAAAACTCAATTAAAACATCTTTTCGATATATCATAATCATAAATACAAAAAGTCCGCAATAGTTTCAAATCCAAACAATATGGATGAAAAAATAATTGCCCCAAAAATTTGAAGGGAAAAAAAAGAAAAAGGAATCATAGAAACGTGGTTTTCTCAAAAACAAAGTTATTCCCAACCTTGAATTGTGTTTCGTAGTGGTGGTTGGGTATAGCTAAGTGGAAGATTTCACTAAAAAGTAAATGCAAGAAAACAAAATAAGGAAAATCCCGTGTCAAAGTTGTGAACTTAGTGCTCCATGTTTAAACTACGTGGATACAACTATTCAGTTTGACTCCCATTGAACCCAACAAATAACCTCCAAAATCTAATAATCCATCGTCATACAAACTTTACTATATATTATATAAAACCACAAATCTCATTCTTGTACTCAACAATTTTATTCGGGTCTTGATTTGACATAAAGTTTCTCCCAAGTTGATAACTCCCCATAATTTCGAATATGGCTATCACATTCAAAAACCCACTTTATTTAGTCAACACATCAACACATAACCAAGGGATGCACCACCGGTTTTTTTTATTCGTCCTACAGGGCGGCATCTTACAACATAAATCTGTTTTCTTATATAAAAAAAAGAATTTTTTTAAAGAACATATGTCGCAAGACTCCGCCCGAGGGCACTACCCTTAAGGACGACCTCAAACAAATCTGCAACACCATAGTTCTGGGCACGATATATAAGTTTGTGCTCTTAAAGATGGCATCACACAAACCTGCAACACCATAGTTCTGGGCACGATACATAATTTTGTCCGTATTCCACATCGTATGAAATTTTTTTTCCTAAATTAGTTTTTTGGACTCGAATCTAAATATTCGAAAAGGAATTTCGAGTAGTCGGTAACACAATAACTAATTGCATTTTTTAAGTTAAAATAATATTTTTTTTAAAAAAAGATGTAAGGATATTTTCGGGCATTACATGAGGTTAAGTTAATCAATCCAATTTTTTCTATGACCTAATATGTTAGTGAAAATGACAGAGAGTCAAATCTACTTAAATCAAGAAGTCGACTGCTCATTTAATTTATAAGTTCTTGAAATTATTATAAATTAATTATTAAAGGCGAGGGATTCCAAGCATAAATAGCTCGTGGATCAATGAAAACCTTTTGTTTTCAATTTTTTGGGATAAGTCATTTATTAAGAAAAAAATAGAAGATTAACAATTATGCAATGGATTATGTCCAATTTTGAAATAATCATAATAATTATCATGATATTTATTACCTCTTCCTCATAAACTATAATATATTACCTCTTCCTCATAAACTATAATATTAAAATTACTTATTTCTTCATTTATTTAACAAATCTCACATAAAATATTTATAAATTCTCTTCTCCCTCAATTCAATATTATTTATTTATAACTTGTGTAAATTTAGTCATATTATTATTTCACAATAATTTTACTAATCAGTTAAATTAAAATTTTATAATAAAATATTTTATTTAAACAATTATATTTGCACGAATTGCATACACGAATCTTTATATAAAACCTAAAACACGTTTCGTCTAGAGAAGATTGGTCAACGTGATAGCTAAGCTACGTGCGTTCTCTTCTTCTTCCTCCCGAAGGTCGGCTTGACTTTGACTTTAGCCAAGAATTTCGTTACCAAAATTTTGAATTTCTTGTCCACCTTCTGCATTTTAATTTCTACTAGCGCTCGGATACATGGCGAAGCCAGGATTTTAAATCATTTGAGGTCGGTCTCACACTAAAAACATGAATTTTCAAGTAGAGGAAGGCGAATGAGAAAAATGAAAACACTAACACAGAACTCAATGTGCAAAAGAGAATATAAATGTCATAATATCATTTTTGGTAGGGATAAAACATTAGATTTTAAAATTTCAACTATTTTTTTTTTTTAAAAATGACAGGGATTCTTTTATGTAATAATATAATATAGATAAAAAAACAAATCCAATACAGGAAGCTCCCGCAATATGAGATCCAAAATAGCCAAATTTTAATCATTTTGGGCACAAAGCAAAGAGATTTATTCAAAAATGATAATTTTTCCTAAAAAATATAAAAAATTTATTATATATTTATTTCATATTTCAATTTCTATTTGATAATATGTGACATAAGTTTGACTTTTTATTTGCCAACACGGCGTAGTCTTCTTCTAGATTCCAAATTACAGCTCATATTCATTTTCTTCTCCATCTTTCTCCCACCTTCCTATCATGAACAACATGTGTGTCTATCCCGTGTTCTATATAAGCTTCTCTTTATATCTACTCATCCTTGGTTGATGTACCGCTTATACAACATTACAAATACACAAAGAAAACACGAAGAAATTCAAGCTAATTTCGGAGTTCTTTTAAGGAAAAAAATATATTGCACAAGAAGTTATGGAATTCACAAGTCTGTTGGACACTTCATTGGATCTTAATATCAAACCTTTCGGATTCCTGGATGAAGTTCCTATATGGGTAAGTTTATGGATCAGATTTGAATGGGTGCAAACTGAAGTTTTCTTTAAATCCAAAATACAGCGTAGAGTCTAACTGAACTTGGTGTTTGTTCCTTTTTGTTTGTGCAGAAAAAGGAAGTGGAGAGCGATTTCATCGATTTGGGAAGAAATTTAACAGTGAATGAAGAGGTTAGAACTTTAGTACTATCTATTTAGTATCATACTGGTTCAATCTAATATCCAGTCGAGTCGGATCATATCTATTGCGAATCTGGGATAGAAGTAGCTCTTCCAAGAACCCGAGATTTTACTTGACCTTTTACCACTCGAATGAACAAGTGTTATTGGTTATTTGGGGGGTTTATTCAATGAGTTGAATTTTTTTCCGTTTGCAGAGAGGTGCTTTGATAGAAGAACTAAAGAGAGTGAGTGCTGAAAACAAGAAGTTGGTAGATACGCTAACAGTAGTGTGCGAGAATTACACAGAATTGAGAAACCAATTGATGGAGTATAAAACCAAGAATCCTGGAGAATCAAAGAAGAGGAAAGCTGAAAACAGCATCAATAACAATGTTGGGCCTTCTGAAAGTAGCTCCAGTGATGAAGATTCATCCAAGAAACCAAGGGAAGAACAAATCAAAACGAATATTTCTCGTACTTACACAAAAACAGAAGCATCTGATACAAGCCTCGTAAGTTGTCATGAATACTCCAGTTTCTGTATATAATTTCGGGATCTCTTGTCCCGTAACCTCGGTATAATCGATAAGGAACCCCGTCACCACAACGGGCTTAACTTATAAAACCAATTGTTGGCCTATAACACCTTAAGAGCTATGGGGTTTAAACATTTAAATCCATAAGAAATTGAATTTTATTCTTATAGTCTTGGTTGTTTTTCTCCTATATTGAAAGACATTCACTCAAAACTGTAGATTGTTAAGGATGGATACCAATGGAGGAAATACGGACAGAAGGTGACCAGGGATAACCCTTGTCCGAGAGCCTACTTCAAGTGTTCCTTTGCTCCAAGCTGTCCTGTCAAAAAGAAGGTAATTATTCAAGATTTTAAGGCCTACACAACAACTACTAAAATAAGAACCTATAAAGTAGAGTAGCAAGTCTTTTTCTAATGTGTTCTTTTCTTTCAGGTACAGAGAAGCATAGAAGATCAATCAATTGTGGTGGCAACTTATGAAGGGGAGCACAACCATCCTCCGCCGTCGAAAGTGGAGACAAGTTCTGGGGCTAACAGGAGCTTGACACCTGGCACTTCACCGTATTCAACGTCTCCACATTCATTCACACCAACTATAACTCTTGATTTAACATCGAAACCGGGCCATGAAGAGACAAGAAATTCAAGAGGCAATAATGATGAACCAGAACTTCAACCTTACTTTGTTGAACAAATGGTTTCGACTTTAACGAAGGATCCCAATTTCATTGCAGCTTTGGCAGCTGCTAGTACAAGAAATTTTCTTTTACAAAATGAGCAAATATAAATTGGTAAAAAGTTAGACAATGAGGCATGTAGCTCGTTTTCGTTGCTTCACTACTTAGAAGAAAACAATGAGATGTTAATTTCAAGATTCTTATGAATAGAAGCATTGGATGGTGCATTTGGATGAATAAAAGCATGCTGTCCTACATATATTTTATGTGAAACCTATATATAAAAGTTATGTAGTGAGCTTACGGCCTTAGCTGGCGTGGTAAAGCTCATGTCCCTCTTTGGGGGAATACTCGAGTTCGAGTCGTCTTGTGCGTAAAAAATTGCTTTACTTATTGATGCTTTCCGTAAATCTTCTAAGTACCTAACATTAAGTAATGCAAAAAGTGACTAAAAACATTTGGTATATGACTGTGATACTAGTTTTAGTAAAAGACTCGAACAAAAAATTCTTAATTATGTGGCACAGTTCATAAAGAATTAAATCGATATATATCACTAATTGTCTACACATAATCCAGTGCAAACAGCCAGACCAATAATACAGTAACCTAGGATAAAAGAACACATAGCAAAGGAAGCACAATTCCACTCTCTTATGGCACAGTTCATGTAATACCCTTAAATCATAAAAATTGGAAAAAAAAAATAAAGATCATTACATCTCTAAAACGATACTATACATCAATGCTACCAAACAACAAAACCAAACGATCACAAGCACACAAATAATGCCAGAATACAAATCCGAGTAACTCAGCTTTGTCCTAACAAGGACGATGCCTGGAAGTGAACTTTGGATCCCAGTGGCAGCTACATGGTTAAGATGGCGTACAACAACCTAAAGCGTTGGAACCACAAAGACAAGAACATGATAATTTTC
This sequence comes from Haberlea rhodopensis, assembly GCA_907163345.1. Lineage (NCBI taxonomy): Eukaryota > Viridiplantae > Streptophyta > Magnoliopsida > Lamiales > Gesneriaceae > Haberlea > Haberlea rhodopensis. The sequence continues at coordinate 2,146,091 of CAJQUN010000009.1, forward strand.
TCCAGAAAGCTTGGTGCAAATTTAATCCAACTAAAGTCTCTACGTTCGTGTAGAGACTCCTTCAAGACAGGATTCCGACGAAATAGAATCTTAGACGTCGAGATATTCATGATAATCAGGACGCGGACTTGTGTTTTTTTGCCAGTAATGTCCAGGAAACATCTAATCATCTTGAGTTCGTGCAACATAGTTCATGGAATTTGGATGGATATATATGCTTGGGTATTTCAACAGTTTTTTAAGAAGGTATAAAGCAACACTACCTTCAATATTTGGAGCTTTTTCCATATCCATCAAAAAAGAAAATCCGGAAAATGATTTGGGCATGCGTGGTATAGAGTATCTTGCAACAAAAAACAAGTTAATTTTTACAACCTTAGAGTTTGTGGCTGATAAGTTAAGGAAATTATTAAAATCAGAACTTGGCAATGGATCACAACAAAGTCAACAAATCATGTCATGCTTTGGAGTCTCAGATTAGTTTCAAAATCACATAGCTTGTCTAAATTAGTATCTTTTATTTTATTTTATTTCTTGGCATGGAGTCAGCTCTAAAGTTTGAAGATATCGTGCAGAGCAAAGAGCTTCCATCCCAGTATCATTGAAAGAATAAACGTTGTCAAGAGACAGTTCCCGTAGTGGGCACTTTTCTACTAATGTAAGGATCCCTTGTAGAGTAAATGATGGACGGAACTCTCCATCAGAGATTGATAATCTGACCGATTCAAGTTGTGTGCAATTTAGAGCCAGTGCCTCTAAACATCTATCTGTCAGTCGTATTAGATTGTTCATCAAATATGATGGGAAACGGAAAGAAATGGATCGAAGGTTACTTGATTTATGGGCTAAACCTATTATGTCCGCGTCTCTCACCTTGACACACATGTCTAAGTGAATTTTTTCCAAGTTCTTGCATTTCCCTACTACACGAGCAAGAAGACCTCGACAGGGCTGATGATGGCATTCACCAACTTAAGTTCTTGCATGCTGTCACATAGAATCCACTGCTTCTGCCACTGATATAGGGCCAACCTATCATTTACCTTCATGTAAGGATAATTGACATCCACCCCAAATTGGAATCTCTTCAATTTTCACCAAGTAGGCCCCAGCTTTATTAGATCACCTTCCCCAATCCCCCTACAGTTCTTGATGCAGAGATCTTCAAGGGTTTCAAGCTTGCCAAGATATTCAAGCCATTCCTCACTTCTACCATTAAGACAACTGATAAGGTGCAAAAGGGTAAGATTTTTACATCCCATTACAGCAGATAATATCCCAAAACCACTTATGCTTGGGGCAAAAATCAGCTTCAAGGCTGAAACATGGGAGCAAGAAGCCAGGTGGCTTAACCCAGTATCAGTGATGACAGTGCAGTGACTTAAGGTGAGATCTGTAATCAGGGGACAGCTGATTGAAAGAATCTGAAGCCCCTGGTCATTTAACTGTTTCCCTGATCCGGGCGTCCAATCTTAGTAAGATAATTCCACTTTTTCCAAGTTCTGAAATCTTCTGCACAAAGATATCAACACATCATTGGCTGGATCCAAGCCACAACCAACTCGAATAGATTTTCGTAGCTGACTATCTAATTCATGGAGGCGCTTACAAGTTAGAGATACAGAGTTTTTATCCACGGCTCTCTTAATCCTGCCTAAAATTTTCCATGCCACATGCTCTGGCAAATCATCCATTGGGATCAGATTGCTCGGTTATCATTCAACGGAAAATAAAAACCTACATCATTTAAAACCGAGTTTCACCTCTTATGTTAACTTCCAAAACAGAGATGGAAAACCGGGAAATAATTCCACACAATGTGATTGTCTTACATGAGTCGAGATTCATAAAAAAATTATAAATGCGCACAGTTCAAGACAAGAACACTAAATGATGTTCTTGATAAACTAATTATATTTACAGCAAGATTGAATAAATCTATTCATATCACGTCTCATGAAGTATGGACATGCAACCACCTTATTCATATGACTAATTACAATCAATAGTTTATCCATTATGCTCTCTCTTGTCAAAAGTAATAAAAAACATATCAGCTCCTAACCTTCCTAACCTTACCGCAAAAAAGACTAAAATTCAAGAAAGAAATCACATTCCATGACAGCAGATGACATATATTCTAATAAATTCAAATTGATCATATAAAAATTAACAAACAGAAACCTACAGCAATGAAATTGTTCAAGTCGAGGTTTTCCGATTAGATGAAAAGAAAAATAATTCGTCCCATTTCCTACAATATATACTATTGGATCACATAATCTCGGCACAAATCATGGGACTGAAAGGAGCACAAAGGCTGGACATTGCTGTCATAAGCATACAACTGCAAGTCCCACAATTCACGCTTCAATGATGGACACACAAGGATCCAATTGGAATAAAGATCAACTATGGAATGGTAGCTTGCATAATTAAGGAAACTCCACCAAAATGATTGAGCATATCTTCAGTCAAGGTCCAGAAAAGGACACAAATCCAAATCAAAGCAATCTCAGAAATCATTGCCAGAACCCAGTAGATACACGACTTGATTCCTTACTCTTTGCAATATTATCAATTTATCTTCTCAGTTTAGTCCTTAAATATCTGTACCCACTTCTTATCTTGTGATTTCGAAAAATAAACACAAAAGATTATATCAATATACACTTGCTGTGTTCACGTCAAACTATGGCTGCTCATTATACAAAATTCTTTATATACCTCATAGGGCAGATATTCACAAATATATTTTTTCATTTTCCTTTTTTTTTTTTGAGGAGATGCCACGAAAAACTTAATTTATTTAAAAATGACAAAGACTTTAACATAATGAAAGCTACCAATTTCAAGTTTTACCTTGCGCCTTCATGATTTTCATCCCGTAATAAAACTTTAATCGCAATGGAAATTACAAATCAAAAACCAAAACAAAAGAAAAAAAAAACAAATGCCTCACAAATCACCGATCCCAAAACACAATCTAAAAGCAATCGCAAAGTCCGAATAGCAATTCACAGAGACCAAACATTTGAGCATTCCTTCCAACAAAATATAGAGCATTTCAAAAGCACAAATCTTCACAGAAAGTTCATTTTCAATCACCATGAACACGATTTGGAGAATGTTTGGAAATAATCTGAGATCAATACGCGAGATGTAAGATGAGTAAGAACTTCGTAAATTGAAAACCAAGTAAATCAGATTTTTCCCTGATTTTCACACATTTACTGAAGGGGTTATTGTTCCAATGAACAGTAACCCCATTCCCTTTTTGTCTTTTTTTCTTTTTTTTAATTATTTTTTTTTGTTATTCCTTGCCTTTTTTTCTTTTTTTTTTTATTATTATTATTTTTTTGTTATTTATTATTTGTTCAATCGGTTAATGTTCCTGTGATATTCGGCCGTCGTTTTTAAATTTTTTTAAATTTTTTTATTTCCTTTTTCTTTTAGTTTTTCTTTTATTTTGTATTTTTTATAAAATATTCCGCATGATAAAATTTTCCGCATGATAAATTTTTCTGATAGATTGCAGGTTGTCGATTTTGCTTGTTTATGTACATTTTGATTTTTTGCTTACCTACGACCTATTGCTGATATATGGTATTACCTTTGTTCTGATGTTTGGCATCAAATATTCCCTTAATGTGAGATTATATCAAAACTCTTGACTCAACAGTGCATCCCTCTTATCTCAATTTTTAAAATTTAAAATGCTTTCTTTTTTTTTTTTTTAGAAAAAAACTTGTTGATTTTGTCAAGTATGAATTAAAAAAAACAGGTAGTTCAAAATAGATTTTTGTCGTGACAAACTTTAATAATAATTTTTTATGTGAACTTATTTTTAAAAAAAAGAGTTAAAAATAAGTTTTCGTTGTGGCAAACTTTAATAATAATTTTTTATAAAATATTAGGCATAATGGATTTTTGGTAGATTACGGGTCGTCAGTTTTGCTTGTTTGTATACATTTTGAGTTTTGGCTTACCTACGACCCGTTGCTAATATGTGATTGTTCTTGATTATCTTTGTTATGATGTTTGTCATCAAATTTTCCCTTCATGTACAAGGAGATTATATCAAAAAAATTAGAAAATATTAAATTATGATAATTATATATTACTTGTTTGATAATAATTTGGGACGTCACATTTACATTCATTTTGTCAGAAAGTATATAAATAATTATAAAAATAAGATGATTAATTAATCATGAGGCCATAGCAAGTAATATAAGAGCAATATCCTAAAATAACAATGCAACTACAACAATGAATATAAACTATAATTCCTCTTATGAGATGCTCGCTACTGCTATGAGAAACCGAACACATATCTGCATTATGAAATGAACCATCGTCATTTTGAAAACTCTTGCGAACAACTTTTGATTGGTTTTTTGGAGTTCATTGAGATATACTTTTATTGTGATATCTGATGTCATCTACTACTGCACTTTCGTGGGTTTTGTTTAGAGAGTCTATTGGGCCCTACAAGGATATCATATGACAACTCTTGCTATGGTGTACTGTTAGGGAATACTTTTATTTACTCTAACCTATTTGAGTTTATATACGTACGATTTTGTATGTTCAATGCGTATGAATCATCTTTTTATTCTCTAAAACTGTTTGTTGAACTTGTGTCGGACGCTTTATTGGACATATATACAACTGGACTCACAAGCATAACTGACCCACTAAAAACGTGGCCCGACATCGGTAGAACTTCATTGACTTGGTCCAAGTATTAACAAATGTCAATATACTTTTTTATTTTTTTCAGTGTATTGGGGAGGGTTTTTTTTTCAGGTGCTGTCAGGAGAAAGTTGTTCAATTTAATTCAGGTAAAAATATTAAATCATTTAGGTTTATTTCGGATCAAAAAACAAGTTACCCTTACTTTTTGCATTTCTGTCACTCTTTTTTATTTCTCTTTCTCTTTGTCATTTTCTCTCTTCTTTTTGTCATTCTCTCTTCCTTTTCGGTTTCTCTCACTTCATTTTTCAGATTTATCTCTTCCTTTTTTACATTCTTTCTCTTATTTTTGCATTCTCTCTTCCTTTACACCAGTTATAAATTCATGCGCAAGTTATAATTTCATGCATCAGGTATAGTTCTCATGCACCAGGTATAGTTATAATGCATCAATTAAAATTTCACGCACTTGTTATAATATCATGCACAAGTTACAATATATAATGTCATTCACCAGTTATGATTTCATGTACCAGTACAATTTCATACACCAGTAATGCTTTCATGCACCAGTTATGAATTATGATGCGCATGTTATAATTATATGCACAAGTTATTGTTGAGCCTTAAACACATGGTTGTGTTTAATGCTTAATTTATCTCCGAATTATTTATGGGTTTTGATGATCAACAAAACTTGCATTTGTTGTACTAATATGTCTACTTAGTGTACAGGGTTATATTGATAAATTGGTTGGGAAGACCAATGGAAGAGAACCCAAGTTATACAATAACATATGCGAGTTCATATGACAAGCGGTGATTTTTATCAAGGAATCTATTGAGCTTGGACGAGAAGGAATGACATCTATGAACAACCAATTTAAGTGTTCAACATGTGTGGAATGATGTTGGAACAATTTCTTATGATGGGATGAAGACCCACAAACCAATGGTCCGTTGGTGGGCAAATTCGTTTAGAAGCCAATTGGAGCGCAGTGCAATGTTTTGATTATATCTCTTGGCTCGATGCTCCGAACAATGTGAATCCAAAGAGGTTGGGAAGCCAACGCAATATACTAGATTTCATATTCAAACATCTCAGTCCAATTCGGATTGCATCATAGAGCAAAATGTCATGGAAGTCATAACAAGTGCAGATTGTAACATGGTTTGAGCGACTGTAGAATTTTGGGCATAACTTCTTCATACATTAATGAAATGCAATGAAAGTTTGTCCACACCTAGACAAGAGGAAGGGCTACAACTTTCATGTTTACCACGTTTCCCAGAAACGAGCTTAAGATGGTCGAAAAGTACAAAGTTTGAGAGTGTTGAAATCTGGGAGATAGTATGAGGCGATCCGAGCCATAGTTTGAGGCGATCCGAGCCATGTTGCGCACCATCGACTGAAGCGATGGCACGGTGTGCACGCTGGCGATCAGATCGCCCCAGGCGATGGTCAAGCTTGCCCCAGGCGATCCAGAATGCTTCCTAGGCCATTTTTTTGAGGGCGATCGCCCCAGGCGATGCACGGAACGCCCGAGGCGATCCAGAACTTTACCTACGGCCTTGTTTATCATTGATGATCGCCCCAGGCGATGGGGAGATCGCCCGAGGCGATCTGGGCCAGATTTGACCATTAAAGGGTGGCGATGGGTGATCGCCCGAGGCGATTTCCGAGGCGATCGAGGCGTGATTCAAGCCTTATGTGTAGCAACGGCTAGTAGGAGCTTTGGGGGCCTCCTACACTATAAATATGGATCTTTTGGAGCTTTTTGAAGGCAAGAAACAAGACTATAAACTACAAGAAAGCCTTGATCAATTCAAATTACTTTAGCATTGCAAACTTCATACATTTGTGTGTATTGGAGTTTGTAATTCATTTCTTGTTGTGTGAGTTTTGATTCTTCGTATTGGTACACCTTGAAGGTGTTTGATTGAGTTTCTTGTAAAGGTCCTCCAACACCAAAGCAAGTTGGAAAATTGTAAAGTCGCCAACAAGTAAAGTTGGTGCATGTGTTGTGGCTATCCTTGGAGCCTTTAAGGCCAAGAAGACTCGTGAAGAGTGTTGGTAGCTCGTGAAGAGCTTTGTGTACTCATGAAGAGTATTGTGCTCGGGAAGAGCTGTGTAAACTCGGTAAGAGTTGGGTTGTGGCTAACTTGGAGCCCTCAAGGCCAAGATCATTTATTCTAGTGGAACCTCGGTTGGAGGTTATCTAACCGGGAAGAGGAGACGTAGGCGATTCATCGCCGAACTTCTATAACAAATATCCTTGTCATTTACCGCTTTATTTCATTACGCATTTATTTATTTGTTTACTTCTTTATTTCTTTTATTTATCGATTGACTTAAGCCTTCCGCAAGCGCAAACTCTTTTATTTTGCAAACTCATTTTAAAAAGCTAAAGTAGCCAAGGAATCTCATTCACCCCCCCCCTCTTCGATTCCAACAAGTGGTATCAGAGCCATTTGATTTTTGTTTTTAAATCAAATCTTTTTTATGGCTAATCTAGCAAATGAGTTTGCTCAAGGTCAATCGACAAATAGACCTCCGCTCTTCACGGGTGATAACTATGGGTATTGGAAAAATAGAATTTCTCTATATATCCAATCCGTAGATTATGACCTTTGGAAGATCATAGTGAAAGGTCCACATATTCCTTTAAAGGAAGTTGGGGGAATAAGTACTCCCAAAGAAATGGACGATTTCACTAGAGCGGATATGATTTTAATTTCTCAAAATGCTAAAGCTATTAATATTTTACATTGTGCTTTAGATATGAAGGAGTACAACCGGATCTCGATGTGCTCAACGGCAAAGGAGATATGGGACAAATTACAAATTTGTCATGAAGGAACAAATCAAGTGAAGGAGACCAAGATTGATCTTCTACAACTCAAATATGAGACATTTGAGATGGGCTCCGGAGAAGAGGTGGATTCTATGTTTAGGAGGCTCACCCTAATTATCAACGAGCTTGCTCAACTTGGAGAGATGTACCCTCCAAAGCAAATATGGAGGAGATCACTAAGAGCCTTGCCTAAAGAATGGGACGCAAAGAGGACGGCCATCATCGAGTCCAACAAAGGAGAAAATGCCTCCTATGACCTTGATGAGCTCCATGGCACATTGGTGACTCATGAACTTGAAGTTGCAACAAGGAGAGAAGTAAAGGAGGAGGATAGATCCAAAAGAAATGGAATTGCCTTGGTTGGAAGGAAAGACCATTCCGATGATGAAGAAGACGATGATGATGAAGAGATGATCTTGTTCACAAAGAAGTTCAAGAAGTTCTTCAACAAACATAGCAAGTCAAAGACCTCCAATGCTACCAAACAAGAATCCAAAAATGAGGTAACTTGCTATAATTGTCAAGATAAAGGCCATTATGCTAACAAATGTCCTAGGAAGAAGAATGAGGATAAAGGGAAGAAGAAGACGTTTATAGCCACATGGAGTGATAGCGACTCCGATGAAGAAGAAGCCACAAATCTTTGTTTAATGGCTCTTGGAGATGAAGGAGATGAAAGCGACGATGAGGTACCTTCATTTAATGAATTATTAGATTCCTACCATGAACTTATAGATGCTCTTGGCAAATCCAAGATGAATAACAAATTACTCAAACTTGAGATTGCTAAGAAAGATGAAGAAAATAATTCATTGAAAAATGAATTAAATTCTTTAAAGGTATCATTTTGCAAATTTAGTGAAAGTAGTTTAAAAATGAATGAATTGCTTGGCTTGCAACGTTGTAGCTTTGATAAAGCCGGTTTAGGCTTCTCAAGCAAATCAAAAACATTTTCAAGCTTGTTTGCCAATGCTAATCATGATTCTCCTACTTGTAACTATTGTTGTAAAAAGGGTCATACCAAGAACAAATGTAGATTTGCTAGAATCCAATACCAACCTAACAAAAGGTGGAAATGGATTCCAAAGGTGCCAATGGAAGCTAACCCTCTAGGACCCAAAAATCAAATGGGTACCAAATATCCTCCTATTGGAAATTTATTTTGTAGAAACAACCATGGGAAGGAGGATGAAGGGCCAAGCAACTCAAATGAGGAGTTTATCTTGTTCACCACCATAGAAGAAGCAAGAGGCATTGGACCAATGACAAGAACGAACTCTTGTCATCGAGGGTAAAATTTATTTTTACATGTTATAAGAGCAATTCAAAATTTAATTGGCACAAATTAATTGTGACCAATAAATTATGAAGCTCAATATTCATTGGAGTAAAATGCATAACCCCTTAGCATAATTGTTTAATGCATGATGTATGCTTATCTTTTTATAGTAAGTAACTTGACATGCCATGTATTCAAATTTGAATTTGCTATGTGGAAATGTGCTATTATATGTTTATCAAACTTATCTAATGATGCTTGAGAATTATCTTTTTTGGCATAGGTGCATGAACTCTTGGTAGAACATATGAACACTTTGCAAAATTTAGAATTCATTGTTGATTGCCTTAAACGCATGTTTGTCTTTCTCTAAATGATCTTATCTTATGCTTGATGAGGAACATGTGTAAAGTGTTAAAATATGACTTTGTGTCAACATATACTTGTGATTATTTGAATTTTGTGCTTTTTGATTATCACAAAAAGGGGGAGAATTTTGTGATAAACTTGAAGCTTTATACATGCATGGTTTGAGGGGGAGAGCTTTTGTATGCATGGTTTGAGGGGGAGAGTTGTTTGTTTTATGCATTACTTGGTTTAATCTTGTATGTGCTATGCAATTGTTAAGGGGGAGTCTTGTTTACTCACATTTCATGCATATTAAATATTCAAGTTTATCAAGTTTTGTGATCATCAAAAAGGGGGAGATTGTTGAGCCTTAAACACATGGTTGTGTTTAATGCTTAATTTATCTCCGAATTATTTATGGGTTTTGATGATCAACAAAACTTGCATTTGTTGTACTAATATGTCTACTTAGTGTACAGGGTTATATTGATAAATTGGTTGGGAAGACCAATGGAAGAGAACCCAAGTTATACAATAACATATGCGAGTTCATATGACAAGCGGTGATTTTTATCAAGGAATCTATTGAGCTTGGACGAGAAGGAATGACATCTATGAACAACCAATTTAAGTGTTCAACATATGTGGAATGATGTTGGAACAATTTCTTATGATGGGATGAAGACCCAAAAACCAATGGTCCGTTGGTGGGCAAATTCGTTTAGAAGCCAATTGGAGCGCAGTGCAATGTTTTGATTATATCTCTTGGCTCGATGCTCCGAACAATGTGAATCCAAAGAGGTTGGAAAGCCAACGCAATATACTAGATTTCATATTCAAACATCTCAGTCCAATTCGGATTGCATCATAGAGCAAAATGTCATGGAAGTCATAACAAGTGCAGATTGTAACAAGGTTTGAGCGACTGTAGAATTTTGGGCATAACTTCTTCATACATTAATGAAATGCAATGAAATTTTGTCCACACCTAGATAAGAGGAAGGGATACAACTTTCATGTTTACCACGTTTCCCAGAAACGAGCTTAAGATGGTCGAAAAGTACAAAGTTTGAGAGTGTTGAAATCTGGGAGATAGTATGAGGCGATCCGAGCCATAGTTTGAGGCGATCCGAGCCATGTTGCGCACCATCGACTGAAGCGATGGCACGGTGTGCACGCTGGCGATCAGATCGCCCCAGGCGATGGTCAAGCTCGCCCCAGGCGATCCAGAATGCTTCCTAGGCCATTTTTTTGAGGGCGATCGCCCCAGGCGATGCACGGAACGCCCGAGGCGATCCAGAACTTTACCTACGGCCTTGTTTATCATTGATGATCGCCCCAGGCGATGGGGAGATCGCCCGATACGATCTGGGCCAGATTTGACCATTAAAGGGTGGCGATGGGTGATCGCCCGAGGCGATTTCCGAGGCGATCGAGGCGTGATTCAAGCCTTATGTGTAGCAACGGCTAGTAGGAGCTTTGGGGGCCTCCTACACTATAAATATGGATCTTTTGGAGCTTTTTGAAGGCAAGAAACAAGACTATAAACTACAAGAAAGCCTTGATCAATTCAAATTACTTTAGCATTGCAAACTTCATACATTTGTGTGTATTGGAGTTTGTAATTCATTTCTTGTTGTGTGAGTTTTGATTCTTCGTATTGGTACACCTTGAAGTTGTTTGATTGAGTTTCTTGTAAAGGTCCTCCAACACCAAAGCAAGTTGGAAAATTGTAAAGTCGCCAACAAGTAAAGTTGGTGCATGTGTTGTGGCTATCCTTGGAGCCCTTAAGGCCAAGAAGACTCGTGAAGAGTGTTGGTAGCTCGTGAAGAGCTTTGTGTACTCGTGAAGAGTATTGTGCTCGGGAAGAGCTGTGTAAACTCGGGAAGAGTTGGGTTGTGGCTAACTTGGAGCTCTCAAGGCCAAGATCATTTATTCTAGTGGAACATCGGTTGGAGGTTATCTAACCGGGAAGAGGAGACGTATGCGATTCATCGCCGAACTTCTATAACAAATATCCTTGTCATTTACCGCTTTATTTCATTACGCATTTATTTATTTGTTTACTTCTTTATTTCTTTTATTTATCGATTGACTTAAGCCTTCCGCAAGCGCAAACTCTTTTATTTTGCAAACTCATTTTAAAAAGCTAAAGTAGTCAAGGAATCTCATTCACCCCCCCTCTTCGATTCCAACAGTTATAATTATGTTGCACATGTTATAATTACATACACCAGTTATAAATTCATGCACAAGTTATAACTTCATAAACCAGTTATAATATCATGCACCACGTATAGTTTTCGTGCACCAGGTATAATATTAATTATGATTTCATGCACCAGTAAAATATCATGCACCAGTTATGATTTCATGCACCATTTATGGTTATGATGCACCTGTTATAATTACATGCACCATGTATAATTACATGCACTAGTTATATACACCTGTTATAATTAGATGCACAAGTTATAATTAAATGCATCAGTTAGAAATTCATGCACCGATTATAACTTCATGAACCTGTTATAATTTCATGCACCTTGTATAATTTTCGTGCACCAGGTATAATTATACTGCAAAAATTATAATTTCATGCAGTAGTTATAATGTCATACACCAGTTACAATATACAATTTCATGCATTAGTTATGATTTATGTACCAGTACAATTTCATGCAGCAGATATGATTTCATGCACTAGTTATGATTATGATGCACATGTCATAATTACATGCACCAGATATAATTACATGCATCAGTTATATTTATTTTGCACCTGTTATAATTAGATGCACATGTTATAATTACATGCACACGTTATAATTTCATGTTCAAGTTATAATTTCATGCACCTGTTACAAACAATTGGTGCGTATTGTCTGATAAAAATAACTGTTGCATGAGTTTTTAACGGGTGCATAAATTTTTAACTGGTGTATGACATTACACGGGTATATGGCTATACACTGGTGCATGGCTTTACATTGGTGCATGACTATACATTGGTGCATGACTGTACATTGGTGCATGACTTTACAATGGTGCATGACATTAATGACATTACATTGTGCATGAATTTTTAACTGATGCATGGATTTTTAACTGGTGCATGGATTTTAACTGGTGCATGAAAAATTAATATTTTCATTCACCACTTATTTTGTTTTAAATTTTCATGCCAATTGTAAATCCAATTTTTTAATTAAAAAAATCAATGCCAAAAGGAAGAGAGATAATGTAAAAAGGATAAGAGAGAATGTAAAAATGAGGAGAGAGAATTGTAAAAGGACGAGAGATAATGCAAAAAAGATGAGAGATAATGTAAAAGTAAGGGTATTTATGGAATGAGAAAATACATTTTTTAAAACAAAAGTTTGGAAAATGTATTTATATGAATAATGATTTCTCCACCATGTATTTATTTGTGAACTTTTTTTAAAATGAAGATCTATGTGTAAATATTGTTTGGTAAAGGTACTGAGATGCAAAATTTTTTATTTTTTATTTTTAAAAAATGGTTTAGAACTCATGACATTCTTCCAAATTGGGAGAGGTGGTGTCACCAGACCAAAGTGGTCGTGGTACAATTGGCCATATACTTAATTTGCAGAAAACCCCATATACATTAACTAATTATCATTGGACTCCCTAATATATAAAGCAACTTGAGAAACCCTACTACACCATCAGACATCTTCCGCCTCTTTAGCGATTCACCTAACACGAGATTTATCCAAAATAGTGTGACAGAGAATTGCCGAGATAGGCTCTTCGACTTTTACAAGTTTAGATATTTTGTGGGCTTTTTTGGGAAACAATTAATTGCAAATAGATATTTTTGCCACAGCTCAAGGGCTTCGCACCAAAAGTATCACGGTCTCAGAGTCTTATGTTCGACGGTTAAAAAATCTCGATCCTTAATATTAACTTTCATTGACGGTTTTAATTACAGTTTATGAACCGCACTTAACATTCTGGTTACGGTTACAATTTGACCCTTTATTTTTTAAAAAAATATTATTAAAAATTGAAAAAAATGTGTAAACAAATATTTGAATATGTTTTCCTCCGATAATCTGAAATAAATCCAAGCTCGAATAATCAAAATATGTAGAATATATTTGTTTGATTAATATATATAAATTATAACACTTAATTTAGAAGCTAGTTCTCCAATTGGAGGTCATGAGTTCAAATATATGCCATAACATTTGTTTAAAATACGAAACACTAAACCCGTGAATAATAACCGACCCATTTATAGCTGGGACGGTTCAAGCACGCAGAATCGGGTCAATGGTTAACTAGTCAGGACCCAGTTATGGGTGGTCTGTGCCACAGTTTTTAAAAAACTCGTGTCATGTCCATATCGCACTGGCTGATTATATTTTGGAAATATGAACAAATATATATATAATTATCAATACAATCATTATTTTATTTTTAATTGTTCATCAGTACCAATAATAATAATAATTATTATGTTATACTGTAACAAAACAATTTGTATTTTTAAAATTTCAAATTCATATAGCATTTAAAGTACAAGTAAATCAAAGCATATTTTGATATCCGTAGGAGAAAATATATCCTTTCAAGTTTCAACAAAAAACTCTCATATGATTTGATTAGCATGCTCTGTGGTGCAAAAGGTTAAACAACTACTCATGTAATCTTATGTCCAAATCATTGAAAGAGCTGCCTTCAGTGTTCTAAAATGTGCTTTGTAGTTCCAATTGTCTACGAAATTTAGGGCTCTTGATCTTGCTTCTTATCAATACGGAATATGTGAGCTTGGATTCATTAAATACAATATTCTTTCCAATTGAAATACATGTTTTTTTTGTTGCAGTTTGAACCGTTAATCTTATTTTCAGCGTCATCATTAACCACTTTGATACATTATTTTCTTTGACTACTGCAACAGACTTTCCAGAGTCTTGATTCATATTTCAATAGTCTAGAATAAATTTAATTTTACGGTATAACTTTCTTTCTGCAATGGTTTTTCTTAACTTACTCGAAGCTCTTAAAGAAGACCGACGTATGTACGTGATCCGACTTGATTCATTCTATAGTTCATATAGCACATCCAATACATTGGTATTAAAGAGTATAGTTTTTTGCCTTTATAGTTGATGTATGTTCGATTGCAATTGAAATTCTATTCTTTTTTCCATTGGCTTGGCTTGATCTTCCACTTGGGACTTGATGGCATGGAATAAATTATTTTTTTTTGGTAAGACAAATTTATTAAAAAAAAAAAAGTACAAAGGTTGCAAATGCTAGATGCTACCCACGCTAACTATGGCTGACAGATTCTCGTATGTTGCTAGTCATTTGTATCTAGGTCTTCGTGAAACGTAAACTAGATGCTACCCATGATCGGTAGGTTGTTGCTGGAATCATATTTCAGACATTGTCTATTAAAGGAGTTTAATTGATAATGGTGCATTTATGGTAAGCCCAAAAGAAGTTGTTTGACTTCTAAAATCACAAAGGTTGTGATCTTACTGCTATGATACACTTGAGCCTCGCTGTGTCACAATCAACCGGCCGCCGATCTGTCGATGAGAATTGAGACTTAAATGTTAAGTGCTCAAATTGAGTGATTTAGAATAGATGTATTTAATTTTTTGAAAGCTCTTCATTCTAGTGGAGTTTCTATATTTGAAAATGTTTCATCTATAGAAAGTTCTAAAATTAAATCGTTTGATATATTTATGCATCATAATTATGTACATCGTACATCAAATTGTTCAATTGGATTGACTTACTTGGATTATGAGTTTATTGTTTTGTGTTAGCTTTTGGGCAAGTGAGAGATTGTTAGCATAAAATATCCTGCAAGCCAAATGGGCCCGGTGGGCTTTATGGACCTAGCCCAATTATCTAACTCATTACCACTATAAATATAACATTCACTCTATGGGTTATTCTATACCATTCAATACACTCTCATAAGCCGGAATCACACTAGCACTGGTGCCGAGCTTGTAGATCTGGTTAAGTTGATTGGACTAGAGGATCGCCGCCATCAGATTGATTTCGCTGTTATCGATAATTTTTTCATGCATTTATTTATGATATTTGCATGTTTATATATGAATCAGATGCCATCGATCCGTCCCCGGGTTAGATCTGTTTATGTTTTATTCCGCTGCGTTTGGATCTGACGCCGGGGTACGAAACCCAACATATAAATCTCCTTATCTTCCGCTAAACTAAAAAGCCTCTCAAACCTCACCATGAACCCGACCCTGTCAACCCAATGATCTTCCCAAAATCGAGAATATCCCCCATTCCCAACCTTACGCATCACCCCCAATGAAACCATTACTACATGTGAAAATACCCAAACATTCAAATCCCTCCCGTGGCCATTCCTCCCGTTTGAATATAACTTTGAGAGAGCTAGTTAGTTGCCTCTTGAAGATCGAAGGATATGTGCAGCTTTTTTTTCCAATATCCCAACTTAGAATTATTTTTTTACTAGAGCTCAAGCGTTTGAATCCTATGGTCGAAGAAGAACTTTAATCTTTGTAGAAAAAGGTTTTAGAGTCTTGAAAGATTTCTCTGACTGAGTTCTGTATACGTCTGCTCATAGGAGCTCGCGTTGATTGCGGTTTGACCGGGTGGATTAACTGATTGAGCTTATTGGCCATGCTTTGAGGATCTGAAATGCTTTTATATGTTCTTCTCATGGCATGAACTGCTTAGCCTGGCACACAATTAGTTATTGTTAAATTATCGTCTCATCTAAAAGCCCGAGCTTATAGAAAGATTGAACAATTTATTATTTATCTCTAACATTCACTCACTTGTTGCTCCCATCAAGTGGATATTTCATATTGATAGAGTCGTGTTGTTTATGAGTTTTGAACCCAGGATCTCGATCAGATGCTTTGACCATGTTGAATTATTGTCTCATCTAAAAATCCGAGCTTATAGAGAGATATAATTTTTTATTTACCTCCAACAGTTATCTATGATTTTTAGTAGGTAAATTACTATTTTTTATGATTACATTTTCAATATATAATTTTCTCCCAGAAATATGATTTTGACAGATAATAATCTTTAAAATATATGAATCATTTTTATTTTTCCAATTATTATCTGCTGCTAAGGAATCCGATGTTGTTCTTCTTTGAGCTATTGGAGGGTAAGTATGGCTATATAAAGGTCAATTTTATTGTACTTCTGTTTTGCTTTCTCTGTGTTGACTATTTGGTAACTTTTTTTTATTTTAAAGTGCAAGTATATATGATCATTTTGGCTTTATTCTAAATTCTAAATTGAATATGGAGTGAGCAAAATTTCGGTAAAATTGAGATATCATATCGATTTAATTTGAAATATTGTTCTATTTATTCAATCGGTAATTCTAGTTTATTCGATATGATCTCGGTTATTTAAAAATCAAAAACATAATATCTTTCTAAATGAATTTCAGTTTTTTTTTTGTAGGGGTCATGATATTCAAATGGTGTTGGACTAATCTTCTAATAAAAATAAGTCAACTTTACTTTAATTAAGCGGTTTGAGAGCATTACAGAAATGATTTATGATGAGAAGATTTTTGTGATAGGTTATATTAGGTATAATCATATTTGCACTTAGTAATTAAGAGCAATTTGAATTCTGGATTGCCTCTTTTCTTTTGCCTATAAATCTCCTACCCCATAGCCCACGTCCATAGGGGTAAAAATGGCACATAGTAGAAATGTGCCCCCCCCTCCTCCAGCGATTGCACTCCAATACTTGATATTATAGCTATGGTAATGTTTTGAATTATTATGCATTGACACTACTGAAAATTATTTGTTCAGTGTCAGATACTTCTAGGAGACCGACACCTTTCGAACACCACTCGGACACGCTACGTGGAGCGCCCTTAATTTTAAAATAAAAATTAATTAAGATACCGGTGTCGGATACTTCCGATGGACGTATCCGACTAGGAAATAATACTTTGGGGGTTAATTGTATAATTTAAAAAGTTTTTTGACTAAAATAAAATTTGGATGTGCTTGTTAAACTTCATGATAATTGAAGTAATATGCATTTGATGAAAGAGTTACCATCATTATAAACGAGCTCACTAGTCTTGGAAAAGGAGCACTCAAACAGAGAATTGGTCCTGAAGGTGATGAGAGGACTCCAAAGAGAATGAGATACTAAAACTATCGCCATGAGAGTGTCAAATGATTTAAATAAAATAGATCTGGATAACCTATTTGCTGACTTGAAAGCCTATGAGTTTGAACTGGGCATTCGATGTGATAATGAACCTAGTACCAGTCGACCAACGAAGGTCCTTGCTGCATTAGAGTCCTTGTCTACTGCAGTAGAGATGACTCCAGAACATATCTGTACTGATGCGATTGTGATGTTTGTTAAGAAGTTTGGAAAGTTTATGAAGAAAAGCCATAAGACATATCAGTCTTATCCTATGAAGCACAACTCCAAGGATAGATCAGATGAAGATGATCGTGCGTGTTTCAAATATCATAAGCCAGGATACTTCATTGTTGGTTGTCCCAAACCCAAGAACGATGATCAAAAGAGAAGTTCCAAGGACTATCAGAAGTCCAGAGACAAGAGAAGATCATCTAGAAGGGAAAATGAACAAATGGTTCTCTTCGCAAAGGAGAACAAAAGCAAGTGGGCAGATACTGATTAAGACTCAGACGAGTCCACCGAATCATCCAGTGATAGCGAAGATGAAGGAGTCCACTGCCTCATGGCAAATGATGATATTGAGGTAACAAAATCTAATAATTCTGAATTTTCTTATGAAGCGCTCACCAATGCATTGCCGGACATGATAAATGAGTACCAAACAATGTACGAGTCATTCGAGAACTATAAGACTGAAAATACTAGCCCACATGAACAACGGACTAGCAAGCTTGGCTGTGAACAATCAAGTGAACTAGAAAGCTTTAAGGCTCGAGTCAGTCAACTCGAACTTGAAAATGACAAACTTCAATGCGAAAACCAACAACTTATCGATTTGGTTCACACATGAAACATGTCAGCAACTAAAAAGGATAAAATAGAAGAGTTATTAAGGTTTGCCGGTGACTTTGCTGGTATAGGCTATAATGATTATGACTGTAAGAACTATAGCACGAGTAATAACCCATGTCTGGAGAAAAGCAATTTCAATTCAATGAACTTTGTGAGACCCAGCATGGTGTATGATCCCATTTAGTATGAAACGGAGTCTGTTGAACCAGCATACTTCAAAGAACAGACTTCACATAAGGGTATATGATTTGTTAACCCATTAGAGAAACCTAAGCCAGTATACAAGTCACTTACGGACATACGTCTACTGGTCAAACTACTCAACATGTTAAACTCAGTTTGTATCACAGTTGTAAACCTGTTCAAAGAAGGTATATGCCCAATAACAGGAATCAAAGACTGAGACAACATGAATACACGTCTTATCACAATTCTTATCATATGCCACATCACAAAACACAAGCACCTCATTTAGCACACACGTTTCAGGACACACATAAAACCCGAAGATTAAGGGTGACTCAAATGTGGGTCCCGAAAGGACTAATCCTGTCTGGACCCAAGTAGGATTGGGCATCAATGTTTTCACATCACTTTAATTGCAGAGATCTAGGATCAAGCAAGTTCGGAACTAGGAGTGGTTTCTGGACAGTGGATGTTTTAGACAAATGACAGGAAGTGCATGTCTACTTACAGAACTAATAGATACTACCGGACCAAGAATAACTTCGGAGACAACTCAAGAGGTAAAACCGTGGGTAAGTGTAAGATTATCCATGGTAACATTATCATTAAATATGTGCTATTAGTTGAAAATCTTTGCTATAACCTGATTAGCATAAGTCAAGATTAGATCTATGGATGGAGAGATACTGCTTGTAGGAAAGAAGCACCAAAATACATATAAAATTGATTGGAATTTTGATGAACCTGCCTCACTTACTTGTTTTGCTGCCATGAATACTTTCAAAAACTGGCTTTGGCACAAGAGTTTGAGTCGCTTAAGCTTTAAAACTATTGTCAGTCTGCGTAAGCTAGATCTGGTTGATGGCTTGCCCCAAAATAGAGTTCTCAAAAGACCATATATGTTCAACATGCCAAGTTGGTAAGCAAATCAGAACAAATGTAGTAAATATTTTTCTCGGTGCCTAGAGTTGCTGCACATGGATCTCTTTGGTCCTATACCAGTAACAAGTCTATTGTGAATGAAATATACCTTAGTGTTAATAGACGATTTCTGTCATTTTACGTGAGTTCTGTTTCTAAGTGGCAAAAATCAGGCTACACCTAAGCTGATCAAACTATTGAAGAGACTTAAAAACGAGAAGTCGTGTGTGATAGATATGATTCGAAGTGACAAGGTACTGAGTTTACCAATCATTCACTCGAGTCATTTCTAGATGATCTAGGTATTAAATACGAATACTCTGCTGCAAGACTACAACAAAATGGAGTTGCTGAGCGTAGGAACCGCACTTTAAAAGAAGCTGCATGAACTATGCTTGCAGAGTCGGGTATCTCTCGAAGATTTTGGGCATAAAACGTCAAACAACTTGCTACACGCAGAACATATCGATGAATAATAAACGAGCTAACAAAACACCATATGAGATCTGGAATGGTAATAAGCCAAATGTTTCATATTTTCATGTGTTTGGTTGCAAATGTTTTATTCACCACAATGGAAAGACCCATCTAACCGCCTTTGATGCTAAATCTGATGCTGGAATATTTATTGGTTACTCTGTTATTAGTAAAGCTCTTAAAGTATTTGATAATAGATCACTTACAGTAGATGAATCCATTCATGTAATATTTGATGAATCTCTTGATGATTCTCTATCTGATTTACAAGTAAATAATCTGAGTAATAGATTGGACAATGCTCATATCGATAATGACTGTAATGATGAGTTGAATTGTAGCAGAATGAATGTTTGTGATTTAGAACCGGAAGTCCCTGAAGCACCAGCAGATACACCTACCGAGCAACATGATTTTTACCCTGATGTAGCGGACTCTACTTGACCAATTCCCATTGCAGTAGATACTCCAAACACCAACGATGAACCCATCTAGTCTACTGAAATTCCAACTCAGAACATTCAAGAAGTGGAGATTGATCCCCTTGGACCTCATCTCCGGTAGAAGAAAAACCACACACCTAAGCTGGTCATAAGTAACCCTACTGCTCCTCTACGAACCAGAGGAAAGATGATTAATGAATTTCTTCATACTTCATTCATCTCTCAAGTAGAAATGAAAAAGATAGATGATGCTATTATAGATCCAAACTGGGTAGATGATATGCAAGAAAAACTCAATCAATTTGAGAGAATTAAAGTCTGACATTTAGTACCACGTCCACCGCATCACACTGTTATAGGTACCAAATGGGTATACAGAAATAAACTTGACGAGAATGATATTTTAATCAGGAATAAGGCAAGATGGGTTGCACATGGATAAAGATATGAAGAAGAGATCGATTTTGACGAGACCTTCGCTCCTGTAGCCCGACTAGAAGCCATCCACATATTTATTGCATTTGCTGCATTTAATTTTTTTAAAGTCTATCAGATGGACTTTAAGAGTTCTTTCTTTAACGATAAACTACAAGAAGAGGTTTATGTTGAACAACCACCTGGGTTTACAAACCATCGGCAACCTTTCTTTGTTTACAAATTGGACAAAGCACTGTATGGTCTAAAACAAGCTACCCGAGCATGATATGAAACTCTGTCAAAATATTTGACTGAGCATGACTTCACCATTGGCACGGTTGACAATGAAAGTAATCCGATACCAGATACGCAAAGGAATAAATAAAATATCAGATTACACCAAGGATCTGTACGAAGGGAAACCATATCGGTGTTTAAGAATTTATACATTTGAAGAGTGTTTGATACACTCTGTCAATGAAGAACGTCCACGAGTCACGAGCAAAACTTCACAGCTTTGCCTCTACGATATCCACACAATCAAATTGCTTAAAGGGACGTTGAATTATCAAGGTGTTAGCCTTGAAAACTCAAAAAAGAAGGTGACGATTGCACCCTTTGAATGATATATATATATATATATATATATATATATATATATATATATATATATATATATATAATTTGGCCCATCAATGTATATGGTAAATTCTATCATTCTTCGATTAAGACTCTTCCTAATCTATTTAATTAATCATATGAATTTTGTTCCCCTTCATCAATTTATTCTTATGTGTGGCCGGTTAGGATCTTGCAATTTTGGTAGTGATATAAAATATTATTTTATGTCATAATCAATGAACATGTAATTTAATGTCCTTGTCCTTAATGTCTAGATCGAACGCGAGCCATGGAAAAAGTCATGCTCGTATAGTTCAATCTTTTATTTCTTGATACCCAAGTAGACTAGAATTAACGAATAAGCTCAATATCACATATCGACTCATTTGAGCATAGCCATGCATTTTAGTCTCACTCGATCAAGGGCCCAAACACTTTCCTGTTATATAGGAGGGACAAATCTTATATTGATCACTCAACATCCCTCTACATAATTCATAGTATATCCAATGATTGTCTTTATAATTTACCCTATTACATGTAACGTTTGACACTATCAGGATACACAACTCCTTATGTTGGGATCTCTGGTGATCTCAAGTCGTAAGGATTACATACACTATTATCACTATGAGAATCACTTATGACATTCATATAACAATCCATGTAACATTCTCATGGTAGGTCGATCCAATACATAGTTCTCTAACATGTACCTATGTGTTGATTCGATATCTCATATCCATGAACAAATTCATCAATCAATACATACTAGTCTCTATGCATTATCATTAGCATAATTCATGATAATACTTGACTACGGACAATCTTTAAGAATAATACAATATTATTCTAAGAACATTAATATATATATTTATTCATATTACACAGATATTGGAATAAGATATAATAATGAATTGTCATCTATGAAAATCATATCACAATGTATGCCAAAATCAATCATCTAATGAATTGCCTTAGGGCATATCCCAACAGACAAGACCCTTTTCTAAATTCACAAAGGGTGACCATATCTTATTAGTTCAAATTTATGTTGATTATATTATTTTTGGCAGTACTAACACAAAACTTTGCGAGAAATTTTCTAAGATCATTCAGGATCAGTTCGAGATGAGCATGATGGGAGAACTTTCATTTTTCCTAGGATTGCAAGTCAAGCAGTCTGCTAAAAGAATATTCATCAACCAGTCGAAGTATACAAAAGAACTACTGAAGAAATATAGTATGAGTAATTGTTCAGCAACAGCCACTCCCATGAGCTTGTCTGCTAAATTAGATTTAGACGAAGCAAGAATACAAGTAGAGGTAATCTTGTATTGTGGTATTATTGATTCTTTACTTTATTTGACATCCAGCAGACCTGACATCATGTTTGATGTATGTATGTGTGCTCGTTTTCAAGCCAATCCTAAGCAATCACAATGCACTGCTGCCAATAGGATTCTTAAATATTTATAAGGAACTGAAAATGTTGGCCTCTGGTACCAATGATTCTATGTTTAATTTAATTGGATATTCAGATGCTGATTATGCAGGTTGTAAGATTGATATGAAGAGTACTAGTGGATCGTGTCAATTCCTTGAGATAGATTGATCTCTTGGTTTAGCAAGAAGCAGACATCTATAACAACGTCTACTGCAGAAGTAGAGTACCTTGTTGCTGGAGGTTGCCGTGCTCAAATGTTGTGGATTCAACAGCAGCTGTGAGATTATGGAATTGAGTCTAGTGAGGCACCAATATTTTGTGATGATACATCTACTATAGCTATCACATACAACCTAGTTCTTCATTCTCGAACCAAGTACATTGACATTCGTCATCACTTTTATTCAAGATCATGTAATGAAGAAGGAGATTCGACTATGATTTTTGATAAGAAATGTATTTTGTTGAAAAATAGAATTTTGAATAACATTTTATTGTGTGTGAAAAACTATTTTGAAAGGCCATGTTTGTCTTGATTCGGTGAATACGATTTGAAGTTTGTGTGTGGATATTTTCGTTTCGTTGTGTCTCGCATTGCGACGAGGATAAAAACGCGCATACTTTTGGCTCGTTGGCGACGAGAATAAAGAAACGCATTTCGTTTTGCCCGAAGACAGAGGGGGTATAATATCTGTCGATACCCTTCCAGCGGGTATAGTCTGGAATGATATCATTGTGTCACATCCGTATTTGAGTATGCATTTGTTTCATTACAGCATGGCTATGGTTAATGATTAATTCTATAATGTTAAGACATTATATGATATTGTTATTTGTTTCCGTTATGTTTCGTTGGTTATCTGTGCAGTTATTTCCGTTATGATTCCGTTTTGTGAAATTTAGTTCCGTTAATTGCTCGGATTAAACCATATATGTGTGAAAGTTATTTTGATATGAAATCGTATTATTTTTCGTCACATTATGAAAAATGATGTTTTTAATATTTCATCAAATGTTTATTATGCTTACTATAAAATGCTGCAACTTACCTTTACCTGTAATGTGGCATATTACAGATGGAGTTGAAGACTTAGACGATGCAGAGGGTATTTAGTTATGCAATGAAAGTTAATTATGTTGGAGGTTACGTTTTATTTTGAGGACATGGAGAATTTTATTTTGATTTTAGTTGTTTTTGGATATTGAGACTTCCGTTGAGTTTAGTTATTTGATTTTATGATTTTGTTATTGCGGTTGTAGTGATCACAGGGCACAATTTTTAAGAGGAGACTCTGCCCAAATTTTTCTAAGATAAAAGTCACGGGTAAAAATTATTAAGTCAATTATCCGATAAGAATAAAAAACGTTTCCGCTAAACATAAGTTCAAAGTGATAATAAGATTTTGAATTGAGTGAAGCCTTGTGTTCAAGAAATTGAGCACGACGGGCGACCCGTCTGGGCGGGCCGTCACAGGTAGAGTACCTTGTTGCTGGAGGTTGCCGTGCTCAAATGTTGTGGATTCAACAGCAGCTGTGAGATTGAGGAATTGAGTCTAGTGAGGCACCAATATTTTGTGATGATACATCTACTATAGCTATCACATACAACCTAGTTCTTCATTCTCGAACCAAGTACATTGACATTCGTCATCACTTTTATTCAAGATCATGTAATGAAGAAGGAGATTCGACTGTCGTATATATCTACCGAACAACAAGCATCAGCCATCTTTACAAAACCTATACCAGACGCTAAGTTTTCCTATTTTCACAATATACTCGGCTTGTTGACATAACTAAGTGATTATCTCTGCTTAGATTCTCTTCTTTGCTTAATAGAAGGGGAATTACATTTGAGTTATTGCATGAATTTATGGGGAATATTATTTGAGGGGGAATTTGTAAGCTTTTTGAAGGTCTACTGATGCTAAGCCGGTAAGATAAGTGTCTACTGCAGTAGAGTTTGCTAATTGACCAGTACACTCTACATATCAGTGGATATTACAAATATGCTGGCTACTTGTAACATTCCTTAATTATTAACCAATTGGAACGTCGGATTTAAAAAAATTATTATTTATAAGTTAAAATTAATTCGGTCCCGTCTACATCGTATCCATTCTTTCCAATTTCAAAATTCATTTTTGAATAGATAAGCGACATGTGTCCATGTGTTCTTTCATCTACAGTACGACGTTACATCTCCCCTTCGTTTTTCACAACCTTTAGGTTTTTAAACTCATTACTTTCACTTTTTACAGTCTACTGGGCTAACATATCTTCAAGTAGAGGACACAAACTTCAAGACAACCATCCTCTGACGCCTCAGAAGATTTTGACCGAACCAGACCTTGGTTTGGACACCCATAGTAATGTATCTTTATTTTATTTTGTCGTCTTTTACATTTCTTGAATAAAATACTCTGTTCAAATCTTATCTTCAGATTTACATCTAGAATCAAATGACACTCATCAATGTGTCATATCAATATACAGTAGTTAGATATTCCTCGAATTGGCTATAAATTTCATCTGTACTGAACTAACTTCTACACACTTTCCACCTTGATACATAGATCATCATACTATGCCTAAATTTTGCTTTAAATTGAAATCACTTCAGCATTTTGCAATCTTTTACATGAGTTTATTACTTATCTAATTCAACCCGACATGAGTTGATTACTTATCTAACACTCTTCTGCCTAGTTCTTACACTATTTTACAGGACTTGGTCTTATTCGTCCCATCAAGCCTGAATCCGAAAAGGCCGAAAAGAGATTGTGATGACAAAAAGGGGGAAGACAAACAGCTTTGCAAAAGATTGAATTTAATTCATTTTTTTGTATTATTTTCATTAAGCTCTTCTTTTAAAGCTGTGGTTACTGCCTATTCTCTTTTTATAATTAGCTTTGAAACATAGCCAGGTTCTGACGTTGGGAATATGCTCTACTAGCTTAATTTCCTCTATGTAATGAATCTGCTCAACTAGCTTACCGACTATGTCAGGATTATGCTCTACTGCCTATGTTTCTCAAGTTGTTTATGTCATTTAAGGATTATTGTAAGGATTGTTGTAAGGACTGTAACATAATTTATTTATATAAAATGAATCCTTTTTAATATTGTCCGGTTTGATTACTTATCGTAATCTGCTAATCTATCTAACAGATAAAGTGTTACTCTTTACTGTTGTTATGTAATTCTTATCAGGTATATATGCTGCTCAACGTTCAAGCTAAAAACTCTACTGCCAAGTTTTGTCATTACCAAAAGGGGGAAAATTGTTGGAAACATATTACTAAGTTTTGGTGATAACATACATATACTGCTTGAAGCATCTACAACATCAAAGCAATCTACTAACGAGAATCCTACCGACCGACTCTACAAAGATCTACCGGAAGAAATAGTACACTGCTTCAATCATTGTCTAACGGATGCAAAGAGTAGAAGCCTACTGGATAAGAAGAGTAGAAGTCTATTGGAATAAGAAGAAGTAAAGTCTACTGGATCAGGAGTATTTGTAGTCCACTGGCGAGTTCACTAACAAGTTATCTGAAAGAAACAAGCTGACGATTTAGAAGAACTTAGTCCAACAGACTAAGCCACCAAGAAGAAAACTAGCAAACATAAGAGTACAATAGGACAAAGAGCTTGAACAATGTTATTATGACAATAGTACAAACAGAGCGCCGCACTATCATATCAGCGCCACCAATCTCGTCAGAATAAATTAGCCGTTGTGAACGTAATTGGAAAGAAGACGAAAAGAATTTTGACGTAAACTAGGAAGCTGATTTCAAGCGATTCTTTCCATTTGAAGAATAGTTGCCATTAGACTTTTGTTCTATAAATACGTCAACAAGCAGATTGAAGAAAGCTATCTTTTAATCGTTGAATCTTCTACACAAGCAAAACAACACTCTTTACAAACATTCATTGAAATATTTTGTAGTTTTGCAGAGCAGTATCTAAGCTTTAAAAGTGATTTTGTAGATCTAAGTATTCAAGTCTGATGCTCAAGAACACTCGCATATAAACAGAGTTTTATATATTTTGAGAGAATGTTGAGAAAATCTAATCTGAGCCAGTGTTTACTCAACTCCTCTTCTAAACATTACTTCGACCATAACAATAATTATATTATATATTACTAAAATTTAATTACTATGAATTATTATAATTTATGAATTAATATAACATAGATATATTAACCAAAAGTTAGGAAATAATTATTTATATTGAAGCCGATTTTTATTGAATATGAATCATGATTGAAAACAAAAAGTAACTAAAAAAAAAACGAGACAATAATAATTTCAATTGGTGATACTTCAAACAAGAAAACAAAAATCATTAAAAAGTTTTGTTCAACATACACATATACTCAATATACATATTTTAAAAAGGAGTTGGGCTCCCTAAACCCCTAGATGAGACAAAATTAATTTTTTGGATTTACATTGCATATCTTGTAATCACTCGTAGACGAAGTATCACTAATCATCTATGACATAATAAATCTGACATATTAATACTCATGTGGTACAACTCTTCATGTCAATTAAGTTCATACAAATGATTCTAGTTTAAAATTATATTGGATGGAGTTGAATAATAAATTTTATTTTTCTATTATTATTATTATTATTATTTACTACTCACTAAAATATATAACTTATAATTCACATATATTATGGTGTCTTTTGTTTTTATAAATATTATGGTGTTTTTACATACAAGAAATCTATGCAAAACGGCTAAAGGAATTGAATCCATTTCGCAAATACAATAGAAGTAACCGTAGAGGATCTCTTAGATTCTCGGTCCACTCTGTATATTGAATCTTATAAACATCAATATACATATATATTTACTAGTTTTTTTGGGCACCGCACAAGGTAAGGTGCTAGGTACCAGCATGTTGGTCAATTTTTTCTTGATTTGATCGAAAAATATAACAATTCAAATGACCGATTTTAACATTTTTTTTAAAAAACGACTATGCTATGGTAATTTAATGGGAAAAAAATAACCAAATGACTACTCTATCTTTTTAAAAAAAAAAAATGATGTTCATCTTACTATATAAACTGAAAAAATAACATTTGAAGTTGAGTCCATAAATCGATTAAGATATATTTTTCCTAATCGGTTCAGGCCAAACACAAGCATCATCAATATTTAAAAACAAAAAAGAATTTTATTAAAAAAAATTTGGAAAACAAAACAATAGTAATGAATAATAATATATAAGTATTTTCCTTAAAATTCTCCAGGCCTTTGCCGGTAACTGTAATTCCAAGCGTCAAAACATGCAGAGACTTCTTCCACTTCGAAAAGAGAAAAGAAACCCACGAGCTGAATATAATATTGTTTGGAGGGGGTGAAAAAAAAGATCCCCGAGAACGAATCCAAGACACGGTATAGCCAGAGCATCACCGCCTAACCCCACTAATTCTTCCATCTTAAGCTACAATCCAAATTATATACATATTTTTGTTTATACCTATAGCTGTCCGTCTCTTAGCCTGCCACATTCTCACCAACCAGTGAGGGGATATATTTATATATACACACATAATACTCTTGTAAAGCAACGATTTTTATTCGCTTTTTTGGTGAAGTTATGAGAGGAAAAATGGTATTTTCCAGGAATAAGCCTTCTGCTGCTCTGAGGCTCATAGCCTTTATTTCCGTTCTTTTGTTGTTCATCTCGTTAGCTGGTATGTTTCTTGTTAATTTGAAGTGGGTATTTGTTTTCGTTTTACATTCTTGATTTATGTGGATCTTTGGTGATCCCAGCGGCTTATGCGGACGGAAACGATGCCGTATCTTTGGGTTTTGGGAGGTCTCTTATAGAAGGAAATAATGCTGGAGATCTAAATTCTACCGCTTTGGTGTTGGCTAAAGAGAGAACGCTTCGAAAGGATCCACTAAACGATCTCAAGTATTATACAGGGGGGTGGAATATCAGCAATGAACATTATATAGCTGTAAGAGTTTCTAGTATCTTTTGCTTCGTTTTTTTATTTTGATTCTTTTAGGTTGTGTTTGGATCGAGTTATTTCATTTAAAGGAGTTAAGAAATTGATGGATTTAAATTCACGACGTAATTCTTTTAAACATCAAATGGGTTTGAAACTCCCTCCATCCAAATGGACTGAGTTGAAAAGTTTTTCAGTTGATGGGATGGGTGGTGCTGCTGGGAAAGATTTGAGTTTTGATATTATTTTGGGCAAAATCTATGCTAAGTAACATACCGTGTTGGTTGAACAGTTGGATCATGTAACTTCAGTCCCATACGAATTTTATGCGAGACTTATGTAATTGTTGGATTATCAATAGTGATTCTATATGATGTATTTTCCGTCAATTTGCTCTGGATTTGTAATGTCTTGAAGTCTAAATTGTAAGAATCACTCCTCTGCACGCTGAGTGAGCTACTCATTAATTTTTTGGGTGAGGTCCGGCTTTAAGTTTTTGAGTTATTGGTCGTTTACACTATTTTCTCTGACTTTTTCGATTTGCAACTGTAATTTAACTATCTGAAACATTAAAGAAAAAAAAACCTTGTCGAAGTTATTTTACTCTTTTCAGAATTTTCTTATGGTGAAATTAAGTATAGATAGTTCTCTAAAGTATAGAATTCAAATTAACTTGCTTGAAACATAAGTTGAGTAATTACAGTTGCGAGTTTCGATTTACAGGCTGTAAATAATGGAGAAAATTCTCAATGTTCACTTTAGCATAATCTAGAATAAAAGGTTGGGACAATGATGGTTACTGGAAAATTGGAGAATTTATTCATGTTATTATTGATTTTAACATGATTTAATAGATGAACTTTTGGCTTTTTTTTAGTATTTGTTGGTCATTATTTCTTATCCGTTTCTAGGAGTCTGTAATGAATACAACCCGAGTTTCTGCTGCTGTTACTGAAATTATTTATCTATTCCTTTGTTCTATTTTCTGAAGTTTCTAGCTTTTATGTTTATATATCTTTAACATATTGTTCTTGATGCAGTCTGTTCTTTATACTGGGTATCCACTTTTCTTTGTTGCTGCAATCTGGTTTGTGGGGTTCGGACTTTTCTTGCTGCTAGTTTCTATGTATGCTTGCTGCTGCAGGCGGCATGGTTACGGCTATTCTCGATTTGCCTATTTTCTATCTCTTGTTCTTCTCTCGCTATTCACAATCTCAGCAATGTAAGCCTTCCCTCAATATTTAGTATATTTTCACTGTTTTCGATTTATACGAGATTGGGTTCTCATGTCTATTTACTTCTTGCACATCAGTGTTGGCTCCATTGTTCTCTATACTGGGCAAGGGAAATTTCACGATAGTACAAGCAGTACGCTTAAGTATGTTGTGGGACAAGCTGATTCCACGGTTAACAATCTCAAAAATGTGTCCAATTATCTTACGTCTGCTAAGATAGTTGCAGTGGATCAAGTTTTCCTTCCTAAGGACGTGGAAAACAACATTGACAAGGTCAATAACTTGATCACCTCCGCTACCACCCAACTCGAAGAGGCAACAAACAATAATAAAGATGATATATTCCACTATTTGGACGTCGTGTAAGTGTTTCAATCTCAGTCATGTTATTCTCCATATCTTATTCAGTATCTTACGTGCTGGATATCATTATACTATACAGAAGTCTAATTCTCATCATCGTAGCGGCTGTGATGCTTGCCCTGGCTTTACTTGGTTTCTGTAAGCCTACTAGTTCTTTCACGTGTATATTTCAAATTGGGTAAAAAGCGGACAGCCTCAACGTTCACATCTTTAGCACTTCACCTTCTAACCTTTTAAAGCGTACACTTAACCTCTGAACAATTTTAAGCAGTGCAGTTAACCCCCTAAACAATATTCGAGATCAATTTTCCCGAATATCTAGCTGCAAATTCCCTCACATGCGTCTCACATGCCATGGTTGAGAGTATATATGTCTTTTCATGTGTTTTCTGCTGGAATTTTACGAGTAAAATTCATCGACCGTTGTATACTCATGAATTTCATTTTCATGTATTTTCTAATTAGTATACTCAGTAAAATTTCTTCATAAAATAAATGAAAAGACATGCATACCCTCGACCGTGACATGTGCGACGCACGTGAAGGAATTTACAGCCAGAATATTAGAAAAGTTGTTCCCAAATATGTTTAGGGAATTAAATGCACGACGTAAATCTATTCAGGGGGTTAAATACATTTTGAAAGGTGAGGGGTAAAGTGTTAAAATGGGTAAACGTTGGGGGTGTCCGCACAAATTGATTAAATTTGATTCGTTTGAGTCGTAATATTTGGATGCAGTGTTATCTATCTTGGGCTTGCAATTTCTTGTATACATGTGAGTGGACGTTTTAGCCATATGTTTGTGCAAGCATCTTCTGTCTCATTTGCATGATTCCTAAACTCTTGAAGATAATGTTTGCAGATTGGTTTTTGTTGGTTGGATACTCGTGGCTGTCACGTTCATCTTATGTGGCATTTTCCTTGTTCTCCACAAGTACGGCTCCAAAAATGTTTCGTTTAACAGTCTACATAAGATTCAATACATTGACAATTTGGACTTGTTTCTTGATTTACTCTCTTTGAAATATTAATTTGCTTTTTTTTCTTTTGTCCCCAAGTATGATGGGTGATACATGCGTAGCGATGAATGATTGGGTTATGAACCCAACTGCTCATACAGCATTAGATAAAGTTATCCCATGTCTGGATGTTGATACAGCTCAAGAAAGTTTGTCTCAGAGCAAAAATGTGACCTTCCAAGTTGTTCGGCTCGTAAACGGGATAATCACTAACATCACCAATGCTCAAAATCTACCTCCTCCTAGTGTTGCACCCTCAATATCTTACAATCAATCTGGCCCTTACGTGCCTCTCCTTTGCAATCCATATAATATTGACAAAACAAATAGAAAATGTGCAGAAGGTGAAGCTGATTTGAGTAACGCAACTCAGGTAATACATTTGAACTACTCTTAAAGCGGTATTTGGATTGAAGGATATGAAACACATGGTTTTGAATCCAACTTACTGTTCTTAGATGAATTTCATTTATGTGAATTCCAAACTAATCACTTTTCAATTTATGGTCCTTTGAATGAATTATTAGAATGAATTATTGTAATGAAATCTTGATTTCAGATTTGGAGGAATTATGTATGCCAAGTTTCCAATAACAACATTTGCACGACCGTGGGCCGTCTAACGCCGACCTTGTATGATCAAATGAGCAGCGCAGTCAATGTGAGCTATGGTTTGTACTACTACGGCCCATTTCTCACCAACTTGGTTGACTGCACGTTTGTTCGAGACACATTCAGTAGGATACATGATGATCATTGTCCTGATTTAGAACGTTACAGCCGGTTCGTTTATATTGGATTAGTGATGGTGTCGGCAGCAGTGATGCTATCACTGATTCTTTGGGTGCTTTATGCGAGAGAAAGGCGTCACCGGAAGTACACAAAGCTTGTGGATGCGACACCAGGTCCAAATTCTTTGGAAAGTAAGGGGCCGTAATAGAATGTGGCGCAGCTGCACCTTGGACATGTAGAAACTTCGGAAAGTACTTGACATCATACGTGTATAGGCAATGGTTAGTTAATTAGTTAAAGTTGGATGCTTGTATATACTTTCACTTTCGTTTTTTGTATCAGAACCTATGAATCAGAATGCAGAATTTTCTCTCTATGTACATCTTCAATATTTTCAAGCATATCTCTGCTCATACTCTTGATTTCTGATCCGGCGCAGGAAGAATTCATTCACGATTCTTCCGGCTATTCCTTCCAACATTCATGGCGACTGAAAACTCTGATTCACAGACTACATCAAGCACAAGATCTGCGGTTGATGATCCCCTTGGTCCTTATTCTTGTATCACACGGATAGTCAGGTTACTTCACTCGGTTCTCAACAATTAATAGGTGATAACTACACTTCCTGGAGTCGTGTGATGATGATCATGTTATCCATCAAGAACAAGTTAGGGTTCATTGATGGATCAATTCAAAAACCTACTGGTACTGATTCGAATCTTGTATCTGCACTTGTGGTGGCGTCAAAGACCTCAATTCTTTTTTTTTCTATCAAACAGAGTATATTCTAACGTTTCTATTTGGACTGAATATTCCTATACTGAAGCTTGTGATCAGATATTACTTATGGATCCTGTACCTTCAATCAACAAAGTTTTTTCACTTATTTTACAAGAAGAATGTCAGCGGACTGTTACATCACCTTCTGGAGTTTCTGGTCTTTCTTTGAGCATGGCTCTCGCTGTTAAAAGTAATTCTTTGAAGGTTCCTACATCAGAATAATAAGGGTGGATTCAAGAAGAAAGAAAAATCTGCTGCATCCTGGTTTCAAATTCAAGCAGAAACGCCTCTGATACTGGGAATTTCTTTCAGACTCAAGATCAGTACCGACAATTGATAGCTGTGTTTTCTGCGTCCATGAGTCAAAGATTATTATCTCACACTCATTGGATCATGGATCCAGGTGCATCGATGCCTTTATTCAATTGCATCTTTTATGAATTCTTACTTTTCCCGATCGCACAAACTACAAAAAGTGAGAAAATACTCCAAAATTTAGGTGTGTATCCTAACAAATGCAATATCGTAATAAAAATTATTTGTATTTATAAAATTAGTAAAACATAATACAATCTCTTGTGAATTTATAAAATCATTAACAAAAATTTACGGAAAATTGGTGTAGAGTAGAGCGACTCCTTCTTCGTTGAAGGTTGTCGTCAATGGCACACAGTACAAGGTGTCCGATTCGATTCTCCACCCATTCTCCGCCGCCACACTACCATTGCCAACTGCTCGGGCTGCACAGTAATAAATGATTACAACCATGTATGAGCTTAAAACTTCACTCACTCTATAGAAATTCGCACAATATTTATGAGTTTCGACCTGCAAAATTAAGAAACATATATGTTTTTTTTATTTGCGAACAAAAAAAAAAAAAAAAAAAAATTGGACAAGCATTCATTTTGTTACATCTTACTCTCTTATAATGGCTAAGCACCTTAGTGGTATGACCATTTTGCAAATCTGAAAATACCCCTACTATTATGTGTTAAATTACCACAAGGCCCCTGCTAATTTGGATAACCACAATAACATTAAAAAAATATTTGGAATGATATTAAACTACAAAATCAATTTAAAAAAAGTTTGTTGCATCCCAAAAGCAAAAAAAAAAAAATTAATTTAATTGTACCACCTCACTTTACAAACAAATGATGTATATGCACGCAACGTGTGCAACGGAGCACTAGTATTATATAATATGCTATGGATTAAATAGAACTAGTTCTTATTTACACGTATTGTATGTATATATTTTTTTTTTGTAAACTAAAATGGTAATTGTAAATTCATTTTTTTAAAATTTTAGCTTCTGGGTGCCGTTGTATTTTTTATGATACTGTGTTTATTCAAATTAGCAGTTGTGTCATTTAGCACATTGAACATCTTTATACAACACATATAAGGTTACTAGTTAATTTGGCACCGAGCAAGGCGCGGTGCCAGTGAGCTTATAACCTGGTATATATATCCAACAAAGCGTCCGACACAAGTTCAACAGACAGTTCCAGAGAATAAAAAGATGGTTCATACGCATTGAACATACATAATCGTATGTATATAAAATCAAATAGGTTGGAGTGAACAGAAGTCTACCCCAACAGTACACCATAGCAATAGTTGGCATATGATATCCTTGTAGGGCCCAATAGACTATCTAAACAAAAGTCATCTACGAAAGTGCAGTAGTAGATTACATCAATCATAATAAAAGTAAATCTGAACGAGCTCAAAAAAACCAATCAAAAGTTGTTCGCAAGAGTTTTCAAAATGACGATGGCTAGAATTATAGTTTATATTTATTGTTGTAGTTGCATTGTTATTTTAGGATATTGCTCTTATTACTTGCTATGGCCTCAAGATTAATGAATCATCTTACTTTTATAATTATTTATATACTTTCTGACAAATAATAAATGTAAATGCGACGTCCCAAATTATTATCAAACAAGTAATATATAATTATCATAATTTAATTTTTCTAATTTTTTTGATATAATCTCCTTATACATGAAGGGAAAATTTGATGTCAAACACCATAACAAAGATAATCGAGAACAATCACATATTAACAACGGGTCGTAGGTAAGCCAAAACTCAAAATGTATACAAACAAGCAAAACTGACGACCTATAATCTACCAAAATTTCATCATGCCGAATATTTTATAAAAAAATATTATTAAAGTTTGCCACAACGAAAACTTATTTTAACTCTTTTTTTTTATATAAGTTCATATAAAAATTTATTATTAAAGTTTGCCACGAGAAAAATCTATTTTGAACTATCTGTTTTTTTTAATTCATACTTGAAAAAATCAACAAGTTTTTTTCTTAAAAAAAAAGATAACATTTTAAATTTTAAAAATTGAGATAAGATGGATGCACTGTTGGGTCAAGGGTTTTGATATAATCTCCTTATATATTAAGGGAATATTTGATGCCAAACATCAGAACAAAGGTAAATAGGTAATACCACATATTAACAATGTGTCGTAGGTAAGAAAAAAATCAAAATGTACATAAACAAGCAAAATCGACGATATGTGATCTACCAGAAATTCATCATACCGAATATTTTATAAAAAATACAAAATAAAAGAAAAAATAAAAGAAAAATAAATAAAAAAAATTTAAAATAAAAAAAGTGACGTAATGGTTACTGTTCATGGGAACAGTAACCATTACGCCACATATATAATATGGGTAATTATGATAAATCCACTTTATGTCATATCACTAATTACCTCGTATATTATTATATATTAGTGTTTCGTTGCACATGTTGCGTACATATATAGTATATGTTTTGTAAAGTGAGGTGGTAATTATAAATTTAATTTTTAATTTTTGCTTTTGGGATGTAATAAACTTTTTGTAGTTCAATATCATCCCAAATATTTTTTTGATGTTATTGTTGTTATCTAAATTAGTAGGGATCTTGCGGTCATTTAACACATAATAGTATAGTATTTTCGGATTTGTAAAATAATCATATCATTACAGATGCTTACCTATGAATTAGGGGAATTGATTAAGAGTCGGAATAATGTAGAATTTGCTAGAGATTGTAGACACGTATTCGAATTGAAAACTTCAATCAAAACAAATTAACGTTGAAATTTTCATTTCCAGTCTATAAACGTAATACCCACGCTTCTCAACTACGTTCTTACACAGGCTTCTAGGACCAATCTTTCGTTGAATATTGTGCACTTATTTAGTTATTTCGAAAATTCAAGATTTTAATTGATGTGAAGTTATTTAATATGGGAAAACTTACGGGCTGATACTGTTGGAATTTTGAAGTAAATTAAAAAATATATATAGGCGCTCGATCGTGAGCTAACGTATTGAATGTGTGTGTGTCGCCTTACTACTAAGTTTTATTAAATCATATTGAAACACATAGATTATATTGGTTTCAGAATATCTTATGACCAAATAGTAATAACTCATTTTCATTTTTCTTTATCTAAAATATATTTTTGGGAACAATAATTATCTCCATTAAGAGAGTGATCAAATTGAATTGCACTATAAATAGTATAAAAATGATGTAAGTTTGTCAAATATGATGTGTATTATTTATATGTTTTAACTTTATTTTAATAGGCACATTAAGACATACACACACTCAATTTTATTGAAAATTGACGCACTCGCTTACTGCATCATGTGACTCAGGGTAATCCCTCCCTCTTTATTTAAATTCTTCTCTATATATAATTAATTTTATTTCTCTTTCGTTGTATTTTTGTACTATTTAATTTTAATGATCTATAATAAAATAGTTCCATACAGCTGTATGGAACTATTTTATAGAATAATTTGATAGTTTTCTAAGGAAAAAATACTGCGTGTGAAGTTTCAACATAATGGGAGAGAAGTTACATTTTTATTCTAGTAAACACAAATAAGTCCAATTAATTTGCGTGATAGTGATCGAAAATTGGCACTTATTTTCTTAATAGCTAAAAAGATTTGTTTAAAATATCATTAGTTTTTTAATATAATAATAAATATTTAATTATTCAGACCATAGCTGAGACGTTAAATCTCAATCCCCTTCGAGAAATCAGTGAAGAAGAATTGTTGGGGTTATGTTCACTACAATCTTTATTGTAATTGCTGTATATGTATAAAAATTTGGACAAACATTTAGAATCATTATAAATTTTTATTTAAAAAATTATTACATGTGACTAGACCTACAAATATATTGGGACGCAACAATTACTCTTACTATAAGAGTGGTCGAAAAACGATGATTGAGCTGTTGTTCGATATTTGAGCTGCACTGTTGCAACATCTATAACTTTTCCTAAAGCGACAATCGTTTGATCGCGGAATTAGTATCACAACAAATGTCACGTGTTCGATTATTATGGGTGATATTGTTAGGGTATAACAATTGTTCTTTTATGAGAGAGTGGCCGAAACTTGACACTTGAAGTGTTGTATAGTGTAAAAGGTTTGAGTAGTACTATTAGCATCAACTAAAACTTTTGATAAAACGATAAATATAATATTTGTGGTTGACAATTGATCATAGAGATAAGATATCCATCCATCCAATAGCCTGTGCCAAGTCTATGATTAAATACTTTGAAAACCATGAGCGGCTGTTCATATGTAAAAAGTAAGAGCGCTTGTGAAAATGATAGTATTATTTGTAGTTTACATATTGTCAACTTCCATTTATTATGAGTTATTATATAATTATTTGATGTCATCTTAATTTATCAAGTCAAATATGTATATAATTTCAAAATTGCAACTCAATTTTTTAAATGTTAATTTTCAATGTTTACATTTCCCTCTCTCCCTGTTTAATATATTTTCATTTATATTTTGTTTTGAGATGGAAAGTTTCAAAACAAAAGTTTCTTTAAAATTTCCCAAGAAGCATATTATAAATAGGTAAAAATATACTTTTTATCCGTCGATATATATATATATATATATATATATATATATATATATATATATATATATATATATATATATATATATTGATGTCATATGACATATTGACCTCCTCGGGTAAAATCCCTCAAGGGCCGAACAAAGACATATACCGAACATAGTGCACCGAACGGAAAGCACCGAGCAGGGTTTTACCGAGCAGCTGTAACCCTCCTCGGTTTTCTGGTCAAAGATTAGCGGAAGACCCGGGAATAACTAACAAATTAACCGGCGTGAATGAACGTGCAATAATGGGGCGCGGATTTCTCGGACGTGTTGGGCTCCAGTTAAGCCACGATCAGAGGACATCGTGTTCCGGATCTCCCGCAAGTCAATCACTTGGAATAGTCCTATAAATACCCGCGGATGTCATCACAGAAAGGGTTGGATTTTTCTGGGCAAAAAGACTCCGAAGAGAGCAAACTTGAGTCTGTTCGGTCTTTTTTATAATTTCTATAACAGTAGTCGTGTAAGTCATTGAATAATTTTTTCTTGTGTCTAGATCATCTTGTAAATCATCAATATTTATAGTGGAGCTTTATACTGGACTAGGTCCCGTGGTTTTTCTCTCAATTCGAGGGTTTTCCACGTAAAAAATCTTGGTGTATTCCTTTTATTTTTCGCAAACATCTAATTCTACCAAACACGTAAAATAACGGATCACATCATTGGCGCCGTCTGTGGGAACAAAAAGAGTAAAGACGTTGAAGCAGAGATTTTTTCATCAAGAGTCCAAGGCGAAATGGTTAAAAGCAAAGGGCGAGGGCCAATGTCGGGGAGAGATAAACCACTGACTCCCCCACGTTCATGCCCAGAACCAGAAGGGGCTGGAGAGGCTGGATCATCGCAGAATGCTTCGCGGGTATTACCTACCCAAGGAATACCCATGGAACATTTAACTGAGGTGATTGCCAAAACTGTTGGAGAAGTTATGAAGCAATTCATGACTCCCCCCCCCCCCCCCCCTGTCAGGAAGAAAGTAAAGAAGAGGAAGAAGATTCGACTTCTATAAAGAAGTCGGAGGAGGAGGTGGAAGAATCGAAAGATTTCCTTAATCGTTCAAACGATGAAATAGATAGGGCTTTGCACCATCAAATGGAGGATCTAAAGGAGGAGCTACAAAGAATGCGCAATAAAATGGAAGGCCGTATTAACTCGGCAAGAAGAAGCACTCCATTCACTCCCCAGGTCATTGATGATCCTCTGCCTATTAATTTCAGAACTTTGAGTGTGGGGAATTATGATGGTAGCACAGATCCAGAAGAATATCTATCTCGATTTGAGAATGCCTCACTCCTTCATCAGCTGTCAGATGGGGTGAAATGTAGAGTGTTCTTGACTACTCTAGCCGGCGCTGCTCAGTCATGGTTCAATCAGTTACCATCAGGAATAGTGGATTCCTTTCCCAAATTCAGCTCGTTGTTCCTTCATCAATTCGCGAGCAGTAGAAGTTGCAAGAGAACAGCCTTGAGTTTGTTCGGTCTCAGGCAGATGGATAAGGAGTCCCTGCGGGATTTTCTGAAAAGATTCAATCAGGCATGCCTTGATGTTCCGCATGTGACATCTGAAATACTAGCCAGCGCTTTCACCCAAGGGTTGAGAGAGGGGGATCAGTTCAGATCGTTAGCCAAGAAGCCACCGTCAGATTATGATGAATTACTGGGACGTGCCTCTAAATATATTAATTTGGAGGAAGCGCAGAGGATGAAGCAGAAGAAGGAAATAAAAAATGGTGGTGAAGTCAATAGGAAGGAGAGGCCATTGGAACAGCCCAAGAGGAACTTTGATCAGTACCTACCGATGAGACCTTATCGGGAGGTAGCCATGAATCAAATTATGCCGGAGAGGGGTCGGGGGGACCTTATGGAAGAGGAGTATTCCGAGGAGGAGGTGCCCGAGGAGGGAGTTTTCATGAAGGAAGAATGGATGTAAGGCGAGGAGCTGACGATGACTTGAGAAACAGTGCTCCTTTCCCCCGGAATAATGTTAATCCCGGGAGAGGAGTACTTCAGCCAGTCCCTTGGGCAGTACGGGGGGAAAGAGGGGAGGCAGGAAATCAAGTTACCAGGGAGAGAACCATGAGCAATGTTCCTAACCGAGGGACTATACATATAATTTCGGGAGGAACATCATGTGGAGATTCTAACCGGGCAAGAAAAAGTTATGCTCGAAAACTTGAAGTGTTATCCATTAATCCAAGTCATACTCAGGAGAGTCCTTCTATAGCTTTCGGACCTGCCGATTTACAAGGGATTTATTTTCCCCACGAGGATGAACTGGTAATTTCAGCCACAATAGCCAACTATAATGTGCAAAGAATCTTCGTTGATACAGGCAGCTCGGCGGATGTGTTCTTCCTTAATACGTTGAAGCAGATGGAATTAGGAAGTATAGCTGTGCAAAAAGTAAATACTTCTTTGCATGGGTTTACTGGAGAAGCCATAAGTCCTATAGGACAAGTGTCTTTACCCGTCACATTAGGAGAGGAGCCCAAGACAAAGATGAAGATGATCACCTTCCTCATAGTGGATGCACCCTCCTCCTATAATATAATATTGGGTCGCCCGGCGTTAACGGCCTTCGAAGCAGTTGCTTCTACTTACCACCTGAAGATAAAATTCCCGGTAGGAGAGGAAGTGGGACAAGTACGAGGAAGTCAAAGTTCATCAAGAAAATGCTATGTGCAAGAGTTGAAGCAAGACAAAGGAAAAAATGGAGAAGATGGGGAGCGAGGAAGTAATAAGAGGAAACATGGACTGCCCGAGGAGGAGGAGCGGATAATCCCCGAGGAGGAATTCATGAGCATCGAGTTAGGTCACCCGGCGAAAATTACTCGCATTGGATCTAAGTTGGATCCCGAATTAAGGAAAAGGGTGATTGACTGCCTAATAGCTAACGTGGATGTGTTCACTTGGAATTCCTCTGAGTTAATTGGGGTAAAACCAGAGATTGCTGAGCATCATCTAAATGTTGATCCGGGTGCTCGGGCAATTAAACAGAAGAGAAGGCATTTCGGACCCGAGAAGGATGCCGTTATAGCTAAACAAGTGGAGGAATTGTTGAAAGCAGGTCATATACGAGAGATTAGTTTCCCTACATGGCTCTCAAATGTGGTTCTAGTACCTAAAACGGGAGACAAGTGGATGATGTGTGTAGATTTTCGGGACGTGAACAAAGCGTGTCCCAAAGATTGTTACCCATTACCGAGGATTGATCAATTAGTGGATTCTACTGCGGGACATGAGCTGTTATGTCTTATGGATGCTTATCAGGGATATCATCAAATCCCCTTAGCCCGCGAGGATCAGTCCAAGGTTAGCTTTGTCACAGCGGGAGGAACTTTCTGTTATGTCGTTATGCCCTTCGGATTAAAAAATGCTGGGGCTACTTATCAGAGACTGATGGATAAGATGTTCAAAGATCAAATAGGACGGAACGTGGAGGTTTATGTGGATGACGTCCTGATCAAAAGCAAGAAGGCCCAAAATCTGATAGAGGATATGGAGGAAGTCTTTGCCACTTTAAGAAAATTTGGCATGAAGTTAAATCCTGCCAAATGCACCTTCGGAATTCATAGTGGAAAATTCTTGGGGTACATGGTGACAGAGAGAGGTGTGGAAGCTAACCCTGAGAAAATCCGAGCAATCCAAGAAATGAACCCTCCTCGGACCCTGAACGAAGTGCAAAGGTTAGCAGGAAGATTAGCAACGCTTAGTCGATTCATATCTAGATCGGCTGACAGGAGTTTGCCTTTCTTTAAGGCCTTAAGGCGAGGAATCCAGTTTGAATGGGACGATCAGTGCCAGAGGGCTTTCAAAGATTTGAAAGAATATCTAGCTCAGTTACCCTTGATGAATAAACCCGAACACAATGAGACCCTCCTCGTCTACTTGTCGGTAACCGAGGAAGTTATCAGCTCGGTGTTAATTCAAGAGAAATTTGGGCAGCAGCAACCGGTATATTATGTCAGCCGAGCT
Source organism: Haberlea rhodopensis (assembly GCA_907163345.1). Classification (NCBI taxonomy): domain Eukaryota; kingdom Viridiplantae; phylum Streptophyta; class Magnoliopsida; order Lamiales; family Gesneriaceae; genus Haberlea; species Haberlea rhodopensis. The sequence goes on from CAJQUN010000009.1 coordinate 2,187,897, forward strand.
TTGCAAGGAGCCGAACAAAGATACCCAGAAATTGAAAAGTTAGCTTTGGCTCTGGTGATCACTGCAAGAAGACTTCGGCTTTATTTTCTATCTCACCCTATCATGGTGGTAACGAGCACTCCCTTAGGAAGGCTCTTGTCAAAAGCTGAAATTTCAGGGAGGATGGTGAAATGGGCCACAGAATTGAGCGAGTTCGATATTTCTTATCAGCCCCGGACTAGCATCAAGGCTCAGGCCTTATCTGATTTCTTGGTTGAAGTAACTCATACTCGCGAAGAAAAATATTGGAGCCTATTTGTAGATGGGTCATCTACTCAGAAGGGAAGCGGGGCAGGAATTATATTGATCAGTCCAGAAGGAGAGGAAGTTTCCATAGCTATTCAGTTCGGTTTTTATTCCTCAAACAATGAAGCCGAATTCGAAGCTCTCCTCTCTGGTTTACAAGTGGCATTAGACGCCGGAGCTCGGAAAGTAAAAGTGTTCATGGATTCAATGCTGGTTGTACAACAAGTAAATGGGGTGTACAAGGTGAAAGAAGAAAATCTGAAAAAATATGTGGAGAAGGCTCAATAACGACTCAGTTCCAGGAGGTAGAGTTAAAGCAAATACCACGAGAGGATAATGACCGAGCAGATTCACTTGCAAAGTTGGCCAGCTCCATCCATGAGTGGAAGAACAGGAAAGTGCTGGTACAAGATCTTTTGGTCTCACACATAGCAATCAACAGTATAATGAATTTGGAGCCTTGTGTCATATCTGATTGGCGGGAGCATATCATTAAATTCTTGAAAAATAGGGTGTTGCCGTTAGATCCAAAGGAAGCTGCTCGGGTGAAGAGAATGGAGAGGCGTTTTGTGTTAGCAGAGGGCAAATTGTTCAAAAGGGGATTTTCAGCTTCCTTCTTGCAATGCACATCAACGCAAGAAGGAGAACATTTACTAAAGGAAATTCACGAAGGCTGTTGTGGGAATCATTCGGGAAGTAATATGTTATATCAGAAAGCCCTTCGGGCAGGATATTATTGGCCCAGTATGAGAGAAAATGCCGAAGGAATTGTTAAAAAATGTGACAATTGCCAGAAACATGCAAATTTATCTCACATACCCGCAGAGGTCTTAAATAGCAGTATCACTTCCTGTCCCTTTGATCAATGGGGGATGGACATCGTCGGACCTTTTCCCCTTGCCACGGGGCAAAGAAAATTCCTCCTAGTAGCAGTGGAATACTTTACGAAATGGGTGGAAGCCGAGCCTTTAACAAAAATAACTGAGGAGGAAGTCATCAAATTCTTATGGAGGAGCATAGTATGTCGGTTCGGAATACCGAGGAGAATTATTTCGGATAATGGAAGGCAATTTCAGGGAAAGAAAATACAGGAGTGGTGCGAAGAGATGAAAATTAAGCAAATATTCACGTCAGTAGCCTATCCACAATCAAATGGACAAGTTGAAGTTATTAACCGTATTCTATTACATGGGATTAAGACGAAGCTGGAAGGGGCCCGAGGAGAATGGGTAAATGAACTACCTGGAGTCTTGTGGGCATATCGAACAACTCCTCGGGTATCTACAGGGGAAACTCCGTATAGTCTAGTATACGGTTCGGAGGCCCTCATTCCAGCAGAAATTGGGATTGAGTCTCTCCGCGTACAATGTTATGATCCAGAGCAGAACGAGGTTAAGAGAATGCAAGAGTTGGATGAGATCGATCAGCTAAGAGAACAGGCTATAGCAAGAACAGAGCTATATAAAGTAAGGATTACCAACTCCTATAACCGAAGGGTTCGATCAAGAACATTTCAAGTTGGTGATTTAGTGTTACGAAGAACAAATCCTGCTGGGGAGGTGAAAAAGTTGGCACCCAAATGGGAAGGTCCTTACAAAATTAAGGAAGTAATCGGAAGAGGAGCATACAGGCTGGAAGATCATGAAGGTCGGAAATTGGTAAGACCTTGGAACATTCATAACTTGAAGAAGTATTTTGTGTAATCTTTCTTTTTTATTGTTTTATGAATTCAGTAGTAATAAAATGACAGTATTTGATTCATCGAGTTTGTTCGGAATTTTAGTTGTTTACTCGTGGGATCGGGATGTTTGGTCCACGTTTAAACATTACATTATCATCGGTTTACTCGTGGGATCGGGATGTTTGGTCCACGTTTAAACATTACATTATCATCGGTTTACTCGTGGGATCGGGATGTTTGGTCCACGTTTAAACATTACATTATCATCGGTTTACTCGTGGGATCGGGATGTTTGGTCAACGTTTAAACATTACATTAATATCGGTTTACTCGTGGGATCGGGATGTTTGGTCCACGTTTTAAACCTAAAATTGCCTAAGTGTTTGTGCTCGGGGTAGCGAGCTGTTCGGAATTTTAGTCGTTTACTCGTGGGATCGGGATGTTTGGTCCACGTTTTAAACCTAAAATTGCCTAAGTGTTTGTGCTCGGGGTAGCGAGCTGTTCGGAATTTTAGCGGTTTACTCGTGGGATCGGGATGTTTGGTCCACGTTTTAAACCTAAAATTGCCTAAGTGTTTGTGCTCGGGGTAGCGACCTGTTCGGAATTTTAGCGGTTTACTCGTGGGATCGGGATGTTTGGTCCACGTTTTAAACCTAAAATTGCCTAAGTGTTTGTGCTCGGGGTAGCGAGCTGTTCGGAATTTTAGCGGTTTACTCGTGGGATCGGGATGTTTGGTCTACGTTTTAAACCTAAAATTGCCTAAGTGTTTGTGCTCGGGGTAGCGAGCTGTTCGGAATTTTAGTTGTTTACTCGTGAGATCGGGATGTTTGGTCCACGTTTTAAACCTAAAATTGCCTAAGTGTTTGTGCTCGGGGTAGCGAGCTGTTCGGAATTTTAGTCGTTTACTCGTGGGATCGGGATGTTTGGTCCACGTTTTAAACCTAAAATTGCCTAAGTGTTTGTGCTCGGGGTAGCGAGTTTGTTCCAAATTTTAGTTGTTTACTCGTGGGATCGGGATGTTTGGTCCACGTTTTAAACCTAAAATTGCCTAAGTGTTTGTGCTCGGGGTAGCGAGCTGTTCGGAATTTTAGTTGTTTACTCGTGGGATCGGGATGTTTGGTCCACGTTTTAAACCTAAAATTGTCTAAGTGTTTGCGCTCGGGGTAGCGAGTTTGTTCCAAGATACAAGCAAATGATATTAATAAAAAAGAAAGAAGTACAATAAAAGATAAAAGCTCTATCCTATGGCTGGAATAACTCCTCGGGAAGGCTCTCCAGAGCAGCATTAACATCAAGGAAATCTTTGGAAGCTCCTTCGGGCGGATAGCCCTGAGATCCAAATTGATTGACACATGCTTCAAAGCCATGATCAAAGAACTTGTAAGCACGGTCAGCCACCATGCTGCTATACTCTGGAGACTTCAAAAACTCTGCTTTCTTCGAAAGCCATAGTTCTTCCGCACGAGCAGCTGTGGAAGATTTCTCCTGAGCCAGCTGCTCGGAGACAGCTTGATGTTGCTCAGCCAGGGCTTTATACTGCTCTGACAAAGAAGAGTTAGCATCTTCCAGAGCAGCAAACTTTGTCCGCTCCTCTGCCAGGACCTGCTCTGCCTTGTCCCGAGCCGATACCAGGGCCGAGTGTCGCTCCTCTAAAAGGCTCACCGTTTTCTTCAACTCCTCACCCATACCCTCTAACTGCCGGATGCGCTTCTGATTTTGCCCATCAGCCAATCGAACTGAATGAAAACGAGTGAGAAGTTCACCCGCCATCATGTGGGCCTGCATCAAATCATATATAAAGTTAAAATAGCAAATGAAGGTATTGAAAGAAGACAAACAGAACAAATTAATGGGCATAAACATTTACCTGGGTAAAGGAGGAGGAGAAGTCGTTCACCAAGTTGCTGAAGGCCAGCTCCCCGAGGTATTTTCGATCAGCAGGGTTGGGGGTATAGCACAGCATGGAATGGGAGGCTTTGGGATCGGGTTTTTTCAGTAGTGGAACAGTAGGGGAGTACGTCCACGAAGGGATATGGTATCTCGAAGAAGGTCGAGATACACCGAGAGCGGGTTGAGAAGAGGCTCGAGGTTCGGAAGGGATGAGGGAAGAAGAAGTTTTTTTAGTAGGAGGTGCTTGGGGCGAGGAACTTGGACCTTCGGGAGTAATCTTCCTCTTGCGATGAAGAGCATGAGTCTTCTCAGGTGAGGCCTTCTCCTCAGAAGGAGTCAAAATCTCAATAGAAGGGGGAGGTGCAGGAATAGCAGCAGCCTTAGAAGTTTGGCCTTTTTGGCTCTTCTCCCTTAGCTTCTCGGCTATCATTGCCTTCATCATTTTTGTTTCTGAAAAGAGCAGAGAAATATTAGTCCGAACATGATAAGTTAAAAGTAAAACGAAGAAGATTACTTGGAAAGCACTCACCGAGGGACATTTTCAAGGATACACCCTTGGGGCTCAATTGGAACAAGTATAGCAGTCCGTCGTCAATCAGCTCCATCAAATTATAACACTGATCGCCAAGTGCACGACGAACCGACAAATACTGTTCCTCCTCAAGGTGACCCTTGATTGATTTCCCCCACGGGAGACTTTCCCTCCACTCCATAGGGCAATCCCAAGGCTGGAGGGGACGAGCAAAGAAGTAAGAGTTTTTCCAATCTTTTATAGACGAGGGGTATTTTTTGAGGAAGCCACCCCTGTCCTTGAGAAAAAGTAAAAAAGCCCGATCTCTTTCTTGTTTAGTTGGAAGAAACAATGAAAAAGCTCGGGAGTAGGGGTAAAACCCAGATAAGAAAGAACTATGAAGAAGCCTGCTAATAACCTATAGCTATTGGGAAATAATTGACTAAGGGAAACGCAGAAGTAGGAGGCCACTTCAATAAAGAAAGAAGGGACGGGAAAACGGAGCCCTCCTCGGAGTTGGTCTATATAGAAAGGAAAATACCCCTTAGGGGGTAAGTGGGGACGAGATCCAGAAGGGGGAGCAATAATAGAAGTCCCCTCAGAAATCCCCCATTTAGTTCGGATATTGATAAGTTGCTGAGACAATTTAACCTCAGACTCGAATATCTCGAACCAAGGAACCTTGGCTTTAACCAAATCTCGCTCCGTAGCACGTTTCTGCTCTTGTTTATGAGCAGCCGACGCAGCAGAAGAGCTTAGGGTTTTGTCACTATCGAAAGAGGAAGAGGTTTGAGGAGAGGGGCTAAGAGCATCTCCTTCGGTAAACCTATCTATAGCTCGCAATGAAGAATCGGCTGAGGAAGAAACCATACTTAAGTGATTAAAAAGAAGGGAACTGGTGAGACAAGTTGTTCGACCGTCTGGTGCTAGCTCGGAAGCAAAATGCAGTAAAGTAAAAACAAATGAAGAAAATGGAGGGGTATTTATAGCGGGGACCATGTGAACAGTCGTTTAATCCTTACCGTCCAAAAATAAGGGAATGGACGGTTGTAAAGCAGCCTCGGGAAACGAAACGTCGCGCGGCATTTAAAATATCTTTTAAAATAATTGGGCGGGAAAAAAGGGCGGCAAAAATATCCCGAGTAGGTCAAGTTTGGGATTTTACCCGAAGACGATAAAACAAGACTTCAAAGGTCTCGTCTTGCTTTACTTTAGGGGGGTGAGGTGATGTCATATGACATATTGACCTCCTCGGGTAAAATCCCTCAAGGGCCGAACAAAGACATATACCGAACATAGTGCACCGAACGGAAAGCACCGAGCAGGGTTTTACCGAGCAGCTGTAACCCTCCTCGGTTTTCTGGTCAAAGATTAGCGGAAGACCCGGGAATAACTAACAAATTAACCGGCGTGAATGAACGTGCAATAATGGGGCGCGGATTTCTCGGACGTGTTGGGCTCCAGTTAAGCCACGATCAGAGGACATCGTGTTCCGGATCTCCCGCAAGTCAATCACTTGGAATAGTCCTATAAATACCCGCGGATGTCATCACAGAAAGGGTTGGATTTTTCTGGGCAAAAAGACTCCGAAGAGAGCAAACTTGAGTCTGTTCGGTCTTTTTTATAATTTCTATAACAGTAGTCGTGTAAGTCATTGAATAATTTTTTCTTGTGTCTAGATCATCTTGTAAATCATCAATATTTATAGTGGAGCTTTATACTGGACTAGGTCCTGTGGTTTTTCTCTCAATTCGAGGGTTTTCCACGTAAAAAATCTTGGTGTATTCCTTTTATTTTTCGCAAACATCTAATTCTACCAAACACGTAAAATAACGGATCACATCATATATATATATATATAATAGAATTATATTTTGGGTGCTTATGACGTGTTTAATGAAGCTGTTTTTTTATTATAAAAAAGTCAAGTAAAAAGTATAAGAATAAAAAAAATTATTTATTTTTTAAATAAATAAATACAATTTATATTTATTTGATATGCAACAATTCACGTCGTGCAAAATTGTATATCTCATCATGAAAGAGAATTGATTATATGGTGATTAGCGCGTATCATATAAATAATATTAAATTTACATTTTTTTTTTGTTTCTATCATCCATTTCAAGAATTCGATCATTTGAATAATTAATAAATATTGCCAATGAATATGAATTTTTAGCACAATTAAAAATAAATATTTTATGAAAAATAGTGTTTTTAAAAATGTGTATTTTTCATTGTGGAATATAGGGTGGGTATGGCTGGGGCAATACTATGGGTTAGGATTGACTCTAGCCCCACATAAATTTTCAAAAAAAAAGTCCAGGATTAATTTTCAAAAATTTAGTTTTTTTAGCACAACACTCTAAAATGATAGCTCTTTAGTCCTATCTAGCACGACCAGCCCTAGATAATTTTGAATCTTAGATCGGCCCCTGATGGATACCTTTGTTTATTCCAATATGCAGTAACGAATCTACATATACTTGAGGGGGGACAGCTGCCCCTCTCCAAATATTTTGTGATTATATATTTTTTACCAATAGCTTTTTCCAACAAGATCCCATGATGTAGTGGTTGAAGACGTTGCACTGGATTTGGTAACCTAGTTCGAAAGAACATTTCATCTTAATTTTGTCATTTTCCTCTTTATAAGATCGATCAATGAATTACTAAACAAATTTCATAGTCAAATAGATAGCATATTATTAACTACAGTTGTACCCACCTCAAAAAAATATATAGTTGTACTAAAAATTAAAGGAATAAAACCATTTTTATATAAATAACTAATAGAATAATTTTAAAAATGGGATGGGTAAAGGACCAAAATGAGTAAGTCTATAATTTTTGAAATCGAGCAAATCCCTTTTTTATATATCAATGAACCGAGCATTATAACAATTGTATTATTACAAATTTACAATTAAACTTGGTAAGGCTATATTTTTGGAAATTAAGCAAGTCGCTTTCTTGAAATAAGTGTGTTATAATTATTTATCTAAAGGTTTTTACCTACAGTATTTAAACTCGAATGTTTATATGAACTTTTGGCTTAATTTTATGTAATTAAGTTTTGCCCCCCTCGATAAAATTTCTAGATGCCAATATGTGGCGTAATAATGAAAAATGAGTAGCTAAATGCTTGCCGATCAAGTATATGCCAACGTACGCCACAATAGAGTAAAAGTGAAGAATAAAATGTGTTGCTCCAACTCAAATAAAACAGAATGAACTTTTACCATATTCTTAAAGCAATTCTCCTTCACTTCCCACTCTATAATTTTACTTCATTCTACTTTCTTTTTAAAATCATTGTAACCACACGAAGTTAAGCTTCAATTAATTATAAAATTTGTGCATTTGTAACGAGTCCAGTTAGAAATGAGCCTCCGAAACCTTTTTGGTCTCAATCTCATATAATATAAGTTTGATACATACGATATGTCTCCATCCAGCAGTAGTAGTTTCGGCTAAGCCGAAATGGGTATTTTGTTAAAGTCCTTTAGTGGAGCATCTTTCAAATATTGCAGAATATAAAATAACAGTTGTGAATGAGAAAAAACAGACTTGCACCAACTTTATTTCAAACGGCACTTCCTCTATATAATTGGTTTGATGTTTTTTTAAAGGCAATGAGAGATGGAAAATTAGGGTCTCGAACTCGAGATCTCTCCTATTTGATGTTGCTTCTCATATATATATTATCATAAAATATTCTACGTGTAAGCGAGATGTTGATAAACATTGGGATATATTAAAATTTTATAGAGTATGCCTCTAGAATTTCTCCACAACGACACTTCCACTTCAATCGTATGACAGTAAAGCACACGCACCAATCTCATCCTTCCTTTCACAATCAACGTCCCGCGCGTCCAGAAAACGTACTCAAAACGAGCGTAGTAGATTATCCCCCCTACAAGCCAACCCTTTTTATTTCAAATTCTCAACCAAACGGCGGATCCGTTGAAGATTTCCCAAATGTACCCCCACGTCACGTTTTATTTACGAAAGTGCCCATTCCCGTCTTCTCCTATATAAGCAATTCTTCATTTGTTACTATGTTTGCCAAAATAGATAGCCTAACGGCTCTCTGCAAAAGTTCCCAATTATTATTATTTTTATTTTTCGGATAAAATCAATTTCTTGATATTTCAAATCGAAGTTACAAACGATGGAACAGTCTACCAGAAACAGATCCTCGCAACGTACAACACTTGTGGGCAACTTCCAGCGTTCCATCTCCCCGTCGGGCCGCTTCTTCCCCTCCTCCATCTCCGCCTCATCTTCCAGAACCTTTCCAGCCCGATCCGATCCGATTCTCCCCCAATCGACCAGCCCGACCAGGGTCACCCTCGGAAGATCCGTTTCCCCTTCTCCGTCTGTCAGATTTTCCGCCTCTCCGAGGCACCCAATCGCCGCCGCTCACCACCACCACCATAGACCTAGCTCTCGATCTTTGAAGCAGGGTACGAAAAAGACGTGTATGTGTTCCCCTACTACGCACCCGGGTTCGTTCAGGTGCAGCCTTCACAAGGGCAGTCTCCCTCCGGGGTACAGCACCCATCAGACTGCGTCTTATCGTTCCAGCCACCACCACTTGAATATGCGGAGATCTGCGATGACGAACTCTTTGGTTCGGATTGGGACGGTGGAAGGGGATCTGCTGAGGAGGGCACTCTCAGCTCTGATCCGCCCGTCTTCGCATAGCTTGCGCCGCCGCGGCGATTTCCAGCCGCTGAAGAGCCGGCTCTCTGTGATGTCCAAAGCCGAGGACTTGTAGCGAGTTTCTCGATGTTTTGCATATACGAGGATTGAAGCTGTGGCTGTCGGTTTGAACTTGGCAAGGGCAGTCTTGTCATTTCAGTTATATCGCCAGTGTTATTTTTATTCACTTGCCTTTCTTCAATTTTTTTTTGTTTTGTTTTGTGTGGTTGAGATGGTTGTTTTTGTAAATATGATAGAAATTTGGCCCAGCATGCAAAAAATATCGGGTAATTCAACAAACCATAATAATTCAACGGTCTCCAGTAAATCCACCAATGAACCGACAAATTCTGTCATTTTGAACCGGTCAATCATTGTTTTCACAAACTTACTTATTTTAATTTTCATATTCATATTTCTTAAAATTTCCTTGTCAATTTCTTTTACTATCCTTCGATTTTTGATCCACCAATTCGATCATTTTTCTCATAATATTTTCCGTCAGCCAAAGTTTTTAAAGAAAGGTACCGAGAATTAACCAAAATATATCAATAATAATTTAAACTTTAATCACTCTTGTTATTTTGATTATCATTATTAATTATTGTTTGTAATACTTTTGTCCCTTTTTTTATTATTGTGGCATTTATTATTACTTAAGAGTTTATGTTGTTTACATGCAGGTATGATTATGGTTCGCTCACACGGTCACATAAAGTGTCGCGGATGTTGCTGTTCAAGTTCTTTTTGACATTTTGTTTTGCTGGACGGTCGTGGTTATTGGCTCGAGTTTTAAATTTAAAAGTAAGATAATTAGATAATTTGGACAAATTATTAAAAAAATAAAAAAATAGGAATTTTTTTTTTTAAAAAAAGAGCCAATGCTCGCAGTGAGGCGGGCAAATAAGTTCTTTTGGAGAGGACTCGTTTGCGACTAACATTACCAGCAACTGCTTGGGCTTGCTTTAACGACCTTCATTTTAGAAGAGATGCAGTTGTGTTAGATCTTGAAAGCGTACTTATTATTCGTAAAAGGTTTGGAAACCTAGTTTTCGGTGCCACCTTCGAAGTCCCATTTGCTCAAAAGAAGCTCCCTCCTAAAAACGGGAGATTGTATTGAGGCAATGATTGAGAAATCCTCGGGAGGAGCACATCTAAGATATCTGGGGTATTGCAACTGCAGAAGGTGCTACATCCTCTTCAGAAGCTTGAGAGTGAGCAGTTTGTTTGGAGTCTGCACCCTAGGGTAGGGCTATCAAGGTTGTTTTAATAGACAATAATAATTGACTCAACGAAATGTTAATGTGGATGGAATTGATAAGAGCCCTCGAAAATTCATGACAATCCAGGCGGTGGACAACAGCTAGGTCTAGAGGTAGCTGGGTAAGTTAATGGAGTTTACCCCTTGTGGTTTTAATAGACAATAATAATTGACTCGAACAAAGTGTTAATGTGGATGGAATTGAGAAGAGCCCTCGAAAATTCATGACAATCCAGGCGGTGGACAACAGCTAGGTCTAGAGGTAGCTGGATAAGTTAATGGAGTTTACCCCGTGGTTTTTCACTTATCAGATGCTGATGAGGATGATGGGGAGGAATCGGAAGAGATGAAAAAGGGGTTTTCGGCAACGAATTTTTTGTGGTTTTCGAAATATGCAATTTACACACTGTTGTTTGAAAATATGCAGTTTACCCCATGCGATTTTCAAAATAGGCAGTTTACCACATATAGTTTGAACGTAGACAGTTTACCACATGTGATTTGTGAATATGCGTAAAACATCCCCTTCGTGTATCACATGTGATGAGGCAATATGCTATGTTTTGCAAACCACGGAGGGTAAAATACATATTTACAAATCACAGAGGGTAAAATGTATATTAGCAATACCACATTAGTGTAAAATGTCTATTTACAAGCCAAATGTGTGATATCATGTGTAAATTGCCATGAAATCGTGAAAATAAGCGAATATGAATTGCGAACGAATAAGCAGTGAAGTTCTTGGCCTCCTATAGCTGCAACTTCTTAATCTTATGCTTTTTTTTCTCAAGTTTGCATGGGTGGTTGTCTTCTGTGACCGTAGGAGGATGCTTTTCTCGTGTTCTGGTTGATCCTTATGCATTTAGATCTGTGTAACACAGAACATGTTGTCCAATTATGTATTACTGAAAGTTGAAGCAGTCTCTATTTGGTGTTCGAGGGGGATAAAATTTTGGTCTAAAAAATACACATTTCAACAAGCTCAAAGCTCAGGCAATTCCAACATAATTATTCTTATCCTAATCACATGAGTTAATTCTTTTTGTCGTGTTACAAATGCAATGCAATAGTCGCTTAATTACGCAATTCAACAAGTACCATAATTAGGGAAACTTTGTTACTGCCCTTAGGGGCACTGCCATCAGGAGCAACATCTATTATCCAAGTGTAATCTTTTATTTTCTTTTAAAAAAAGGATTCCAAATGAATGGTGATGATGTTCCTAAAGATACTACCCTTAAGAACATCATCAAACAAACCCATAATCAGGTAGGCCAATGTATATACAATATTCAATAATTGCCTTCAATCAATCCTATATTACTTGGTTTCAATATGCGATACAAATACCCAAATCCATACCACACGTTAATCTCAAGTGAATCCAACGGTGGGGTCACAACGGGAAAAATACATGTTGGCATCACGGAAAATACCCACGCCCATATTTATAGTTTTTTCGGCATATCGAAATCCGATATATGCCGTAAACTAGTCCATACAATTGAAATACAAATAAAGGGGATGCTCAAGTTATAAATATCAAATTTATTGTTGTTAATGAAAGAGTTTAAAGTGGACAAATGTCCTATAGTCTATGATGCACGGATGCTCCTATAATTTTTACGATCACGAATTCAATACTTTTCGGATATCGATACTCACGAATACTTGCCTGATACGTATCTGATACGCCACGTGGCGTATCTGAATTAAAAATTAATTTTTTTATTTTGGATATTTGTCTAGATGCTTCAAGATACTTCAGATTTCGACGTATCGGATATGCCATGTGAAGTATCCGAATTTAAAAATTATTTTTTAATATCAGATAGTTATATGAATACGGCCAAGTTTTTTTCTTGTTGTTATGAGAGAAATTGGTGTACTTATGCATTTATTCATTTAACAAAGAGGAACAAAATAATACTACAACGTGTCGAAGATTTGATTTTCATTCATAGTATGTCTTCTTTCAAGGAAATCTCGATAATATATGAAGGGCATCTCCAAAATGTGGGATGTGGTTGGAGATACTTTTGAGTCGGTAGATGATGTAAGCATTCTTGATATGACGAATCTCTCATTTGATGAACCAACATTTGAGTCTATTATATTGCAGATGATGCTAATGAAGAATCAATATATCGAGATAATGCAGTCAATTAAATGATTAGACAATATTTTTATGTAACTTTCTTGATTTAAGTAGTACTTGGTGTTTAAAACTCTATTATTTGTCGTGGATTTGATGAAGTTTAAACTTTGTTATTTTGATTTTATATGTTTATTTCTGACTATATATTTGAAACATGATTTATTATAAATATCATTGATGTATATATATTTAAAAATAGAAAAAATTATCGTATCCAGACGTATCGTATCCTAGAAATTTCAAAAATCTCGCGCAACCGTATCCGTATCCCAGTATTCAAGTATCGGCGTATCCGTATCCGCGCGTTATAGCCTATAGCCCATGGAAAAAACTTGCATGGTCCTGGATCCGTTTGTTAAAAGTATAAAGAGTCACTTTGGGATAAGGGGCGCCGCTTGTTAAAAGATAACCATCGAGGGCGGAGTCACCTTGAGGCAAGAGGAACAAGTGCCACTGATATAATTATATTTTCTATCAGTTTTTACTCTCAGCAAGAATAGTTAGGGAGAAAGCCAAATGATTCTCTTTAGAATATATGTTGATCAGAAAGACTAATCGCTGGATTTTCACCCGATTATCGATTCGGATATGTATTCAAATTTCTTTAGAGCCTTGTCTGAAAAAGACAATGAGTGTTATTTATCAAAGAATTGATGGGGGTTGTATCTATATCACATTGTAGATAATTATTTGTTTGATATTTTGAACTAATTAATTGGCCATTGGCCAAAGGTAGTTTATCTACCAAATCTTTGACAAATGAAACTGCAAATCCCACCGTGTCCTCAATTTGTTTGTCTAGAAAAACCTACTCTTTTTACTAACCCTATCCGTATCCCCTTATTCAAGTATCGGTGTATTCGTATCCGTGCATTATAGCCTATAGCCCATGGGAAAAACTTGCATGGTCTCGGATCCGTTTGTTAAAGTATAACCACTGGGGCGGAGTCACTTTGGGATAAGGGGCACCGCTTGTTAAAAGATAACCACCGAGGGCGGAGTCACCTTGTGGCAAGAGGAACAAGTGCCACTGATATAATTATATTTTCTGTCAGCTTTTACTCTCAGCGAGAATAGTTAGGGAGAAAGCCAAATGATTCTCTTTAGAATATATGTTGATCAGAAAGACTAATCGCTGGATTTTCACCCGATTATCGATTCGGATATGTATTCAAATTTCTTTAGAGCCTTGTCTGAAAAAGACAATGAGTGTTTTTTATCAAAGAATTGATGGGGGTTGTATCTATATCACATTGTAGATAATTATTTATTTGATATTTTGAACTAATTAATTGGCCATTGGCCAATGGTAGTTTATCTACCAAATCTTTGACAAATGAAACTGCAAATCCCACCGTGTCCTCAATTTGTTTGTCTAGAAAAACCTACTCTTTTTACTAACCCTATCTGTATCCCCTTATTCAAGTATCGGTGTATCCGTATCCGTGCATTATAGCCTATAGCCCATGGGAAAAACTTGCATGGTCTCGGATCCGTTTGTTAAAGTATAACCACTGGGGCGGAGTCACTTTGGGATAAGGGGCACCGCTTGTTAAAAGATAACCACCGAGGGTGGAGTCACCTTGTGGCAAGAGGAACAAGTGCCACTGATATAATTATATTTTCTGTCAGCTTTTACTTTCAGCAAGAATAGTTAGGGAGAAAGCCAAATGATTCTCTTTAGAATATATGTTAATCAGAAAGACTAATCGCTGGATTTTCACCCGATTATCGATTCGGATATGTATTCCAATTTCTTTAGAGCCTTGTCTGAAAAAGACAATGAGTGTTATTATCAAAGAATTGATGGGGATTGTATCTATATCACATTGTAGATAATTATTTGTTTGATATTTTGAACTAATTAATTGGCCATTGGCCAATGGTAGTTTATCTACCAAATCTTTGACAAATGAAACTGCAAATCCCACCGTGTCCTCAATTTGTTTGTCTAGAAAAACCCACTCTTTTTACTAACCCTATCTGTATCCCCTTATTCAAGTATCGGTGTATCCGTATCCGTGCATTATAGCCTATAGCCCATGGGAAAAACTTGCATGGTCTCGGATCCGTTTGTTAAAGTATAACCACTAGGGCGGAGTCACTTTGGGATAAGGGGCACCGCTTGTTAAAAGATAACCACCGAGGGCGGAGTCACCTTGTGGCAAGAGGAACAAGTGCCACTGATATAATTATATTTTCTGTCAGCTTTTACTCTCAGCGAGAATAGTTAGGGAGAAAGCCAAATGATTCTCTTTAGAATATATGTTGATCAGAAAGACTAATCGCTGGATTTTCACCCGATTATCGATTCAGATATGTATTTTAATTTCTTTAGAGCCTTGTCTGAAAAAGACAATGAGTGTTATTTATCAAAGAATTGATGGGGGTTGTATCTATATCACATTGTAGATAATTATTTGTTTGATATTTTGAACTAATTAATTGGCCATTGGCCAATGGTAGTTTATCTACCAAATCTTTGACAAATGAAACTGCAAATCCCACCGTGTCCTCAATTTGTTTGTCTAGAAAAACCTACTCTTTTTACTAACCCTATCCGTATCCCCTTATTCAAGTATCGGTGTATCCGTGTCCGTGCATTATAGCCTATAGCCCATGGGAAAAACTTGCATGGTCTCGGATCCGTTTGTTAAAGTATAACCACTGGGGCGGAGTCACTTTGGGATAAGGGGCACCGCTTGTTAAAAGATAACCACCGAGAGCGGAGTCACCTTGTGGCAAGAGGAACAAGTGCCACTGATATAATTATATTTTCTGTCAGCTTTTACTCTCAGCGAGAATAGTTAGGGAGAAAGCCAAATGATTCTCTTTAGAATATATGTTGATCAGAAAGACTAATCGCTGGATTTTCACCCGATTATCGATTCGGATATGTATTCAAATTTCTTTAGAGCCTTGTCTGAAAAAGACAATGAGTGTTATTTATCAAAGAATTGATGGGGGTTGTATCTATATCACATTGTAGATAATTATTTGTTTGATATTTTGAACTAATTAATTGGCCATTGGCCAATGGTAGTTTATCTACCAAATATTTGACAAATGAAACTGCAAATCCCACCGTGTCCTCAATTTGTTTGTCTAGAAAAACCTACTCTTTTTACTAACCCTATCCGTATCCCCTTATTCAAGTATCGGTGTATCCGTATCCGTGCATTATAGCCTATAGCCCATGGGAAAAACTTGCATGGTCTCGGATCCGTTTGTTAAAGTATAACCACTGGGGCGGAGTCACTTTGGGATAAGGGGCACCGCTTGTTAAAAGATAACCACCGAGGGAGGAGTCACCTTGTGGCAAGAGGAACAAGTGCCACTGATATAATTATATTTTCTGTTAGCTTTTACTCTCAGCGAGAATAGTTAGGGAGAAAGCCAAATGATTCTCTTTAGAATATATGTTGATCAGAAAGACTAATCGCTGGATTTTCAACCGATTATCGATTCGGATATGTATTCAAATTTCTTTAGAGCTTTGTCTGAAAAAGACAATGAGTGTTATTTATCAAAGAATTGATGGGGGTTGTATCTATATCACATTGTAGAGAATTATTTGTTTGATATTTTGAACTAATTAATTGGCCATTGGCCAAAGGTAGTTTTTCTACCAAATCTTTGACAAATGAAACTGCAAATCCCACCGTGTCCTCTATTTGTTTGTCTAGAAAAACCTACTCTTTTCACTAACCCGGGCAATATGAACTTTGTTCAATTAATTCCTAGAGGAGGGCCACCTTATCCTGATTTACCTCTATGTAAATTTGGACACGCTTTGAATCTATTTGCACTCAGAACTCACTGTCGATTTTTCCATGAGTAGGTAGTTATATCTTGTCTTTTATGTCTTCACTTGTCGAGAGCAATCTTTGAGCTGGGCCAGGGGCGGAGCAACGAGTGCCTACACACCATACAATTTTTTTTAAAATAATTAATGTTAGTTTTTTAGTTCAACCATTTAAATTGTGATAGTACTTAAGCTCTACCTGACCCGCTAGGACCCGCTAGCATCATATATTTTTGAATCACAACAAATTTAATAAGAGCAATGAATGATAATCATGTTTTTAAATGAAAAAAACGATAATTTTTTTTTAAAGAAAAGATCCAAGTTTTATTCCCAAAATTATTTAAAATATCCCCCTTCATCCTATGCTCTTTATATGCGCAAATCTTAATCAATGAAAAATCTCCAACATCGTATCAACTCACGTCCACAAATGCTACAAATCACAATCGTGATGGGGTCAATGCATTGCTGTGAACCATAAGTTAATTCTTGCCTCTTAGCAATGTCATACATGTCTATCCCGTAGGTAGGAGTGTAGGATAGGGGTGCTTACCGGGCCGAGTCAAACCGGACCCGGCCCGGATTCGGACCGTTAAGTCCGGTCCGAAACCGGCGGACTTAACGGTTCCGGTTCGCCCCGGAACCGGTTAGAAACCGGTCCGGGGCGGTCCCAAAGAACCAAACCGGTAGCACCGCCGGTGGCGGTGCTACCGGTTTGGTTCCGGTTCCGGAACCGGAACATGTAGGTTTTTAAAAATAAAAAATAAAATAAAAATTAAAAAGAAGAAGGCACGTTGCCTTCAACGTTAACATTTGTTAACATTAGACAATGCTGCGAATAACAATGCTGCGATGCGTGATTTAAAGACCTATCTTAAACCAATGCTTGATGGTATTTTTTTCATGTTAGATGTGCATGTCATGTGATTAATTTGGCTGTTAAAGTTGGTTATGAGGACAATCACTCAGCATGTATTGACAAAATGAAATACTGCGTTAAATGGTTACGCACGAGCCGTGTTAAGCGTGATTGGAAACAATTATGTTTATCTAATAGTTTAAAGCATCTTCTTTTTCAATCACCAATAGAAACTAGGTGGAATTCGTTGTACAATATGTTGAATGCTATGTTACCTTACAAAGATATTTTAACTCCATTTTATAATTCATATCAAATGCCTGATAGCGATGAAAGTATTTATTTGACTAACGAGGATTGGGAATTTGTTGAAAATTGTGTATCATTGTTAGGTACTTTCAAAGAAGCGACGGAACGTTTCTCTGGTGTTACTTATCCAACTTCCGTTTATTTTCTTCCTTTAGTATTTAACATGTTTGATAAATTTATAGAATTTAGAGATGACTATGACTTGCATGCTTTTGTTAGTGCAATGGAAACTAAATTTATAAAGTATTGGGAACAAATCCCACCTGTGCACTGCATCGCAACATTGCTAGATCCTAGTCAATGTTTATTTTCATTTGAGATATTTTTTGAATATTATGCTAAATTTTTGGGGAAGGTTGTTGACGATCAAAAGACGTCTACAATGCAATCTCTCCAAAATATGTTTCAATTGTATTATAATCAACAGGCAAGTGAATCATCGCAACAAAGGCCTGTTGAAGAACAACCCCAAGCTCAATCTAAAGGTGGGGGCATCAATTTGCTTAGAATGCTGGGCAGGAAAAAACTTAAGGGAAAAGGACCTTCTACTAGCACGTCGACTGAGTTGCAAATTTATCTGAATTATCAATTTCTAACCGAAGACAACTTCGACGTCTTACAATGGTGGAAGTCCAATGCAGCACAATTCCCTATCTTAGCCAAAATGGCTAGAGACGTGTATGCTGTACAAGCTTCAAGCGTCGCTTCTGAATCGGCATTCTCAACATGCGGCCGTATTATTGGAGACTACAGAAGTAGTCTATCAGCTGATTCGTTATGCATGCTCACGTTACTTAAAGATTGGTTTGAAGCAGAATGCAAAAATAGAAGAGATGAGACGGTTGACGAATTCGTAAATCATTATGACGAGCAAGAAGAAGAGAACGCCAAAACAATACTTATCAATTATGAAGACTGCTAAGTACTAAATTGTAATATTTTTTTATTTAGATTTTCAATTATCATGTCTTTACAATTATTTGTATGCATCTATATTATGAAATGAAGAAGAAATATATTGAATTTGTGATGAACATCATTGAAGAAACATTTACAACATTAAAAAAAAAAACGAAAAAACCGATAAGGATTCGAACCAAACCGGAACCGGTTCGATCCGGATCCTTAACGGACCGGACCGGTTGCACCCATAACGGGTCCGGAACCGGTCGGTTCCGATCCGGACCGGTTCCAACCGGTAAGCAGCCCTAGTGTAGGACCAATCTAGAATATAAATTAATTAGGAAAAGATAATTTAAACTATAGGTTTATTAATTAGTTTCTATTTGTAAAAATGAAATAAAATAGGGCCATCTTATTTGGGATCAGCATTGCCCACTTTCATTAATTGTGGGGTTTTTTTTTCGGGTAAACTCACTTAAAATCCCCACCTCCAAACATAACTTTAGCATTATTCAATATATCAAAGATTCTTTATTCTAACTCCCTACCTAACTTCTTTTCTTTATTCCAACTCCATACCTACCTTAAAAGACATAAAAGCCCTTACTTTTATTGCATAAAATTCCTTAAAGCTTTTAGGATTATTACAAAACACCAAAAATCTCATTTTTACTAATAAACAACTCCTAATAAGAGTACGCAAATGAAGGGGTCTTTATAAACATGAGATCCTCCTGTTTCTATCATCTTGAGAGAACCCAAGAGCATACTTTTACAAAGGACTCACAATGATGAATTTAGCCATAAAATTCCCTTATACAAAGAACAAGTGAAAATAAATAATAGGCTCATCATGCTTCCATATTACAATAAAATTTTAACAAACTGAAAATACCATTTTGACCATAACAGCATCTGGTGAGGTGGGTTGCAAAGCCACCAGTCGAAAACTTACAGCCTCCAGACTGTTTTACGAACGACTCATCACCATCCAACCTCAGCCCTCATGCGTTAGTCTGCTAGTTATCCGACTCCTTCAAAACCCGCACAACCCTAATTCATTTCCTACCTTAGGGCTTAAGGTATAATCAAGATATATGAAAGATTTAAAGAAATCTGGGAGATAGATGGGCAACAACCTTTGTTTTATTCCGTAAATACTTATAATATATATTATATTAAAACGTCTCATTTTGGGAGGAGACGACTTGTTTAGCCTCTCATAAAGATGAGGCTTGACTCAAGAGCACATACACTAAAACAAACAGAACAACATTACAAACGTTTACAAAAGAAAAAAAGAAAGAAATATTACAAACTATGGAAGTCGAAAGATTACAAAGCTTGGATACTACATTTTTTTTATTGTTAGAAAACTATGGAGAATTTTCGATGTTCTTAGCTTCATGAATGAATGCCCTTAGAAGGCGTGAATCCAGACTTGAACTTCGGATTCCAAATCTTGATAATTGTTGAGTGTGCCTGTGAGTGCGCCTTTACTTTCATGTGGTCTGGCATCTTTTGTCTGAGTGTGCCAACTTTTGCAAACCCATGACTCTACAACAAGACCTGAACCCTCAAACAGAGCCTAGGTCATTCCCTACGAAGATCTGTGCTTCGTGATTGGGTCACACAGCAGAGGATCGGGACTTTTTATATGCTCAGATACCATTTTACGAAGACGGATCTCGAAGAAAAAAGGTTATTAGAAAAAATAGTAAATCTTTGTGTGAGATTTGAAATTTTTTTGAAACTCTAGGGGGTATCATGCAATTAATCTATTTTAACTTTATAAGGGTAAACTGGTAAAGTGTTGTGGGGCAGAGAGTTATGATGAAGATTAAAGTATGATTGTGGAGTTATAATATAGAATAATGGATAAGAGGAGTTAAGTTAAAAAAAAGTTTAGGTTTATGGATTTTAGATTAGTTTACCCTTTTTTCTCAATATGAAAGTACTTATTTAGTATTTATTTCCATGACAAGACTCAATCCAATTACGTTTGTGGTTTTACCGATTTAAGTTGTGTTTTGGATTGTTTATTAGAAGAATTTCTATATTATTTTTGCTTAAAGTTGAAAAAATTTGTTTTTGAAAAAAACATTGAGATGGTGCTATTAAAATAAAAAACAGTTTAGTGAACTTCATTTTATTACAAAATTATCACCATAACAACCATAATCGAACTTAAAAAATCTATTTTTCTGCTCTGAAAAAACAGATAATCATTTTTTAAAAGAATATAAAACACTCCCTTAGTTACATCCTCCTTTTACTTCGAGATAAGAATATGATCATAATATCATGTACTATCTCGAAGGTGTTTTCTTCTCTACCTATTGGAAACCTAATTTTGCTCTGATGAAACATTTTTGTACCTTTATCAAAAATTGATTCTTGTTTGAACGGCGGCCGTAACTATAACGGTCCTAAGGTAGCGAAATTCCTTGTCGGGTAAGTTCCGATCCGCACGAAAGGCGTAACGATCTGTAACGATACATTTGTCAAAAAAAAATTAGATTCTCTATCAATAAGTTCCTCAAAAAAATCTAATTGAGGAGGATTATTCTCCCAATTAATGAGAGATCTTCGTGGACCAATGTGAAATTGAGCACAAATTTTCAAACTGGTTTCTCTAGAAAAGATGGGAAACCTGCTCACTTGTTTGAATAGCCGACCTAGTCTGGTCTTGTTTGAAGAAACCTTCTGCATGACTTCATTAATTATTGTTATTTTTTTTTTCACAAAAAGGTCGACATGGGATAAAAAAAAATATAATATTTCATTAATTTTTATTTTGAGGTCCGAAATTTAAGTTAATTCTGTTTGCCTCTTCCTAAAATAATAATAAATAAATAATAATAATAATAAATAAAAACAATAAAGAAAATCAAACAATCCCCAAAAACATATTGCTTATGGATCTAGACACAAAAATATAAAGAAACTTCATATGTTTTACAGACCTTTAAATAATATCTCAATTCCAGTGATTTGGGGTGTGCATTTGGGAATACCCGAAATACCCTACCCGATACCAACCATACCAGTTTTGAATTTATTAGATATCTTAGAAATAGTGGCAAATAACCCATTGTGGTTTTTCAAATAGCCAAATTACTCATTTGGTTTGAATATATGCATTTTTACCCCATGTGATTTATAAAATATGTAGTTTACTCCATGTAATTTGAAAATATGAATTTTACCACATGTGGTTTGTAAAAATAGGCAGTTTACACAGTTATAGTTTGTGAATAAGTGTGAAATAACCCTACACATAGTGGGTAAAATGACTATTTTCACAAACCACGGAGTGTAAAATACATATTTTCAAATCATCGAGTGGTAAAATACCTATTTTGTTAGCCATGTGTGCGTAATCCGTATATTTGAGAAATCATAGGAGGATAATCTGTCAAAAACCCGATATCTTACAATAAGGATGGATTATATATATTTTCAAAAAAATTTCGCCTCGTTTTCATATATTCAACCATAATTATTTATATTTCAGTTTAACCTTCCTTATAGTTTATAAAAACACTATTTTCTTTTATTCATTCAAATATAACACATTACATTTTATGGTCATAAACGATTTTATAAAAACTAAATATATATATAATTTATATATATATGGATTTGAAACATAATCTTTACAATTTTTTTATCTTTATTTTTGTTTTTGTATTTTTTATTTTTTGTATGTGTTTGAATGCCATTTCGAAAAAAACTATATCGTCTTTTTTCTAAATTATCCCATAAATAACTCAAAATTAAAAAGACAAAACTTATCATAATTTTCAATACCATAAAATCATAATTGTATGTTAAAATTACTAAAATCATATTTTCTCTCAAAAAAATCATATTAAAATATTAATTTACCATTTCGAAGCTTTTTAAAGGCATTTTTAATTTATTTTTTTAAAAAAATACTTTGGGCATTCACATTACAAAAAGTCTTGCGTAAAATCACACATTAAGCTATAAAATCTACGGAGAGTTGTTCGGCTCCTCCACGGTCGGCGGTTCCACACCAACCCTATTGCC
The DNA here is from genome assembly GCA_907163345.1 of Haberlea rhodopensis. Taxonomy (NCBI): domain Eukaryota; kingdom Viridiplantae; phylum Streptophyta; class Magnoliopsida; order Lamiales; family Gesneriaceae; genus Haberlea; species Haberlea rhodopensis. The sequence goes on from CAJQUN010000009.1 coordinate 2,210,334, forward strand.
ATTCTGACCAACCACCTCCTCCTCATCACCATGAATCCGATCAAGCACCAAAACCAAACCCATGGCAAATGCACCATCGAATCCAGGCTTCAGCGAAAGCAAGAAAACGTCCTTTCCGAGTACGACATTCGTGGAGGCGTCCACCTTCCGGCGTATCTCCGCCACCGCTTTGTTCTCCTCGTTCAAGATTTTGCAGTTCCGGCAGCCGAAAGAGCCCTCTATGTGGTAGTCCTCGCTCGGACTGCTGTACACCTCCACTGCAACGTTCGATCGACCGATTATCGACGATCTACGTATGCTGAACAGCGGCTTTTGCCCATCGGTTCTCTCTCCGATAAAGCCTTCCCATCTCTGATGCAGACTCGGCCACTGTTCCGAGGATTCGAGTTACTTATATTTATCATAAACCAATTTTGGGATTAAACAAATAAACGAGCAAATACATAGCACACAATCAAAAGTAAAATCTGGGTAACATAATTTGCCTACTTTCAGAAAATCATGTAAAAAATTGATTTTTTTTTTGCATATCCCCATGCTATAGGGACAATAAAATCACCTTCCTGCGGACAGTGAGGAGGCATCTACCATCGGCATCCATGAGAACGAGTTCGCCCGTTTCGGCTGCGTCGGGGCCGTACGAATCCACACGGAAGACGAGTTGGCCTTTGGAGTCATAAGCACTGAAGCCGTCTCCACAGAAGAAACGGGAGGTTTTGAGCACTGTGAGATGGGTTTCTTCTTCATACACATACCCTTTTTCCACAATCGTCATTCCCTTAATGATTTTTGTTGTTGAGACTGATTCAGGGTAATATGACTGCTCTGGGTGGCTCGTACTATTTGTGGGTTATCGAAGAAAGGAATGTGAGGGAAAAAATGAAAGGAAGAAAATATGATATTTTGTGCTCGAAGTTGGGTTTCGCATGCCTTATAGCGAGGTAGGATCAGGTTTTCTCGGAAAATTTGATGCTGCTGTCATCCCTTAGGCAATGTCAATAAGAACCGTTACACGATTGATTTGACATATATGTAATGTATTCGTTCCGCCTTGAACGTCGATTGTTAACCTGTAATCACAACAAGAGAACAAACCACAGTATACAATTCTTCCAATTATATAAATCAAAACATCGAACAAGTGTAAGGGAATTGGGCTCAGGTCGAGCAGGGTTTCCTTTCTACGTCGTCACCGGGGAACCAAGGTATCGTAGCCTAAGGTGGGAGACACACACACTGACCGAACACTGCCCGAACTCCAGTAGGCGTTGGACGGAAAAACAGCAAGGGAATCGCACACAGGGGTTACACCGAGGAAGGAGATAAGGGCAACACAGAGCACTAAACAGCCAAGCACAGTTAGCACAACCACGGGTAACAGCAGGGCAAGAGCTCAAGCCACAGATCCGAACACACCACGGAACAGGGACGCAAAAAGGGGGAAGCAAATACACAAAGGATTATCGGTATTTTGACTTACCTCATCATGGAACAAAACCATGATATATAGCAACGAGGAAGACGCAATGAAGGAGAGCAAGTCCCAAGGAACGCGGATTCAAGCAAGCCGAGGAGACGCATTGAAGAATCGAGAATGGTAAGTGAAGAGCCAATTGGTAACAAAAGAACTTTGGGAAACATAAGAGAGGGATAAAGAAGGCCAAGGCCCAAAGAAGGTAATGGGCCAAACCCAACAAATCTCCACCTTGGCACAATATCGGCTCCACCTCAACGTAAGGAAAACCCTATAGATGACTCATCATCGCCCAAAAGGGTCCTCACAACACACAAAGTATTGTGTGGACCAAATTTCTGTCATAGCACAAAGCACATACAAAGAACACAGACAATAACCAACACAAAGGGGGTTAAAGTCAATAACCGGGGTAACAATTCTATAACACGCACAAAGCAGTTATAGACTACCAACACAGTCACCAACACTAATCAATCACCTGTATCAAGATTCAAAATTTTTAGACATGATTGCAATTTAGAAATAGGTAAACACTTAGTTCCTATATCAGCAGGATTATATTCAGAAAGAATTTTTTCAAGATTAACTAACCCTTTAGCCACCACATCCCTAATGTAATGAAATCTAACATCAATATGCTTAGTGCGATCATGAAAAACAGGATTCTTACACAGTTGAATGCCGGACTGAGAATCAGAAAATACCTCTACCTTACCTTCTAGCAAGTTAAGTTCAGAGATCAAACCTTTCAGCCAGTATTCTGATTCCGTTGTCGACAAGGCAACGATATGCTGCAGCTGCGATTTCCAACTTATGCATGCTCCACACAAAGTGAAAACATATGAAGTGGTAGATTTTCTATTGTCCTTATCATTATCATAATTAGAATCAACATAACCTTTCAACTTGACACCTTCAGCACATTTAGAAAAACATAAGCCATAATGCATAGAGTTTTTCAAATATCGCAACAACCATTTAACAGCATTCCAATGTACCACAGCAGGATTAGACATATATCTACTCAAGCAGCTAACAGCATAAGCAATGCCAGGTCTAGTGCTAACCATCAAATACATTATAGAACCAATTGCATTTGAATACGGTACATTTTTCATAGCATCAAAATCAACATCAGTTTTGGGACTTTGATCTTTACTTAGCACAAAATGAGCAGCTAAGGGCACGTTAACAGGTTTTGCATCAAACATGAAAAATTTCTTTAAAATTTTCTCTACATACGAAGTTTGCTTTAAACAGAGAGTAGATTCCTTTCTGTCTCTAACAATGTCCATGCCTAGGATTCTACTAGCATCACCTAAGAACTTCATATCAAATTTATCACTTAAACAGTTCTTAATATGCTCAATGGATTTCAGACAAGGGCTAGCAATCAACATGTCATCCACGTAAATCAACAAGAAAACAGGCACTGTCATTTTATCCTTAAAATACAAGCAATGATCAAAAGAACTTCTTTTAAATTTTAAGGTAAGCATGCATTCATCAAACTTCTTATTCCATTGCCTAGGTGACTGCTTTAGGCCATACAAAGATTTATTAAGCAAACAAACGTGATTAGGGTTCTTTGAGTCAACAAAACCATCAGGTTGTTTCATGTATATCTTTTCATCTAAGTCACCATGCAAAAAAGCGGTTTTAACATCCATCTGTTTAAGTTCCCAATTAAAGTGAGCAACAAGTGATAATAAAATTCTCACAGTAGTAAACTTAACAACAGGAGCAAAGATTTCAGTATAGTCAATACCCTCTCTTTGAGTAAAACCTTTTGCAACTAGCCTAGCTTTATATCTAACATAATCAGTTTCATTCTTTACCTTAAATAACCATTTGCAATCTACCAAAGAGCAATTAACAGGTTTAGGTACAAGAGTCCATGTATGATTCACAACTAGAGAATGCATTTCATCTTTCATGGCACTAAGCCAATACACAGCATTTTTTGATTTCAAAGCTTCATTATAGGTATTAGGCTCACAATTATCAATTGACTCAAACATATTGAAAACATGCGATGTGAGGTGAAAATCATTAAACCTAGCAGGATGTTTCACATTTCTTTTAACCCTATCCCTAGTCAACATATAATCATGCAGATATTCATGTTCATTAGCAACCAATTCATTATGCACATGTTCGTCAACATTTTCATGCAAATTAGGTTCATTAACAGGCAAGTTCTCATGATTCATATCAGGGAGCACATTGTTTTCAATAATTGGGGAAACAATAGGCAAAGACTCCACCTTGCTCGGTGTAGTCACAGAATCACAATCAGATTCAGGCAAAGATGAAAGCAAGCTAGGCATTTCAGATTCATTAAAAATGACATCCCTACTTATAATAGTTTTGAAACCAGGTTCACATCTTAACCAAAGCCTATATCCTTTCACACCCTCGGGATAACCAAGAAAGACGCACTTAACTGACCTAGGTTCAAGTTTGTCTCCTTTCCTATGCACAAAAGCAGAACAACCAAACACTTTAAGATTTGAAAAATCTAATTTCTTATCAGAAAAAACACTTTCGGGACACTTACCATTCAAAGGCACGGAAGGGGATCTATTTATCAAATAAGAAGCTTTCACGACAGCTTCGCCCCAGAAACGTCTTTGAGAGTCCAGAAGATGCAAGCATTCTTCTAACTCTCTCGAGTAAAGTTCTGTTCATCCTCTCAGCAACACCATTCTGCTGGGGAGTATAGGGCAATGTCTTGTGTCTCAAAATCCCTGATTCACTGCACAAGTCATCAAACAAGATATTGCAGAATTCCATTCCATTATCTGTCCTAAGCCGTTTAATCTTTTTTCCAGTTTAGTTTTCAATCAAAATCTTCCAGTTTTAAATTTATCAAAACCATCAGATTTATTTTTCATTAGAAAAATCCATATTTTTCTAGAGTAATCATCAATGATAGACAAACAATACCTATTACCACCTTGAGTTGGGATGGATGAAGGTCCCCAAACATCAGCATGCAGGTATTCAAGTATATCAGAACATTTAGTCACATTGGGGGAAGGGGAGATATGAAATTTAACTCTTTGCTCTTTGCCTAAAACACAGGAATCACAAAAAGTCATGCAAGACAATTTATCCCTACCAAAAAACCATCTTTATGTAAAATCTCTAATCCTTTAGAACTCATATGACCTAACCTTTTATGCCATAAATCAGTTAAATCGTCTGACACAGAATTAGCACAGATTTTACCATAATCAGAGACTGTTTTGCAAACATACAAATTCCTTCTTTTCTCAGCCTTAAAAGCTACCAAAGACCACCGCATAATTTTCATGCAACCATTTCCCCATTTACCCTCATAACCATCAGACTCTAAAGCTGCACAAAACATCAAGTTATTGCACAAAGCAGGAACATGTCTAACATCTTTCAAAGTCACAGAATAACCAGATTCAAATTTCAGACAAATATTACCAATATCAGAAACTTTACATAATTTCTCATTGGCCATAGAAACAGAAGCATGCTCAATTTCCCTGTAGCTAGAAAACAAATTTTTAAGTGGTGTCATATGATAAGTGCAACCTGAATCAATAAGCCATTCATTTTCACACACAGGTAATGAAAGCACAGAGTTCACAGAGTCACATAATTCAGTCACCATAAAAATATCCCCTATGTTTTCCTCAGAGGTAGAAGCATTGTTCGCTTGTTCATTTGTCTGATATTCATTTCTTTTCTGATTCTTCTTTTTAGTGCATTCTTTTATGAAATGATTTGGGTCCCCACAATTGTAACATTTCTTTTCTCTAGGCCTAGATTTCGATCTAGCCCTACTTTTTCCTCTTTTATCGCTTTTCTGATATTGGTTATTGTAAGATTTGTTGTTATGCCTATGTTGTGATCTACCACGAACGTGCATAACTTCACCAGAGGATTGTCTATTACATTTGTTAACTTTTAGATATAATTCCTTGCTTTTTAGGCCTTTCATTACAGTATCCAATGTAATAGAATCTCTACCGTACTTAATGGCGGATTTTACATCACTATAATTTTCACGAATAGCATTTAAAAGAACAATAGGTGAATAGTCGTCAATGTTCTTATCTCCTGTCAATTTAATATCTTGAATTAACTTAGTAAACACATCCAAATTTTCATCTACGTCTTTGTTCAAGTCTAGCTTGAATCTGAAAAATTTTTCTAGCAAGAAAAGTTTACTTGGCAAAGATTTTTCAGTATACATTTCTTCCAATTTTTCCCAAAGTTCTTTTGCAGATGATAGTTTACCACATTTCCTGAGCACAGAGTCAGATAAGTTCAAGATAATAGAAGAGTAAGCAAATTCGTCATCTTCAAGTTTCTTAGCAGATGCAATGTTTTCAGCCCAATTACCGTCAATAGCTTTAAATACTTTTTGCTGTATTAAGATTCCTTTCATCTTTTGTTGCCATATCGAAAAATCAGATTTTCCATTAAAGGGTTCCAGGTTATATCCAGAAATTGAAGCCATCACAAATAAGCAAGGAGGCACACACAATTTCAACAACCAGGCAGCAGAAGCAAGGACCACAAGGCACAAACAAAATATGAAAGAATCAATCAAGCTAAGGGGAGGAGAAATCGCTATCACCCACAAGATCACAATACACTCAAAGGTGTACGAGCATGGGGCTTCGGATAGAGACTTTCCTACGGGTAAGGGACACAATCACTTAGAAACAAAGTAGTAAAAAGATTAAGGGTCAAGATAATCACTTACTACCCAGAGACCAAAGCTCTGGGGTGAAGAAACCACCGAAGATCCGTACACAGCCTGAATACACACACAGCCTGAGTACACTGCCCGAAGCACCAAAGTGCACTGCCCGAGATCTGCCCGAGATTCCAGCCGCTGCCCGAACTCCACCGAACACTCCACCAGGCACGGAACGCTCTGATACCACTGTAATGTATTCGTTCCGCCTTGAACGTCGATTGTTAACCTGTAATCACAACAAGAGAACAAACCACAGTATACAATTCTTCCAATTATATAAATCAAAACATCGAACAAGTGTAAGGGAATTGGGCTCAGGTCGAGCAGGGTTTCCTTTCTACGTCGTCACCGGGGAACCAAGGTATCGTAGCCTAAGGTGGGAGACACACACATTGACCGAACACTGCCCGAACTCCAGTAGGCGTTGGACGGAAAAACAGCAAGGGAATCGCACACAGAGGTTACACCGAGGAAGGAGATAAGGGCAACACAGAGCACTAAACAGCCAAGCACAGTTAGCACAACCACGGCTAACAGCAGGGCAAGAGCTCAAGCCACAGATCCGAACACACCACGGAACAGGGACGCAAAAAGGGGGAAGCAAATACACAAAAGATTATCGGTATTTTGACTTACCTCATCATGGAACAAAACCATGATATATAGCAACGAGGAAGACGCAATGAAGGAGAGCAAGTCCCAAGGAACGCGGATTCAAGCAAGCCGAGGAGACGCATTGAAGAATCGAGAATGGTAAGTGAAGAGTCAACTGGTAACAAAAGAACTTTGGGAAACATAAGAGAGGGATAAAGAAGGCCAAGGCCCAAAGAAGGTAATGGGCCAAACCCAACAATATATATCATCGTTCATTTGATATATCTCAAATAAAATATATTAAATCAATAGTAAGATACATCTTAAAATTAATGTTTTTGGGGATATCATCAAATAAACCAATATCCTTTGAGCGAAATTTTATGGGTCAGAGGAGACATATATCTTTTCCGTGGTTAAATTATTGAATTATACAATAATATAAAAGTAATATCTATGTTTTACATGTGTATGTGAATGAGTTTTTAGATACAAGAGAAGCAATAGAAAGAAACAAAGATAACAAAATGTAAGCAGTTTGGATTTCATAAAATTCCCACGATACTTCGACCATATATGAACCATCGGGAGCTTGACTAATCTCAACATGGAAAACTTGACACATCTCAATAAGATAGCTTGAAGTGTAGAGCCTTTGTTGTAGGGACAATGTAAGTCTCATAGTTAAACTAAATGATGACATCAAAATCTTGCAGTACGATGTAGTTAGAAGAAAATAAAATTAACCAAAGGACAACGAGAGAAGAGAACCAACTCAGCATAAGAATCAAATGAAGTGCAAGAGTAATCTAAGCAGAAGAAAAGCAAGCGGTACAGAAGTGATGAACGGCTGAAGACAACTTACACAGATGAAGTAAAGCGACCAGTAGAAGCACGATGTCAAGAAGAGATGGAGAAGCTTAATGTTTAGAAGAGGTTAGTCAGGTACATACACGCTAGCTGACATTGTTCGCCGACAAGGTCACGGAGGGCGTCATGGTTGTTGTTCTAGTTCAATTGATATTTAGCATAGCACTCACATTTATAGTCATTGATTTTTTTAAAATAAAAATAGATTATTTGAAATATTTTGATTTTTGAATGAAAATATATAAAAAAATCCGTGATGGCCGCGAAATTGCCTTTCCGTTCCTCGACATTTGCGAAATCGCCGATATTTCGTAAAAATGTGGTGTGTTTTAATATTGAATTGCTGTATAAATGTGACACAAATCGGATGCATACAAGTATTTCTCAGCCATACCCCATCAATTAAATGCTTTAAATTCTGGATGGCCAAAATATTAGTTCCATGAAATATACTAAATCGTGAATAACACGGATCAAAATCACGCGACAACCACATTAATATGAACACTAACATGAATTGATAATATCTGCAAGAACCTTGAGTCAAAGTTAGTATATAGTATGATTCTTTTATTCAACATGTTTTGATCCTATTTTTATTTTTGGTATTGGCTCGTCGAGACCTAATATGAATTCAATAAATATATAAGTAGAAATAATGTATTTCATGACTGTCACCTAGTGTATATCTACATTCAGATGAATTATATAACTACATTCATTTGAACTATAGAACTTAAAATTCTTTATCTATATGCAATATGCATGCATGAAGATCAAGATACAACTTTACCAAATAAAATATACGATTTGATTAAATCAGAACTGTTTAACTCAAAGTGTCAAAAAAGCCCAAAGGTCGACAATTGAGGGAGTAGGATACCAACTCTAACTTTCAAATTATATATTAAAGTTCACGCATTGACCGATACTCCACATACATCAGTAAATGACCTTCACAACAACCGGAACCGGTGAACAAAAATATTATTGTCGGAGCAATTATTGGTATTAACTCAAATATCAAAACAAGTGACATTCTAACAAAGAGAGAACTAAACAAAGCTGAAACCCTGAAGAGCTTTGTCTGAAATATGAGAAACATTTGATATCAGAACTTTCAAGAATAGAGTAACTCAAATTAAAGCCCCTTCTTGCAATAAAAGAAAATAAAAGTAAAGCCCCTGAAAACCATAAACAGATCAGATTGTGTCACTATCAACACATTTTATCTTGTTTTCTTATTATTTTTTTGTTGTTGCGCAGCTGATTCCCAGTGGGCTAATCGTGGGTAGGGTTATTTGGATGTTGTTGCTGGTGCATCATTGGGTATCTGACCGAGGAAGCTAGGACTCTCTGTTGCTCAATCTGGAACAGTTCATGCAGTTTGTTCTTGAGGTAACAGTACTCGTATTCTAGTAGTTCCAATGCTCTTAAGCACCTGATATTTAGACATGTAATGCACTGTGTTAGTCATGAAGCCCAATGAAAAACTATTGTAATATTTGTTTACATTTTTTTAATTTTTAAGAAATAAAATAAATAAATAAATATCATATTTTCTAATATATTTTTTCAAAAAATGATAAATCTTACATGTTAGGATGATACCTTGTTGTCTTGAGCTTTTAGAAAAAGTACAGAGAGCTTTGGAGACTCCAAGGCGGACCAAAAAAAAAATTTTGGGGTGGGCAAAATATTAGGGTCAAAAATGTTTTTTTTTGATAAAATAATTTTTTCATTAAATATTTTTTTTGGGCGTGTGCTGGCGACATCCCACGAACCCATAAGTCTGTTTGAAGATTGGGTCTGCAGCGAATCTAGCCTTTTGGTTGAGGGAGATAAAATCGTAAAATTTGAAAAGGTGCACAAAAATATACTAAGCAAGTGTTTACCCAGGCCAGTTGGTTCGGTCGGAAGCAGCGCGAAAGGCCAAGCACACATTCCTCACTCTTTTGGCACCAATGCTTGAACTGCTTCCCATTAATTGATTCAAATGTATTCCCATTTTCTTGTAGTCCGACAACTCTCTATCTACACTATCACATTACCCAAAACAATTTCAAACACAAAACCCATAAAATATATTTTAATATTGAAGTGAATGAGCTTTGAGCTTCAAAGATGACATTTTTTTTTTCAGAATTATTGGATTTATTAAATAAAAGAACTTCCAAAGCGTAATCTGTAATTATATATGAATATATATTATTGGATTCATGGTGTCAATTCTTACAGCAATTCTCTGAGGTTCTTCAATAGCTTTTCAGACTCGTTGAAATATATGTTGACAACCTCGGAAACAAAGTTTGGAGATGATTCATCTTGCAGCTGTTGCAGCTGCAAGAACTGCTCATCCAACACTCCCTAAAACAATACACAAAAATATTGGCAAACTTATCTCAAAAAAATAAACAACATAATACGTAAAACCCACAAAAAAAGAGAACCGAAATCCACAAACACACAAAAAAAAAATTGAACCTGGTGAAAGAGTAAAGCGAGCAACCGGTTCATATCGGCCAGCAACCGCTCCACATTGAACCCCAACATCCACAACGGTAGACCCGTTTTGTCTGATTCTTTCTTCAATTCCAACAACTGAAATTTTTTTAGGTTAGAAAATCAAGAAAATATCATTTAAGACGAGAAAAAGTTGCAAGAATTCATCTCTTTTATATCTTTTCTTTCAAGGTTTCTATATGTGGTGCTGTTCAAGGAATGAGGATATATATACACGTCAGTTGGAATCGAAGAGTGAAGCAATCTAAAGGGTGGGTGGTGGATTACTCCCACAACTTAAAATAGGACAAATTTGTACTTGTCATTGCAATAGTACCGCGCACGCTGCAAAAATAGGGTACATTTTCATGATGGCACGTGCTTAATTCGTTTTATGTTGTCTTTGCATGAAAATACTTGCTCGGAGGAATTAACTTTATTGAAAGATATTTGATGTCATATGACGAATAATTTCTATGTTAAAATCCAAACGAGTATTGAATAAGGAGAATCCCGAACAAGAAGAATCTTGCTAGGCATGCTAGTCAAAGTGTAGCCAGAAACCTTTGCGTAACCGATAATGGTGCGGACGAACGTGCGATAATGGGGGTGTATTTCTAGGACACATTTTGAACCAGTAACACAACGATCAGAGGAGATCGTAGTCCGGATTTTACGCACATTAATTGTCAAAATCATCACTATAAGTACATCTTGTTGGTCTCAGTTTAAGGGATTGAACTTTCGAGGCAAGAAAAGACTCCGAAGAAAGCATATTATATTGGTCTGTCCGGTCTTTTACTCTTATGCTTTATTGAAAGTTCTTATTTGAGTCCAAATCCTGTAAATCCATACAAATTCATAGTGGAGCTTTATAATGGACTATGTCTCGTGGTTTATCATTCAATTTAGAGGTTTTCCACGTAAAAAATGTGGTGTCTTTCATTTATTTTCTGCAACACACATATTCTACCGAACACATAAAATAACGGATCACATCAGCATTAATTTTAAATTGGAATTTTAAATGGTACAAATAGTAATCATTATTAGATTGATACGTGATAAATTTAAAATTCCGTAATTAAATTTATCTAAGATTGTGTTTGGATGGATTGATTTCATTTGAACAGAAAAATTTGATTTGAAACTTGGATAAGAAATGACACACAGATTAGGTGTATTCAAATCCATCACAATTAACTTTAAATTTACATAAATTAGTAATAGATGGATTTGAAATACATTCAACATAAATTCATCCAAACAAGTAAATGGAGTTTAAATCAAGGATTTTGAAATACATGGCTTCAAATCCTTCAATCCAAACACACCTTCAATACATTTGAGTTTTGTTGGATTTCATCATAATTCTATTAGCAAGCTTCTTTGGTTTTTTGGAGATAAATCTTAACCTACCAATGCTTATTAATTAGTCATATTAAATTTTGGAAATTTTTGATTTGTTTTGTTTGTTTGATATACAAATTGGGAGGGGATTTGTGGTCTTAAACATGAGACATCTCTCAATTGTGGGAGCTCTTGATGTCAATTGAGTTAGAAGTTGTTGGAGGCAATTTTTGGATTTGTTGACTCGGTTCGGTGGGAAAATCTTTTTGGGAAATTTTTTTTCTTCAGAAAATAGAATATATACTTAGTATTTTGTTGAAAAAGCAAAATGTTATTGTAGATATTAATTTGTTCTACAAATAATTGGACAATTATTTTAAAAATCTTAAAATAGTAATTGATGTCATATGACATATTAGTTTTCTCGGGTAAAATCCACTGCAAGTACCGAACACAATATAGCCGAACAGTGGGTACCGAATAGAATATATCCGAACCATATAAAACCCTGATCGACATATCGGTCAGAGCTAGCGGAAGACCCGGGTGTAACTAACAAATTAAGCAGCGAAAATAAACGTATATTAATGGGTTACGGATTTCCCGGATACACTTGCCACATTAACGCTCGATCAAGGGAGATCGTGTTCCAGATTTTCCGCCAATTAATCACCGGGATCGGCCCTATAAATACGTACTTAAGGTCTCATCACAGGGGTTGGACTCTTTATGCAGAAAAAGACTCCGAAGAGAGCACACTGAGTCTGTTCGGTCATTTTTCTTACTTTTTATGATATTCTTGTTTAATAATTTGGTATTCGTGTGTTGTGTCAAATTCCTGTAATACATTCAAATTTACATAGTAAAGATTATACTGGACAATGTCCCGTGGTTTTTCCTTCATTTTCTGAGGGTTTTCCACGTAAAATTGTTGTGTTTTTTGTCTATTTTTCGCACACACCTACTTCTACCGAACACAATAAATAGCGAAACACATCAGCAATAATATAGTATTTTTGAGAAATGATGAAAATTTCAATTAAAAATAATGTTTACGTCGTGGGACATGGAAAGGATGAGAAGAATTTGTTCAGGTGAAGGGACTAAAAATAAATGAGAATGTGTTTTTAAATTTGGAATAAATAATTATTTTCAGAAATTAAAAATAAAAGTAGAATTCGTTTTAAATTCTTGGTGCCCTCATAATAAATTTAAATGAAGGTACACCTCAAATTTGTTTGTTCAACGATTTTATTGAAAATTAAAAAGATTGTAAGTATAAATTATTATCTAAACCACATTTTAAAAGCTCGAATTTCATAAAGTTTGTAAAATACTTATTTTTAATAATTTTATATTGGAATTTATTTTTCTGAAAATACTAATACATAGATACATATAATAAGGTTGGCGTGCGGAGTGGTAAGCTTTAGGTGGCAGGTTTTGTGCGGCGTTAAAGCCCATTAAAGCCCATCCAGTCGTTGTTTACCACTTTTTACATACACACCACTCTTTCTTTTCTTTTCTTTTTTAATTGAGAGGGGTATGTACTAAATATTTTGCCGCACATTATGAGATTCGAACCCAATTCTCTTCAAAGTAGATATGAGCTCTTATCAACTGAGTTAGGCCCAGGAGCTCACACGCCACTCCTTTTCTACTACTCATCCAATTTTTCTCCACTTAACTTCTTTTATATATATATATATATATATGATTAGGATCAAGCGCTTATCATTAGGCTAAAAATTATAGCTGGTGGCAGATGTATAATTTATTTCTTATGGAGCCCCGTACTAAGCGACAAGAGAATATAAGGGGATGCACCCTATATATAATATGATCAAACGCTTATCATTAGGCTAAAATAGCTGGTAGCAGATGTATAATTTATTTTCTTATGGAGCCCCGTACTAAGCCACAAGAGAAAATGAAGGGATGCACTATATATATATATATATCTATATATATATATATATATATTGAATTAAAAATAATAAAATAAAACGTAAAAGCATTATACACCTTTTAAATAAAAAAATAAAAAAATAAAAGCCATTTTAAAGTTGATTCATAAGTAAGACTCAAATATGATCTATAAGTATTTTTCTGGATAAGACCATTTAGCATTGAGGTGTGAGTATAGAAATCAAGTTACTCAAACAAAGGTAAATGTAGGATTTTTAACGAGGGGGTAAAAATTAATTACGTAAAATTAAATCAAAAGTTTATGATAAAGATCTGAGTTTAAAGACCGTATGTAGAAAACATTAGTTAAATAATTAAAAAATGATTATTTCAAGAAAGAGTCTTGATTGATTTCAAGATTTTATACACTTATCGAGTTTAATTGCTTATTGATATTCAAATAAGTGAATTGCTCGATTTCAAGAAAGGTGAGAGCATTTTTCAATATTTGGTTACACATAATAAAAATTTATTGTGGATATTTATTTATTTTTACAATGATGAAAGTAATCAAATAATAATAAAAGGAAAACAAAATGAATAAAGACCCCCCCACAACGATTTGAACTTTGGGTTAAAAGATTTGAGTTGGAACAAAATTTATAATAAACTAATAACAAATACATTGGCCTTGCTCCCACCTGGATTCGAACTGGAATTTTACAGGTTACAAGGCTGAAGGCTTTGCCGCTAGGCCATGAGCTGTGTCTATTAAGTTTCTAGTAAGAGCATATATAAGAGAAGGGGGTGACGATCAGTGGCGGCCTCAACATTGTTGAAAAGTGTAGACAAAAAAAATTTTAGTCAAATTTTTGTTTATGGGTAAATGTAGATTTTTAGAGGCAAACTATATTTTTGGATAAAATTGTAACTATATTTTTGGATAAAATTGTAATTTTTTTTAAAAAAAATGGGGCAACTTCAAGGTTTGTTTGATGATGCCCTTAAAAAAAAAAGATTCCAAATGCACGGTGATGATGCCCCTAAGGACACTGTCCTGCAGGGCAGCAACAAACAAACCGCAACTGAGCAATGATGCGACTTTTCAGCTCTTTTCATGCTCCCATGGCATTACACGTGGTTAAGGTTTAAATCGTAATATATTTCTTCATTAATATTATATTTATGACATATAATCATAATATTTAATTATATGATTAGTTTAAGCTATTGAATATTTAAAAATCTTTATATATATATGTATATATTAGTTTTGAAATATAATTCGTTACTATAAAAAAATCTAATATAATTCTAAATCAATTATTCAAAATTATACTTTTCAGGATACCATAATGATATAAGATGACGTATATAAGAATCACATGTATTTATTAAATTCAAATATTGAAATTAACAAGAATATAATAATAATATATAAAGGTATGGCAATAAAATTGCACGCTTGGACTTGTTAAGCAGACTGATGTTTCTTTGTTATTATGTGGTGTGCACAATTTAAAAAATAAAATTTACTGTATTTTAATGCTAATTAATTACAAAGAACATAGAAATCATAACCATAATCATTATGCTTCTTAGTCTGTGCTCCCGTGCTTATTTAATCTACCAATTATCCACTCCAAATATTACTATTTAAATTAGTACTTTTGTCTTTGAAATTCCAAATGTTGGAAATATGGCTTTAACTTTTATAAATTCCAAATAACTCTTTAACTAATCAATAATCTAATAATTCGTGTGCAGGAGAGGATGCGGTTTGAGTTGTTGCTACTTTAAGAATTGTGCCCTAAAAAGTATGCAATATCCTCAAGCGCACTACTCTTGAAGGTAGCACCAACCTAACCGAAGAGGCGGAGGGAGGGGGTGCCGCGCCACAAATTTTTTTAGTGGTTTTTATTAGATTATTTTTAAAAAATTTTGTTTTACCTTTAATTTCATCATGAAGATTTCGAAAACATTAAATGCGGAATATAAATGATATTAACTAGTTGTCGGATCGAAAAACAGGGTTGATATTACATTGTTGTTTTTGACCGTTTTCTTTGCCCGTAGCGTCGAATATAATCACAATGAGTCGTATTATGTTTGCGCAATATAAGAACCACTTTAAATATGTAACTTTGAGGTATTGGAAAACCAAAAAAACTTTTCCAATTTTTGCTCAATCTTCTGCACAAATGTTGCTTCTATTTTCTCAATGTTTTTCCCAACTTTACTTAATGAGAATGATGGAGGTTAATAATAGGAGAAGTTATGGAGGAGTTGGATTTGTTAACCACTCCCTCCATTTTCCTATTTTAAAACCAATGTAGCCGGGTCGTGTTAACTCATGGACGACCCATCCATTTCCATATATTATTTCAAACACAAGCCCAAAATTATAATCTTGACTTTGCTCCCGCATGACACATAAATGCAATAATTGTTCTAAAATTGATACAGAAACTTTAGTTCCCCAAAATAGTTGTCTGATCGTTGTCATTGTCAACTTGTCTCATACTTTATGTTATTGATAGTTGAAATCGTGTGTAGATGAATCCAAAATCGGTGCCTAATCAAACTGTTGAAATGTTGAGACTTTGGAACCGATTACCAACATCTATGATTCATTCTGATGTTGGTAAGCGAATGCAAAAATGAGTGCCTCATCAAACAAGCAAACGTAAGCAACTTTTATGGATCTTATCTTTTATACAAGTCAGTGTATATTTCAGCTTGAATTTCTGTGTTTCTTATTTTATCTCATTTGGTCTTACCACACATCCAACGAACCATACACATATCCGTCACATTTATCTTTTAGACGTGATTCCTCTTGAATGCCCAAAATTTCGTCACATACAATGTTACGATTCTGATGACGGTGATACATGTATACAACTTGTAAATAGAAACAAATAATATTAAATAATTGTTCAAATATTGTGTACAAGATAGTAAGAAATAAAGATAATTTAAGTTTCACCACTACACAAAAAAGCCTTATTGTAATATTCTATGATACACGGTGATACTGATATAGCGACAGTGACACGACGACACGGATTTTCAAAATTCAGGATACGACACGGCTATATATAAATAAATTCAAGAAGCATATAAATAAATGCATGTAACTTGAATCATCAACTATCACTCATACTAACACCAAGTACATATTATTTTTTAATTAATATAAAATTTAACAAACACGCCCAAATAAAAGATAACACCAAAAATATTCTTAACAAATTCAAAAATAATATATATAAATATATACCACTAAAATCATCATAGTATCACTCTTACTAACGACAAATGGTATTACGTCAATTAACATAAAATTTAACTAACACGACTAAATTTTATTTTAGCCAAAAGCTTTTAAAATTATACAATTAAAATCCAAAAGTTCTGTGCCGGGCACGCCCATCGGTCGTGTTCGACATAGGTGTCCGATTTTACGGGGAGTGTCCGACAAAGATATCTGGTTTTATTTTTATAATAAAAATAAAGGACACGCCACATGGCGTGTCCGACACGTGTATAATGAGTGTTCGAAAAATATCAGTGTCCGAGAAGTGTCCAATACTGCAGATTTTTAGGAGTCCGTGCATCATATGTTATATTATGTTTTAATTAACATACTCTATTTTTAAAAAAAAAATTATAAAGTGTCAGTATTAATTATAATATATAAATAGCAGTTTAGATATTGTTGGGTTTTGGAAACCCGAATAATCTTGGTTTTGATGTTAACAAAACTTGTTATTGTGTTGCTAATATATTTCATCAAGTGTGCAGTTCATAGATCATATTTAAGAGCTTGATGAATTACAAAGAAGTAGCTTGAAAATATCAAGCTGGACCAAGACTGGAATTCTGGCATAGCGGTTTGTTTCGATCATATCTAATAGCTCGGATATCGAAATGGCGTGCTTCCAAAGATATTGAACAGCCAACTTAAATTACTAAAAGTCATATTTCACAACAGATCGGCTAGTTCAAATGTTATCAAGGAGAAAAGACGCCTGCAAGATCGAGCTGAACCGCGAAGAAATAGCAAGCTGTTTCAGCAAGCAACTGTCAGTATGGTGGCCATAACTCTCAGCTCGCTTATCGGAACGGAACGATTCAGTATGGGTTGGAAAGCTAAGACAAAGATCTACAAGTAATCTTTGGAAGTAAAAGACTGAATCGGACGTTAAGATAGCCAAAAAGCGTCTGCAAGTCACGCCATGTGCTGCTGCATCCAGCAAACAGACAGCAGGAGCATCGCCTCGTATTTCAAGCATAACTCTCTCATACAAACTCGAAATCGAGCGATTCTTGATTCCGTGGAAAGCTAAGAGAAAGGGCTACAACTTTCATGTGGATCACTTTGCCCAGAAATCAAAGAATGAAGAGTTACAAGCAACAGATCGAAGAGCAAGTTTATCAATCTGTTTTTGTATCAAGCTGACCCGGACCAGACTGATCCGGACCAGACTGATCCGGACCAGACTGATCTGCCCTTGCTGATCTGGACCAGACTGATCTACCATGCTGATCCGGTCAGACTGATCTGTCCAAGCTGATCCGGCCAATCCGGTCCGAAATACAAATAGCCCAGAAACCAGAATATGACCGTTGCAAGCTCGGGAATAGTGCAGAACATTTTCCAACGGGCATATTCTTGCGTCTAACGTATATATCAATACTTGGGGCTATATATACATGATTTGGAAGCTCAATAACAGCTGATTGAAGATCAATCCAAACCTTCCAAAGCAAACCCACTTGGGATTCAATTGGGGAACTTCAAAGACAAAAGTTGCTAAATGAAGAGCACTCCCCAAACATTTGGCACCTCTTACCTTGCTGTATCAGATCTGATAGGAGATCATTTGTGCCTTTGTATTCACTCTATTCATTGTATTTGTGAGCCAAAATAGAAGAGTGAATACCATTGTAACGGTTGATGATTTATTACAACCGATGAGAGGTCTTTGTATGTGAGACATTAAAGAACATACATAGTTGAGTTGCTAGGAGTTCTAGTTGGATGGGGAATTCCCAACTGGATCGGGTTTGTACAACGGGATTGTATAAATCAAAGTCTTCTAGTGGAATCCTTCCATGCGGTGGAAGAAGGGGAGACGTAGAAGGTGTTATGGATTTAACCAATCCAATTCTTGATCAAGAATACACTTTGCACAGCCAATTATTTGCAAGACCACTGTATGCAATTATTCATAGAAAACATTTCCAGAACACTATGAACTTGAACCCGAACAACTCACGGCAAGAGCAATTGATGAGAAATCCACGCACACAGACAGAATTTTAGACACAAAATGATTGACACGCACAAGATAGCAATAACAGCAAGAACATCAATGAAAACAGAAAACAAAAAAACACAAAGAAAACGACACAAGAATTACGTGGTTCGGCAAACAACAGCCTACGTCCACGGGAGGAGATTCATTGATTATCTTCGAGTGTATACAAGGCATACAATGTATGCAGTCACCTAATCCACTCCTATGCTTTACATGAATTAATACATCTTCTTGCCCCTCAAAAAACTCTCTTGGATATCACTCTTCTGCCTCACATTCACTCTTGGTGTCTCTCACATTCTGTTTTATTTTTGTGCCTTTCTCCTCCCCTTCTACTGCCTTGCCCTTTGCCCTTTTTATAATGGTAGGAATTGGTTACCAATTCAACAGGTAAACACCTTCCCTTTCATCCAGTCACCCGGATACAATTTGTGACTGCTGTCAAATGCCTTGCAACAGATAAGGAAGCTTCTGCCAGCAACCTTCAAGCTTGTGAATAATAGGATTTAATTGTTGATACATATTTAACAATCTCCACCTTATCGACTAATTGAATCCTCCAATCCAAATATCGAATCTGCTTGAAGTCCATTCAACCGAACCCTCTTGATGATCAAGCTCCGGAACAACCGATGGCACGAGGTGTATCCGAGATTGAAGCCTACTACTCATTTCACCAAGAATCCACAGTCTTTCCCGGCTTTAATCTCACCCTCGAAACTCCACCTCGATCTAAGTATCCTCTCCACTCCAGTAGTTTGTAGGGCACCATTTCTTCTTGGAACTCTTTTCCCATCATCCAATGATGCCAAGAACTCCCCAAGAAATACCAGCCCCTTCCTCAATCTATTGAGTCCTTTCAAGACCGGATATGGATCCACATGTTCTTTGTTGCATCATCACTTCATGCGTTGAAAAACTTTAGGCCATCATCTTCAATTCTGCTCATCATCACTTCACGTCTTCATGCTGTTTTGTTCTTTATTTCTGTATTGCATTCACTCTCTTGTCTCATCTCGGTGCTATCTCAAATACTCCAAGAAACATTCTGTCCCTTTCTTGCTCTCTCAAATTGGTCGCACCTTTCCGGAGAGAAACCTCTTCTCGTGTGTTTCCAAGAATCTGCAAGAATGGTCTGGATGCATTCTTGAATTCCAGAAACCAGTTCTCTCTTGATTTCTCATTTCTTCAAGAAATCTGCAGGCACCCCTTCAAGAACTTCAAGAAACTTGCTGCTATGTTCTTGCCATTCCCATCCTTAATAAACCCACAAAGAACGATACAAACTGAGCCATCCATCTTTGACAGAAACCGTTTACGCCCACCTCAATCTGAAATCATGCTTGCCGTCAAACCGATTCTTGATCGCATTTCTTGTCGTGGTCGTTCCCACAGACGGCGCCAATTGTTATGGATTTAACCAATCCAATTCTTGATCAAGAATACACTTTGCACAGCCAATTATTTGCAAGACCACTGTATGCAATTATTCATAGAAAACATTTCCAGAACACTATGAACTTGAACCCGAACAACTCACGGCAAGAGCAATTGATGAGAAATCCACGCACACAGACAGAATTTTAGACACAAAATGATTGACACGCACAAGATAGCAATAACAGCAAGAACATCAATGAAAACAGAAAACAAAAAAACACAAAGAAAACGACACAAGAATTACGTGGTTCGGCAAACAACAGCCTACGTCCACGGGAGGAGATTCATTGATTATCTTCGAGTGTATACAAGGCATACAATGTATGCAGTCACCTAATCCACTCCTATGCTTTACAATGGATTTTCACATGAATTAATACATCTTCTTGCCCCTCAAAAAACTCTCTTGGATATCACTCTTCTGCCTCACATTCACTCTTGGTGTCTCTCACATTCTGTTTTATTTTTGTGCCTTTCTCCTCCCCTTCTACTGCCTTGCCCTTTGCCCTTTTTATAATGGTAGGAATTGGTTACCAATTCAACAGGTAAACACCTTCCCTTTCATCCAGTCACCCGGTTACAATTTGTGACTGCTGTCAAATGCCTTGCAACAGATAAGGAAGCTTCTGCCAGCAACCTTCAAGCTTGTGAATAATAGGATTTAATTGTTGATACATATTTAACAGAAGGATTACACCACCTTCGAACTTCCATAAACAAATGCTTGTTTATTTACTTTAATTGTATATCTTTAAGATGTCTTTCAAATGAGTAATCGGTTTTAGAGCGGGTTATGTCGAGTGTTTTCCGCTCGATTTTGTAATCGAAGTCGATATAATCTCTCGGTGCATTAATTCAAGAACACGAGCTATTGAAGTTCAAGTTGGTTGAACTCGGGTGGAATGACAACCCACCCCCGAAATCGATCCTGACAAGTGGTATCAGAGAAGGTTGTTCTTGGAAAGCATTTGAACCGATTTTTGTAGCGGTTATCTTTTAAAATCATTTTCAAAATTTTCTCGTGAGCATGAAATATTTTCATAGCATATTTTTTCAAAATT
Source organism: Haberlea rhodopensis (assembly GCA_907163345.1). Lineage (NCBI taxonomy): Eukaryota > Viridiplantae > Streptophyta > Magnoliopsida > Lamiales > Gesneriaceae > Haberlea > Haberlea rhodopensis. The sequence goes on from CAJQUN010000009.1 coordinate 2,231,610, forward strand.
TGGTGTATGAAAATTTTTAGCATAAAAATCAATTTCATTGCATTCATTTTGCACGAAAATAATTTTAAAATCTATTTTAACGGTTTAATTTTTGTTCAATCTGTTCTTAATCGTTTTTTAGTTTAAATTTTTTATTTTGAGATTTTATCTAACAATTTTCGAAGTATTTTACTTTTTCTGGCAGCTTGCAGCGACTTTGGGAAAATTGGTATAACTTCTTGCTCGGGATGTCCAAATGACAAACCGTTTTTTGCGTTGCAAACTAGACTCATAGAGGTTCGCAACGGTATAGGTCTTGCAGCCTAATTCTTCACGAGGAGAAGCAGTTTATTCTGCAAAGTTGACTCATGTGCTGCCACCGCAGAAAGATGAAATGGACATTGTTGAGTTTTGTCAAGAAATTCAAATTTGTTGCCAAGTATGCAACATGCAACATCAAAAGAGGTTATTTTTGTTCAACAAATTAATGTGCATTGCAATTTTTTTAATTTGTTTTAGCCTACCCGATTTGCCCCTCACTTGCTCAAATTTTCAAACATTTTAAAATTAAGGGGGAGAGTTTAATCTCAATCCTTGAGGGGGAGAACATTTTATTTATCTTCCTTTTTTATTCACACAAAAAGGGGGAGAAATATGTTGTTTAAAAAATATGATTTTTCTTGTTATGCAACATTGTGTTTTAATGTTCATATTTTTGTTCAAGTTTTGTGATCATCAAAAAGGGGGAGATTGTTGGGTTTTGGAAACCCGAATAATCTTGGTTTTGATGTTAACAAAACTTGTTATTGTGTTGCTAACATATTTCATCAAGTTTGCAGTTCATAGATCATATTTAAGAGCTTGATGAATTACAAAGAAGTAGCTTGAAAATATCAAGCTGGACCAAGACTGGAATTCTGGCATAGCGGTTTGTTTCGATCATATCTAATAGCTCGGATATCGAAATGGCGTGCTTCCAAAGATATTGAACAGCCAACTTAAAATACTAAAAGTCATATTTCACAACAGATCGGCTAGTTCAAATGTTATCAAGGAGAAAAGATGCCTGCAAGATCGAGCTGAACCGCGAAGAAACAACAAGCTGTTTCAGCAAGCAACTGTCAGTCTAGTGGCCATAATTCTCAGCTCGCTTATTGGAACGGAACGATTCAGTATGGGTTGGAAAGCTAAGACAAAGATCTACAAGTCATCTTTGGAAGTAAAAGACTGAATCGGACGTTAAGATAGCCAAAAAGCGTCTGCAAGTCACGCCATGTGCTGCTGCATCCAGCAAACAGACAGCAGGAGCATTGCCTCGTATTTCGAGCATAACTCTCTCATACAAACTCGAAATCGAGCGATTCTTGATTCCGTGGAAAGCTAAGAGAAAGGGCTACAACTTTCATGTGGATCACTTTGCCCAGAAATCAAAGAATGAAGAGTTACAAGCAACAGATCGAAGAGTAAGTTCAAGCTGACTGTCCAGACTGATCCGGACCAGACTGATCTGCCCTTGCTGATCTGGACCAGACTGATCTACCATGCTGATCCGGTCAGACTGATCTGTCCAAGCTGATCCGGCCAATCCGGTCCGAAATACAAATAGCCCAGAAACCAGAATATGACCGTTGCAAGCTCGGGAATAGTGCAGAACATTTTCCAACGGGCATATTCTTGCGTCTAACGTATATATCAATACTTGGGGCTATATATACATGATTTGGAAGCTCAATAACAGCTGATTGAAGATCAATCCAAGCCTTCCAAAGCAAACCCACTTGGGATTCAATTGGGGAACTTCAAAGACAAAAGTTGCTAAATGAAGAGCACTCCCCAAACATTTGGCACCTCTTACCTTGCTGTATCAGATCTGATAGGAGATCATTTGTGCTTTTGTATTCACTCTATTCATTGTATTTGTGAGCCAAAATAGAAGAGTGAATACCATTGTAACGGTTGATGATTTATCACAACCGATGAGAGGTCTTTGTATGTGAGACATTAAAGAACATACATAGTTGAGTTGCTAGGAGTTCTAGTTGGATGGGGTTCCCAACTGGATCGGGTTTGTACAACGGGATTGTATAAATCAAAGTCTTCTAGTGGAATCCTTCCATGCGGTGGAAGAAGGGGAGACGTAGAAGGATTACACCACCTTCGAACTTCCATAAACAAATGCTTGTTTATTTACTTTAATTGCATATCTTTAAGATGTCTTTCAAATGAGTAATCGGTTTTAGAGCGGGTTATGTCGAGTGTTTTCCGCTCGATTTTGTAATCGAAGTCGATATAATCTCTCGGTGCATTAATTCAAGAACACGAGCTATTGAAGCTCAAGTTGGTTGAACTCGGGTGTGGAATGACAACCCACCCCCGAAAGCGATCCTGACAGATATATTTTAAGAATTATACAAAATAAAATTAAATGATTTGAAATGTACAGTATAAATTGTTTTATTAAAGAATAATTCCAAAGTACCAAACATACATTTTATTGAGTATATTTTCTGAAATAATAAGTGAAAACTGAGAAGGAAGTGTAGGCTTAGCTATGGGTTTAACCAATCGAGTTTGCCGGGAATCGGCCTATATATGGTTATAGACCGATTGTCATGATAAAAACCCTAGAGGTGTTTATTCGGCTTTAACCGAACCAAATCGTTAACCGAAATTTCGGTTCATCAAAATTTTCGGTTTTGAATTTTCAAAAAACCAAAATTTTTCGGTTCGGTTTCGGTTAAAACATAAATTTTAAATTTTTTTGGATTTGGACTAAAAAATACACTAATTTTCTCATTTTTTTTTTTTGAGAGTAAAGGTGTCAAATAGTATAGACATTTTTCATCTCATGCGTCTTTTAATACATGTAGAAATCATGACATCCTATTAGGATGTAGTTGAATTGAATTCCTTTTTTTATAGTGGGAATTCTAAAACACTCCTTAAGAAAAATTATGTAGAAAATAGAACAATTTTGGGACAATAATCTTCTTGACATTTCAGTGCAAATCCTCGGCCATATATACAAACATGTAAACCACTTGTAACTACTCACTAATCCAATACTAATAATGTCACGCCCCGGGCCCAGGGCCGCGCAAACGCGACTGCACAATGGGCTCTTATAGCAACTACTTCGTATCCGTCATCGCTTTACGAAAATGGTTAACCCAAGTTGCTATAATAGTCCATTGTAAGCCTTTATAAACCACATTAAATTTTCATCAACAACCAATGTGGGACATGGGTATTACAATCATCCCTCCTTCAGAACGCGACGTCCTCGTCGCGACCTAACTCATCGATCCACCGGCACCGAAAATCTAGAGGTGGCTCCTACAGGTTCAAGGGTAGCTCCCGTCATGTAGCACTTTGCCCCGCAGGTTCAAGAGGTGGCCCCCGTCGTGTAGCACTTTGCCCTTTTAAGGTTCAAGAGGTGGCTCCCACGCACGTAGCACTTTGCCCCGCATAGCACTTATCTCCGGTGTTTCCTGCCGGTGACCGGCTCTGATACCAATCTGTCACGCCCCGGGCCCAGGCCCGCGCAAACGCGACTGCACAATGGACTCTTATAGCAACTACTTCGTATCCGTCATCGCTTTACGAAAATGGTTAACCCAAGTTGCTATAATAGTCCATTGTAAGCCTTTATAAACCACATTAAATTTTCATCCACAACCAATGTGGGACATGGGTATTACAAATAATGCTACTAATAATGGACCATAACCCCTAAAATATATGGGAATATGCTAATTACTGGCTATGACTAATTCACACTGAAGCTAGAAGTTATTTACAGATATTTAATTGAAATAAGCATAATTTGGCAATCGTCTATGTCTAATGGCTGCTGGACTGCTTTTGAAAGGGTTTGGCCAATATCAATTCCCCCATTCTCGCTTTGTCCTCAAGTCCTAAATAGGATGTTGACTTTGGGGAATTATCAAGAGTGTTTGGGGCCAAGAGATTAGGGTTTGATGACATCAACGGTTGGTAATCCACCTATGTGTTATCCTCGGAATTGAGCCAACTCAAGATACCAAGATTTGTTGAATTTGTACGTCATTTCTCCAGATATTTAGAGTTCCAATAAGGTTATCAGGTGTGAGAGAGAGAAACGACCATCAATGCAAACAACAATCGGAATTTATGATATAATTCTGGGAAAGAAATGACATCCACATAAACCAATATTCCTGCGATGCAAAAAAAAATGCCACAAAAGTTCACCGTAGACTTCAAGAGATGTCAGCAGAAAATGCTTTTTTATCTTACTACTTTGCATTTGTCAAAGTTTTTGCAAGATGATCAGCTTACCATAGGCGATGACGAGACGTATACAAGTAGGAGAGCCACTGTAGATGCATGTAATCAAATCGATTTCCTATGCAAGAAGTACATATTAAATGGTCTTGATAATGCACTATACAATGTGTATTGTCAAGTCTGAACCACAAAGGAATTGCGGAACATGCTTGAAACAAATACAAGTAGTGATGTTAAGTTCGATACTTTTAATAATTCATCTACTTGAAAAAGTGGAGTATGGATACTCTTAATAGGAGATCACCTATGTAAGTGTGAGGACGAGCCACCTCAATGAAAAACTTATCAATCCAAGAGGTGCTCCATGGCCAAAATGGACACAATCGAGAAAATCAAAACAAATGTTGAGAAGTTATTGTGCAGATGTTATTTTCTAGGTTTACACGAACCGCCTAGAAGTTCAAGACATCATGTTCACTTATTGGCCTAGTAAATCCGATAGTATTCTGCTAAGGAAGGTTCAAAACCAAAAACTATGTCTCCTAATGCAAAATTTTCCATGTTAACTCCTTTTTGATATCACGTGCATCCATGCATTAATTTAATTCATGTGGGGGATTGTTGAAAATTTTGAGGCTTTTTAAATTGAAATTAAGCAAAATAAAAATAGGTTTAAAGAATTGAAATTAAGCAAAGAAAAATTGAACAAAAGAAACGATGGCATAACGGAAAGTTTCGAGAGCCAAAACACTGCCCTGGAAAATTCCTGGCAGTGTTGCTGGCGCCGCAGCGCCGGATGTCGCTGGCACGGTGGCGTCACTGCCTGGAAGGGTGGCGTTGGGGGCGCTGGCCCTGTAGGGCCCCATCGCCATTTCAATATTTTTTTTTGAAATGATGCACCTCTTGTCGTGCAGATGAGATTTTTCATGTAGTTTATGTCTCCAAATGATGTCTTTTGATGACATCTTATGACCCAGTATATATGGCCTAGTATATATACAACATTCATATGATGGGTTAACATCAGATTTTTAAAATCATAAACACATATTTATGAGAGAAAAAAAGGATCAAAGTTCATATTCATACATCTTCATATCTTGTTCTTATAAAGGAGAGTTTGCAACATTTGTAGTTGATGTTTTTGTGATTTGTATGCTACTATCACAAGAAGAAGTCGTTGTATTTTGGGAGATGGTTGCCACATTCCGAAAACACATAGTGCGGGGCAAATTCCTCTTAAGTACAAAGTGTATTACAGTTGCCTCGACTTGACAAAGTTCATCATTAATTTTCCTAGCATAATATGGATTCTCATACAACGCAAACAACAATGTTGTTGAAGGATTTCATTGCAATAATTTCAAGTGGCGCTTACATTTGGTTATGCCAGTCTCTCAGAATCCAGTAGCAATCTTTTTAGTGGGATCACTAGTTTTTACTACCATTTCGTATCTCCATATCAGTTGACGCATTGGGTTTCTGGTTAAATTCTGCTCATTTTTTCTCATTCTTTTGGTGCAGATTGAAATAGTCCTTGGTAAAAACTGCTTTGCAAGATGGCAGAAAGAACGGAAATAGTGAAGATTAGAGATATTGACGGGAATGCAGGCTTCCCCTTTTTTCCTTCTTAAATGCATGAAAATTACTTTTACGATAATAATAATTGCTCTGCTAATATTATTAGATCCCCTCGACTTTGACCTATTTACATTTAGATCCCCTAGACTTTGACCTATTTACATAAAACTTTTATCGACTTTGAAAAATTACAGAGACCTTCCATCCAGACATAACACCGTCAAAAACAATTAATAGAATGCATGACCCTCGTATATATTTAATATAAAATTATCAAAACATACAGATACACATCTAATACTATATGTAATATAACATTATCAAAACATTACATATACACACCTATAGTATATTATATATTATATAGATACAACCCCTATTGTGTCATATTATTTTATTTATTTCTTTTATTTTTTTTTATATTTCTTTTTTTTGTTTCTTGTTTATTTATTTCAAAGAATTATTTATTAAATATTTTTAAACTATAAACTAGCTTTCATATTAATGACAATATTTTAAAATTACTTATATATAAAAATACATTCAATATTATCTAATTGCATTATTATCATAGTATTTTATTTTATTTGTAATTATAATGATAAAATGATCTTGTTTTAGGTTAATGACAATTATATGTTTAGACGTTAGACTTTAAATCATATGTCTTAGGCCAAAATCTTTAATGACACTTGGTATTTTATCAAATCGGTTTATTCGATTTAATATAAAAATCAGCAACTTCGGTTGACTGAAAAATAAATTTGGTCGGTTCAATTTAAATTTCGGTTCTGAAGTTCACCCATAGTTGAACTTGTATATGAGTTGTTTTCAAAATTTAGATTTTTATCCCGTTCCTCAAATTATTAATCATATATTATTTATATTTAAAATCATTTATTGAAAAGTACGATTATTGTATATTATCAAGTTCGGTATTTTTGGTTGACCAATATTTATTGACCTCAATTTCAAAAATGGCAATCGAACATATTATTTTTTAATTTGACTTTCAATTCGATTTAATTTAAATTATTACACAATGTCTTTATTTCTAACAAAAGTTTTTAAATGATATATATATATATATATATATATATATATATATATATATATATATATATATATATATTGAATTTTTTATGGTATATAATGATATTTTACAAGATTGAATAAAAATGATAAATATTAAAATAATTAGGAAAATTAAAAAAGATTTCAGTAAGTAATAATTATATTTGAAATAAACAATTAGAAAAATAAAGTAATAGTATTATTACGATCATACCCCTTATAAAATATCATAATTACAATAGCACTTTAAAAATTTAGGTCAAAATAGTGGTCAAAGTTGATCAGGGCCAATTTGGGGTTTAATTAAAATTAGTGGAGGTTTTTGTTACGGCCATTAATTTACTAACGGCAGGAGAAGTCTCTGTAATTTTCCAAAGTCGATGGAGCTTTCTGTAAATATGTCAAAGTCGAGGGGGTGTAAATATAATTATTCTTAATAATAATAATAATGTGTTGGAGCGAGGGAAAATTTTTGGGAGATCTATCTGGATTCTACAGTTCAGTTCAATGATTGCTACAACGGTGGGGAAACACCTGCTGATCGTAACCATAATATTTTTTTCTCTCTTTCTAGCCCTAATTCTATTTTCCCCAGCTTCACAATTTCCTCAAGCATCTCTGAATTCTCCGATGTAAGTCGCCGTGCCGATTTTCCATTTTTGATTCTGACCGTGTAAATGCTGGGTTTTGGACTCACCTGGATTCGGTATTAGTTTTATAGTTTAGGGATTTATATTTTTGTTTTGAATCAAGTTAATTGGTGCACAAATTAACAGATCAGAAAAAGCAGAGATATGGAGTGTACGGAGAATCATGGAATGGCGACCTTGCGATTGGTGGTTACAAGGAAATCCAGCTGGTTAGGTTTCTGCTTATTAAATTCTTAACTTTGTGAGTTTCTAATGGGTTCGTTGTTTATCGGAAAATTCGGGGTAGATTTTGAAATTATGTTCTTTTCGTCGTAGTTCATGTTAAAGTATTTAGTTTCTCTGAATTAAGTTTGATCCCTATGATTGTGATTTCGTTGAAGTTGAATGTCAGAATTAAATGCATTTCTTTAGTTCAAGATTCATTTAAAATAATTGTTGAAAGTACTAAATCTTTTTGTTTCTATTCGACAAAATTAGGATGCTTGTGCATTCGAACATGTATACCAAGTAATATCTCATAGATTTTTGCTGTGGTCTATATTTTTTGAGTCAACTTCAACTGACTTCAAATGCAGACATTTGCATGGTTTTTTAATGATGCAGCTCTGCCAGCTAAGACCAATGGGTATCTTCGAGTTGATTGCTACGGAGGGCTCAATCAGATGAGGCGGGATGTGAGTACTTTGTTACGTTGTCTTTTATATTCCTAATTCATTATCATTCTGTCGACATATTATTTTAGATTTATACATCCATTTACTGCGGTAATTGCAGTTTTGCGATGGTGTTGGTATTGCTCGCCTACTAAATGCAACTCTTGTTTTACCCAAATTTGAAGTGGCTGCATATTGGAATGAATCTGTGTAAGAATTACGAGTGTTTCGGCCAGGGTAGATTTGGAAATAATGGAAGCCATTTATTGCTATCCTTTTAAAATCATTCCTCTCTTAACTCATACAATGCAGTGGATTTGGAGATGTCTTTGATGTGGAATACTTCATCGAACAAATGAATGGCTTTGTTCAGGTTGTGAAAGAGTTGCCTGCAGAGCTAGCATCCAAAGAACCTATTCAAGTTGATTGTAGCAAGCGCAAAGGTTTATTAGATTATGTTGAAATTGTGCTTCCTTCGCTGCTGAAGCATCATTATATTTCAATAACTCCAGCAATGAGTCAAAGAAGAGACAGGTACCATGCATTTTAAATTCTCAAATTTAAATATTTTTCCCAACACAATTGCTGAGACTGGTGGACTCCCTAGGATTTTGTAATTTGTCTCGGATTGCTTATTTGCCTTTTATTTTCTGGAGTGTTTATCCCTGTTTTTCTTTTCTGTAAATATGGATATATATCCTTTTTTGAGGGGTGAGCGAAGAGTGGCATAGTTCTACAGATGATTGATGAGTTAAGGGCAGATGTTTTGCATAAGTTGTCCTTCCCAGTTCTAAAATAATATGAACTCGAGCACAATTTAGTTCTGAATACATGTGGTTTCATCATTCCCTTTGGCGCTGTCGCCATTCTATGCATTTAAATTTTTGGTAGATCAGGATCATCAGGTGTAATGTAAAGATTACAAACTGCCTTGGCATTGCTATTATTGCAGATATCCACAGTATGCAAAAGCTTCCCTTTGTCAGGCTTGCTACAAGGCTCTGCGTCTGAGGAGTGCATTGGAGAAGAAAGGATCTGAGCTTTTGCAAGCTATTCCAAAGCCATTCCTTTCACTTCACCTCCGGTTTGAACCTGACATGGTAGCTTATAGTCGGTGTGAATACTCTGGTCTTTCTTCCTCTTCCATCCAAAGTATAGAGGCTTCCGGGGGAGAGAGAAAACCATATACCGGAGAACAAGCTCGTTATTGGAGAAACCGTGGAAAGTGTCCCCTTACACCAAATGAAACTACAATCATCCTTCAAGCTCTTGCTATTCCTACCAATACAAGTATCTATCTGGCAGCTGGGGATGGTCTAATGGAACTCGAAAGCTTAACTTCTGTATACAGAAATGTTTTTACCAAATCCACCCTTTTGAGTGATGAGGACTTCAAAAATATGCATGGAAACACGAAAGCTGCACTGGATTATTATGTATCGATCAACAGTGATTCATATGTGGCTACATATTTTGGAAACATGGATAAAATGGTTGCAGCTATGCGGGCTCTCAAGGGGTTGTATAAAACCCTTTTCCTAAGCAGGAGGGTGTTTGCAGAATTATGTTCAAAGGGGCTCCATGGGAATTTTTTGATGGATGCTCTGTACAAGGTTCACAAAAATGATTTTGTAATGGGCGTAGGATATGCTTTACCTGATTGCTTCTGTGAATTCAAGCTTCAAGGTTAGTTTTTTGTTTCTCAGGCATTCTTTAATCTTCTCAAATGTAAGCACGAGGTTTGGTTTATCTTGCTATAAAATTGAAGTATTCATTCAGTTCTGTTAGTTTCAACTGTTGGAACGTGCTAAACAGGTGCGTACGTGCATGTGTATAAGAACAGTGCTCTGTTGCGCTTTCATTCATTTGCTTTCAACTCTCTTCTGTTTAAGATTCCTATACTCACCATGCTGGCTGAAAGCAATGATCATCACGAAATGGTATTAGAAAATAGAATCCACCACATAGTGCCATATAATCGAAGCATGATCCAGAAAGAGTGTAGTGGTGACAGAAGAGAAACGACTGCAACACCATTGAACCATTCCTTATATAGCAAAATTCCGATATACAACCAAACTGACTCATCCCATAGCTTACTAGACACCGTGAAGAGCGAAACGTTATCCAGGAGAGTTCTTTAGTGCACAGTGGCCTTGAATAAGTAAAGTAATTTCAGTCCCTTTGGTTTGTTGGATTGGATCATCCAATAGCTTTTTGCATGTTAATTCTAAAGGAACTAACGTGGCGGCATATCCAAATTCCGACAGCATCCCCCTGTTAGACCGGTTGGCTGAATCGATCTAGGCTTTATGCAAATCACACGTGGCTTTCAGGGTTCCACGGCCCAATTTACCGAATAAATATCAGTTCATGGTGGAAAATGTGCATCAAGTGAAGTTTATAGGAACAAAAGTTCTGGTTGAACTTGGCTTACCTTGTCAGTGCTCTGTTTTGTGAGGGCAGTAATATTTACTGGTCAATGATGACAGGGTTATCGGCTGCATCGAAGTTGATATTCGAGAAGCTGATTCTTCTGGCAAATCCGGAGCCACCCTAAAGAAGAAGAATATTGAAAACCATGTAGTAAAATTAAACTTTACGATCCGGGGAAAAAAATCTGTGTCATCACACTCTTTGCTTAGAGAGTTTTTACCTGCTATATTTTGATTCTTACTCCATTTTCTGTTCTATGAAAGCTGCAATTGCTTATGGTTATTTCTTCCACTTCATCGTATTCCCATCTTTTCCTAAACTTCCAATGCTGCAATAGAAAGTGAAAAGAAATCCCGTAAGAAAACTAAGTATCCTTGCAAAAACCAATTTCCACGTAATTATTTATCTGCTATAAGATAGGGAGAGTACAATGGGTCGAGGCTAGGGGTGCTTATTGGGTAGGGTCAATCCGGACCTGGCCCTGAACCGAGCCGGTTAGCCGGGTTCGGAACCGGGCTAACCGGTTCCAACCCGCTCTGGAACCGGTAAAAATCGGTCCGGAGCTGGTCCGTGTATCCGGTTCGTTAACGGATCGGACCCGTTCCGTGCTGTCCGGAACCGGAACCGGCCGGTTCCGGACCGGTCCGATCCGTTAAGCACCCCTAGTCGAGGCTGTTGCCTCTTCGCCGTCCTCGAGTTACATTGGATCCAGACTAATTCAAGCTGAGTCGAGTTGGACCCATTTTAAGTGCAACTCTCTCACAGGTTTTCTCAATTTACAAGATTCGAGACCCAATTTTGTCAAGGGGAATCGCAACTAACTTTATTCCATGTCCTGGACCGCATTCTACTCCGGATATATTGACACGTGAGTTACCTCCATTTTTGGCAATACATTCATCCCATTCTAATTTTCGACACAATATGCATCCAACTTATCAAATCATATTCACATTTAATGACCAAAAGATACAAAAAATAATAATATTTTCTTTTACCATTTTCCATGATTAGAGTCGCGTCTTCTTATTAAATTCCTATTTGAGTGCTTTTAATGTGTAGTTTTTTTTTTTTTTCTCGAGATAGATTTTGTAGTTTTGTCCTATCTTAATAGATCGTGTTTAGGTTAATATTTTTCTATGATTTAAGGTTGTCAATAGTTTCACTATTTTTAACAGAATACGCCTATTCTCATTTGATAATAACTGAACATGGATCTTGAAATCAACTGAAAGCAATATAATTCTCCCAGAAAATGAAATCACTACTTCATATATTTTCAAGATACCAAATATGGTTTTCCTATCATAAAACATCATCTTTTTTAGCTAGTAACTGCAAGAAAACATAATCACAACACAACACAACCTTAAAATATAGTGTTGCTAATTAGCTATAATGAGTGATGTAAAAGACTCATTGACTATTGCGACAATGGAGAGCTAGGTTCGATGAATGCTCGGTCACATGAGCGTTGATGCATAGCGCAGATGGTGCCTCATGATGTACTGGTACTATATTAACATCATCCATTCGGATATCAGTACAAGGAACTGTGTGGCTGCAGTTGAAGTTGATGGTCGCGTCCTTGCTGATGGATGTCCCGTGGAGTCCGACGTATGTGATGTCGCTAACTTTAACAGCAGATTTCTGATGAATTAAGAGAAGTTTAGCGCTTGACAAGATTTTTCAAAAGTAGAAGGTGCCGAAATGCATTTTTATTGTACATTTACAGAAAATATATTCGATTATAAAAAAATTTATAATTTTTTTTATAACATTATTGCTCAACTTGGCTTACCTTGTCGGTGCATGTTTTGTGAGGGCAGTAATGCTGGTCAATGATGACAGGGTTATCGGCTGCATCGAACTTGATATTCGAGAAGCTGATTCTTCTGGCAAATCCGGAGCCACCCTAGAGAAGAAGATGATTAAAAAAATTATATACAGAAACTAAATTTTATGGTAAGAGAAACTTTGTTATTATAATGCTCTTCCCTAGTGAGTTTTTACCTGCCATGTTTTGATTCTTACTCCATTTTCTGTTCTATGGAAGCTACAATTGCTTATGGCTATTGCTTCCACTTCGTCATACCTTCCATCTTTTCCTAAACTTCCAATGCTGCAAGAAACACGAGAGAAATCCCATAAAAAAGTAAATTATGTTTAGGAAAATCAGTTTCCATCAAATTATGTTATGCTATAAGATGGGGCTAGTTCAATGGGTCGAGGCTGTTGCCCCATCGCCAACTGGAGTTACATTGGATTCGGACCCGGGTTTTGTCAAGGGGAATCGCAACTAACCTTATTCCATGTCCTGGACCGCATTCGACTCCGGATATATTGACATGAGAGGTACCTCCATTTATGGCAATACAATCATCCCCTTTTAATTTTCGACACCATATATCAATTGTTATCAAATCATATACACATTTAAAGACCAAAAGATATGAAAGAAATCCAGAATTTTTTTTTTTTCTTGAAAAAATACCAGTTTCCATGATACAGTCATGAATACCAACGTTTTTTGAACCGCTTATGTCTATTCCATCTGTATTTGGGCTTTTTACTGGTGCGGTTATGTGAAGTTTTGTAATGATCACATTGTTGCATTGATTTATCGAAATATGGTTCTTTTGGCTGTCAATGTGTTTCAATCCCCTCAGTTGAAGGCCGTTGCAGTGTGAAAATCTTAGTGCCTGCATGCAAAACCAAAAAAAAATTCCATAAAGTTAAGCCAATAAAAAATTAATTTTTGGGTTTCGTTAATTTAATTTTTTTTATTTAGTGTAGATGATACCGTGGGTCGTGACGCCTCAGCTCCCTGAAATAAAAGGATTTGAAGTTGTAAAACACAAAAATAGTTTATATTATTATAACATAAATAACAATAGATAAAATTATAAAAATTGTGACATAGAATAGAAGCATTTGCGGTAGTAGTCACAAACTTATAGGACTAAATAAATATAGTTCGAATGAAATTATTATTTTTAACAAAAGTAGTCACATAAATGTTTTTAACAAATAGAGTCACACATGACTATATTTGTTAAAAATATTTACGTAAGACTACTTTTATAGGACCATAGTTATTTAGTTCTAAAAGTTTGAGATTATTATTGCAAATGTCCATATTCTACGAAACTATTTTTATAATTATTCACAACAATATTTAAATCAAATAATTTATAGCACTAACGAGTTAAAATATAAAAAAAAATGTGAGGGGGGTTGTATGAACTCACATAGGACCACCAAGATTGTCCATTTCCATGGATGATTCCTTGTCCTTGCCCTATCACTGCAAGCCCATCAACTTGATGAAAATACAGCCATTCATCTTCCTCAGTTTTTCTCCATTTTGATCTCAGGGGAGCAACAATCTTTCCCAATATCTGTAATTAATATGATCTTTGTCATCAAGAATTTTGAAATTAATTAAAATGCTTCACATTATTATTATTACAATTATATTTTTGTCACATATTTATGTGAAAATACAATTACATTTTTTTGAGAAAATAATAAAAAAATAAATCAAACGCAACGATTATATTAAGAAATGCATAGAAGAAAAAAAAAATCAAGTAATGATATATAATTTTACCTGAAACGAAATTGATGTTGGCTTGCATGGGCCTTGAAACTCGACGTGAGACACCAAAAAGTTCCCACTGGGTACGCTGACTTTAACATTGCCCCAACCACTCGTGCAGGCTGCCTCCCACGCTAACTCAAATGCCTTTCAATGGTTTTACGAATGTTATTCATAATATCTATATATATATATATATATATATATATATATATATATATATATATATATAAACTCTTTTTTAAACAATAAATTTATGTGATTTGTTTAAAATGGAAACAAACTAGTGTTAGAGCCAGATAGGGCATGTAGGCTAGGTAGCATTGACATCACGGGAATAAAATTATAGGATTTTATTGAGGGAATCAGTTCCCCTTCAAAATGGCGCATTGATCTCCACAATTTCACACAAATTTTAATTTCAACGCGTGACTTTCCATTTTTTAATATTATTTTACAATTAACATTCATGTGTTTGTTTCTAAACTTGAAGACCATTCTTTTTATAAGACAATTTTTATTAATCATTAGTACAAGGCTGCTCGCCCCATTACAGAGTCACAAACAAATCAACCTTCTATATAGGGATGGCAACGGGGCTGGTCTGGGAACTAGTCCACCCACTACAAAAAGCTTGTCTCAGATCCTCCCCGCGAACCAGGTGGGTTAAACAAGCCCCGCCCCGCCGCTTGAATTTTTTATTTATTTTTAAAATTTTTTTATTAGATATAATCAATTTTGAAGCACACAAATTGAGTTTCATCATTGAATTTCATGTTTTTATCTAGTAATTTTTTATAATAAGCATTGTAAAACCTTTTAAGCTACCAGATCTTTATTAATTTGTCATCATTCCCTTTAAAATATCCAACTTCTTTAATATAAACACATGAGCTTTGATATAAAATTAAATAATATTACGTTATGATTCAACTAAAAAAGTGAAATGTATATTCGATATTAAATTTTTTTAAAAAATTTAATATGTAAAATGAGGCGGTCCGGGGTGGGTTTGATCAAACCCAGGACTCGCCCCTCCCGCCCCGCTTCAAAACCCGTTATAGAGGGTCCAGACTCGTCTAATTGACATCCCTAATCCTATACAAGAAATAATGAATATGGAAAGAGTCAAATAAGGTCGAGGTTTGAGGATAAAAAAATATTGACCAAGGTCATATACTTAACGTATCATGACACAATAAATGTATTATATATTCATAAAATTATAATTTCGCATTCTAAAACTTTTCGAGATTTAAAGCTATAATTTCGTTTACTATAAGAAAAATGTCTCCACCACTAATCTTTAGTGTACCCATTATATGAGAGTTCTATAACATAATGTTTTGAACTTCGAAGATTAAAGAGAAAAGAGATATTTACTTTAGTATCGTCTGTTCTTCCATCTCCCACAGCTCCATAGTTTCTGACATTGTGTGTGGTGTCACGAGGGCCATAGGAGTATCCATCAGCTGCAATTTCGTGTTCACCCCTTACAACGTTTGATTCCAAGAACACCAAACTCAGAATTACAAAATATTTAACAAATTCCTGCACCATGAAATGGAATCATAACATTTCTATTGTAAAACAAAATATGTTTTTTTTGACAAAAACTTAATATTCATAATGAGCCCTTCAATCCCGAACTGTTCTATGCTCCATACACACTGTCATCTTTCATGATACAGACACATATATACAGGGGTCGAGTCAGGAATCAATATTACCTAGGGTTGGACCAAGCTAGATAGGGCTAGAAGATTACGACGATTTAAAGGTTGTGTTAAAAATTAAATTTTTAGAAAATTAACACTAAGCTTTCAGTGTGTACAAAGCTTTGAATACATGTACAATATTTTAGTACATAATCACCAAAAGGAAATTAAAAAAAAGGCCATCCTTTTATTCATACCATTTATTGAATAACTTTTGTAGAAAATTCCAAAGAATGCAAATATGATAAGCCTCAATTTTTGCAAACAAAGAACCAAATATATAGTAGCAACCACCTCTTAGAAAAAAATTGTCAATACCATATATCAACACAAAGATTATAATTTTGGCAACCCAATTTTTGGTCACAAAATCTAACCTTACTCAGAGGATTCAATGCCCCAAATCACCACATTTTCAAGATTAGAACAATGCATTAATGGATTATAATGTTATAACACGATGTCTCTTGCATTTGATTTCCCAATTTCCCCTTGATTTTATATTAATGTATGTGGTATTCAATTTTATTTCCAAGAAAAATTAAATTTTGTGATATTATATTATACAATTAGGGTAACACATGTTATGTGTTTCACCATATACAAAAATGGGTAGTGAAATTGGCGAAACTCATTCAATAACCTTTGAAAAATATAAGAAGAGCATGGTATGTGGACGATCTTCAATAGAATGATGGAGTCAAAGCATTCAATGGCCTTTATTAGTTCATATTAGATGATTTTGGACTAGAAATAACATAATATTTTAAATATATATATATATTTATTTTTTTGAAAAAAAGTGTACAATTTTCATCTTCAACTCAGAAAAAAATATTATTTAATATATATTTAATGTTTAAAATTTGTAAATCGTACTCCGATCTTTAAGAAACGATAAAACAGACCAATTCCCTCAACTAAATACAAAGGAGCTTATGAATTTCTCTTCTCCATTATATACAGTTTTAGTTTGATAGAGATTAGGGTATTTGTGATTCTAATAATTTTGGGTTAAAAACATTGCCAATGATTGGGAATATTACATTTTTGGTGTTGTAAGTTTGTAACTTGCACGTTTTCTATGTTTTGGTCATGTTTTTCTTAGGTCCGTTTGATTTGCAGGATGTGATAAGTAATGTAATGATTAAAATTATGATATAATGATAAATAATATAGTGTGATAAGTTATATGATGTTTGGTTTGGAGGATAAGATAGTTGATTAATTTTATGTTTCGGTAAAATGACTAAAAATACCCTCGAGAATTTCAAATTTCGGAGGGAATTTTAAATTTTTGGGATTAAGTTAAAGGAAATAAGTTAGAATTTTTTGGCAGGAATTTCAAATTTTAAAATAGGAAAAAAAAAGAGGGAAATGGTGTATATGTTATTTTGCTATACAGTGAGATAAATATGATGTGGTAACTTTTTTTAATCATGCTGACCGTTGTTGGAAAACTAAATGAATTAAAAAAAAATTATGCTCGATCCATCGAGCTAGTCAGAAATTTTCGTCCCTTGCGTGAAATGATATGTCCATTCACGCTGGAGTGCATTTTTTCCTTGATATGGTGCATCCAAATGATGTCTTTTGGACTCTTATCTTTCATTTACTATATATAGGACATTCTTCACTTGTTATAAACAAGATTTTCGAAATCTAGATCAAATTGCGAGCAATTAGTTTGTTAATCAAATTTCTTGTTGTTGAGTGCTTTGAACCTTTGTGGTTTGATAACTTGTGATTTGGAGTGCTCCTATCACAAACCATAGTCGTTGTATCTTGAGAGACAAATTGGCATAGCAAACCGTTAGCACCGTACAATATTGTCTTAAGGACAGATATTATAAATCCCGCCTCGACATTTCTAATACAAAGCCATTTGTTATTTTTGCTTGCTACTTTCCTAAGATACACACCGATTAAATTTTGTACTACAACCGTCACCTTAGCCACAATGTCTCATTGTAGATTTGCTATGCAGAATTGGTGTTTAACCATTTCAATAACAACAAGAGTGGTAGTATTTTGGTAGACCCTTGAGACATTTTTGTAAAAGAGATCCGTGGAAAGGGGGAATGGTTGTGGTGAAAAAGAGTGATTCCTTCATCTTCGCTGACATTAACTAAAGCAAACAATATAAAGTTGCATATACTTGTGAAACAATACGAACACCTGAATTGGCATTCATCAAATTACCTTGCATCGACATAAGAAGACTAAAGTGCACGTATCGGTTCATCAACTTTTCGAGCTGGTTTAAATATATTCAATTAGTAAATTATCGATCTCGAGTTAAATTCAAATTATATTTTTTATTTTATATCAGATTTGAATATACGAATTACCCATATCCAAACTCTTATTATGTTGAATTAAATGGCAAAAAATAGTTTTTTTTTTTTTAAAAAAAAGATTGAGCAAATACACACACATATGTATACACATATGTGTGTGGGTGTGAGCGCTATGCATTATGCAAATCTTGTCAAGCCACAGGCTCATGTCCACGTAAGCGCGACTGCACAATGAGCTCCTATAGCAACTACTTCATATACATCACCACTTTACGAAAATTATTAACCCAAGTTGCTATAGTAGTCCATTGTAAGCCATTATAAACCATTTTAAACTTTCATCCACGGGACAAGTGTATTACAATCACCCATCATTCAGAAAGCGACGTCCTCGTCGCGGCCTAATCCATCGATCAAGCAGTGCCGAAAATCTAGAGATTGCTCCTAAAGGTTCAAGAGGTGGCTCCCGTACATGTAGCATTTTTCTCCTGTAGGTTCAAGAGGGTGGGTATAAGATGTGGCTCCCATGCACGTAGCACTTAGCCTCATATAACACTTATCTCCCAGTTTTTCTCCAAGCTCGACTACACAATGGGCTCATATACAACTACTTTGTTCCATCCCCACTCTACAAAATAGTTAACCCAAGTTGCTATATTAATCCACTGTAAGCCGGTATAAACCATTTTAAACTTTCATTTCCAACCTATGGGACAAGGGTATCACAATTACCCCTCCAGCACCGGGAATCTAGAGGTGGCTCCCATGCATATATCACTTTCCCTGCATGTTCAAGAGGTGGCTCCAACGTACATGACACTTTGCCCCCATTTTCAAAAGGTGGCCCGCTCATGTAGCACTTTACCCCGCATGTTCAAGAGGTGGCTCCCACGCACATAATACTTTGCCTCGCGTAACACTTATCTCTCGGTGTTTCCTGGCTGGTGACCGGCTCTGGTACCATTTCACGCCCTGGGCCTGGCCTGCGCAAATGTGACGGTACAATGGGATCATATAACCACTACTTTGTATCCGCCCTCGCTTTACGAAATCGTAAACCCAAGTTGTTATAGTAGTCTACTATAATCTATTATAAACCATTTTAAAATTTTGTCTACAACCAATGTGGGACTAGGGTATACAAATCCCGTTAGAAAAATAGAAATCACAATAGTATATAGATGAGTGTAGATTCAATATAAATATTTTGTTATTAAACAAAATTAAAACCCCCTTTCATCATGAACTTCATAATGTTTAAAGATAGAACAAATGTTTCTCAGAAATGTAGGACACTCGTGACAACGTACCATGACAGCATGGCTAACTTATAAGAAAAGGTGATCAGAAATTAGATGGACTTTTTTTTAGATAAAGTGGAATATGGGAGAAAACTTTAACCACTACGTAAATAAGATGATTTTCATAGTTTTCTCTTTTTAGAAGGGATTTTTTTTATTTTATTAGTAAATATAATTGGTTAAAAATTTTGTTTTTCCACAAAATTAGTGAAACAATTGAGCCTAAAAATCCATTTGATTTGTTGAATCTTCTTGAAATATTTCAAGTTCCGAAGGAAGAAAGAATTTCGCCAAAAGATAAAGAATGGCAAAGAAGAATATGACGAACATAGAAAAAATCTTGAGGAAGTCGAACAATCTTACGATATAAAAGTTGCCATACCTTTTTCTTAATTTAAATTTATCATCTAAAATTTGAATAATATGTTATACTTTGGCAAAGCCGGACATTTGCTCGAGATTTTCCGAATAAAAATATTATATTTTGCTCATCATAAAATACTATATGAATGTTTGCCTATTTAATTCTAAAACCTGTTATCATTCAATGATTTTTTATTTTTATTTCATCACCAAATCCAATATATAATTTCTTTTCCAAATTTCTTATTTCATAAATGTAGGTGAATTACTGAAAGTCAAATAATTTTTTATAATTTATAATAAATTAATGCACATTTGTTTACTCACAAATGGATCGGAGTAGGATGAGCCGCCGTAAAACTTAATATGGACAAAATGAGATAGACATGGCATGGTAAATTTTACCATATGAGCTGCAGATGAGTTCATAGCCATGGAAGGAACTCTTGTTCTCCATTCCGCCAAATCCACGAACTAAGAAAGCAACATTAGCTCTACAAAATTCAGAAAAATCCTGATTTCGCCATGTCTTCCCACAGGTTTCTTGAACTTCTACATCTGTGATTCTTGAGAGGACAAACATCCCAAGAAGTTCAAGAAAGCTGTGGAAAAACATGACAGGATTCCCAGTACTCCCATTCCAAGAAAATGACCAAAGATTTGAGAAAATAAACGGAATGAGATCTAAGAGGAAAATCTTAACTCGAGCCCTAGTCAATTAACTTTCTTGAAAATAATTGAACCATGCAGATAATTTCAAGAAATATGGCCAAGAGAAGGGTGGTGGTAATGGGACTTAGAATAGCAAAAGATATATTGTGATGAATATTGATTTATTTGAGCAATGATTAAATTTGTGGGATAGATTTTCGTTAAGAAGGAAATGAGGACCACTCTGTATAATTCAGCAAACAATCTGCAGTAATCATGCAGCTTTATAGCACAGCGTGGGGAGAAAGGTAGGGTTCCTCTTCACGTTCATAGCTGCAATTTGCAATACATACAAAAAAGTGAGTGCGCTGTGGGTTACTATGTTATCATAGAACTAAATCTATAATACATTTGTTGTGTTTTCACATGTATATGGTTTATTTATTGAATAATTTCATATAAAAGTCGTATAGAATCCATGTATAAAATGGATAGTACAATGGGCATTCTATTTAGAGCGAAATAATACGGTGTAGCATATATTTAATTCTGACAATCATGTTTTTGGGGTTTGTTTGATATCACCCTTAATGATGGTGTTCTTGGGGACGGTAACGACGGTACCCTTGAGGGTTTGTTGATATCCCTAAGGACGGTGCCATTAGAGGTTTGTTTTGATTCCTCAAGAGCACCGCCTTTAAAAGAAGACATAAAAAAACCATTTTTGGAGCCATAATTTTGTTCTGGATGCAATATAAATTAAAACATGTCAAAGATGTTGGCGTGTAGCATGTGAACAGGTCACGCCAACTCGGTTGGTGTGACCATTATTTTACATAGTCACACCAACTAGATTGGCGTGACCTTGTCAAAATATGGTCACGCCAACTTAATTGGCGTGTGCAAATCCCCACTATAAAAACACCCATCCGTCTCTCATTTTAACCAGACGGAAACTCACTCGAAAACGTCTGAGAATATATAATATGTTTACATTGTGTTGTATTATTTTTCTATATAATAAAATTCTGAGTATGCTCTGTAGTTGCAGCTTTAGCTGGTCTTCTACAAAAGATTTTATTAGTAATAATATTTAATATTAGATTCCCTGAAATATATACATCGATGTCTCCACAATTTGACGTGTCACCGGTTGTGTTCCTTAATTTATCGCCTGATGTCCAGCTGGACGATGTACTGTAGTGCAGGATGACCATGCCATTCAGGAAGGACGAGGTCAGAGACGGAAACAGCCGCATCATTGTGGTACTGGAGGGGCATTATAAAGTTTATCCATAATATATGTAGTTATGTTTTGCCTATTGTCAATCTTATTATGAAATGTAATGAATATACTTTTAGGCCATATGGATGTCTTATTTATATAACAATAACAATAACAAGATTATAACTTTATTGATTTTGGGAACTCGATGCCATATGTCGTCTTGTCTGGGTTGCAGGCCAATCCATCTCATTTTGCATGCGTGTTGTTCGGTCTCGACCCGTCTTCTTATAGTACCCAGGGTCCTTCTTATAGTACGCAGGGTTGTGGTACAGTTCGAATGACAGGGTTTCCCAATACTGCTCTCCCCATAATGGCTCAAATCGTCCTTGATATATGCTCCAATATTCTTGCATATTATAATATGACTTGACAAATGTTTTTGCGTTTAAGCCATAATTTCGACATACTTGTATCACATGTGAGCAAGGAATGCCAAATTCTTTCCATTTTCACAAGAACATTCTCTTGATTTGAGCTTCACAACATGTGTATTACCCACACGTCCAGCTTGCATCCTTGTGATAACTGAGGCTGTTAGATGCCTTCGATCAAACATCTGAACTTCATGATGAATGGAGAAATGATCAGCCCAAGCATATTTTTCAAATGCATAATCCGATCATTCTTGATTACTTTGGATAATCCTATCCGCTTTTTTCAATCGCTCAAAAAATATTGCACACAACGATCGACTGTTAATTGTACAATGGCAGTGATTGGAAGGCGACAGGCACCTTTCATAACTCCTTTTATGCACTCCGACATATTTGTTTTTAGGATACCACAACGACATCCTCCATCATGAGCAAGTGTCCACTGAGATTTGTCAATCCGATTCAAGTAATCAAAAGCCCTTTGGTTCAATGGTTTTGATCTCTTCCATCGTACACTCAAACTTTATCAGTTGATTTACTGATCCAGCTTTCCAACACAAGTATTTAAAGTGCACGTTTTTTAAGCGACTATTAAAGTTTGAACACAGATGTCTCAAACAGAATCGATGCACTCCACTGGGGGTTTGAAGTCGGGGATACATTCGGCTGCTACAATAAGGCCCAGATGTCGATCAGAAATCAAACACACACCGCCGGATTCTTCAATAATGTATTTGCTAACCATCTCCAAGAACCATTTCCATGACAAAAAGTCCCCTTCATCCACAACTGAAAATGCCAATGGTAACACTTGATTATTAGCGTCCATGGACACAACAATCAACATCTTATGCTGATATTTTAAATATAGATGTGTGCCATCCACTGTAATAACTTCACGACAGTGCCGGAAACCATCTATACAAGGTTGGAAGGCTCAGAAAACATAATTCAAAGTTTTTTCTCTTGGCCTTGCATTATCAAGATGATCACACTCAACGACTGTGCCTGGATAAGCTCCCATATAGAAAGGTAATTTATTCACCGAGCTCTCCCATGTTCCATACACGTTTCAAACTGCACGTTTCAAACTCTGCCAGCCTTTTGCAAATGATATTTCAAACACATACTTAGCTTTCATTGTTTGAATCACATACTTGATTTCATAAGCTGGATCACGATGAACGATTCCCAATAGCAAGATAGCAGTCATGTTCTTATCCAAGTTTGAATGATCAAGCGACAGCTCACTCAGCAGACAAGTGTGATGACCACCATACTTGGTTATTTGAATAACCCAACTTTTTTATCCAAACATGCACTCATGTACCATCTGCAAGGTATTTTCTATGTACTGTGTTTGCATATTACTTTCCACAATGTTTTTGTACTCTTAACAACGTGGTACTCACGTTTTGCAACCCGTACTGAATAATCCTTCACAGCTGCCTGCAGATGAAATTTATCTTTGAAGACCATGTTGCAATAGATTTCACCTTTGGAGTAATCATAAAAACTCCCCCAACGACCTGTTGGATTGTCAATCAAATCTCCAAAAACTTCTGGATGTGTCATGGAAAAGAATGGGATTGTTGGGTAAAGATTACGATCATTTATCATGGTTGTAACTGACACTTCTCGTCTCATTGGTGTCTCATCCTCTTGGTTTTCAAATGCTTCTGCCATCACACCAATATCAACTTCATCATCATCAGCATCAGCCTCATCATCAGATGGAATCCCCCCTGGTTCAGAATGAATTTCATCACCAAAATCAGCAAAAATGTATGCTCGTGGCTCATCATCAATATTATCAACATCTACTGGATGATCATCTCGTTCTCTACCACTATATGAAACATCAGCTTGATGTCGAGCAACATACGTCTCTTGAATCATAGATGTAGTCAACCCTTCTGAAACACTACCACTCATTGGCATTTCTGGAATAGAATCATAATTCATTAGTTCTGCTTGTATATAAAGTTTCCAAGCAACCATGACCCTGTTCTGAATCAAGCAGCCATGCTAAATTGTAATCGTTGTTGGGTAAAATAGTCTGACGTATCCTCGAAAAATCTTTGAACATATGTCTAGTATATAATTTCAAAATAAACTGGTTGCGATCGAAGCCAGTGATATTATATACTTTATTTAATAATTATAGAAAATTCATTATACGATGTATGGTTGTACCTCCTGATGGACCACGATCATATCTGACGAATTCAGAATCTTGTATGATATTTCCCCCTAATAAAATAAAACTTGAATCGACATATTTGATAACAATATAGATAATTAAATATTATTACTAATAAAATCTTTTCTGATGTAGAAGATCAGCTAAAGCTGCAACTACATAGCATACTTAGAATTTTATTATATAGAAAAATAATACAACACTATGTAAATAAAATTATATATTCTCAGACGTTTTCGAGTGAGTTTTCGTCTGGTTAAATTGAGAGGCAGAGGGGTGTTTTTGTAGTGGAGATTTGCACACGCCAACTAAATTGGCGTGACCATATTTTGACAAGGTCACGCCAACCCAGTTGGCATGATTATGTAAAATAATGGTCACGCCAACCGAGTTGGCTTGACCATTATTTTATACTGATCACGCCAACTGGGTTGATGTGACATGTTCATATGCTACACGTCAATTGGGTTGGCGTCTTCAACACTAGTTGGCGGCTAAGATCACTTATATAATTAGTTATATTTTTGGTTATTTTGATAATTAGTTATTTATTTGAGGTTAGTTAATTAAAAAATCCCAAAGATAACCCCATAAATATAAATAAAAATCATTGCAATAATTATCTAAATAATTTGTAATTCGATGGTGCTGACCTGTGGTATAATTACACGCCAACAAACAGGCCTTGAAGATTGAAAAGCATACGGAAACTTCGGGTTACGGTGTTTCCTTTAGAAGAAGGTAAGTTTCTCTGCAATTGATTGATTGTAACACCGAACGATCTTTATCTGCGATTGATTGATCAAAGACTTGTTGTCTTCGAAAGATCTTTGTGTATGGGTGTATTTTTTTGTTCTTCCAATTAAGAAGAAGTCTAATAATCATAGACAGATGGCTTTGAATCCTCAACTTTTCGCGAATGGTATGCCGGTGCCGTTTGTTCACGAAATGTTCGTGTTGGCCAGAGAAGGTGTCGAGTTCGAGATTGACAAGATACCAGGGTAAACTTTTTGTTTTTCATCTGATGCCCACGCCCTATTTTTAATGTTTGGCTATTGAATAATCGCGTTAGATTGTGATTTATTCAGAAAATTGAAATCAAATTGGTTTCATCCTGGTGTATTGATTATAAATGGCGTAGTTCGGTGGCATTATTCTTCTTGTTTATGACTTACTTTTTTACTAGAAATGCGAAACTATTATTGCACCACAAATTTACATGTTTTCACCTACTTGGGTTTTGTAGCTACAATAATGTTGTTATGTTCCTGAAATGATAATGGTTGCCATGTTTGCAGCGCTCAAGGTGGAAATGTTAAAACAAAAGGAACTGTTTACTTGTCAAACATCCGCATGGTCGTTGTTGCAAACAAACCAATTGGGAATTTTGTTGCCTTTGATTTGCCGCTGGTATGTGTAGCTTGTCTAGGTTTTGATGCTTTCTCCTCAGTGTGGGGAAATAATTATTTTATTCAAAATGGTAGGGTTTAAATGATAAATATGAGATTTGAGGCTACCAACATATTGTTGACCCTTAAGCCGGTGATGGGTAAATGAATATCTTTGCTCTTTTTTGGAGTTGTATCTCTTTGTGGTGTTTCTTTTTTTGTCCTAAATGAATTTCATATTCAGTAAGAATGCAGTCTGTTAAGTTTCCCCATGAACATGCTAGTTAGCACCTAACAGATATGTAAAAGGAATTTTCCTGAATGTGTTTGGATAGAGTATGGAGAGCGTGTGGCTGCTGATGCTGTTAAAATTTACTATGGACGTATATGTTTTGGGCTGTATGTTCCAAAAACTGTGATTTTGTTTCCTTATTTCCTTAAAAGTTTAAAGTTTTCAATTTCATGTCGAATTTCTGGCTGTTGCTAAGTGCTACTAATTGACCAATAGAAGACAGCATTGTCAGGAATAAAAAATTCTTTAATTTTATCAAATGATCATTTTGAATTCTTTGATCCAAACGGCGTCATTGTAATACTAACATGACAAGGTGGTGGTATTTACTTTTGTTTGACCTTCCCTTTCGTTATTATTCTTTCCACACTAGATGTTTTGTGTTTGACACTATGGCTGTCAACTAACTGTTGTTTTTATTTGATTTTACTTAATGCAGCTTTATGTTCATGGTGAAAAGTTTAACCAGCCAATATTCCATTGCAACAATATTTCTGGTGATGTGGATCCTGTATGGTCATGAACTTATATTGTTCATATATGCTCTTTCACTTGCACGATCTGAAAATATCCCAACATTTTTAGGTTGTACCTGAAAACGAGCATAGGGCTCTTTATTCGACCCATTCTTTCAAAATTCTGTTCAAGGAAGGTGGTTGTGGGACTTTTATACCACTTTTTTTCAACTTAATCGCTTCTGTTAGACGATATAATCAGCATGCCAGTGCAGAAGCACAAGTTCAGGATCCTCTCCAAGCGGCTCAAACTCCTGTTGATGAGATGATGAGACATGCGTATGTGCTTATGTTTATCAACAAACTCGCTCTGCCTCCCACACGATTTGTTAAAATCTCTATTCTTTCGTGAAAGGTCACTGCAAGGATGTATACAATCTGATACTTTCTCGTCTTTGTTTACAGATATGTTGATCCTAATGACCCTACAAGAATTTTCTTGCAGCAGCCTAATTCTGAGAATCAGATGAGACGACGCACTTACCAGATGCATAATACTGAAAACTCAATGTGATCATCTGCTGGGCATGTTTGGTAAAATTTCATTTCAAGATTGATCAAAATAAAAAATAAAAATTTCATTTCAAGATACCATGTAATTCTGCAAGCTGCTTTATATGACAAATTCCCCGTTTTATATTGCAGTAGTCATTTGCTGTATAGGATGCGAAGATACACTTACATTGTATATGTATTAATAATCCTGTTATTACTATTCATGCAGAGTAGGGGTCATTTTTCATTGGCAATGTAAAGAAAACTTGCGCCTTCGGATGAATTCATAATCTGTTCATCTTAATAAGTCATCTTGATTGCTTGAAAATCATTTTCCAAAACCTCAGAATTGCTACATGTGCAAGTTTTAGACTAATCTGTCACTATATTCTGAATATGACTAGGCATGTTACCTAATCAGATCGGATTGGTTGCGGACTAAATTGAACCGATTTTGGACTGTGGGGGTAAAACCGAACCGGACCAGACCAATCCTGGATATACCAATATATCTATGATGGAGAGAGGAGATTTGGAAATTAAAAAAATAAAGGTGCGAGAATTGGATTAAATTGGTATATGATTTGTATTATATTTTTATACTTTTATCATTTTATTTATGTTTATATCTAAATAAAATGTATTAAACAATTTAAATAAAAGTTATTAAATAATTGCGGGGAAGTGGGTGCAGGTCGTGCCCCCACGCCAACCCCACCCCATACACCCAGCAGCACCACCACCCTAAAGGTAAAAATTTGAGTCACTGTTGCCAAGATCTTGTGTTTCAAGTTGGTCTCATTATTGGGATATTATTGCGGAGCGATAATTTATTTATTGGTAGAATAATTTTTTTTAAAATATTTAGGAAAAAAGTTATTCTAAATTATTCTTTATTTTCAACAAGTTTAATATAAAATGTAACTGTTATTAGATTTTAAATTTGTATTGATTGTATTAGTAATTTGAAAACATTTCATAATAATAATTGATGAAAAGTTATTTTAAATCAAATTAAGGTTTTTTCATAAAGAATAATTTTTCAAACAAGCGGACTGGTTGAAATAGAGAAATGACATCGAATTCTATATGATCGTAATATCTTCGTAATATCTGCTGAGATTAAAGAGGAAATATTATAGAACTGTCATCAGACATGCAATGTTGTATGTGACTGAATGTTGGGCGTCCAAAAGAAATTACGTCCAAAAGATGAGTGTGACAGAGACGCACATGCTTTGTTGGATGTATGGTAAGACCAGAAGAAATAAAATAAGGAACAAATATATTCAAGCTAAAGTTGGAGTTATTTGTATAGAAAAGAATATGCAAGAAAGTCGGTTATGCTAGTTTGGCAACGTACGACGTAAGCCCATAAATGCACATGTGCGTCGAGTAGAGTTTCATGAATTTCGACCATTTCACCAAATCAAGAGGACGACCGAATAAGACATTGCTCGAAGTTATATACAAAGATTTGGAATCTAAATGGATCAACGAAGATATTCTAACCGAAAGAAGCTCTTGGAGAAGACTGACGAATGTGCGCGACCCTACTTGATTTCTTTCATGGTTCATGTAGCTTACATCAACCCATTGTAATCAAATGCTTAGTAGCAGTTGTCGTATTCATAAGAGTTAGTTCTGGAAAAAAAAATTAATCTTGATCAAATTGCTTTTTGTTTGGAACGAAAATTAAGTGGAATGAGCTTTTTCATAGATAATAATTTTATTTATTGGGTTTTTTGGATATGAAATTTTGTTCTATGAGTTTATATATATATATATATATATATATATATATATATATATATATATATATATATATATATATATATCAAAATGGATAAATCGGTACGTTATTGGTTTTGAGGTTTTGGGTTTAATTTGTGCACTCAACTGAAGGTGTAATTACCTGTTAAGTGTTAAACTCAGACTAATCTAATGGTGGCTATGTATTTTTTCGACAAAAAAAGGAAAAAAAATATAATAAGATGAAGCTAAGTAATGCAGCTACAGCATGTAGAATCCACAAAACCATTCATCATCCATAATTGCAATTTCTATGATATACTAAATCTAAACAAATCTCATGCTCTACTCCTTAAAATTCCTTGTATATACAGTCTTCGAGCATTGTAAATAATTCAAGAGAAAGTATAAAAATGCATACCGAACAAGAACATTCACTTTTGGTTTATTTGCTCCTCCCCACTGATTGAGCATACTTGGCAGTCGACCGGGCTAAAGCATCAATCGGGTCGATGCATTTTTGCCACAGAGGATCGTCTGGGGGTAAAACCTCCAGAAATTCATCGGAGGCAAGAATGACTCTGTTCACAGCTCTCACTAATAGAACTTGCAAGGCAATTCTGAACAAATTATGTGCTCCTTCTGTGTCTTTTCTTTTTAGTGCTTCAACCGCTGGGATCACAGTATGTTCTATGGTTGCTTTGTCCGGAAACACAACCTCAAATCCCTGCACATTAATATCATATATTAATCGTTGGACCGAGTGTATGCCATTGTACCGAGAACTGTAAATGCTAGTAATGTTGCAGCTCAAAATATCTGTTAAATCGTACAACCAAATACTTGTAAGAAAGAGTCAGAAATCTTAATTTGTGGGCAAAAATCAAATTGCAAACATAGGTCGCAACTCGCCGAAAGAAGCTGGAATCATTGATCAACCATACCACTGTTCATTGGTTCACAGGTTTTAGGCACACACCGCCTGGCAGACTAGCTGACCATGATCAAAGTGGTTACCTTAAGAGCAAAGAGGAAGAAAAAGGCAGAATAGTAACTGAACAAGGGAAAACCCCGGAGAACAATCAGCCCTCACCCCCTTCCTACAAACAAATAATTTTAAGACTGTGTAATATCTGTAAACATTCAAGTTTCTCATTCCGAATTCTATCAAGTCTCCTCTCTCATCTTACTCATTGCAAATCCTGGATCCACTCTGTAAACTAGTTGAAGGACACCCCTTTTAGCAATCCTTGTGCATCGAGAAGTTGGTATTATATTCCAAAATAATATTGCATATAGCACAAAAATAATGGGACATCATATAGAACATAACAAACTTATAGTTTGTCAATCATCATAAGGAATAAAACTACTTCAAGCTCATAAATCAGTTGAAAGGGTCAAACTCAGAATACCTCATTCTCAAGCTTTTCTTGATAAAATCTAGTCACCATATCTGGATTGATAGCGAGAACACCTATACGCGAAGGGCTTCCGGCCTCAAGTGGCCTCAACTTGGCCTCCTTGAGTTCATTAGCCACACACACCCCCATATTCAGGACAGGAACAGAACATCCCTCGGCAATTTCAGCATACCAGGAATGCAAAACATGACAAGGCATTACGATACAAGAAACTCCCGATTTCTCAAGAAAATTCCTCTTACACCTTAAATTCTCAACCACTGAGATTTCATCAACACGTGTACTTGTGGGTTTTGCAGGATAAACATTAGGAAAAGAACCTCTTTCAAGGGATAAAAGATCCTTGCTTAGTGCAGGATCTGAACAAAGTACAAAAGGGAGGCCATTTTCTTCATCATCCAACTTAAGGGTCACCAATTTTTTAGCAAAATTAAATGTGGAGTCCAATGAAGCACCTCCAAGTATCCCAATTCCACTGCCTTGACTTGTGACAGGACCATCCAAATTCCTGTCTTTTGAAGATTTATTCGACTGAAAACTTGTTTTACTGTCAACTGGAAGCTTCACAAGAGATGGGTTTTTCTTCCCTTTTGTATGTTTAATCATACAACTTCTTATACTCCCATTTGTCATATAATGGAATGATGATGGGAAACACAATGACATTCTTGAAAAAATATTCAGACCTATGCAAATTCCAATCAATAATCTTTATCACAAAGATCTCAGATGTTCAAGAACAAATCTTGATGCTGGTAAAAGAAAATACCCACTAAAATCAGGAGTCTGAAAAATAACTAATGCAAAATCAGCTTCCATGCATCCATTTGCTTCAACTGAATCAGTTTCCCAGCGCCAAAGGCTTAATCATTTCAAGAAAATGGAACTCGCCCCTTCTTTTCAAGAAATTCTAACAAAAATCTCTACTTAACCCAGCAGTCAATTTCAGTTTGAGGAAAACTATGACAATTCTTACACAAAACCCCTTAAAATTGAACCCAAAAAAACTCTTGTACATCCCTTGAAATGCCAAGAAACAACCAAAGACCTTTAGGTGCAAGTGGGCAGTGGGGTTCGAGAAAGTGATTACCAAAAAGTCTCCAATTTTAGAGGGTCCAAGAACCCAAAAAATAATTTATAAATTTTGTTTTTGATTTTTCAAATGATAAATTTTATTTTCACAAAATATAATGGATTGAAATGTATGTAGAAGCCAACAAATCACACACAATCGGTGACAGAACGGAAGGGAATCTTCACCGTTAATGTCTTCAATCACAGATCCTCATTCCTCCCTGTCAACAATAATTCAACGATTTTGAAACAAAAAACTATTAAAAAAAATACAATTTAACATGCAAATGCTTCCACCATAAAGCATGAGTGATGGTGAGGTCCTTTAAAAGATGAATCAGATTACAGCAGATATGTGGGCGAAGGGCTTGCAACCCTGTTGGTACATCTCTATTAAATTAGCTCGATGTTTTGGGTTCAAGCTTCATCCGATAATTTAATAAATTGATCGAGGGTCCTTTTGGAAATTGTAAAAGAAAGGTGAGTTTATTTTTCGTCGATTGAAATTAAAATTAGAGAATCATATTTTAGATATGATTAATATATAAATTATTAAAAAAATTCTATATGTCTCAAGGATTTTTTAATAAATTAATCGATAAAAGTTATTAATTTAACAGTATAATCGATATTTGAAAACGTTTTTAAACTAACCTAAAACACCACTTCAGGTGACGTCTTCATTTCTGGGAAAAAAAATTATTAGATGGTGCCTACAGATATTTTTTTTTAAATATTATTGAATGCGACATCTCAGCAAAATTTTTTTATTGAAGGCACCATCTGGATGGCGCCTTCAATAATATCTTTTAAAACGCTTCTTCTTTCTTCTTCTTCTTCTTCCTTTCTCTCTCCATCTTCTTACAGACGAAATTTTTCCCCAAAAATTTTCAAAATCTTTCCACTTTTTTTTTTGCCAAATTCCCAAAGTTGTTGTGGTTTGTAATTTGTGGAGCTTAGTTGTTTATCATTCTTGAAGCTGGGGTAATATTTTTCTCTGTAATATAAATTTTTGAAAGTTATAAAATTTACATTATTTTGTTGTTTTGTTTGATTTTTGTTGTTTGGTAGTTGTTATTGAAAAGATAGTTATAGTTTGGAGATGAGTGGCAGAGACTGTCGGATGATTTACGGTCGTTGGGGGTGTCAGGAGGTGGCCTCCATTTTCCGGCAGGAGGCAGGCGGTGTGGCGGCGGTGACTGGTGGCCATGTTTATATTTTTGTTATGCTGATATTTGTTGTGTAATATTTCAGCATGGATTTACAAAGAGCATCAGGCCCGATTGACAGTCATATTCTATCATTGCAGTCATCTCATCGATCTGAGAATGTTTGGGCAGATGATATTGATACTACACTTCGAGGCAGAAACCCTTATAAATATTTTTAGGATCTTTGTCCCCTCGATGCGCGTGTAGTGAGTCGGTTGGAAAATATTGATTTTTATGGTGTTTATAGGTCATGTAAAATTGCACTTGACTTTCACCTCATTACGGCTTTAGTTGAGAGATGGCGCTGTGAAACACATACTTTCCACTTCAGATCCGGAGAGGCAACCATCACACTGCAAGACATTGCAATGATATGGGCATTGCCAGTAGATAGTATCGTATTATCTGGTGTTGATTACGATATGAGTATACCTGAGTGACAAGAATATTGACATATGCTTTAAGGAGTTACACTGGATACTGCACACTTTAAATGTACAAAGTTGTACCTATCTGCAATAAAGCATCATTTGGTGAATAATGCTCTTAATGAGCACAGTACGGCAGAAGATGTAGTCATATATACTCGGGCTTGTGTATTATTGATGTTAGGTGAAATTTTGTGCCAGATTCCTCCGGCAATATTATTTTTTTTTACAAAAGTTAGAGGATATTGATCCTGTTGGCAATTATAGTTGGGGTAGTATCGTGTTGGCATATTTGTACCGTGACTTATGTACTTCCTTAATGAGAGGAAAAATAAGTGATAGGTGGTGCATTACAGGTCGTACAGGTAAACTTTACGTTTGCGTTTTTTAATTGTTTGAAATATTTTTCTCGTCATACTTAACTAATATTATTCATGACAATATTTTAGATTTGGGCATGGTCAAAGAATACCAGGTTTAACTCCTCAAATGGGTGAGCCTAGATTCAACGTTGGCCCAATCATTATCGATGGGGAGTATATGTTATCTACTGCTCCATATGGTGCAAGGTAATAATGTAATTATGTTTTGTGTTATTTTATATGCTTTAAAATATTTATAGATTTTGTAATTGTGTAACTAAGGTTTACGAAAAATAGGGGGCATTCTGTACGCATCATTAGGAACATTTTTGATGAGCAGCCATCAACTCGAGTAAGCAATATATTAGTTGTGTTTGTTATGAAAAATAAATAATGTTGTTTATATTATTTTAATTTTGTATTTGTAGTTTAATTGGCAGCCATATCATGATGAGTGCACTGAACATCTGAGCCACCAATTATGGACATATGCCGGCCCATTAATTTGTTATGATATTGTTGAAATGCACTGTCCTGTTAGGGTTCTTCGTCAATTTGGAATGCTACAAGAAATCCCCACAGATCACGATTACGGGATGATAAATTACATTCAGATGACCGAAGGGGTAGTATCAATAAGGATTGGAGTGCACACGATGTTGCGTATATACAGAAATGGGAGATGTCACGTGATCTATGTGTGGACAGACCACAATATTGTGCTGTTGTGGTTGGATATAGTGAGTGGTATGAACGAGTCACCCGTAGATATACTGGCCATCAAAGACAATTTGTAGAGACTGGATACCAACTTGGTGACAGCCCAGCATGACATCATGTTATACGTTAATAGATTTAAACATTGCTTTTAGAATCTGTCATATGGATTTATAAATTAAAAATTTAATTACCGTTATTTACTTTTCAGATTGATCAGATGCAGCAGTTAAGTGCTAGTTGCGATCGCTATCCTGCTGATGGAGAATCTGTTATAACGTTTATGGAGTCAAAGAGAGAGCATCATAGGGCAATAACGCAAAATGTGATGCAAGTGGCTCGTGAACGACGAGACATGAACTTCCCACCATACGAAGAAGTTCATGGGCATGATGAAGAACCAGTACAGTCGGTCCATGCACGTAGCGAGAGTGATATTGTAGGTCCATCTATGTATACACCTATTGTCACGCCCCGGGCCCAGGCCCGCGCAAGCGTGACTGCACAATGGGCTCTTTTGAATAACATTTTATTGTGTGTGAAAAACTATTTTGAAAGGCCATGTTTGTCTTGATTCGGTGAGTACGTAAAGGAAGTTGCAAATTTTCTGAAAATTATTTTAAGTATTTCGTATTGTTTATTTTCGAAATTGAGCGAAGCCTTGTGTTCAAGCAAATGAACACGGCGGGCGACCCGTCTGGGCGGGCCGTGATTGTAATACCCTTGTCCCACATTGGTTGTTGATGGAAATTTAAAGTGGTTTATAAAGGCTTACAGTGGACTATTATAGCAACTTGGGTTAACCATTTTCGTAGAGCGAGGACGGATACGAAGTAGTTGCTATAGGTGCCCATTGTGCAGTCACGCTTGCGCGGGCCTGGGCCCGGGGCGTGACACCTATCTCGACAGATGCGACAGGTCCATCTATGTATACTCCTATACCGACAGATGGGGCAGGTCCATCTACATCTTTTGGCACCGACGTATATACTTGTTATTATGTCCCTGAGCCACCGACATATGATCATTCACCATTCACTCCATATGCTCAGATCTACACACATCAGGATACAGATGTCGGGATTTAATTTGCACAGTCATATACAACATCTACGAGTCTCAATTTTGACGTATCACCTGTTGTATCCCCCCCAGTTCACACCATATCATCCACCTAATGATGTACATGTGGTACAACAGAGGAATGAGCAAGTGGATATGAGAGAAAGAATTCGAAGAGAGATTATTCATCCTCGTTGTGGTACCGGAGGACATTTACAGATGAGGCCTCGTGGTCGTTGATAACATTTGTTGCATTCCTCTTGTAATTATTTTGATAGTTATAAAAAAGTTTGAAAAATGTTTGTTTTGTGAGCAATTAAATATATACAAAACTCGTGTTATAAACGAACAATCAACGTACAATAATTTGTAATTAAACGTACAATAATTTTCACAATTACGTACAATTATTTACACAATAAACGTATAACAATTACACATAAATTTTTTTATTGATTTCGAGAAGTTGAAGCCATTTGTCATCTTGCACGGGCTTCTGGCCAATCCATCTCATTCTGAATGCGCGTTGTTCGATCTCGAACCACTCTTCTGATTTTTCACAGAGTGAAGTTTTGGTACAACTCAAAACATGGGGTGTCCCAATACTCCTCCCCCCATATTGGTTCGAATCGTCCTTTATATGTGCTCCAATATCCATTCATATTGTAATATGATTTGACAAATGTTTTAGTGTTTAAGCCATACTTTCGACACACTTGGATCACATGTGAGCAAGGTATTTCGAAATCTTCCCATTTTCCACAAGAGCATTCCCCTGATTTTAGATGCACAACATGCGTATTACCCCCACGTCCTGGTTGTACTCTTGTGACAACAGAAGCTGTTAGATGTCTACGATCAAACATTTGGGCATCATGATGGATATAATGATAGTCAGCACGACCATATCTTTTGAACACATAATATGGCCATTCTTGATTATTTTAAATCATTCGCTTCGTCTTCTTAAGTCGTTCGAAAAAATATAGCACACAACGATCAAAAGTTAGTTGCACTATGGCGGTGATTGGAAGTCGACGAGCACATTTCATAACTCCATTTATGCATTATGACATATTTGTAGTCATGATACCACAACGCCAGCCTCCGTCATGAGCAAGAGACCATTGACACTTATCAATACGACTCAAGTAATCAAAAGCACTTGGTTCTATAAGTTTTATCTCTTCCATTGTGCAATCAAATTTTCTCAGCTGGTTTTCTGATCCCGCTCTCCAACATAAGTCTTTCAAATGAACAGATTTCAAGTGACTATTAAAGTTTGAACAGACATGTCTCAAACAAAATCGATGTATTCCACGGGTGATTTGAAGTCAGGAATACAATCGGCTGCTGCAATGAGTCCCGGATAACGGTCAGGAATCAAACATACACCCTCAGATCGTCTCACAATATGCTTGTTAATCATCTCCAAAAATCATCTCCATGACACAAAGTTTTCTTCGTCAATAATTGCAAATGCCAAAGGTAAGACTTGATTATTAGCGTCCAATTGCCACGGCAACCAACATATTATGTTGATATTTCGTATACAGATGTGTTCCATCAACACTTATTACCCGACGACAATGTTGAAATCCTTCTATACATGGATGGAAGGACATAGAACACGTAATTCAAAGTCTTTTCTCTTTGTCTGGCATTGTCAAGATGAACCCACTCAACGACTGTGCCGGGATTTCATTTTTGCAAACCTCCCATATAGTAAGGTAATTGCTTCACCGAGCTCTCCCATGTTCCATACACATTCTCAACAGCACGTCGCAAACTAAACCATCCTTTCGCATATAAGAACTCAAATCCATATTTATCTTTAACT
This sequence comes from Haberlea rhodopensis, assembly GCA_907163345.1. Taxonomy (NCBI): domain Eukaryota; kingdom Viridiplantae; phylum Streptophyta; class Magnoliopsida; order Lamiales; family Gesneriaceae; genus Haberlea; species Haberlea rhodopensis. The sequence goes on from CAJQUN010000009.1 coordinate 2,268,611, forward strand.
GTTTGAATTACATACTTTATTTCGTAAGCTGGATCACGCTGAACAATTCCAACTAAAAAGTTAGCAATCATGTTTTTGTCAAAATTTGCATGATCGATCGACAGTTCACTCAAAAGGCAAGTGTGAGAACCTCCATTCTTGTTTATTTTGAATAATCAAACTTTTTTATTAACGAAGCGCGCATGTACCATCTACACGGTATATCTTTTGTACTGTGTTTGCACACCACTTTCCACAATATTTTTGTACTCTTAACAACGCGGTACTCCCGTTTTGCAACACGTACAAAGTAATCATTTACAGTTGTCTGAAGATGATCTTTATTTTGAAGACCACATCTAGATGGATATCCCATTTGGAGTAGTCGTAATAACCCCCCATCTACCTGTTGGAATTGTTGGATAAATGACATGAGTATTTATTGTGGTTGTCTCCGGTACAGTAACTGGCACTTCTTATGTGATTGGTATCTCCTCATCTTGATCTGCAATTGTTTCAGACATGACACAAATGCCAAGCTCATCCGTCATCAACATCATCCTCAGACGGAATATCTTCTGGTTCAAACTGAATATCATTTCCCAATTCAGCAAAACTGTCTGCTAGTGGCTCGTGAGTAATAACATCAGCATCTATGAGATCGTCGTCTGGATCTCTACCAGAGGTAGTCGGTTCTTCTTCAACTACAGGCAAACAATCTACATTTTCTGGATACAATCATAGTTTCGTGGTTCTGTTTCTATGTAAAATTTCAAGCAACTATGATCCCTGTTCTGAATCCAATAGCCATGCTAAATTATAATAATTATCTATTGGCAAAATTATCTATCGTATCCCGGAGAAAAGCTCTAAACATGTGTATTTTATATATTTTCAGAAGGAACTGGTTGCGGTCGATACCAGTGATATTATATATTTCGTTCAACAACTACATAAAATTAATTGTGCGATATATTGTGGTACCTCTTAATGGACCACGGTCATATCTAATTGTATCTGAATCTTGTAATATATTACCTTCCCAATACAGAAAAAAATTAAATATTACAAGTAATTAATAAATTTAGTTTAACAAATTTATATAATACGGAAGATGATAAATCAATAATTTAACAATATTTTTACCTGAAAAATACTTGAAGGACCGCAAATTAAGATTTGAGATTCGACAATTTCAACGATAAAACCAGAGGAAAAAACTATAAATGTTATGTGATTTCGTTTCGGTGTAGAAAATTAAGGGGTTCGGCCGGATTTTTTATACTTAAGAAGACGTCATTTCAGATGGCGCATTCAGCAAACAAAATATTTTTTTATTGAATAGCGCCATCTTAGATGGCGCCTCCAATAATATTTTTTAAAAATTATCTGAATGCACCATCTTAGATGGCGCATTCAATAATGTTTTTTTCCACGAATGAAGGCGCCACTGAAAGTGGCGACCTCAACTGACGTCGCCACCTGAAGTGGCGCTTTAGGTTAGTTTAAAAATATTTTCGAATATCGATTATTTTGTTAAATTAATAATTTTTATCTGTTAATTTATTAAAAAACCCATCGTCTCAAGCTACCGTGTGTTTTGCAAATACTCTAAGAATTGTTTATCTACTTTCTAGATCAAAAATCAGATTTTTGGTCTTCTATTTCTTATTTCTACTATTGTTTCTTTAGAAAAAAAATAAAAATAGAAGTAGAGAAACAAATAATGAGATATTTTTGTATGTTTTAAGTTGAGCGATTTCACTACTATAATTAATTTAAGTTTATTATGCTGATTTTTTATTTTAATAATAAATACACAATATTTGGTTAAAAACAACTTTTTCAAACCTGTAGAAAATATATAACACCAACTTATTAAATAAAACAGGTTCACAATTTTCTCTGTACAAATGTTATATTAACTAACCCGAGGTTAGTTAAATATCTAATCTTGGTTAATTTATTAATTTTAATAGACTTTTTTATATTTTAATATTTTATTTACAGAAAACAAAAATGCATAGGATAATGTTTAATTATCAAACAGAATCTTGATATAAGAAAATTGAAGAATTCATATTTTAAAATTAATGTAACTCGTAAGTCATGTTTATTAGAGAGATAATTGTAATATTCTGTTAGTTAATAATGTATTTTGTAATTGTTTATTAAAGAGATAATTGTAGTTTATTGTTAGATAATAATATATTCACTTGTGTGAGGTGGCAACCTAATAAAATAAAGTGTCCATGTTATCTCGTATTTGTTTTGCAAGGTGCTGTCGTTTCATACATTATTAAATCAATTGGGTCAAGCTTTTATTTATACTAGCGTGCATATACAATCAAATATTTTATATAATATATTATTTATTATAATAAATATTTATAAAAATTATTTTATTTTTTTCTAAATTTTTATCTTTTATTTATTTGAATTATAATTTTTTTTTTTAATTTTTTTAATTATTTATATTTTTAAATTATCAATGAAACTTGTGTTTTTATTTTACATTGACAGGGAGTGTCCGTGTTATCTCGTATTTGTTTTGCAAGGTGCGGTCAGTTTCATATATTATTAAATCAATTGCGTCAAGCATTTATTTATACTAGCGTCTTTTATATGCGTTGTGTGCACATACAATCAAATATTTTATATAACATATTTTTTATTAAATATTTATAAAAACTACTTTATTTTTTACTAAATTTTTTGTCTTTTATTGATTTGAATTATAAATATAATTTTTTGGTTTTTATTTATTTAAATTATTATATTTTAAATTATCAATGGAACTTGTGTTTTTTATTTTACATTGATAGGTTGTTTTTGTATGTGATGGTATTCTTGGAATATAAAAATTGCATAACATAACATGAGAGGACGATATTGAAACTATGAAAAAGCTTCACCAATATGGTTATTCTACTATCCTCACACTTTTATAAATAGTACAGATGTTTATTAAAAAATTAATTGGTAAAATTTTAAAATAGCAATTTATCGAACCAAAAGTGTAATTGCCTAATTGGTTGGCAGACACTCATATTATCAGCAAAATTCAATCATATTTCTACATTGAGTTAGAAATATATTTAACCCAAAAGACAGTGATTGGGAATATATATAAAATAATCGACAGGCTTTAGGGTGGACGTCGCTATCCCTCGTCCATTATTATTGTCCATTTACATAATTACATCTGTCTTATTTTTAGATCTACAATTGCATTGCAATCTTTCTATCAATATAATTTTTGGTTTAACAATATCAACTCCAATCTTGTCATTTGATAAATCTATAATGAAAAACAAGTCTCAAAAGAAATTCAAGAGCATGTATTCCGAGTAAAGATGACAAACGAACTAGGTCGCCCCTGGCTCGGCATTGCACGGGGGGATGTAGGTTTTGGCCCATCACAGCCCATAGACCCATATTTGTTTTTGGAGATTTTCATGACAGTATCAATTGGAGAGCTTTTTTCATCTCCTTCCTTTTCGTGTCTTCATTTTTTCGTGCTCTCATCTTTTTCTCATCTTTCTGTAAATTCTTATCTTCTCTTTTTTTGTTAGGCTGAATTGGTTGATTTATGTGCTTTAATTTTAATCCAGCTCAAAACTCATGCATTTGAGATGTTCGATGAATTGTTTGAACGAAAATTGAGTGTTGAACATATGGCTCATACTAAAAATGGGAACTTGTATTGTACGCTAGGATAGCGGGGTCAAGGAGGCGACAATCTCAATATGCAAGATCATCAGCAATAACATCACTCACGTGCACTGTTTGAGTCTAGCGGAACACACATTAACACATACACTTTTTGTTTAAGATTGTGGTGTATCGGTAGGCGGTGCACATAATATAGATTCTCTATTTTTTGCTTATGGATTTTTCGAGGGTGTTATTTATCTGTTAATGTAGCAGTATGGCGCCCTTGCGATTGTAGAATTTGTGTTTCAAGGAGATGATGCGACCATTTTTTAATACCCGTTGTGTATGTGTATTTCCTTTCTACCAATGCAAGTAATTCCGCGTGCACCTGTAGTAAGTGCGTGTATACCCCATATGAACCGCCTACCAGTACACATATGTGTATGTACATATGGGGTATTTTCTTTTCTACCGGTGCATGTAATACCCGTGTGCGCCGATAAATCCGTGCATTTTGCTTATGGGTTTTTGTAGGGTCTTATTTCTTTGTTAATATAGCTGCGATGCAGTTATGGTTGTATGTGTATGTGCATTTGTGTTTCAAGAAGATGATGCGAACAATTTCAATGTGTCTTAATCCCATCATTTGGATAATAAAAATAAAACAGTTTCATATAAACCTTTTGACAAACATATCATGTACATCGTAATTGAGATAATAATTCAATGATAAATGAAACACAAAAATCCCATCAACTCATAAAAAAAACAATGTGACGACACAATGTAGTAGATATTAATTCAGAAAACACAGAGCAAAACACAACGCGAAAAAACAACGTTCAACACTTGTTTTGTGTCGTACCCAAATTGTGTGCTCCACCCCTCCACCCTAACTCACGTTCCCACTCCCCACCGATACACCAATCACCATTCACCATCTATTTTAATTGGCGCATTACAATCATTTTAGTCGATGACATGCTGTACGAGTATTTTCAACTTTGTTTGCCCATTTTGAAATTTATTTTGGTGTATTTTTGCATCCCTAATATCGTAATTTTATAAATGAATGATTATGAATTTTTACTTTTGTTTTGTTGTTAATGTTTTGCTTAGTGCTATTTGAATGTTAATATTGTTTTGGATTAATTGTATTCGTGTGGCATATAATAGAATTTGTTTGGATATATTGTTCTAATTTTTATAATTATCAAACTTAATAATTAATTCTATGTTGGTGAGGTGTCATATTGGCATATAATTTGCTTCTAATTTTATATAATGATCAAAATTAGAGCAGCCGATACTGGATTCATTTGTGTAATTTGCTTCTAATTTTGTAACAATTATGTGTGGCATTTTTTTTCCAAAACTATATTCAATTATCAATTTTGTTGACGCTTCTATGAAACGTCATTGACAATTAAAATCAATTCGAGAAGCTAAAATTAATGATTTGATAATATCGGGGGAATTGAGATGGGTACGATAGCTAATCAAGAATTTGTTTGATATGAGCTGTTGCTACTCGTTGGAGTTCACATTTTTACTATGTTCGAGGATTGATTGATTTGTTTGGTTGATCGAGTTTTGAATAATAATATTCGTGGAGAGGTTAAGGGTTTATACTTACATATAAAGTCATTTGAGTTTGTTTTATTTTGTTTTTGAGCGCGAAGTTTTGGAAGTGTCAGATATACTGTGTCAAGCATTGCAAAAAAAAAACTAACATAGATAGTTTGAGTGCTGTGAATTTAGTGTCACCTACTAAGTCAGTTCTTCAAGAGATCTATGATGATAGATGGGAAAGTCTTCTTTCAAATGTTGTGGAGTTTTGTAAAAGTAAGATATTAATGTGGCTGATTTAGATGACTGTTATATGCAAGGTACAAAACGTTCTAGTCAGCAGATAAAATATCACAGTATGTGATCACTATATATTCAATGTTGTAATAGATTATCAATTGATGGAATTGATTAACAGCTTTTCAAAGTTACGATAGAACCTCTTATTTTTAGTAATGCTTTGAGTCCCGTTGACGGGTACAAATCAATTTCACCATATACTATTTGTTCTCTGATTGATAAGTTATTTTCGAGACTTTACTAAAGAAGAAAGAGAAGATTTGGAGAGACAATTGGATCATTATAAGTTTGATGTGCTTCGTCACACACAATTTCAGAAGCTTGATTCTCTTCATCACTTATGTCAAACATTTACCCATTAATTGATATGTTGATTTGTTTGGTATTGACTTCTCCATTATCTACAGCAACCACATAACAAGGTTTTTTTGGGGATGATAAATTTCTAGTCAATAGCATGATTATTATATTGAGATGGAGATTGCTCTTACTATTGATACATAGTTCATCATCGACAAGTTGATATTTTAAATAATCGCATGCCGTGTATTTTTTTTTGTATAATTTCAGTACTTCCTATTTTTGTTACTCAAGTTAATATAATATATTATATATTGGTTTTCTATGTTTATAGATATGCTTCGATACAAATTTTAGCCCATTAGATTAAAATTTCCCGATTACTGCTCTAGTCGTGACAGCTAGGTGTTTTGGCGGGCGAGAACGTTTTGACATCCCTACTTCCAAGTATATATGATTGGATAAGCTTTGGGAGCAATAATTGGAAAATTTATTAGATGATTAGTCGGCGACTATTTACTATGTAGCGATTTATAAATCTTACCATTTGAAAGGCCCACCTCTACCACAAACCAAATTCTTCATGACTAACGGAAGTTTGAAGAAGAATAAAAAAATTTATAGATAAGAACATACTACCACAAGAAAAATCAAGATCGATAAAGATGTCTACAACATACGAGTGGTTAACACGGTTTGTTTGATGTCATCCAAAGGCCATGCCTTTTCCATTTTTTTTAAACAAAAAATGGAGGGCACCTCCCTTTTTTTAAAAAAAAACAGTATATATCAATTAAGTCACAGTTTGAAGTAAGGGTGCTTAACGGCGCAACCCGAACCGATCCAATCCGGAACCGACTGATTTTGAAATCCCCTAATTTCGGAACCGGTCCGATTAGGTAAAAAATCGGATCGGATCCAATTCAGGGTTCAGGCGGGTCCGAATTGACCTGCCCGTTAAGCAACCATAGTTTCCAGACTTCATATCCAATAAATAGTGAAATCAAGAGTCAAGGACTTTCGAGAACAAGATTAGCATTGGAATTGATGCCTACGAGTAACATGGTATTAAAGATACTGTGATTTGAAAGATTAACAGTCTTGTAAGACATTGAGGGCTCCCTTGGTGTTTTTGTTTTTCCAATTCTATCTTGCAACAATGTTATTCCGAAGGTATTAGCCCAGTCATTTTCTATTGTATCGATGCTTTTATTTCTAATAAATAAGTTTGGGTCTGCCAAGCACCACATTGGCACTGTTAGTTTTTTTTTAAAGGCTTAAATATGTGAAATTTATTGCTGAGGAAACATTCTTGATTTAGTCTGAGCTAAGTTAAAGGCAGACGTAAAATTATCTAAATGGTTGTATTTGTTCTATGTACTAGAGATCGTCCTTGGTAAAATCCATGAATTATTAGTGTGAATGTTAGATTTAGTAATTTCGAAAGTTGTGTCAAACATAATTGAAAGATTATTTAGAAGATTTTATCTTCAGTGAGATGTGTTGATTTGCAGTCTCATCTACAAGCCGAGCTTTGAGAGAGATCAGACAATTAATTATTTATTTTTTAACGCTCTCTCTCACGTGTGGCCATGTTTTTGTTCATCCTTTTTGGGAGGTCCTCAAGTGGATATTTTATGTGGGTAAAATTATTTGTGAGTTTTGAACTCAAGACCTTGATGCTAATAAGATGATCTAATCCTTGATAAAATTTACAAGGGATGATGCTTGATAAATTCTAAAACTGTTTCATTTGGATCTTTCACTCATATAGAATTCTTTTAAAAATCTAATCTTACCCAAGTTCTTATTTAAGTTTTCGAAGTTACAATAAATGACCCTGGCCTGGTACTTAAATAAAGGCATAATGGGTTGAAAACTAAACAAATTTAGCCCAGTGTATTATGCACTTGGCGGCCCTTTTATTTTGTAATTAAGCCCTTTTACAGCATATAATGATTAGTCTTGAATTTGCCATACTTGAAAAAATGATATCAAATCAATCCCTGTTACAAACAGCTTGAAAATAAGCCAAATTCCTGCCTTGGTTCCTCATAATTGGCCTATCTAGTAACATTTGAAACCATCCCAAAAGGAAAAATATTTATATGGATCAGGTGTTTTTAAATATTAAGATGTATAAATATGTATGTATATGTATATATATGTTTGTATGTGTTGGTATTTGTAAGACCAAATGTACAGAAGTGTGACCGTCCCAAAAGAACACCTTGCAGCCACCGTCTATGTTCGATTATCATGTGTACTTGGACTATCATTGCAAATTCTCATATTATTTTTTTGATGACTCGGTATCCCGCCCGAAGAACCGACTAATCCGGGGACCAATCACACCGTCCACTAGCGGGGGGCCCAATTGAAGCCGGGGCTTTATGCCACCGTATGGACTGGCCCCACAGGAATTGGTAGCACCAATTGAATCGATACCGAGCCCTTTTGGATCGAGATTATTCATTTCTAATTTCAGTTCGATTATGATTCTAACTATGATTCATGCAGCTTAATTTTTTTAAATGGTCGGCTAATATTTTACATGTTTTTTTCTTATAAAGTTGGGGCAGGAATTTGTAAGTTGACATGGCGTAGTAAATTAATCCGGCGACATACAAATGAGAACCAACTTTTGATTCGTGGATTTGGTAGTTGTTTGAGTTAGAGAAAATGTAAAATGAATACCAACTCCATAGAAAGGTTAAAGAAATAATTTCCAATACAAAACTCGCCAAAAGCAGATAAGAAGAATAAGGGTGTTAAAAGATATCAAAGTTAAACATTTAGAGTTAGAGCGATTGGAACGCTCTTACTCTTATACAACTTAAGAGATTTGAGTTATATTGGTGTAACTAATTTTAGTTTTTGGTACAACGATGGATGTTCGATCCTATAATTTATATCAGAGTTAATGTCAAGTATTTGATTCTTGTAAGTTGCAAGATAGTATAATTATAAACTTGACGCTTGAAGATGTTCAAAAGACTTAAATCATATTGTTACTATGAAGTATATTTTTTGGTAAATAGTAAGCAATTGATGTTACGATTTCAATAAGCAAAACATAATTTAATAAACTCTCAATGATCAAAGTTGATCTAATGGTACAACGAAATCAATAAGCAAAGATAAATATGATTTCGGATCAAATATGGAAATCATATTTTAATATATGTGGATATTTGATGTAATGAACAATTCTTTTCCCAAACATTATCATAAGTTCTAGTTAATTATGAGCTAAATTGAAAAGACATGATGAACTAAATTAGGGGTGGAGAGAGGGGTGTGGAGGACGTCAATTGCACCTTCCTAATTTTTTTAGTGTTTTTTCATAGTTTTTTTTTAAAAAAAAATTATGCTTTACCCTTAATTTTAAAAGGAAAAAATTGATCGCCCTAAATTATAATCGTGGCTGCGTTCTTGAACTAAAGCTAAGTATAAACAAAAACTGAATAAGAACGGAATTGATAACATGCAATTCAGAGAAATGACTAGATTCTGACCTTTCCGTACCGCCCTCTCCCAATCGATAACTATAGCAAATGAATTTGTCTTTTTTAACACTCTGGAATAATTAGTAAAATCTCGTATAAGTCGAACCTAGCTTCTAACTAAGTATATCCGACCCCCATACATACACAACCAAACTCTGATTTACTTTCTAACTACTAAACAGAAAGTCCAACATGATTGAGGCTTAAGTGGGGCTAATAAGGTTTGACTAGCAGTTTGACCAGGTCGTGTGCCACTGTTTGACCATATGGACTGAGCGGATTATCATCATCTTCAGGTATTTTCCTGTTCGACGGTAATTTTACCCTATGTGATCTAATTTCCTCACCATATCAATACTCATTTTAAGTAATTGGAGCTTTCAAATATTTTAACTTATAAGTGATTGTATCGTGGATATTCAACTTACATTATAGATATTGAGACACTTTTTACCATATGTCATAGTTTTTATATCGTTTCACGTACCATTGATATGTCACGTAAGATGGAATGGACCTATTAACCCACTATTAATTAAAATTATAACATTCATACCGGCCAACATAGCACTTGTGACACAAACAATATATTTAAAATAGTGTATGACACTTAAATACATTTCTAGAAAAGACCTTCCCCACTCGAAACGGAGCTCAAATGAAAGTTTAATCACAGTGGATATAATGGCCATCATAAAAGAGGGAAAAACTATGTTAATACCCCTATCCGTATACTAGGGCTGGTTATTGGACTGGGTTGGTCCGGAACCGAACCGGTTCAACCCGGTTCGGAACCGAAACCGGACCAACCGGATTGGAACCGGATCCGATCTGGTAGTTACCGGATCGGATTGGTTCTAATGGATTGGAACCGGTGCTTATCGGTTCCGGTTTAAACGATTTCGGTTCCGGACTGGAACCGGAACCGGTAGAAATTTTTTTTAAAAAATGTAATTTCAATAGTAAAAATGAAATTTTTTTAAAAAATATTTTTTTTATTAATAACCTGTCCAACCCGGAACCGTTGCAGCCGGAATCGGATCCGATCCGGTTCCTAACCGGATCGGACCGATTCCAGACTTAACGGATCCGGAACCGGCCGGTTCTGGATCGGTCGAACCGGATCGGACCGGTTCCAGACTTAACGGATCCGGAACCGGCCGGTTCTAGATCGGGTTGGACTGGATTGAGCCAATAAGCACCCCTACCGTATACTGAGTAATATTTGGGAAAACTATGTTAATTTTGATGAAGTGTTCGCTCAATTTCGACATTTAGTAATTATATGGAATAAATAGTTAATGGTGTGATTGTATATGTTTTTTTGTAATGATATTTTGGAATAATTCAAAGACTTAATAATTGAACCCATCATAAAAGAGGCACCACCCAATTAAAGGCCGTTGACAGTTCTTTCCAGATTAGAGAATTAAATTTGATGTCGATATATTTGAATAAAGAATATGATTTTAATGACAATTTTAGGGTTTCACTTGGTTTTCCAAAGAGACGATTTCTACCCCTATGATTTAAAAACGGGTAGTTAACCGCATGTGTTTTTCAAAATAGATAATTTACCTCATATATTTTGAAAATAGGCACTTTATTTCTATGTGGCTTGTGAATATTTGTAAAACACTCCTCCACTATGTTGCACCGATACTCCAAAAAATTTTGCGGTCAAGTATCGGATACTTCTGGGATACGGATACGGCAGGATACGGCACCGATACGTATCGGATACGCCACGTGGCGTATCCGAGGATAAAAAATAAATTTTTATTTTCGGATACGTTTCGGATACGGTCAAGATACGCCGTTGACCGTATCCGATACGGGTAGGATACGGCAAATTCGAATTTTTTTTTAAAAAAAGGGTTGAAACTGTAATTAAATTAAATTATTTAACTAAATCCCTATTTCCTAACCACTTTAATGTGTTTATGTCGATTATATGCTTGAAATTTTTAGATGTCCTGGATTAATATTTTACCATTTGTCGTGAAGTTGGTGAGTTTGCAACTTTATTCTGATTTCTAATGTGTTTAATGTTGATTATATGCTTGAAACTTGATTTATTACAAATATTATTAATTATATATTTATATATATATAAATAAATTAATAAAATTTGCCGTATCCGGACGTATCGTATCCTACAAATTTTGAAAATCCCGTGCAGCCGTACCCGTATCTGCGTATCCACGTATCCGCGTATCCGTATCCGTGCAACATAGCTCCTCCATATAAGGGAGTAGTGTGCTATGTTTTGCAAACCAAAGAAGGGTAAAATGACTATTTTAAAACTAATAAGGGGTTAAACTACATATTTTCAAACCACATGTATGTAAACTGCTTATTTATAAACCACTGGAGTTAAAATGTATATAAGCGATATTACAGGTGATAAATTGCCACTCACTCCAACCTTTATTGTGGTGATAGATGGCACCAAGTTGTGTCACTTAAAAACAAATTCCACCATGGTTTACACTTTAAAGTTCTGTATCCACTAACAATGCACTCTTTAAAATGGCGCAACAGCATGAAAGAATCTAAGCTCGGGTATTCTTTATACCTAACTTGTTATCCTTATTTATAAAATATGAATCATATTTTAAATTATGATTTTGTCATGAAATTTAAAAATAAATAACTGTTATGAAACTCGACCGATCCAATCACACCAATTCTATACGATATATTTATATACACAACAATTAATACGTTCAAGAATAACCAAATCCAATTTTTCATTCAAGAAACTTAACTTGTTGCAAGTTTTCTGTTGGATTAAACTTAATCAAGAATATTCAATCTGTGAGAATTGATCTTCGGTGGTGCAACATACAAATTCTTTAATCGTGATGTAAAAGTCAATTGCCATAACGAAAATGCACAGTATGCATATGAATCTTTAATTATAAATTATCAATCTCAAGAACACACAGTCATCATGCATCTCCATGAAGCAACTCCTCCTTTTCAACAACCAAGAACTCACGCTCAATTCGCATATTCCATCCACTATCTCATGTTCTAAACAGTAAATCAATGATCACAGCAACCACATGAAAAATAGCAGAAATAGCAGGGAAGAAAATACATCGGGATTTACGTGCTTCGACAATCTTTTCAGCCTACATCTACGGAAGGGGGGACGATTCCATTAAGCACCAAACCAAGAGTTTGAATCTGATTGACGATGGAGTGCTATATTTGTTCTTACTGAGCCCGAAGGGTACATTCTTGCAAATGCCCCTCGGTGCGTGTTCTAAGCACTCTCGTTTATTTGTAGATTTTGATTAACCCGTTCAGACTAACCTCTGCTCGTTTTGTACAGAGATAAAGATGATGAATGCTAGGATGACTGAGAACCCGAAGGCTAAGCCCCATAGGGGCCAAGCTTCCAAGCAGGCGTTGGGTCCATTGCTTCTCCACGTCCAACTGCTGATCCTATCCCTCATCCTCATGCCTCTCTGATAATTGACATCACTGGTCAACATGAGGAGGAGCCCCTGGTTACGCGGCCTCGCACGACAGCAGCCCCTGAGGGTCAGGGTTCGTCTACAAAACCCTCCCCACCCGCCCCACCCACCCAACCAAAAAAGCCTCTTCTTTAACCATTCCCTCCACACCCCGAGCCTCTTCCCAACCTGCTCCTGGTGGTCCGAGTAGTCCTCGGTCCACTTCGAGATACCATATACCTACTTGGGACTATTCTCCCCACGTTCCCCTTTTGAAAAAATGCGATCCCAAAATATCCCAATCTATCCGCTGCTTCTCCCCCAACATCCTCGATCGCAAGCTTCTTGGGGAGCTGGCTTTCAGCAACCTGGTGAATGACTACTCCACATCTTTTGTCAAGATAATTTTCTTTTATTGAAAACTTTAGTGGGAGTGAATAATATGGAAAGTCAACTCTAAGGGGAGAATATATTAATGTCCATGTTGTTGCATCTAAACATGTTCAGGTATCCATTCCAGATTTGGTTTTGATGCAAATCCGGAGAACCAACAACTTGTTGACACATCTAATTTGCCACATACTCATGACGAGCAATTATCTCAACAACCTCAAGTGGAAGTGACATTAAGAAAGTTCACAGGAGAAATGAGAAACACATCGGATGATCATGTTGTGTATCACGAAGAACATGAGTTTGACATGGATCTGAAAGATGGCCCGACATCATTTAATCAAGTCAAATAATGTTCGAATACTAAAAAGTGGATTGAAGTCATAAAGAATAAGATGAAATCGATAAGGACAATGGCATTTGGGACCTAGCCATGTTTCCTAAAGATGTGAAACCAATTGGTTGTAAATTTATGTTTAAGACCAAAATGGATTCAAAGAGCAACATTGAAGGTATAAGGCAAGCCTAGTCACCAAAGATTTTACTCAAAAGAAAGGCATTGATAATAAATAGAATTTCTCAACAGAATTTGATGAATGACTCTTTAGAATTATCATGATGCTTGTAGCTCATTTTGATTTGGAGTTGCATTAAGTGGACATAAGAACATTTCTTAATGGTGACATTAGTGAAACAATATACATGGTGCAACCGGAGAACCTTGAATCCAAATATTCAAAGCACCTTCTATACAAGCTAAAGAAATCTATTTATTGTTTAATGTTGGTATCCCGTCAATGTTATCATAAATTTGATCAGAAGGTAATCTCATTCAGTTTAGGGAGAATACCATTGATTATATGTTCAGTGGGAGCAAATTTGTTATTCTGGTGCTTTATGTAGATATCGTTCTACTAGCAACGATATATGACTGTATCGATAAAGTGCTAAGTAGATATGAGAGAGATAAATGGCTGTGCACCAGAAGAAATGGTTGTTGCTAAGAGTAACAAATTCAGTTTGCTCTAATGTATGCACAAAGTTTGTACGCGTTCTGATATTGCGTACATTGTTGAAATGTTTGACAAATATTAAGAAACCCAATATTGTAATATTAAGCGGGTTATGCAGTATCTAAAAAGAACTAAGGATTTATGCTTATATATCGAAGATCTCACATTTGGAGATCGTTGGATATTCGGACTATGAATAAATCTGAGAATTTTTTATCACTGGGCACAGGGGTGCTTATTGGCTTGACCTGGTCCGGTCTGGACCGGAACCGGCCGGTTTCGGGTCCATTAAGGACGGAACCGGTCCCATCCGGTAAGGAACCGGATCGGGTCCGGTTCCGGGTTGGAACCGAATTTTTCTTTTCTTTTTTTTTTAAAAAAGGAAAAACGAAGGGATTTATCGGGAAAAAAAAACTTTTTTTTTAAAAACGGATCCGGTTCCGGTTCAATCCGGAACCTGTAAGATACCGGATCCGGAACGGTAGAACCGATCCGGTTCGGTATCAAACCGGTTCCGGACCGGTTAGTCCAGTTCCGGTTTCGGATCGGACTAACCGGTCCGATTTTGGGCCGGGTCCGGATTGACCCGGCCCGTTAAGCACCCCTAACTGGGCATGATCGCTGGGTTGAGAAACCATCCGCTGAGTTATATTCAAATAACAGTCGAAGCTTGTTGAAGTCTAACCATTTTGACATGAAGTTTCTGGTTGTTAAGGAAAAATGTCAGAGTTGTCATGTGTTAATTGAGCATGTTAGCACAAACTCTATAATTATGGATCCATTTGCTAAGGGTTGCCACCCAAGGTATTTTATGGGAATGTGACACACATGAGTGTTGTACATATAGATAATATGCATGTATAGTGGTAGTTTGTATTCAGCTTGAGTATTGACTCATTTGACATGATTAAAGTTTCTGTACAAACTAAGGACTAATGTTCGATTACTCTGAAATAAAGTGATGACTTTCATTGATGTTTAGCATTCGATTTGCAGTTTAACATTTGGTTGAAAGTCTGTTATGTGAATCTTTTGATTCATTAGGAGAATCGATTAGAAATAGGCATGTTAAGATCACATTACATGTAATTTACATGCTACACATCCATACTAGATCTATGGCATTTGGTTATATGGATATACATGACCATTGATGGATCTTGTTACGATAAATGTAACGAAGGTCACTTTGATCCTATATTTGTATAATTGGTGGACGAGATTGTTCGGGGATGCTTTCGTTAATGATAGCAAAAGTTTGAGCTCATAAAGTTTTATACAATTTTATAAGGTAGCATATGTGGCCCAAGTGAGAGATTGTTGGAATATAATTTCTAATGTAGGCCTACATATGTAATTAATTGTGTATTGTTACTATATTAAGATTTAGCCTAAATGAAGTGATCAGAATCAAGTTAATAAAGTTGGGCTACAAACATCTAAGTATGGTATGGACCTTTAATGTGTAAAGACAGGTGGGCTTTTCTATTTGATTGATTGGTTTAAATAGAAATCATAATATATATATATATATATATATTTATATATTTGTATGTGGGTGGAGGTGGTCGTTGTCCCTAGGTCACACGATTGAGTCATTTTAACTGTATCTCGTCAACTGTTATAGAGCGTGAGAGAAGATTAAAAGACCCTCAAGGCTACTCGTAAAGATCTGGAAGACCATATTACTCAGATCTATAGGAATATCAACTATTATGGATTCAGGCCCGCTTCTGCGTATTCATCTATATTGCTTAATGATTTAGAATGAGATTCTGAGATTAAGATGATAGTTTCCATATATAAAGTTATTCCAACATGGATATGCAGCACACGTGAATCTAGCCATGTAATTGAGGAGGGGAAAAGTTGTAGTTTTTATTGAGGGGCCAAAATTGTAGGTTTATATATATATATATATATATATATATATATATATATATATATATATATATATATATATATATATATTTGATTCTCCATGCACTGCATTCGGCCCTACATGTAGCTATGCCTGTCGAATTCGTGGGGCTCACCACTACCTCCTACATGGAGGTGCTTTGCTAGGTGCACCGGTGCTGGGTGTGTGGGTTCGATTAGAATCAGAACACGTATCTCATGGGTATTTATGATAAATACTTATATAGATCGGGTGTTTGTAAAGATCAAGATACATAAATCTATATGTATTGTAAGATCGGATATACAGAAATGAAAGCGAATACTTTACCCCTGGCACTTAATATCAGTGGGGCACACGGATCCGTCACATATCTATGTTGGGTCCGTGACCTCTAAAAGATCCCAAAGTGTTAAATTTTAGATTCGAGTACAAAGAATCCAAAAAAATCCCGAATAAGTAATAAAAAAATATATTTTATTTATTTCCTAACTTCAGTGCAATTAATTAGTAGAAGTCGCGCAATGACAATGTGGGGGTATTACAACCCTTGCTTCTTCTAACCGGATTAGGAAATGATATACTGCAGCTTTGCCAAAAATTTAGATCGGACAAAAATTTCAAAGATATGTTTTATATTTCTTAAAGGGTGTAACGCTCTATTAATCATCTGTTTAATCTGATTAGTTTGGTAGCAGTGAAATCTACATTGACAAATCAAAATATTTCTTTTCGTCTTCACCGTCTAAGGTTGCCTTAATCTAATCATTTGAAATTGATCGATTTGAAATAACATGTAATTTGTTGTTATTTTAAATCCATTCAAAATCTAAAAAAATTACGTTGAAAAAAGAATGAAAAATTTGAGATATCTACATAAAAAAATGATTTGAAATTTAAAATACAGTAATTTCAAATTGTTCAATCCTAACGCAACATAAAGTTCTAAACAAATGCACAGCCGACATCCCAATAAACGCTTCACACAACACCCCAAGTTCCCAACCCCACCATTTAAAACCCCGATGATCAAGAAATATAGAAAAAAAAAAAAAAAAACTTCACATAAGAGAGTGAGAACTAAAATTTGAGTTTGTCGATGGCAGGCTTGCAGAGATCTGTAGTATCTTTCAGGAGACAAGGATCTTCAGGTTTAGTATGGGACGACAAGTTGACTCAACTCATCAATCAACAGGAAGAAAACCAAAAACTTCAAGCTGAAAGCAAACAAGATCCAGCCGCAGCGATACCAACCAAGAATTCAGCGCCGCCACCCGAATTAACAATTGAGAGGAGCCGATCCAACGGCGGAGGAAGAGGGTTTCGTACTAGAAGGGTGTCTTCGGCTATTGAGCCGGCGTCTCCTAAGGTTTCTGCTTGTGGGTTTTGCAGTGCTTTTGGTAAACACGACAAGAATAGCCGCCGCCTGCCTCCGCCGAGACCCGGTAAGCGCGTGATGTGACGTTTGGATAGAGGTAGGATGTGTTCGGGGGCGGCTGTGCGTGGGTGTCACGTGATCATCTCGATGAAATTGAGGTGTAGTGGTTTGAAGTTCGGAAAGATCGAAGAAAATGATCGTGTTTTTAGAATTTTAATAATTATGTTTTTTACCTTTCATCTTTTTTCTTTTCTTAATAATATCGTTTTGCGTAGTTTTCTGTGTATAATAATGTTATTATATAGATAATAATGTAATATATATTATATATCTATATATGGATTTGAAGACTGCTACTTTGTGAGGTTTTCTTTTTTCTTTTCTTTTGTTTTCTATGGATTTGACATTGTCGGAAGTTTTTAACCTCTAATAGAGAAAATTGACTTAGGAGTAAGCAATCTTCATGCAACAAAACCAGTGCAGCCTCTTTTTTAAACCGACCAAGATGATGGAAGCCAAGAACCAGCTGCATAGAAATGGAAGACAAGATTGGTTCACTGATCCTGGCTGCAGGGGTTGAATGCACCTGGCTAGATTCACCCCTGCCTGACTGCATGGTACTAGACACTCCCATCAGATTTTACTCTGCTGAACAAATTGCCCATGATAATAATCAGTTTTACCAAAAACTTTTAATCTGTGATAAGGTACAACTCAAATTGCACTATCGTATAATTTAAAGAAGTTGAATATATCAGTTTTTTATTAGGCAAAAAGATTTTATTAAGAGTATACAAGAAGTACTCGAGGAGTTCTAAGATAAAAATCATCAAAACATCTTCCAAATTTTTAAGCTAGTAGGCGAACCGGTTCTAATCCAGTCTGTAAACGAATATGAAGAATTCTTTTTTGCATATACTTTTAATCCGTAACTAATTGATCAAGCACTTGTTTCAATAATTGACACTGATACCAATTGTTGAAACAAATGCTTGAAATTTTTAACAAAAGTGGTAAGATGACAACTTAAATCTTTAATATCTACAATATCCTAGTGTTGTGTTCCTATTGCTGTTGTAATTGGAACTAATATTGCTCCCAGTTAAATTGGGTCGATATTTTACCTGAAAAAGCACCAGTGGCACCCCAAATTTTGACTCTGGTGCCTTTTTCATCCACCCTTCATCCGACAGGGACAAGAGTAAAAGCTCCCCTGTTTTGTAACTGGAAATCTTACTAATAATGCTTCTTTTAATACTATCTCTGGCTCGACGCCAAGTTGAGGTTGTTTATTTGGCTTCTTCAACGGTTCTGTGACTTCTGTCTGATTCTGTGCTGGTTTCTTCTGCGCTGATTCCGCTGGCACTAACGAGATGGTTCCTTCCCATGATAAGGATGCTCATTGGGATTCCCTTAACATTTAACAATAATCAACCTACTGCTCTTTCTAGTCCTTTGGCTGTGAGCACCTGCGTCAGCAATGCCTTAATCAAGAAGAGGCTATGTCTGATATGACTTGTCTTTGGTGAATTCTAGTTTTATTAACTTTATATTTCTTGTCCATTGCTGCTAAAATAATTTTGGTAAAATTCAACATGTTATTTAGTAGGGATGGTAAAATTCGCCATCTTTATTTCATTCACCACAAAATCAACATATCAGGCTTCGAGATGCAAAACGATTGAATATTGGTATGACATGTTAGGTCTTTTCATCCAGTAGCTATAGCTTGGTGCCCGGTCAGGGGCGGAGCCACCTTGGGTTAGGGTTGGCCAGCCCCGTGCAAATTTTCAAACAAAAAGTTTTTTTTTAGTGTTGATTTTCGGAAATGTAGTTTTTTAGCCCAACCCTCTAAATCATGAGTCTTTAGCCCTACCTAGCCCGGTTAACCCCCAACTTTTTTTGAATCCTGGCTCCACCGGGGCTCCAGTGACATTGTTCTGTTTCTCCATATTGCAGCTTGAGTCCTGCCATGAGTGCTCTTCAAGATCACTTGAGAGAGAATGAAGTTTATGTATTAATCAGTACAACATAGTTTGCATCTGTGCCTTTCTTTCTCTGATTTTGCCTCTGACATGTTATTTAACCCAAGGACAGAGAAGAACTTTATTTATTTTTTTAATAACTCTCAATGTGCACTGATCTTTCGAGTTATTCAGATGACATTATTTGCCAGTTGACTAGTCCTCCAAAGAGTACTAAAAATGAAAATCCCTCAAATGTTGATTCTTGGTTTTCAAGTTCATTCTGTTTGAGCAAAATCTTGTTTAATTCAATTTACCAACAACTTGATGAAATGATCTGAATGTTCTAACCCTCTTACTATTTTGTATTTACTTTTCTCGATGTTAGTTTCTCTTGCGTCTGATTTAAGCACGACCATGGTTCACCGTCGCGGTCGCGGTCGCGGTGCTCGGAACGGAGGCATCCGTTCCAGTTCCAATGACATTTCACGGAACGGTCACGTCGCGGATTTTTTTTTTAAATTATTTAAAATTTCAAAAAGTTGAGTTTTTTATATATAGTCATTTATATATTAATGACTATGGATTTAATATGATGTTTTTGGATTTTTTTTGGTTGTTTTAGCTAGTCAAAAATTGAGTAGATCATACATATAAGATTTTCAAATAAATTTGATTTTTTGGCTGATTTTCAAATAAATTTAATTTCAGTAACAATATTTTAGTGAACGAGTAGTTTACTCTATTTAGCTAATACACTAATTATGCATCGGTTCTTCATCTGGACAACTATTTTCTCCGTATATTAACTTCTTGAAAAAACGAAAATCAACTTTTCTAAAATGAAATATGCAAAAGTATAAAATTTATTCTGTGACGATCAATTCATTGAATATTATTTATTTAAAATACATAAATAGTAATCCTTAAGTACTCATTCTCCACATTATTTTTTGATAAAAAATTATAATAAAATAACAAAATTGTTGAGAATTAGACACAAAAACTAATAATAAATTTGTATGAAAACAATGTTTTATTAAAATTTAAAGTGAATAGAAACTTTACACTTCTTCTCCCCAAATCTCATCTACTTTCTAACTCCAAATCACATTCCTGATTTCCTGTATATTCTGCAAGCCTGTAACCAAGAGTGATTCCCCCTAAATTCCATATTATATTTTCATCCTAAAGCTATTTGAAGCACAACCGACATTGTAACATCGATCAAAATTCACAACTACCCAAAACCCCACAATTTCAAGAACCGAAACACCAACAAGATATGGAAAGTTCATGAACGAACACAAAGGAATTTCAACATAACAAATGAAGAATCAAATGGATCTCTAATTGTTCAAAATCTCATGCCAAAAGAGCAAAAGTAATCGACTTAATGCACAATCTCAACAAAAAACATCAACTTTTAAAGAATTCAATTTTTTTTATTCAAATCCGTTCCGCGCCGCTCCGTTCCGCCGTTCCAACTTCCGCGCCACCGATAAATCGCCGCTTTTCGATAACATAACGCCTTTCCAGAGCAACCTACGTTACGAGCTGGAACTTTGGAACGCCCACCTCCGTTCCCGTTCCGGAACGGCCGTTCCGTTCCCGTTTCTGCTAACCATGAGCACGACATATGAAATTTCAATAAAATGATTCTGATATAGTATGCAGACATCAAATGCTTTAAACAGTCCGATAACTTACATGGATTTCGTTTAAACAGTTAAAACTTCTAGCTTGCTGAAGAAGCCAAGATTCTGGAATCGGAGTTGTCAAGAGGAACGGATCAAATTCTTATTCTTCCCCTGCCCGTTCTACATCTCAAGGAAGCACTTCATCTGGTCACAAAGATCTGTACCCCAATAAAAAAAATTGCTGGCAACCGAAGCAGAAGAGGATCCTAGCCTTCTAAATCAGATTATATGATCCCACAATAATCTGGTAACACAGCTAACTTACAATCACTTCACTACGGTCTATTATTTTGATTGATATACTGTTACAATTTGGGGTATATTATAATTATAACAATATTATAAGAGCACAAACTGTGCTACAATAACACGAGTCTTGTTTGCAAAAGTGATGAACAATAACTTTTTCCCCCCTTCATTTTGGTCATTTAATTATCTTTCTGGGCTTCTTTCATTTTAGCTCTTTCCATTTAACTTTTGTGTTCCTTCCATCAGTCAATCATGCAACATTCCTCACTTTTGTCCACCGGTCCGATGCAATGTCCGAGTCTATTGTCCACGGGTCACCCTCACCGCTTGACGTCATGTACGTGCCTTTCGTCCGTCGGTCCACTTTAATGTACCACTCTTTTGTCTGCTGGCCCCAGCATCATTCGATTGCATTTAATGCTTCCCGTTTTGGCGTGTCGTCTGAGGCTTCATGCGGCGGCTGCGATGGATTGCTCCTTGCCTTTTGACACGACCACGGTAGTTTACTCTTTTCTTCGTATAGTAAATGTTTTTGGATGTCCAATTTCTTTTAATTGCTTTTTTAGTTGCATTGAGTTTGGCCCACGAGGTTGTCATTATTATCATCTACTATTTGCATTAGTGTATCTATTCTTTCGTGTTCAAGCGATCCTCCATGCTTGTCATACGACGAAAAGAGTTTGGCGAAAATGGTAGGTGATTTGGTCTTTTTTTGTTTTGCGCACTCTGATTTTTTTAATTTGGTTTTTTTATTATTTTATTTTAGGTCCGCAGAAGATCCCACGAAATGGGGAGTCACCTATTGTTTGTTTTTTTTGTGCAAGCCATGATGCAATTTTTTTTGTTTTCTTTCCGAATCACCAACTATAAAAACCCATTCATTCTTCATTCCAAAATCATCAAAAAAACATGAATCGTCTCTTGTATAAGCATAAGTGTAGAGGTGCAAGGAGGACTGAGTGTGAGAATTTCTTAAGGAGTTTTATCCTTGGAAGAAATATGATTAGTGGAGAGAAAGTTATCTTAAAGAACAGAGTGTTCTAAGTAAATACTTTGTATTCTCAATAAAAAAGTAATCTTCTTGAGGGTTCTTGAGTGGCCATAGCCTAATTTAGGGTGAATCACTATAAATATTGGTGTTCATCTTGTTCAATTGTTGCTTATGTGCTTGTGATTCCGCTGTGTAATTACCTCAATTATAGTTGATTTTCCTGATACCACAACGACTGGTATCGGAGTGAGGTTCTCAAATACCATAGAAAGTTTCGTATGCTCTGTGGTCGCATCTTAGTCTGAACTTCGACATCAGAATACATAGAGAAGTAATTTCTTTTGTGTTCATGCTTTAACGATTAATTCGTTGGTAGTAGTCACAAAAGATGAAGGTACGTACAAGCAAGATGATTAGCTTTAATGGTTCTAATTATCAACTTTGGAAAAGCAAGATGAAAGATCTCTTGTTTGTCACCAAGATGCACTTATCGGTGTTCAGCGAGACTAAATCGGAAGAGAAATCAGATGCTTGACGGACCTTTGAACACGAGCAGGTCTGCGGGTACATATGACAATTTATCGATGTCAACGTGTATAATGACATCTGTAACGAGACTCATGCTCGTACACTTTGGAAGAAGTTGGAGACACTATATGCCTCCAAAAATGGCAAGAACAAACTCTTCTACCTAAGTAAGCTAGTTTAGTTCAGATTCGGTGCAAAGATGGAATTCTGGTAGAAGATCACTTGAACGAGATTCAAGGAGTCGTGCAACAGTTATCAAGTATGGGCATAAAGCTTGATGACGAGGTTCTTGCAATGATTGTGCTAACTTCAGCACCAGAGTCTCGGGAGACTGAATATATCACTCACAAATACAGCCCCAAGAGGAGTCGTGAGTGTGGACATCATCAAGAGCGGCATCTTGAATGAAGAGATGAGGCATAGATCCCATGGTGATTCTACATCGCAGTCAGATGTCTTGACTACTAAGTCAAGGGGGAGAAGCAAGAACAAGGAAGCACATGTCAGTAACCTAGAATAGGCAAATGCTCGGGGAGATATGCCAATGTAAAGTGTCACCAATGTGGCGAAAGGGGACATATAAAGAAATATTGTTGAGAGGTGAAATGCAAAGACAAGCATGAACTCAGTGATGAGCAAATAAACGCCATTGACGAGTTGGACGTCGTTCACGAGCAAGCGCAAGAGTCCGTAAATTTGGCGATTCAAGGAACCAGCTGGGTGATCGATAGTGGAGCAACAATCCACGTCACATTTTGCAGGGAGAACTTCATATCCTATACATTTTGGGACTTTGGGGTGGTTAGGATGGCAATGAAGAACTATCCAAGATTGTCAGAAATGCAGGTGTGAGCTTGATTACCGTGGAGGGCGAAGGGATTAAAGATGTCAAAATTGAATATAATACAAGAAAAATCTTCTCAGAGCATGAATTATGCAGCATAATAAAATGACTCAGCAGAGTTGTGGAATGACTCAGCAGAGTTGTGGCACCGACATCTTGGCACATAAGTGAAAAGAATCTCACACGTCTTGTGAGTAAGCAGGTTCTGCCCGGTATACAACAAGTTCATATGAAACACTGCACAGATTGCTTGGCCGGAAAACAGAATAGGATATCATTGTGAACCGTCCCCTTGAACCAGATTAGATATGGTGCAATCGTATCTATGTAAACCCAATAATCTGGTGCAGTGTTCCATTATCTGGTGCAGTGTTTCATTAGATATGGTGCACGCGTATCTATGTGGACCGATGTCAGTATCACTCGGGGTATGAGGTATTGGGTAACTTTCATCGATGATCATTCCCGAAAGATTTGGGTGTGGACACTCAAACCCAAGGACCAAGTAGCGAAAACATTTAACAAGTTTCCAAGCTTGGTTGAACGACAAACATGCATAAACTTAAATGTATTCGAACAGATAATGGATGAGAATACATTGGATCCTTTGATGAAATATGTAAAAAGAACAGAATCCAACACCAAATGACCACGCCAAAAACACCACAGCTGAATGGATTAGCTGAAAGGATGAACAAAACCTTGGCAAAAAGAGTCAGAAGTATGATATCACATGCAAAATTGTATAATGACTTTTGGGGTGAGGTCGTGGTTGCAGCTGCATATGTGCTAAACCGATCACCATGTGTTCCTCTCAATTATGATGTTCCGGAGTAGGTGTGGCAAGGAAAACAAGTTTCCTATGATCATTTGCAGGTATTTGGTTGTGTTGCTTATGTTCATATACCGAAGGATGAAAGACAGAAGTTGGATGCCAAAACAAGAAAGTACATATTTATAGGCTATGGCGATGATCAACTCGGTTACTAGTTTTACAATATAGATCTCAAAAAGCTTATAAGAAGAATGATTCTTGGAGAACGATAGAGAGAAGAAGTGTGGATCTAAAGAAAATCTTGAATGGTGGCCTTCAACGGCAAATTCGCAACCGGTTGAAGATGAAGAAGTGCATAACGATAATGCGGAAATTCCACATGATGATGATGTCCATTTTCACAATGAACCACTAGCAGAAGGTTCTCATGGTAGCAATATCACACACTCTGGAAGAGTAATGCGACCCTCAACCAGGTATTCCCTGAATGAATATATTCTTCTAACTCGCGGGGGAGAACCAAAAAGCTTTGATGAAGCTATGCCGGTGAATACGGATAAGTGGATGTAGGTCATGCAAGATGAAATGTAATCCTTGCATGAGAATGATACATTTGAGCTGGTGAAGTTGCGAAAGGCAATAAAGTTTTGAAGAATAAGAGGTGTTCAGGTTGAAATACGAAGAAGACAGTAGTCAACCAAGATTCAAAGCTAGGATCGTTGTCAAAGGTTTCAGTCAGAAACAAGGGGTCGACTTTGATGAGATTTTCTCACATGTGGTGAAGATGACATATATCCGAATTGTGATGGGGTTAGCAATAGAGCTCAATCTGGAGGTAGGACAAATGGATGTCAAGACTGTTTACTTCATGGAGATTTGAAGGAGAAAATTTACATGGAGCAAACAAAAGAGTTTTGCAGAGAAGGGGAAAGAGGACCTTGTATGCAGACTAAAGAAGTGTCTGTACGGTCTCAAGCAAGCACCGAGATTGTACAAAAAGTCTGAATCTGTAATAACTCAACATAGATTCATGAAGAATACTGCAAAACGTTGCATGTTTGTCAGAAAAACCTCTGATGATGATTTGATGGTGCTTCTGCTCTATGTAGATGATATGTTGATTGTTGACAAATGTGCTTCTGAAATCAAAGGCCTAAAGAAGCAACTAAGCAAGACTTTTGCAATGAAAGACTTGGGGCCAGCAAAAAGAATTCTTGGCATGAAAATCCAACGATACAGGTATGCCAAAAAGACCTGGTTGTCACAAGAGAACTATATTGAAAAGGTACTCCATAGGTTCAACATGGACCAGACAAAATCGGTTGTATGTCCTCTTGCCAACCACTTCAAGTTGAACTCACAACAGAGTCCTTATATGGAGGATGAAGAAAAAGAGATGGAAAGTGTTACATATGCTTCAGCAGTTGAAAGTCTGATGTATGTCATGCTATGTACTAGATTCTTTTCAAAATCGGGAAAGGAGCATTGCTGCAGTAAAATGGATATTAAGATATCTAGGGGGCACCTCTAAACACAGACTGAGTTTTGGAGGATCCAGACTTGAGGTGATATGCTATACAGATGCAGACATGGCCAAATATGCTGATTCTCGAAAGTCAACATAAGTGTACCTCATTACATTTCAGGGGGAGCTGTGTCGTGGCAGTCAAAGTTGCAAAAGTGTGTAGTGTTGTCGATCACTGAAGCAGAGTTTATTGCAGCAACTGAGACATGTAAGGAGTTGTTGTGGATGAAAGGGTTTTTGGGGGAATTAAGTGTTGTGCAAGATCAGTACAAGCTTTTCCGTGACAGTCAGAGTGCAATCCATCTTGGTAAATTTCTTCAATGCATTCAAGGTCAAAGCATATTAATGTTTGTTATCATTGGATTCGGGATGTATTAGAGAAGAATTGTTAAAGCTCGAGAAGATCCACACAGATAAAAATGGATCTGATATGATGATCAAGACATTGTCGAAACGGAATTGTAGAGCAATCACATGTTTGATCGAATTCCCAAAATGAGCTTGAGGGGAGAATTGCTAGTAATCAAACCATCCATTTTTTTGAATTCAACACACAGCTTGGAATAACACATGTTTGAAATTAGTCAAATTTGATGGGTTTGATTACGTACGCAATGATGTAATTATTTTTGTTTCTTTGCCTAATCTCTACCTATAAATACCACACATTCTTCATTCCAAAATCATCCCAACAACACAAATCATCTCTTGTATAAGCGTAAGTGTAGAAGTGCAAAGATGATTGAGTTGTGAGAGTTTCTTAAGGAGAGTTTTATCCTTAGAAGGAATATGATTAGTAGCGAGAAAGTGAGCATTATCAAAGTGTCCTGAGTGAAATAATTTATATTCTCAATTCTCTTGTCTTCTTTGTTATCAATAAAAAATTAATCTCATTGTGGGTTATTGAGTGGACGTGGCTCAATTTGGGGTGAACCACTGGTTTCATCTTATTATGTGCGTATGATATTCGCTGCGTTATTACCTCAATTATATATTGATTTTCCTGATATCCCAACATGTCCCACCTTAATTTTGTCAGTAAAATTTTTACCACCTTGCCCATATAGTGTGAGAACCTTACTCTGTGATAATTAACGTCTATTTCGAAGTCAAAAAGTCTGTTCAGTTTTCTATTCTTCACTGGAGTCCCGAGATGAAAAAGGTCAAGATCAGGTACGAAAGCCGCGAAGGGCAAGGCGTACGATACGGGTCAAGCCGTGAAGGACAAGTCTTCTGGTGTAACTCAAGCCACGAAAGATAAAGCATCGGAAATGGCGGAGTTCAGCAAGGAAACTGCACAGACTGGGAAAGATAAGACTGGCGGAGTCATCCAGCCTTTGTTTACCTTAACGGGAACACCCGTTCTGAAATGGGAACGTCGTCTGCCTCTCTGAACATCCGAGTAGTAAAGAGGATTGTTTTCGAAAGGCGATTTATTTAAAAAAAATGGCAAAAGGGTTCAAAAAATTTAAAAAGGAAGTTTATTAATCTAAAATATTAATAATTTGGAAATATATTTTCAGGCATCAGTATTTTAATAAATTTATAATTAAATAATTTGTGAAATAAATTTAATTTTTTAAAATAAAATCATAAAAAATATTATGAGATAGCGGAGATAAATTTATGTTTTAATAAAATGTACATATAATTTAGTGATGTTACAATTAGTTGAAAATTTACTTACTTAGAAATTTATTGATAATATTTCATTTAGTTTGTGAACTTTATCTTTTATAATATTATGATTTGAAGGTAAAATAGTTTTGACATTGTTGTGAAGATATTAGTATATATTGAGGATAAATTTATGTTTTAATAAAGTGTAAATAAGATTTAGAAAAAAAAATTACTTTGTAATTTTCTTAAAAATAATCTTTTTAAATATTATTTTTTAATTAAAAAGATGAAAAATATCTTTTTAAAAAAATATTCTATTTTTTGAGTATTTTAATATTATTTTAAAAAAATTGGCGTCGTGGCTGTTCCGTGAAATGTCATTGGATCTGGAACAGTGGCCTGCGTTTCAGGCACCATTCCCACGACGATGAACCATGCATCCAGCAGACTGGTGAACATGTGAAGTCGATGGCGAGAGGAGTATGGATTGCATGCATGTACACCATTATTTTATATAAAAAATTGCGTGTTTTGATAAATGTATTATTTGAGTCTAAAGATGTACGTATGTGCTGGGTGCACCGATAGAATCAATTGTGCACTTATTAAAATTAATTGCACCAACCAGTTTAAATTAATTGCACCAACCAGTTTAAAATACCACATTGTTTGAAATAATGTATATCATCTTGTTAAATTTAGGTGCACCACCATCTTATTATAAAAAATATAAGCATGTGCACCACCATCTTAATATTAAAAAGTGTATTTCCATAATTGTAACGCTTGAGTCTATCGATGCATGTATGTGTTTTGTGTAGAATCAAGTGGTGCACTTATTAAAATTAAGTGCATCAACTTATTTAAAATCATCACCTTGTTTGAAATTACGTGCACTGTCTTATTAAATTAAGGCACACCATTTTAATATAAATATGTGTACCATCGTATAAATATAAAAAAAAAAAAATAGAAGGAGAAAACAGTGCAAAAATCAAGGGGGATTTTCCGAAGATTGGACTAATTTGGGACATTCAATCGGTGAGGTCATGGATGGTATCCGGTCTTTCTCTGTATCCATCTATAAAGATAGTAAGGACCCATTTCATATGCTACAGAGGCATAGAAAGATTGGTAAGAGCTGATGTGATGTGGGGAGATTCCTCCGACGTCGCAAGTTCGAATTTCGTATGAGACAAATTCTCCACTGAAATATTGTGGGGGTTTGTCATAGGTTCGGGTCCTGTTGGTTCGCTCCTTCAGAAAGTTGTCATCCGTACACACAGTGGCGGATGCAGGATTTTTAGGAAGGGAGGGCAAAAGAAATTTAAAATAGAAAATTTAGGCCAAAAAAAATTTTAGAGGTCAAAATATAATTTAAGGGGGGGCAAAATGTAATTTTTAAGGGGCAAATTATAATTTTTTAGGATAAAATCACAATTTTAAAAAAAAAATATTTTTTTTAAGTAAAAAAAATATTTTTATGGGGCAAGGGGGGCACTTGCCCCCCCCCCCCTTAATAGGTCCGCCCTTGAGTACACATACCTCGATTTACCAGGTGGTGGTTCTGAGAGACCGGGGTTGTCACCTAATGATTAGTCAGACGCAAACTTGGATACCTTATTTTTAAAAAAAATGTGGGTGGAGCTTACATTTCAAAAAAAAAAGTCCAATACATTTTTAGGGTTACCCATTTCCGTGACCTCCCCGTTCAATCGGGCCAGAAAAATCATAATAGTAAATCGTGAAATAGGCCAACCCCATCTACTGGAAAAAAAGTGAAAGAGAATAAATAATACTGACAGATTAAATAATTCCCGGAAATAGACACCTCATGACTCGTGTCACCTTCAAAAAACATAGTTAATAATTTTTTAAGTTTACCTGATGGAGAAAAGAAAAGAAAACTCTATAAATGAATCAACAAATCACCAAATCTCACCAAGAAAAATCATTTCACAGCATAAAATAGTGCAAAAATATTCGAAAGAATCATGGAGAAAAAACAAGATGGTGAAAAGAAAGGAAATGTAGAAGACCTACCCGTTGAAACAAGTCCTCACACACAGCACAAGGACTGGGGAGATTACAGCCCTCACCGTCAGTTGTTGGAGGAGCCGCCAATCCCCAGACTCAAACCTCCACCAAGGATACCAACAAGAAATGAGCTTCATTGGTTAATGTTTCACCGTTTTGTTTACTGTATCATGAAGTTTGCAGCATCTATTGCTTTGTGTTACAATATACAATTTCAGGTTTTATCAGAGTCTATATATATGGAGAGAATATTATCATATAATAAAACTAATATGCCATGTTAGATTTTATTTCAATAGAATATAAAAAAAAAATTGAAACAAATTATACAATACATGATACTATCAAATAATTTGTCATATTATAATATTATATATTTGCTTTATGAATTTGTTGTTTAGATCAATTTGATATTGTATATACGTTTCATTTCGTTTGTTGAATAATAAAGTGTCATTATTTAATTTTATACTAAAACTAATGTATTTATATTAAAGAAATTGGACATTTTGGAGGGACTTGGTTGCTTAAAGATAGTCTTACAAGGCTTATTATAAATATTTATTAGAGAAAAATATGAAATTCAATCGCAAACTCAATTTTGCAGGGTCTGGAGGGCGGGGCGGGTCCAGGGTTTTGATAAACCCGCCCCGTTGTCATCCTTACCTAGAGTTTCTTCGCGGCAGCGCAGGACTGAAACAAAGAATCCTAATCTCACATTAGGAACAATCCACTCAAGTATAATTTCATCATTTGCTTCTAACCATGCCTATAAATTCCATTCAATTTATTCACTCCATTCACACAACTTTATGACCTACTTTGAAACCCCAGATGCAATACACATCTCCTCCATTTTAATTGTTGCCCGAAAATGAACAAGTCTGTAGTTACTGTTGCTTTCTAGTGCCTAGCTACTCTGGCCTTCGGAATACAAGAAACAATGGTGTTTATCGAAATTTTCTCATGCGGTTCATGTAATTTACATGTATCAATAGATCATACGATGCATTTAATTTGCATGCACCGATATACTATGTTTTTTTTTGTTAAAAACAGTATCTAAATCTATCGATGCGTGTAATTTATATGCATTACTAGACTCAGGTGATGCACTAAAATACCACCTCTATTTCATTAATATACAATATCTGTTTTCTTTATCTTCTCCATCAGTTACACCACCAACTCTTCCTCTTTCACCCCCTCCTCCGACACCTACTCAATCACCTCTACCTTCACCCCCTCCTCCATCACCTCCTCCACCATCATCGCACCCACTACCTTCTCCAAGACACCCTCTTCCCTAATAGATGAATGCAATTTTGAGGCTTGCACGATAGAATAACAAATGGCGGAAATACAAAAAAGGAGACTGAAAATTATTCAAATCAAACAGGTGAAATACATCACACGTGCATTTAGTAGAAGTTGCTGCTGTCGCCATTTTTCCTCTCCCATCGGCGGATCCACCACCTCCATTTCCTCTGCCGACACAATACAGCCATTTTTCCCTATATTTATTCCCCCTCCGCAACACCACTTTTGTGTTACTAAATTAATTCACAAGATGAAAGCGACAAGTACGGGTGGACGAAAGTAAATTAATTCAAGATTTCTGCACACACAAACACACACTTCTCTTAAATTTTTGTCTGCTTTATCAAACAAATGATTATGGGATGAATTAACAGAACACATAAACATTGAACCAATTCTCTCTCTTGGGAATTGGAAGGATGGCGCAATTACGACGCACTTCCCGGCAGCACCACTCTTGGCCTATGTTTCTTCGCATGAAAACTGGTGGTCAAAAATGGCGGAGAGCATGTCCACAAATCCAGAGAACAGGAACTTATGCATTGAAATGAAAAGGTAATTTAGTAATAAAATGGACTATTTTGAAAGAAGTTTTTTAGAATGTATATATAGTTGGGAAGAAGATTTTTTTTGGGATTTAGTTAAAAGATGTTTTAGAGAGTGATATTCATGTGTTTTTTCGTAATAAGAAATCTCATATATCCTAAAGATATAAATTAATATATATATATATAGGACATGTACAAAAGATTTGGACGTTAAATGGATTAACAAGGATATTCTAAAGAATAATGTATATATGTGATTCTTCTTGATTTCTTCATCTCATGGTTTATCAAATTTATTGGAATTAAATGCTTAATTATTGTTTATTTGTTTATATAAATGGGACATCTATGTAGGAAAGAGAATATCAGATCCCAAATATAATACGTAAGTTTCTACACAATTTACAAAATCACCAAATTTGTCACCTTTTGATCCATAGGGATTTAGCTAGCAAAAAAAAAAAAAACGAAAAGAAAAGATCCATAGGATTTGCCTGGGCTAATAATTTTATGAATTTTATATTACCTGGGCGAACTAATTTTATGGATTTAAATATTTTGTCATGATTAAATTAATCTTTATTTTTTAATCATTTGAATTAGTGAATTTTATTTTTTCTAACTATTAAATTAATCTATATTCTTAATCATTTGAATTAATTGATTTATGAATTAAAATTCATACTTTGTAAGATGTATGGATGGAGATTGCAATGTGGTAAATTTGGTGAAGCTCTATTATTAGGAAATAAATTTTAAAGTGATCATTCTGGTTAATCTTTGAATATATTTTGAGTCAAAATATTTTTTGAAAAATAATATTTTTGGTTAACCCCGGAAAGCTCTATTCTAACACAAAGAATGTTTTGACAAAAATTGGTATGATATTTATGGTTGAACGTTTGTGTTTTATCAAAAGTTATAGCTTATAATAATACTTACTTTTTTAAAAATTATTTAATGATCTAAATATCAAGCTTCAATCGGTCCAATGGAATTCTGTATCATGGTAGTCATTTTATTACTTCGAAAATATAAATAAAAACACATTAGATGTTTACACTCCAAAGTTGAATATGAAGTGATAGAATTATACGTGCTATGATATCGTTATTAAACTAATATACAACTATTTTAGATCAATTATATTGAGTTGGTCCATAAATCTAGCACACGTCATGTCCATAAAATCATTTTCTATTATCTCGTTTTATAAACAAAATGGTAATTGTACTATTTTCGTATTTTAAGTATACCTAGTCAGGGTATAAAAGCAATCTACCTTAATTATGGTATTTTATACAGGCTAGATTATAATAGTTAGTTTGTAACGATCGTCCCACAATGCCTATGTTTTCAATCATTTGATTGTTTTTTTCACAACCACATGTGCATCATTTAAAAGCTAAGCAAATGGCTACTGAGTCAAATAAAGCAATATGGAGATGGTTGATAGCTTTTCTCAAAACTATTAAAAAAAGAATCCAACCCAAATGTTTTAGCGTCGATTCAAATTGCTCATATATTAGACATAGATATAAGTGTCAAACGGGTCGTGCCGTGCCGTCGGCATGGTTTGGAAACGGGCCGTGTCGTACCGGTCCGTTTCCACAATAGGCCGTTTCCACAATAGGCACTAGAGGTGTAAACGAACCGAATCGAGCCGAATATGCAGAAAATTTTAAGGTTCGAATTTGGCTCGAAATAGTTATATTCGAGTTCGAGTTCGAGTTCGATTCGAAGTTCGAATAGTTTCAAAAATTTGGCTCGAGTTCGGCTCGAATCAAAGTTCGAGTTCGGCTCGAAAATGTTCAAACATGTTCGCGAGCTATTCGAATTATTGCTCGAAAATAAATACCCGAAAGGTTCGAAATATATTTATTTAATATATAATTATATTATATTAATAAAATATTAGGTTCGCAAGCGGCTCGCGAACTATCGAACAAAGTAATTTGGGCTCGAGTACGGCTCGAAAATAGTTCGAACATGTTCGAGTTCGGCTCAAATTCGAGAATTTCGAATTCGAATCAAATATTTATCGAGCCGGCTCGAAAAGTTCGTGAACATGTTCGATTCATTTACACCCCTAATAGGCACAACCCATTTCATATTTTATTTTTATTTTTTTGCCACTAGCGATCGATCAGCACATGACTGCCGATCGACCGCTACACTTTTTTTAACAAAGATTCTACTATTCGTGACGTACCGTGCCAGCCCACGGGTTGGCACCCATGGCCTGGCATGGCCCCATGTTACGGGTCGTGCCGTGCCGTACCGCTCCGTGATGTGTCATGCTCGTGCAGTGCCTCGTGCCGTCTGCTCCATTTGATATCTCTAGGCTAATACAACAGAAGAGTAATTTTTTGTATGTGCAAACTTTGAGTCAATGGCAATTTACCTCCTATACTATCGCTAATAGACATTTTACCTAATTTGGTTTATAAATAGACAG
This sequence comes from Haberlea rhodopensis, assembly GCA_907163345.1. Taxonomy (NCBI): domain Eukaryota; kingdom Viridiplantae; phylum Streptophyta; class Magnoliopsida; order Lamiales; family Gesneriaceae; genus Haberlea; species Haberlea rhodopensis. The sequence goes on from CAJQUN010000009.1 coordinate 2,302,635, forward strand.
TTTACCTATTGTTCTACCGTGAATAAACATTTTATCAACATATGGTTTGTAAATATGCATTTTATCTCCATGTTGTTTACAAAATATAGCACATTACCCTAACATGGAGGAGGTCTTTGCAAAGTATTCACAAGCCACATAGATAAACTGACTATTTCAAATCATAAAGGGATAAAGTTTCTATTTTGAAAACGTATGTGATAAATTGTCTATTTTCAAACCAAAGTAGTGTAAATTGCTTATTGAGAAACCACATTGGTTGTGTTGCCAAAAACCCGCAAACTTTACATTATTCATTTTTCACACATTTTACTTATTTTGCATACATGTATCTACTCATTCGATAGAATATTTCACCAAAGTCCTATCATATTGTTATGTTGCAAGTTATTAGTTTTAATTAATAATAATAATAATAATAATAATAATTTTAATAATCTTGATGAGTTAGGTACCACGATAAACCTCTTTTTGAAACTACAATGGTCAAACTATATTTTGTTTTATAATAAAGATATATTTCTTCCTTTTCCTTATTTTTTTCCCGAGTAGAAACTTAATTAAAAAATTAACTATAAAAGAACCTCCTCTCGTCTTCCAGTATCATTTCTGGGCGCTGGTTTCCGCAGTTATCAAATCCTCCGACCCTTCGAAGACCGGACGCTTTCACCTTCGAAACGAGTCGGTCCACCGGTTCGTATGAATTTCCGATCTCTCAAAGCGTTGTGCCCGTTTTACTTTATCTCGTGTTAATTCTCTGCAAGTGTAAATCTGAGAAATTTAGTCGTCGGGGTTTATTATGCTGGTATTATAGTTGGCGGAGATCTATCACTTGCGATTTAGGGTTTGCGGTACTTGAATTTTTTTGAGTTGATTTTTGGTTTTTTGTTTATTTAGTTCTTCAAGGGCCTAATTGTTTGTGTGATTCCTGTTTTTTTGGTGGCTTGATTTGGGTAATTCTTTGTGAATTTGTGTTTGATTGTTTGTATGGTGAAGATTTTCGAGGGTTGACTCGTCATGATTTGTCCGTGTTTGATTCTGGTATCTGTAAAGTTTTATATATTGTGGTTGTTAAAGTTCAGAAATTAATTCTAGCTTTTACGGAACATAATAAAATGAAATTAGCTGTTGTGTTCCGGTGACCGATTTTTTAAGAAATTTAATTCTTTTGTTACATCGGAAATAGTATAAAGTTTCATAGAAGAATGAGATCACCAGATCTATAATATTACGTAAATTTAAGAAAGATTGATTACTTCTACTGTTATTCTTTGGTTTGTTAACATGGATAAAGCCTAGGATTTCAATTTAGCAACGAGATTCTTTAATCCAAACAAAGCATGAACAAAATTCGAATTACACAGATTTTTTTTTTCGTAAACTTGTCATAGGTGATGTGATTCTTCTCGTGCAGAGGTTACTCATATATCTTTAAACCCTCACATGTTAAGCAGTTCTGAGATATTTTGCTCGCTGGCTTCGGCATGCGTCCAATAGAAGTGTTCTGTAGACATATTGATTTGTAACTAAATTGAAATTTTGAGCAGTCGGAATTTTACAGAAATTAAGTATTATAGTTTCTCTTATGCACTGAAATGATGAAAAAATCGTAACTAACTTCTTCATGAAATTGTAATTTGAAAATTTGTAGCAGTCCCAGCCAGTTGCAGCAACTAAGTTCCAATAAATTGCTCCACTTTCCAAAATGCCAAAAGATAGAAGGTTGAATTCTCCATCTTCTGTCCGGGCTACGGTATCTCCTTATTCTTGCAGCTTGAAGGACACAGGTTGCAACAATGACGGAAGCTCGTTGCCTCTTGCTGGGGATGAAAGAGAATGGCAAGAAGCTCGATGCCCCATTTGCATGGAGCATCCACACAATGCTGTCCTGTTACTATGTTCCTCCCAGGAGAAAGGTTGTTGTCCTTTCATATGCGATACAAGCTACCGACACTCAAATTGCCTTGATCAATACCGCAAATCGTTTACATCTTCGCCAACGACAGGACAGAAGTCTGACCTCGTTTGCCCCCTTTGTCGGGGACATACCACAGGTTGGATTGTCAAAGAGCCTGCAAGGAGGTTCATGAACTCGAAAACAAGATGTTGTTCTCTAGAAACATGCAATTTCAGTGGAAATTATACTGAGCTTAGGAAGCATGCTAGACTTGAACATCCCTCTGATCGTCCATCAGAAGCCAGCGTAATTCGGCAATCAAACTGGACAACATTGGAGCGACAACTTGATATCAATGATGCACTTGTGCACCAGTTGGATTTTGAAGATGCCTGGGATGGGTGGCCTAGCTTTGATGAGTTGGGGGATGCTGATTTTTGGAGTGATGAAACTTTTTTCGACTTCCCAATGGAAGAAATGTCTGATTTTGACAATGATGTCTTTGGTAGTCTCCCACTATCTGATATCACTATGTACTCATCTTCTCCAGAGATGGAGACAGAGGTGAACGATTTTGATTCCTCGAGAGAATACAGACTCCATACGAGATCAACGCCAGATAGTTCAAGTCCAAGCTCTAACGATCAAAGTCCCTTGTTGAATCCAAGGCCAAGATCAATGTATCACAGAGAAAATGACCCAACCATTTCCGAGTCCAGTCCAATATCACAGAGTCAAGGAGTGAATCCCTTGTTGATTCCAAGATCAACATCGAGGTATCCCATTGAAAACTTTCCAACCATTTCAGGGTCCAGTTCTAGGTCGAACAATGGAGGAAATACCTTCTCGATTTCAAGGTCAACAGCAAGGTATGACAGAGAAGACGACCCTACCAATTCAAGATCGAGATCACGTTATCGAAGAGAAAATTACGTTACATATTCAAGATCAAGATCAAGTAATAATGTGGAGAATGCGTCATTAAATACAAGAACAAGAGCAGGCCGTCACAATAGATCAAGCCGTCGCACAGGATAAGACCCCCCTGTTGCAAGACGAGCTGGATCTAGGGACTTTACTGCGTTTTCAGGACAATGGTCACCTTGAAGAACTATCTAAAATTGTACCAGAAATGCATCTTTTGTGGGGTTTCTTGCGGATTGGGGTTTGAGTTTAAGATGTCTTTAATTTGGGCACGTGTAGCTTTTGGTTTGGTTTCTTGATTTTGTAATTGCATTTGACATTCCTGTAGTCCATTGACATCTATCCATTCAATAATCTCCGTGATAATGTATCTATCGTAAAGATCGTTTATTTCTCGAGTGGAGGATGCAAGCAAATCATGTAACTCATAAATAAAATTGCTAGATCGAATGGGGGTGGTTGCAGTCCACATCCACATTAACTAACTTGAGTTGTAGCACTCATGTTCTTGAAGTTATGTTGAACCGACACTCCAAAAAATCATCTCATGCAGTGTCGGATACTCAGTGGACACGGACACGGCAGGACACGGGTGCGACATTGTGTCGGACACGCCACGTGGCGTATCTAGATCTTTTTTAAAAAAACTTTCCGACAAGTTTCGTACAAGGAAAAAAATGATTTTTTTAATAATTTTTTTTTAAAAAAAATGTTAAAAAATTTATAAATTTTTTTGTATGTTTTAATTAGTGAATGAAGTGTCTACGACTTGACATGATTTTCAATTTTATTATTCAAATATTTGGTAAGTAAATTTTTTCTTGAATTTTAGCATATTAGAATATAATGTATTGTAGAATATATATAAAAAAAATTGTTCTTATCCTAGAAGCGTCGTGTTCTGTAATTGTTGAAAATTCGTGTCCCCGTGTACGTGTCGTGTCGCACCCGTGTCCCCGTATCCGTGTCCATACAACATAGTCTTGAAGTGATTGTAACAAGATATTAGATCGAGTTTGGTTTACGAAACCAAACGGAAGGCATCCGAACTAACATGCTTTAAAACTGATTAACAAGAAACAGAATCAGTGAAAAAATATTTAAAAGATAGAAAGTAGAATATGCAGAAACTAAATGCACATATTTATTTCTAAAAGTTTGAAGTTGTGTAATCCAACTACGTCTTCCATTCTTCCAATGATAGAAGGATTTCACTACAAGGCTTTGATTTATATAAACTCGTTGTACAAACACACTCCAGCTGAGATCACCGTACGACTAGAACTTCTAGTATCTCAACTTCAGGTCAAATTTTAAATTGGGGTATATTCTTTAATATATCATATACAAAAGATCATTTGTAGACAAAACGCCTCACAGTTAGACTTCGCACATTTTTTAAGCTCACTTTACAATGAATTTAAGTGAAATAATATGACACAAATGATCTTTAAATAGATCTGATATAAGGTTTATAAATGGTCATGAGGTATGTGGTTGCTCTCATTTAAACTGTATTTCTCTCTGTAGCTCCCTGACCGGTAACTCCGGTCCTACAGAGACTACTATTTAGTTATTAGTTTTTCAATCACTTAACATAAGGTACACACAATTATCTTGGAAGATAATATCAATTTTCTCATCAAATATTTCCTTAATTATCAAAATCTTAGAAGATTTGGATAATTTCAGATTTATTGACCATGGGGCGCCGATATTCTTTTTTGGTCCTCAGGCTTTTGCTTTATTTCTTTTGATTCTTCCTTGCTTTTCGTGGTCAATCCTACGTGGTGTTGAATTGTTGACAATTTTTCCATATTTATCCATTTTTTCACAATTTGGTCAAACCTATAAACAACAGAATACAATACGATTTAAAGGCAAAGTTAGGAATAAAAACGCCAGATAAGCACGACTACGATAAAATAAATCCCTAAATTATCTATAGGATTCGTGCTTATCACTCCCCTTGTTGAAGCTCCTTTCGAATGCTTGATTCTTGGTTGATTTTTTTTTTAAAATCAAGGAGTTGTATTTATAGCCCTCGACAAAGATTTGAACTTTACACAAGAATTTAACTTTTGGGAAAGATTCTGCACGATTCATGAGCTAGCAATAATCATATTCATGTTTTGGGATGTTTCTCGTCACATTATTCAATTTATGTTTGGCCCCGTTATTAATTAATTTGAGTTAAAAGATAATTAAGCAAAAACCCAAATAACTAAAATATAAACTTCGAGTCAAGGTGTTCCAGATCACGTTTCTCAAGCTAGCAATAGTCATATTCATGTTCTGGGATGTTCCTTGTTCAACTTATGTAAGGCCATATTATTAATTAATCTAGAGTTAAAGATAATTAAGCAAAAACTTAGATAATTAAAAGTATAAACTTCGAGTTAAGGTGTTTCGGACCACAACACATATATATATATTTATATAGACACACACACACACACACCATAAATATTATATTAGGAATAAACACTATAAACCAATGAAAAATACCTAGAATGCATCGACCCTTTACCCTCATTTTCTCTATCATTTCCATTCCTTCATTCTCCTTCAAGAATTCGAAATTTTGCTCTAAATTCATCCTTCAAACTTGATCCAAAACAACATGAAAGAGGAGATTTAGGGAGAACAAGCATAGAAATCGAAATGGTGGAATTTTGAGCAACATTTTCGAAAAGAAGCTGCTAGTAGAGGGAGTTCAACCTTGGGTTGATTTTGGGTACTGAACTGGTTCCAAATCTTGAATATAATCGGAGTTATAACATGATTCTTGAGTTTTATCAACTTGAAATGTTTTAAGAATTGAATTTTGATGACATGACAAGAGAATTGTAGTGTAAAAGTGCTGTCAAATGTATTATGCAGAATTGATGATGCATGTTGTATGTTGTTTCAAATTTTGAGTATACTTATGTTTCGAATTTGCTATTGGTATCTAAATAAAGGTTGTAGATATATGAGGTATCTTTGATTTGGCACCAGAATTACATCATTTGGAATTTAGATGAAAATATTATGGAGATTTTACTAAACTGTGCAAATTGAATCTGCATTTACATGCAAGTGCACATGCAGTAGATTTTTTGAATTTCTTGAAAATGTGTTACTAATTTGATGATGGTCCCTCATGAAAGTTTTATATCTTTAAGTTATATTCGGTTTGACAGTAAATTCACTCAATTTGGAGTTGTTATGCATGATTTATACTAATCTTACCATAATGTGTATAATCTGGAAGATTCATGTATGAGGGTTGAACATGCAACATGTTCATCAAATTTTTGGGCAAAATGTGTTATGAATTAGGGGATATGACCTGAATAAAAAATTTAGTTCATTGAGTGGTCCTTAATTGGTCACCGGAATCATTAACATGAAAAATGTATGCCAGTTTTACTGAAGGGTGTCAAAGTTAAAATCAGAGTGCATGTGACTTTCCAAACTGACGTATTTTGCTAAATATGTGACTTTAGGTGGTTGAACTAGCATAAACTCATAAACGATGAAATGTAGTATGTTGAGTTTTCTTGAACTCTCTTCTAGAATCGGGTGTTTTTGATATCATATGCATTAATTATGATTTTTCTATGAAATGGGTCAAAGATGAAAATGTGAGTTTGCCCTTGTTTTGCATGAGTCCTGTGTGAATCCATTTTGCCTTAGGTAAATGAACGAATATGTATAAGTACTGAACATATGAGATGTTCCATTTTGAGTTAGCTTTCAAACTAAACTAGACCTATATATTTTTGTTAAGTGTCGGAAATGTTATGAGCCGATTTTATGAGCATGTAAGCTGAAATTTTAGAAATATGTAATGAGTCAAGGGTTTGGATAATTAAATTGATAGTTTTGGAAAATTTTAAATACTCGTCCGCTATTAAATTAAAATAATCATTATGTGATAATTAAACATTCGATTAGAATTGGGCCCTCACAGCTTAGTTGACTAAGCTGAGCTGACTTACACTGGTTTGACTTCGATGGTGTCCACTTAGCTGAACCTTGCTACTATGTTTCAGCTACCTTGGTATCTTGAATGTAATTCTTGATTCGTTGATTTCTGGGCAAAATGATGAGCATAAAAGTTGTAGCCTTTTGTCCTATTTTTCCAGAGAATCAAAAATCACTTGACTTCAACATTGTATGTAAGCGTGCGACTCGAAATACCACAATGTGTTCCTACTGAAACATTGCATGCTTAAGCAGTAGGACAAGAACTTTCTGATGTTTTTTTACCATGTTAACTTCCGATTCAGTCTTCGAATTCTCAAGATAATTTGTAGGCCTTCTTCTTAGCTTTCCAACCGTACTGAGACCCGACCAAGGGTCATAAATGACCCTGAATCGTCCCGGTTCAGCCTGTGGTAACATGCCGGTTAACTGTGTCAACAATTCGATGGATCGGACTCGTAAGCGACACGTCCATAGCCGGGCCGGTTAAGGGTCATAATTTTCTAACCCATGAACCGATGATTCAAGGGTTTGTTTTAATTTATTTATATTTTAAAATCTAAAACATAAGTTATGGTGTAGATTTGAATACATGACCTCCAACTTGAATAATTAGCTTCAACCATTAAACTATAAGAGCTGTGTTGATCTAAATAGTGTTCTAATTTATATAAATTAATCAAACAAATATATCTTACACATTTTGATTATTTGAACTTTAATTCATTTAACATTATTTATGATTAATCCATGGAGGAAAACACATTCAAATACTTTTTATACTTTTTTTCAAATTTTAATACATTTTTTTAGAAAAATAAGGGTGAAACTGTAACCGTAACTGTTATCTGTACCCGAAACCTTAACCGCTGTTCATGAACCGTATCTTATATCGTTCAGACTATCTATGGGGTATTTTAGGTAAAGAAGGTATCAATGCACCTCTTTGAAATTGTTTCACATGATTCAGCCTATTGTTAAGGTCTAAACTGTGGCCAGGTCTACCCATACTGAATCAACATATTCCGATAGGCGAGCTGAGAGTTATGGCCGATATATCATAGCTGCTCTACCCAGATGCTATCCTTTTAGCGAGATTTAGTGAGGTCCAAGTATGGTTCCAGCAATTTGACTTTTTTACAATTCATCAAACTCTAGAATATCTTCTATAAGATGCAAACTGGATGAATTTTGTTAGCAACAAGTTTTGTTAATATCAAAACTATGATTAGTCAACTTCCCAAAACCCAACAAAAAATTATTAGTTATAATCGAGATAAATATATCAGAATGTTTTTTTATGCTGAAAATTATCCACCAAGTTCAATTAAACAAAACGACTTTGAAATCAACCTTTAATTATATGCAGAATTCAATTTCAAATCGAATTAAATATAAAAAAAAGTCAAGTTTTTGAGTTTCGAAACAAAATTCATATCAAATGTGATGATAGTGCTCGTAATTATCAAATAACTTCAGTCCGCCTAACTTCTTTCCCTAGAAGTAGTGTAGAATTGAGAAACATTTTTATGTTCACAAAGGAACATTTAGTTTGGAAATTGCTGCATTCGAATCTCTAAGTAAATAATTTACTTTCCAATAATCACTTTTAATACAAATTTAAGGTTGATTATCCTCATAATAAATTGATTACTGCAGATTTATTTCTAAAAGTTGATAAATTTCACTACAACCGACAAGTCTATACAAAACATCATACGATTTTTTTTGTTTCATTGCTTAATTGTTGTTGTAACAGTCTTAATACTTGAAACAAACAATCTATCATGGCCTTCATATACACAAAACCTCAAGCACTAATCTCACAACATATACAGATGCTGATTGGACAAGTAATTTTGACGATAGAAGCTCCACCTCTGCCTACATATGTTTCCTTCGTGACAATCCAATCTCTTGGAATTCAAAAAAACAAAGAGCCATTGCTCGATCATCTACCGAAGCGGAATATCGTGCCCTGACCAAAGCTGCATCTGAAACCATTTGGCTACTGTCACTCTTTCAGGACCTAGGCTTACAAATTACTTCTCCACCAAAATTGCTTTGTGACAACTTAGGGGCAACACAACTCAGCTTCAATCTTGTTCATCATTCCAGGATGAAGCACATTCAAATTGACCTGCATTTTGTTCGCGATATGGCTCAGAAAGGTATGCTGAAAGTTCATCATGTCAACACCAAAGATCAGCTTGCTGACCTTCTCACCAAGGCATTGTCCAAGCAGCGTATGGAATATCTTCGAAACAAGATTGGACTAGCGGATGGCAGCTAAATCTTGAGGGGACGTATCAAGGCTTTAGCCATAAATCAAGCAACAAATCATACAGCCACTAATCAAGCAACAAATCATATCCATAACTCAAGCACCAGATCATATCAAACATGATCACCCATTGGCAGCCGAGAATCAAGCTTCGAAATCAAGCTATGTCCAGCCTTTTATGTAGCTAGCTTTCCTAAAATAGTTTTGTAGTCTCTTGTATAAATTTAGCTCATAACCTCTCTTGTAATTAAGATTGAGTTGTTATTATTAAAAGAATTGTTTAAAACATATTCATAAACTCAAACTTCATTAGCATATTGCCCCCCTTATATATAGTTGGTATTTTGCACCTATTCAAAAAACCCATTGAGTAAACTGCACATTTTCAAAAAACTTGGGGGTAAACTGTGTATTTTGAAAACTACAAGGGATAAACTGTCTATTTTAAAATCACATATGTGCCAACCACATATTTGGAAAACCAAATATGGTCCGTTAGCAAAAACCAAAGTTTGTCTAGTATAACATTCTGCGGGCTAGCTATTAGGGGTAAACTGCCTATTTTAAAATCACATATGTACCAACCGCATATTTGGAAAATCAAAGATGGTTCGTTAGCAAAAACCCTCGTTTGTCTAGTATAACATTCTGCGGGCTAGCTATTTCTCTATATTCATTTTAATTAAAAGAGGGAGTGAAAAACTAGTTGCACGTAAAGAAAACATTGAAACGATTTAAGAACATACTCAAATACATAAATCAAGACTAATAAACACCACATTACCATTTTTTTCATAATGTCAACATTCCTTAACCTCGAGTACGATTTTAAACACTAACCAGCCTCACATCATCAACAACCGGACCACATAAAGAACCCGAATGGTCACTCTTAGTGTGATAAAATGAGCTCAAAAACGTAACCCTAGTACGAGGTGATGTAGCCCTAAACCTAAGTTCTGCACGTTTGAATCCTCCGGCGCCATTCGATTTGTAAGGAACTTGAAGAACTATTGTTCCTGCACTTGCTTCAACCATCATCAGCCCTTGGCAAGAGTTTTTCGAATCACCCACTAAGAATGTGAGGACATAAGTTTTCCCCCGAACGGTTCTCACTGCTTGTGACACCACACTTTCTCTTCCCGCCACCAACTCGATGGCTCGTTTTCCTTCCGGCACTCCGAAATGGTCGGAGTCTATGTATTTCACGGCTTTAAGGGATTCGATCGACCATCCAAGCAATGGGGAGTGGTCATCCTCAATGTTAGGGGGGATAAGCACACCCCAAGACGCATTGGGAAATATATATGGACCATATTCAAAATTTCCATTCTTCAGTATATTACCTGAACCAATGGTATACATTAGAAGAAAAAAAATGTATTTTATCCAGATATAAGAATTGAGATGACTCACCTCTTTGCCTTTTAGGGGTATACAAAGCCTTGAGTGCAACCGAGTCAATAAGTGGGCCGCAAGCCGGATCATTCTCCGAACCGGGGTTATGGATCACAATCTCGATCTCATCGGATTGGGCCAAGAATCCCCAACAATAAGAATCCCAACCATCACTGCTATACACAGTTTGGATGGGTAAAATCCCCCAATCTTTGGGCTCTATATTGGGCCAAGTGGATATATTTACTTTCTCTTCTTGTGCACAAGTCCTGCCTGCACTGAAAGAAATGGAGTAAAACATTCCATTTGTTACCTTAACCTTAGTCTTGATGGATGCTTCGTCACCGAGTCGCACGGCGGAGGCTCCCTCGGGGACGACCAACAACATGTTGCCTTGTCTTTGGCCGGATTTTATGTACTCGACATACCCGGAGATTTCCCAAAATGGTATAGCTTTAGGGTCTATTATCTTTGTTCCCTTCATTTGGGAGGGTTTTGGCCCATATTCAAAATTTCCATTTGGCAATGGTCCTGCAAAAATTACCACATTGATTCGAAAGTTTTAGCTAGTAATTCTTAATTATTGGTCTACCAAATTAATTAGTTTAATTTAAATCATCCCCCTTCACTGAAAAAATGATTTTGTTTTTTTCTTTTCCTATTTACGTATCATGCATGGAAAATTTTGTATCATCATCAAAATTTATTATTTATGGTTCATCAAACAAACATTGGATCAAAGGAAAACAAAGTTTTGAAGGATGAATTTTGAAAGCGTACCGTCGATTAAAGATAATGCAATATTAAAGCTTGCTAAAAGAATCAATGACACTATACTGATCTTCATCTGGCGTGTCTGTGTGTGTTTATCTACACGTTTTAGTGTGTGTTGGATGAGGAATGGGAGAAGATAGGAAACTGTGAATGGAGATGGAAGAGGGTTTGAGGGGTATTTATGGGTTTATGTCCATGAGAGACCTCAAATTAAGAGGAATTAACAGTAATTGCCACTATAATTTTATGATGGTTGTGGTGAAAATTACAATCATTCATGATTTTTCATTCATTCTTGAAATTAATTTTCTTATTTTAATTTTATTTTTAAAATTTGGAAGTGGTACTTCCAGCTAGCAACATCATTTAAAACATATTTACTAAAATATCCTCCAATCAATTTTATTTTTTTTATCCAAAATACAATTATCAGCTTTGAATGCTGGATTTTCCAAATAGACAACTTACACATCTGTGATTTGAAAATATAGTTTGCCCTCCTGTGGATTTCAAATTGGCAATCTTCACCCTATGTTTTGAAAATAGACGGTTTACTCTTCATGGTTTGTAAATAAGTGCAAAATACTTCGTTCATATAAGGGGACAGTGTGTTATATTTTGCAAATCATAATTGGTAAAATGCATATTTTGAAAAACACAGGAGGTAAAACTGCATATTTTCAAATCACATGGGTTGTAAACTGCATATTTACAAACTACATAGTGTAAATTATCTATTAGCTATACCACATGTGGGTAAATTATCACTGACTCTTGGATTCTTGATTAAAATAATTGTTCATACATGACGGTGATATCAATCACGGCTCATTCTAGGACGAGGTAAGTTAATCACATAAGGCTCGTTCTTAATTTGATGAGATAAATAATCACATAAGATTTGTGGTATATGAGTTGAATTTGCTATTAAACACCTCTTAATAGATATAGTTTAAGATGAGTAGTCTTATGCTTTCACTTATGTAAGTTGAATATGATATTCCATAATAAATATGTAATATGTGTTTTGCTTGTCTTGTATCATTAGGTGTTCATGCCAAAGTTTATCCATCTTTAGCTCTTCCTTTCAAATAAGGGAAGATAGTCAAAGTCTTCATGTAAGCTGATCTATTTGGGTTTTGGTCCTTTGAGTAGTCAAAATTTGATTTTAACACAATGAGTTTGCTTCTTTTTTTAGTTATTTCGCCGGAGTGCCAAGTGAAGCTGGAAATTACTGACATGACACCATATATTACTGATATAGCATTGGACATTACTAATGTGTTCAATCCTACGTTAGCAGTCCGACGAAATAGGACCAAAAAAAGTAAACTTGTTGCTCTAAGACCAACTTTGATGAGGTAGAGGACGAAAATCCAAAATAAGACAAGTTAGATGACTAATTTGGCTATTTTTCCATTGAAATGATGCTCTACAAAATATGTCAACGTGTTTATGAATTTTTCGTTTACAATAAAATCCAGCTGTTTGATAATTATATTTCTTGCGTTGACGGCTCATCGTTTGCCCTAATATATATCATGTGTTCCCACAAAATCACAGAAAAAGTTTAGATGATAGCCATTACTATAGATATTCTTCTTTAATTACGTCTATAATATATTAAAACAAGAGAATATTCATTTTTAATATATTAAAGAGGTGCATTTAAGTCTAAGGTAGATTAACGAGTCTATAATCTAAAGGTTTTATTGATATTACCCCAGCGGTGGTGCCTTGGGGCATTCAGTCATTTATTTGGCATCAATATGGATGGAATATTTCACATGTCAAATGAATGGTTGGATTGATATTAGGCATCATCAATTAAACCATAATCATTAACATGTTTTGAGTGGCCGATAGCTTGTAACCCATCCGGCATTGGTCGTAATTGCGATCTGGATGTCTCGTATCCAAATCTTCGTCCCCTACCACGGTAGTTCTAATTTGCTAAAAAAATGTTTTGAGTGTGGGGTAACGAAATCACACAAGGGGAAACCATTATGATGCACGTGCAGTTCTACGAGAACACTAGGCTGGAAGATACAGCTACCCCTGGCTTCGATTATTTTTAGCAAACATTAATATTACATTATTACTCAACAAATTAAATTTATTTATTTTTTCTAATAATGAAAGTAGGTTCGTGGGGAAGGTTGAGGACAAGACTGTTGGAATTTTGAAGTAAATTAAAGAAAGAAAGGAAAAAAAAAAAAAAAGCACTCGATCAATTGAGATCAAGGTCTCGACCGATCGAGCAAGGCAAAAAAAATTTTGTCTGTTGGAATAAGGGGCTCGATCGATCGAGTACCAAGCACCGATGGATCGAGCATTGTGTCTGTTGACAGAATGATGTGTCCATTCATGTTAGGGTGCGATTTTTCTTTGATATGGTGCATCTAAATGGTGTCTTTTGGACACATACATTTGGTTTACTATAAATAAGACATTCTCCACTTGGAAAAAACATTGAATTTCGAGATTCACAACAGAATTAAAGATCAAATTGGGAGCATTTTGTTTGTTCATCAAATTTCTTCTTATTGAGTGTTGTGAACCTTTGTGGTTTGAGGACTTGTGATTTGGAGTGCTCATATCACAAGTCATAGTCGTTGTATCTTGGGAGACAAATTGCCAAAACAAACCTTCAGACCAAGGCGGGGCAATATTGTTTTAAGGACAGAGATTACAAATCTCACATCGACATAAACATTGAAGTCGTTATTTTTTGTTACTACATTCCTAAGATACACATTGCTATTGCTAGAGAAATAACCAACAACAAAGTCCACCGTAGCCACCCCACACCACATGGTCATGTTGGATAGACAACACAAAATCATTTATTTTTTTAAAAACAAAGTTATGCGTAATTTTTAAATATACTAATTTTCTCCCCTAAAAAAATTTATTACCCTAATTTTTTTAAAAAGAATTGCATTTTCCCCTCCAAAATTATAGCTTACCCCCAAGTATTATATTTTGCCTTCCTAAAATTATATTTTGACCTCCAAATTTTTATGTTGTATACAAAAATTCTAAATTAGCTCCTGATTCCAAAATCAGGCCACATTTTTATTTGGTAGCATCACATGCATGTGATAATTGTTTAATGTTGGATTGGTTCCAGGAAGATGATGGGAGTCCAAGATTCGGTTAGCAGCATATAAATTATATAATAATATATAATATGCTCTCTTTTTTTTTTTTAAATAATAGAACTTTTATTTATTCGTTAAACTTTGATACGATGTTGTCCTGTTTGGGAGGGTAAAAAAATATAGCTTGTTACTATATTTATATATAATAAATTATTATATATTTGTGAGTCTCTATGTATGGAGATCGAACAGAAGCCAAAAACAAACGTAGAAATCTTTACTTTCTGCTTTAAATGTGTATCATTATTGTTTTACTTAAACGTATTTACTTAGATTGTTTCTCTTATCCTCTCACTTTTTATTCCATACCCAATTCTTCTCTTTGACTATTGGATATCGTATGATATACGACACATATTAGCAATGGTAATATAAATTTAAGTTAATTATATCTTTACTATTAAATTTTTTGATTAGAAACTGATTGTAACACCAATTTTTTGAAGATTAGGCTGAGGGTTTTAGTTACCATGAATGAATGTTGTATGACATATATCACTAAATTGATTAGTTTGATATTGCCCCTAAGATAGCAGTCTAGAAGCATCATCAACATTAATGTGTAATATCAACATCAGGTTCAGATTAATGGTAGATCTACCCCAAGGGACACTGTCCCTAGGAGTGGGGTCATGGACGGAATCACCACATGGGATAGGGTGGGCTCTAGCCCCATATAATTTTTTTAAAAAAAAACATTCATTTTTAATTTTCAGAAATTTAGTTTTTTGTCTTTAGTCTTACCTAACCCGATCAACCCAAAGTAGTTTTGAATCCTGGTTCCACTCCTGTCTAGGGTAGCATCAAAATTTTCGAATAAGTGAAACATTGTATTACATTTTAATTTGGATGAATTTGATCGATTTAATCATGATCCAACAGCAAATGATTGCACTCATACACCTTGTCATCAATAAGGGATAATGATTTTTTTATTTATTATGGGGTGAGAAAAATGTTATCTACAAGTCTTGAATTCGGGACCAATTCTCAAATTAGGAACCAGGATATCAACTGGGCTACAGGCCTGTTGCGGATTAATGAGAATTACCCCCCTACATATACAATGTCCATCATTAACATTAACTCAAATACTTAGGATCCATACTTGATCTCAGATGGAAAAGAACTGAACTCAAGTCCAACTTAAATCTTTAGGGCGATATGGAATTATTGTTATTAATGGTTGTCCATTAATGCTACAAGTTCAAACAATGTGGAGGAGCATTTTGATAACCATCTTAGTTCACTGCCTATGAATCTTTATCAAGAATGGTTAGCAATTTGGCAATGTTCTATTGGTTTATTTGAATGATTAGAAATTATGTAATTTTTCATAATTGTGTATTTGAACTAGATTAAGTCGTTGAAAACATCAAAGTTAGGTTGTGGTTATGGTTGAAGGAAAAAAGGAGCAATCGTTGTCACTTACTCGACCAATGATTGGTTCTTTTAACCATATATTTGTCTTGGATTGTAAGATTATTCCTACTTCGTTTGTAATGTGTTTGAGTATCCATTGTATTCTATTTAATAAAAAATTGTAAGTGATGATTAAAAAATCATAATTAACTTATTTGTCAGAATTAATTAAATTAATTTGATTGAATCATACTTAAAGATACACTAATGTTGACTGCAATCTGTAGGCACTGCTCTTCAATCCCATGTGATGCTTTGACGACGGTATTACTATTAATCTCTGATAAAATATTATGCAAATCTTACGTTTTGGTCTGCAATAATTGCGGGTTAATTTAATCCCAAGTTACATGTGCAATAAGTTACTTGAAAATATAATAAGTCATTTATTTCTTGAATAAATAATAAATACAAACAGCTCATTTATTATTTTAGTGATCAATTTCATCAAAAAATATTTTTATTTAATGTTAAACTATAATTTCTTACATATGTTTTACAAAGAGCTAAGCTTCATTAATTATGTTATAACATAATTATTTTTTTCATTTTTGATTATATTGCAACTTATCCTTATTTAGTTTATAAAACGGCATATATTAGTAAAATTAAACTTATCTTTGTTAATATTAATTTAAGTCATGAAATAAAAAAAAAGAGACTGCTATAGCATTGACGTTCATATACAGCCAGACCCAACCAAGGATCATAAATGACCCTAAACCGGCTTGTGGTCAATGGGCTGGTTAACCGAGTCAATGGTTCGATGGTACCCCTAACCGGCCCGTCTATAGGCGGTCCGATTAAATATCATAATTTCCTAACCCGTGAACCGTCGGGGTTCAAGGGTTTATTTTAAGTTTTTTTACATTTTTAAATATAAAACATATGTTATAATGTAGATTTGAACTTATGATATCCAACTTGAATAATTAGATTCAACCACTAAGCTATAAGAGCCTTGTTGGTCTAAATAGAGTATTATAATTTATATATACTAATCAAACAAACATATCTTATACATTTTGATTATTTGAGCTTGAATTTGTTTCACTTTATTTTATGATTAATCCATTGAGGAAAATGCATTCAAATATTTTTTACACTTTTTTCAAATCTTAATAATATTTTATAATTTTTTTTTTTTAAAAAAGGGTCAAACTGTAACTGTAATCGGCAGTTCATGAACTGTAACCGAATCCATCAATGAAGGTTAAAATTAAGGGTCTAAATTTTTGAACCATCGAATCGACGGTTCTGAACCGTGGTCAGGTTACTGTCATGTTTTCTAAATGACAATTGACTCAGCCTTGGCCCGAATTCACCTCAAGAAAGAGTCATTCAGCCCATTATATTGGGCTTCCAAGTGATTAGGAAATCAGGCCCATTTATTTTAGTTATCCCGATCCAATTCTTTATACTTTTTACAATAATTCTTTAGTATGATTTTAATTAAAATTTAGGTGGTTTAACATGCCTGTTATTTAATTTTTTTTAAAAAAAAACATGCCTGTTATTTTGTTTACTCAATGGTAAAGCATGAAAAAGAATTAGTAGAAATGATAAATTTAGCTTTTAAGGAAATACAGAGCCAAATCAAACTGATTAACGTTTTTAGAAATTAATTAATGTGTTCAGACATTATCACAAAGTTCGGGCAGAAAATTCATCAATTGTTTTATTGAATGAAGAACAATATCTTTAAAAATTATGAAAAATGGAATCTAAACTCTTAACTAAATCAGATCATAAAAGGAGAATTTATAGTGCATGTTAGCGTGTACATGTGTGTAGTAAAGTGTGCCACATCATCAAGTATAAAGCCACATCATCAAGTAAAATGTTCTTCACTCTAATAGACATTGATGAATAGTTGCATCACTACACTATGGTGAATATGCTTATTGAATTTCTAACCAAATTAGTTCGATGAGAAAACATATAACCTTTCGTGAATAATATAGCTTACAGAAGTCAAAACGCAAGATTACTGAATGAACACTTTTCTTATATTTAGTGACAGATTTTGACGCCTAAAAAGCCCGAGAACAAGAGAAATACTCATGGAGAATGTCCACAAAGAAAGAAACAATGATAGGACATGCGTCGAGAACAAGTTCAACGTTCTTCGAGCATGGATTTCATTTTTCGATCATGTGCATATCCAAATAAGAAGAGACGCTCTACTTCCAAAGCTTCCTCAAGGACATGTTTTTGTCAGTTTCCTTCTTCATGACCTTGGCAACAGCCATCTCAAAGTCTTCCTGAGTAACATGAACCCTCCTCTCTCTCAGAGCAAACATTCCAGCTTCTGTGCAGACAGCCTGCCAACGTAACAGATTCTTAGGCAATGTTTTGTTCATCTTTACGGGTTCTTTCTTTTCCGTTCAACTGGCTTTCACATTTCCTAATTATAATCACTATTTTATGTTTTCATCGCTACCAAAACTAAGTTTGTTATCATATCAAATTCTAGCACAATATATTTATTTTTAACTTTCAAACTACCACAATATTAAAACGTTAAATATCACATCACATCAACATCTACAGGAGAAAGTATATCATTCCAAAAACATAAGCACATTTGCTCAACCAAAAAAAAAAAACCATGAGCAGCATATATTCCCCAATTCATTTCCCAAAAATACATTTACAGGAAATATTTCTACTAATACTAAAAAGATAAACAAACGTACCCTTACAAAACTTATGGCATAGATACATACGAGAAAAACATGACTTTCTGTCGATGTAAAGGGTAACTTGCAATCCTAAGTTTTAAAACAAACATATAAGAGATCCGTAAGACCTACGAGACAAAACAATAATTTTAGTGCTTTAATCAAATCAGCACAGGCATGATAGGGCAGGCACAACCGTTATACTCCAACATTTTTTAGATTATTTCTCATCCATAGAAGCCAAAAAATTATAGGAGATATTTATTGCACCATGGTGTATGTTGTACACAAAATAATGAAACATGTTTCAGTTTTTTTTCGCTTGGTATAACTAACTAATGCATGTCATATTCTAGTTGAGAAAATACATAGGCAACAATCCTAGAATTCGGAATTATATGGCCAAATTGTGTAACAAAAAAAGTATGACCATAGACTTCTATGCTGTTGGTGGTTATTGAGGAAGAAAGCTATCTTATTAGGAAGTGATGACTTCAAGGGCATTGAATATATATATATATATAATTCCGAATTCTAGGATTGTTGCTTATATATATATATATGTATTAATTTACTAAAAATGACGGCATACCTTGAGTTCTGCACCAGATGCGCCGTTCATTTTCTCAGCAATCTTCTTCAGATCAATTCCACGCATCATGTTCATTTTCCTTGAATGTATCTTCAATATGTCAGACCGGGACTGAAAATGAAATCACGTTAGCCGTATGGAAGTCATGGGATTAACTACATTCAAAACTCAAAAGCACCATAAAACAAAATTAGCAGTCGAAAAAATCTGCAATATAAGTTTCAAGGATAATCGAAATTGTAGGGCAGAACGTATAAACGAAATATATCATCTAAACCACTGATGACTGAATAGAAGAGTTCTAGAGAGAAATGCTGAATGCAAGCAACATACATCTTCATTCGGATTTGGGAACTCAATTTTTCTATCAATTCTTCCAGGCCTAAGTAGAGCTTGGTCCAGAATGTCGATTCTATTAGTAGCCATCAGTACCTGCACAAATCAGACATGCATAAAAAATCGTGCACAACTCCAATTTTACAACGTTGTTATATCAAATTGACAATAATGTTATGGCATGTCAAAAAGAAAAACGACAGCAGGAGGCTAAGTATTCAACTGAAAAACACTTGGGGCATACTTTTATCTTATTAGATGCTTCGAAACCATCAAGCTGGTTGAGCAGCTCCAGCATAGTCCTCTGAACTTCACTATCCCCATTGCCGCTTCCAGATTCCATGCGAGCAGATCCTATGCTGTCAATTTCATCCATAAAGATAATAGATGGAGCATGCTCTCTGTCAAAAAATTACAATAAGTAAGTATATGGCAGAGGAAAAAGCTATAAATATATGTCTATTCGTCTATTTATCCACTACATCAATGAAAAAATTAGACATTGTTGACTTCGTAAGGAAATTAAGAACAATGCTTGCAAAAAATAATATATAAATGATGCTTTCGATGTTGAAAAGAACAAACCTGGCCATCACAAAAAGTTCTCTCACCATCCTAGAGCCTTCTCCAATGTACTTTTGTACTAATTCTGAGCCGGACACTCGGATAAAAGTGCAGTCAGTATGATGAGCCACTGCCCTTGCCAGAAGCGTTTTACCAGTGCCAGGAGGTCCATATAGCAAGACTCCCTTCAGCAATGGAGGAGAAAAAAATTATAAATGCTATTAATGGGGAGAGAAAATAAATATATGCTTTCGAATGTCGAAAAGAAAAACTGTAAACCAACTGCTAATGGTACCTTAGGCTGAGCAATTCCAAGACTCTCAAACAATTCAGGATGTTTGATAGGGAGTTCAATCACCTACACAAATAAAAGAGGGCAGAAAACAACTTAGATATCAGATGCAATGTCACTTTAAGCAATAGTTGCAACAAAAATCAACAGAAGAAATTCCTAAAAATACCAGCTCACTTGAAAAGACCTAGTTTTCACCAAAAATATTTTCATTCCTATTAAAGAAATAATTTATCACAGCCAATAAGCCATGAAATACTTCCACCGAAACGCATAAAAAGTAAAGGTGATAAACCAGCTTAACAGAATATTATTAACTTGTTTCTATCACTGTTTCACTCTAAAAAGTTTTCCTAATCGTCTTCAATGGACAAATCAATTTTTTTAAAAAAAGGAAAAAAACATATGAAAATAGTGAAAGGCCATAGAAATAAAGTGATTTCAGTCAAAGATTGGACTCTCATGCCTCTTAAAAAAAGAGAGGAACACTAAAAAAATAACTAACAAATACATAAGACTAAACTTTCAATGTAAACAACAGGAAAAGAGAATTTGAAGACAAACCTCCTTTATCTCTTTAATTTGCTGGTCAAGACCACCAATCATGTCATAAGTGGAGTCTGGAACTTTCTCTACTTTCATAAGGTTCACCAACGGATCAACTTTACTAGGAAGAATCAAGTGGAGCACATAGCTATCATTGCGTAAAGCAACCCTCGTTGACGGTGTAATCTTAGTGATATCAATGTTCTTGTCAATGTCAACAACATACTTCCCCTCAGGATGGACCTGAGAAAAAAAATAGAACAAAAGAATCGATTATTAAGACTTTAAAAGCAAAAGTCCCTTGCATCACTTCCTTAACAAATTTTTAATATTGTTGTGCTGTAGCGTAAACACCAGCTAAGATGATAATTGCCAACATTTGGCACAGGAAAAAAATTTCAATAACTGAAAAAAAGCTAGATGGTCCTCTTTCTACCCTTGCTAAAGGTAAAAAATAATGGCTTATCTTCCTCTCTCCTTCTTGAAACATCACCTTAGGCGCTTCTTGTTCATTTTAGACTCATGAGAAAGTAAATAGATGAGCTTGTTCAAACTTTTTGATAGGCCACCCATTCACATCGAATGATGATCATTTTTGAGGTAACAAGAGGAGAAATCACAACCAAAAATGCATCCAGACTAAAATGATGATTAAAATAAACATAAACCAATCATTCTGCTTTCGCTTAGACATTGAATAAAATATAAGAATCGAGGAATGTAAAAATTGATAGAGTAATAGGTATAGCTAATGCAAAGCAAACATGATTTAGAAAATGGTGTTAATAGACGAAAAGACCACAAACCTTAACAAGAACCTTTGATTTCCCCATGACTTTGACAACTTCACCAACATAAGATCCAGGCTCTTGAAGGAGCTGCAACTCTTCCTTCAGCGATCTCACTGAACACCAGAATAGCTATTTATTTATAATATCTTCAGCACCACAAAACATCTATGACATATCTCTTGTGCGTAAACAGTAATTTTCTCATATAATGTTGAGTCACCTTTGTCATGCTAATTTAAATTGATTCCATGGCTTTAATTCCCATTAATCAAGACATAAGAACAAGGGGCACCGCGCTAACAATTAGCAAGTATAAAAACAGGGATTGTATATTGTTTCCTCACAGAGTTCACACATACAGGCAAAACGTAATGCAGAAATGGCTTGTATAAACAGATTGTGTATCTCGATATATAGTACTGTGGAATGATACCAGTACTTCTTGAATCAATGAGTTAAACATCGTGCTAAAATCTTCCTCCAATTCCATTCCACATCGACAACCTGACTTCAAAATTCCAATTTTCTAGCCTATTTCATCAAACACTCGCCCTCAGTCGCATTTCAAATCTACATTCCGTGTCTCCGTCAACTGAGTAGAGAATTCCTAGTCCCCAAATTAATTTCCCAAAATACGTCACTGCTAGAAACTGAGGCAAATAGACTAAACCTAAACAAAATTAAACAGAAAAAACCCTAAGACATTAAAATGCAATCAATATTACTATTATAACTTTAAATATCATACTAATGAAATTATATTCCCGTAAAATCACTTCATCCCACAAAGTAAACGAAAGGGATCAAAATCCTAAGAATGAGACAGAAATGACAATGAAAAGACAAGATCCTTATTCATACACAAAAGAAGAGGAAACGAGGACCTCGGGCATTAAGGTCGTTGCGCTGCGCTTCGAGGCGCTGGAGATCGTGGTCCTTTTGACGAACAAGAAGCTGCACATCCTGTATACGTTGTTGATAGTATTGTCGGAGTCCCTCGCCGCCTCCAGCCCCTATACCGGTTTGCTGGTGCTGCTGCTTTGATTTCTCCCCTGTCCGAGTCTCTATCGCCGCCGTCGCCATTCAATATGATGTTCGTTCACCTTCTTTATACGATTAGATCGAGAAATAGCTGTAGTCTGCAGATTCTTTCGCCGTGAATTTACGCCACGAGACTTCCTCCCTTGGGCACCGCCTACGGTGTTCGATTTTTTTCCCCTAAAGTGAAGATGCTAAAAATATTCTCTAATCTCGAAGTTATCTATAAATACTAGCGATTTTTTCACGTTATACAAGTACATATAATTTTTTGTAAAATATTTTTATATTTTTACATGATATATAATTATAAAATAAATGTATAATTATTATATATATTAGATGAAATAAATAATTTTCTAAAATTCGAAGGAAATCGAAATATTGGAGGTAATTATTTATATAAGAGTATTTTAGAAACAACATCTAAAAACACATTAAGATGTCAATGTAATATAGTATAGATGTATAAAACAATAAAATTAAATTAGTAATTTATTTTTTTAATATAAAAATTGATTTGACAAATGTTTAAATAAATAAATGTAATGTTTAAATTCAATGGATGAAATATGTGTAACAATAATAAATTATTTTATGAAATATTGTTTCCGAGGTGAAAATAGTTGATAATAAAATTTTCGAGGAAATAAAACAAAATTGTGATTTTATCCACGTGGGATTCATTCAATAAGTGTAACCTTATGTGCGAGAAGAAGATTTAGCATTTGTAGGATTGATCTAACTGGTTGTCATTCATTGCCTAGTTAGAATTGAAGCAGTTTAAAAAATGCTTGGTAAAAAATCACCTCTTGATATCTTTGGTTAATTTCAATGGGAATATGAATTGCAAGTAAAAGATGGTGCTTTGACGTACCGTAATGTTAATGGCTGCTTCTTCTCAGATGCCACTCCTATGTTGAGAAACGGGAAGACTGGAGATTGGATTGGAACTTTTCAAGGTCATAAAGGTGCAGTGTGGAGTTTTTGGTTGTTGCTTGGATAAACATGCTTTGCCAGCTGCCTCGGCATCAGCTGATTTTTCTGCATATGTGGTCAACCCACACGTCCTTATAGGCGAACATACATTACATATATTAATCAGGGACTTTGCTGTAGTCAGGGAATCATAAATTGCATTACTTTGCTGCGTCTTTGTTGCAAGGATTAATCTTGTACACTGAGCATAGAAAGTAGAAACTCATTCAAAATATTAGCTTTGTTAAGCTCGTGGATTGGCTTTATTTTTATATTTTTTGTACTGATTGGTTGCAGGAAGCTATGGGATGCGTTAACTGGGATGAATTGCATTCATTTGAACACAAGCACATAGTTCGTTCATGTGCCTTCTCATAGGTACCCCAAGTATATTAATTTAAAATAATGTGGATATTAGCTTCCCATTTTTCTACCGGATTGATTGCTGCTTTGGAGCAAATCTTTGATGCGGCTCAAGGTGTGATGTATAGATCCCACCAGTCTAGAATTTTAAATTGCAGGATATCCACTTTCTGCTAACTGGAGGGATGGAACAAGCTCTTTGTATACTTGATCTAAATCGGCCTGATGCACCCGTCAAGGGAAATTGAAAAGTCTCCTGGTGCTGTCCGTAATGTTGCTTGGCTTCACAGTGATCAATTGATCTTAGGTTCCTGTACACTGATATGGGAGGGGTTGAGGTGTGTAGACATCCTGTTAGATTCTGTTTATCTTAATATTCACAGTAAGCTTTCCGTTCTGTTTGAATTTGTCTTTGGTAAAACTATGTTGAAGTCTTTTGGTTGTTACCTTCTCGCTGGTACCAGGCTATGGGATGTGAGAACTGGTATGATTGTTCGAACACTTGAGACCATGTCCTCCGTGACTGCGCTGAAGTGAGTCAAGATGGTCGCTATATAACAACTGCCAATGGGTCAACAATCAAGTTTTGGGATGCAAATCTGTACGCCAATATATCTATCAATGAGTACACGAAGAATGCTGAACATTGAAGCCGATAAAATTACCCAAGAAAATTTCGATTACACGTCACAAAGCACCAAACGGAGAGATGAACTTGAGCTCTTCCGTTTGGGATCTAATTTACAAGGGAAAATGAACATTGAAGGCCGTTAAATTGGACACTAAATGTAAAAAGGCAACCTATTGAGTCGAGCCCATACTAAGATCGCTTGTACCTAAGCAGCTTGCGCTTTTTTCTTTTCTTTTTTTTTAACTTCCCGCGGATAGGAGTCGGAAAGTAGAAGAAAAAAATGGACCCTATTGATTTTGTAAATCTGATTTCCCTAAAAGCTTGTTAATGAATGGTGATATAGCCGCGAGTAATGCCTTGGGGCACTCCTCGTGAGGAAGATGGCCACACCCGGATATAGCTACCAATCTCTGCAGGATACAAAATTATGGAAAATGTGAGGATCAAAATAAAAATGAGAAACTTTCTTGTATGTAGGTATAATGTTTGAAATCGTAGAAACAAAGTAAGAAACGAGAATTGGGAAGAAAAAAGTATAAACGAGAGCATAAAGCAAAGAACTTACAGAATTTACAAGTTTAGAAGCCATAGTTTGAACAGATTTTAGAGGGACGAGGACATCTTCAGCCCCAGAAATAACTTGAATTGGCAATGATTCAACGGCATTAAGAAGAGCTGCAGCATTCTGCGGTGATAACACAGTTTCATAGGATAGTTTCCCTATTTCATGAAGCGCCTCATCCCAACCTTCCACATATAATGGGGCCTAATATAATACAGAACAATAAATTAGAATTTTCATAGAGGACTGATTCAGTGGCCAGTCATGCCAAGTTACCGAATCCACCAAATGATATAGCAACTAAAAGAAAATCAGAAACACGACCAAAATATGAATAAAATTTAACAATTAAAAAAGGCAGCTTTATGAATTATGTATCATGCAGCATATAACATATCACTGTAGTCTGTATATATGTTAAAACAAAATATGATTGTATCATGGCTGACAGAATACCCACACATGTATCTGAAGCTAATGAATCGGAAACACCCCGAGTCAGTATTAAGAACATGTTTTCGAACTTAATGTGTTCTGGCATATGTAGTTGAGCATGTTGAAAATTACCAAAATGTCAATGAATGGTACGGCACAGAGAAAAAATAATTGGAGGTTTAGCAGATAACTGATGCATAGAATATTTTAGATACCACAAAAAGTACCTTATAAAGGCTTAGGACTTCAGTTGTTAGCTTGGTGGCGTCATACCAAGCACGCCGATTGACCACCTGAGTAATTTCTGTTCGAAGCAGAGGTCTCACCAAGTGTTTCTTTCCTAGTGAGGTGCGTAACAATATCCTTGCGAAGGCAGGAACCAACTCTCTTGACAAGCTTGCATTCAGTAATATAACACCCTTTATTTCAATCTGAAAAACATGCCGCAAGGAATGATTTTTTTAGTAAGAAACATAGTTATTAAAAGCTCGCAAGGCGAGCGCTATAGCCCGAGGCGATGCAAGGAGCAAGCCTCGCGCCTCGCAGCGCCTTGCGCCCCATGTTTTGGCAAGTCGCACGCCTTTGCATGCTTTTTGCGCTTTTTCATTAAAGCAAGGCTCGTGCTATTGTGCGCCTTAGGTAGATGAGTTTGTTGGCTGATAGAAGATGGAGATATTAGGGTATATTTGGCCTGATTTAAATATGAGCTTATTTTTAGCTTATTAAACATAAGCTCTTATTGGTTACACCTTAGGGTTTTATTGTTCTTACTTCTTAGTCTATACATCCATTAAATTTTTGCCTCTGCCCTATACCTGCCAGACCAACGCCACCCTCCAAGCTATTCTTGTTAGAATTAACTACATGTAAGGTATTTTATGAAATAAGAAAGATGAGTACATAAAAGAGAGTTGTTTTGAGTGCTATATGGTGATAGTACAGATGAAGAATATGACACGAATATTGAAGGTGATTATATGAGTGATGAATAGCTTAGTTTTTTCTTTGAAACTTTGGATAGTTTAATGTGTAAGAAGTAAGAATATTTTTTCAATTTTAATATTTGGTGTACGACATTTTTGCATTAGGATAATTATTATTTAATTCTATTGTCTTTGATGCTTACTTTATTACTTAATTTTGTTATCTTTAAGTTTGCTTGTTTATAACAGTTAAATCTATAGGCATTTTTGATTTATTAAATATATGTAAAATTAGTTCGTTTTACTTTAGTAAAGCGCGCGATTTCATGTGGCGCTATGCGCTATATCCCCAGGGCACTTTTGCGCTTCAGTGCGCTATGGGCCTTTAATAACTATGGTAAGAAAGAAACAACAGGGGCTACAAACTAAGAATTGGTACTACATCATGAGCATAGATCAGCTTTCTGATTTATTGATTAATGAAACAAAGCATAAATATCTTTTTTTCCCGAATATCCAGGAGTGAAGCATTATCTGTCAAATTTTTCATCCACTACATCTTAGTTTTTGCAATCTCGGACAAAAATGACATCACTATTTTACAGAAGAAACTTTAAATTTGTCTTGATTCACTTACAAGATTGGATTGCAAAAGCAGAGCTGACAAGATATAAATTTACATTGTCTCAACTAATGCAGTTTGAAGATTTCACGTAGGAATCACAATTTAACAAGTGCAATGCAAACACACAACTCAGTTAGAGCATTTACTGATGTAACAAAATTCAACAAGCAGCCAACTCACAGCATTCGTATTTGCTGATGACTGAACTCTTTGGGCAGCTTTCAGGGCGAGCAGTCCTCCATCATCATGCCCAACAAGGACAACTGAAGAAAAACCTATCCCTAAGCAAAATGAAAGAAGAAGGTCCACCTGACAAAACAAGACGTAAATTTTAATGCAACTGAGTGAGCTCAAGTTCGACAGGTTTGATTTGGGTGCAGGCATATTCTACAATTGTCTTCTTTGAAACTAAATGTTGTGTTCAACAGTAAGACACAGGGAAATCAGAAAAGTTTGATGCATTCACGTTAACTTCCATAAAATAATGACTGAAGATGATGTGATTACCTGATTCTCAAGTCTGTAAGGATTAGGCAACTGATTTTCCTCCCAATCTTTGTGCCGTGGTCTCGATGTCAAACCCCATCCTGGCCTGTCAAAAGAAGCAACAGCACAACCAACCTGACTGGCCAGGGCACACATTACCTTTCTCCAAGAGAAGACCCCCCCTCCAAACCCATGCACTAAAACAATACCAAATTGTTCATTTACTTTTATATCTTGTTCCATTGCAGGAGACCCCAGTTTGTTTAAACCATCATCCTCATACAGCTCATTTAAGCTCAAAATAGGTATGCCTTCAGATATTGGGGATGATGGAGAACTGGCAAGGAGGGGAGTATACAGAGGGGATGAGCTGTTATGGAACTGGTTGCTGATGCTCCTGTGCATATTAAACTGGGTTTTAAGTGGAACGCATAATGAGGGATGGTCAAAAAGGGTAGTGGAGGACAAGGAACGGGGAGGCGAATCCTGGCATGCTCATCTTGTAGTGAACTGTTAGCCTTTGGCATGAAATAAATAAGCTGTCTACATCAGCTAGTAAACTAACTGGAAATTCCCCACCATCATGCAATGATAGTGGTACTTTTCTCCTCATTTCACCATCACCTTTAAAGGTTTTCCCATAAGATGGAGTAGGTGATCGCGGAACCTTTTGAAAACCAGGGAAAACCAATTTGCAAGAAAGAACCTGATAATTACATAAGATTATACAACCTTATTATTTGGTACAACATTTCTTAATACCTCAGGCAGCAAAGAGCATGACCGTTAAAGTAATGAAGACAAAATAATTTGAAAATACTTGTGCATAAATCGACAGAACATGAACTTTCATCAAATTTGAGATTAAATACTCAATGGCATTATTATTCATATTGCACTAGCTAATACTTCCCAAATCTATGGTACACACCACAGTTTTTGAAAACCCAGGATTGGTGCCTAGGCTCCAGGCACAGAGAGTCTTACCCCTTGAGACTTAACAGAGCCAAAACGCAACCCTTCAATGAAGCATGCACCATAATGGTAAAACCCCTACTTTGGGTTGCCTTAAAGGCCCAAGATGCTTTTTAAGTGTGCCTTAAACACAGATCGTAAGTACAAGGTGAACTGAAAAATAACAGTAGTTCATTTTTGCTAATAAACTAATGATTGTTTGTCTTATCGTTGTGCAATAGTCTGTAAGGGGTATGTTTCACGATATTTATAAAAAAATTCTTCAACTTTATAGATTTGACCATATTATCTCAGGACGCATACTTTAACAAAGAGCATGATTTATCTAGCAGTTTACTCCTAGGCTCGATAATACTCATCAACCTTACTTAACCTTGCATTTCTGATTACTATGACAAAAGCAGTAAAAACAAATATACAAATACAAGCTGTTGTATTAGATGCTTCACGAACTTACAGCTTCCGGATCAACACGGTGAAACATATGTTTCCTTCTGGCTTTGCAATTTGTACGGTAGGCCACCACAATGTGTCCAAGAGCAAAGACAACAGATGAGAGAAACAAGACAGGCATTCCCCAAGACTTCTTAAGATGGAGCCTCTTTCTTGAAAGAGAAGTTGAAGTTTCAGATTCAAGTTGAGAATTGACACTGAAAACACAAGTCTTGATGGAAAGAATAAGTATTGAAACGAGGGAGCAGAGTGTTATAGTTCCTAGATAGGGCCCATGGGACAGTGCTGGACCATCGCACAATGTATATACACCTGCCCTCATTTGACAAATCAAAAACCACGTAAATTTAACAATGCAAATAACGCCTTAAATTGTGATGATATTTTGGTCATACAGCTGTTTGACTGCGTAGAACATAACCCACAGCTGAAAATAATGCAAAAAAAAAAGGAAAAAATAAGAGAAGTATAGTTCTCGACAGAGTGATCACCTAAAATGAGGTTAAACAATCACTTAACAGAGAATAACTCTTCTCAAATGATTTCATTAGTTGTGGACGTCAATCACTCACTTAGTTAACTATGTCCTAATGGAATTAACGAACTCAAGGAAATTAAATTCTAAAATAACACAGCCTAGTTTGAAACAACTTAAGATTCAACTTTCTAAAAAAAACTTCACTATATGATGTTCATAACATACAGAATCTGGAATTGCTCACGTCAGATATTTCAGAATAAAATTTCACACCAAGGGATGACACCTCTTTCAATAGAACTGTAATATAGCAAACACACATAAAATCACTCACTTAGTTAACTATGTCCTCTTTCATCCAGTTACTTTAGCCATGTCCGTTTCTTGTTCTCAGAAGTACACCAAAGAGAAAACACAAATAAAAAAAGCTAACCATTCACGCATTCACTCACTCACTTAAAAAACTGAATATATCATCAATTATTACAGGAAAAACAGCAAACGAAAATGAGAAACATACATGAGATGATTATAGATCTGATGATAGAGACAAGAGGAATATCGATGAGCGAGCTCCTGAAAGAATATCTCTGCAAATGCTCCCGAAAATTATAGCATCTAACGCAAGTAAAGCTAGAAATTAGCAAACAAGGCAAAACTGCATCGCTGATCGTCAACACCACGGGCAACGACACCACCACAAGCGACGCCACCATCGCCACCACGAAATATACCGTCCGTACACCTCTCCGAACCTTCTCCCACCACCAACCGCCTTTCACCACCATTTTTCAATACAACTCAGAAACCAATCAAAAAACCTCGAAATTATATTAGTAAATTTCCAAATATACCCACAAAGTACGAAATCGGTACGAGATCAAAACGCTACAGCAACAAGAAAAAACACGATCCAGAGGGAACGGCGTCTCACCGCCCATCTCCCTTCGCCAAATCGACTGCCGGCAATTCCCCGGCACCAACACAACCACACTGTCGCAACAATTCAAAAAAAATCATCCAAAACTTCCTGTAATCCTTTGTAGTTCTCGATTTCCAATGAATTCCTACTCGACAGTTGCGATGATATTCTTTTTCTCAGATGTTTACCGATGTGAGAGAGAGAGATAATCAGTGTGTGTGGGGTGTTCAAATTTGGGGATTATTCATTTTCTTGGTAATCCCCCAGTTGTTTTCATCGAATCTGAACTGGCGTTTGGAGAAAAACTGTAAATTCCAAGTTGGACCCTCCAACTGTGATTTTTACTTATTTAACTATTAACTATTTTGTATTAGTAAATTTAACATAAATGATTAATTCATTTGTTCGAGTAAAATCTAGAATTCACAATTAGATGTAAATATAAAAGGTCTTTGGTTGTATAAGGTAGTATATAGTACAATAATTTTAGGTTAAGTATATATTGGCAACCGCTGTTACAAGGCTTGCAAATTCTCAATGTGAGACAACTCTCAACATGACATCTCACGTGTGTCATTAATAAATAAATCAAACATATGAATTGATAACGCGGGTGACGGTGAGCATATTGACGAAGTATCCAACTACATGAAAAATCTACTCTGATATCATATTAGTTTCAACTCAAAACCTATTGGCATGAAAATTATATTGATTTACTTCGAGGGACAAGAAATAAACAGTCACAAATTAATAATGCAATTATATAATTAATTAGTGGGGATTAATTACTTAATTGTTTAAGGGGGAGTAAATTAATTAATTAATGCGGCGACATTGATTCCCCTCGGCTGACCTATTGCATGCCTGTCAGCTTTAGTTTTTGGGACTTTTTGTCCCTTTCTTACCCTTTTGAGCATCCCGAAAAGATTGAATAAAAGTTGGGCATGCAGGCATAAAGTGACGAATATTACCTCAGGATTATCAACCAAACACTAATCTCGAGATTTAAAAATCAGATATTAGGAGCCAATTAGTCAAACAAATAAAGTTTTGCACTTTTTTTAGTTATAAATTTTAACCCGAATCGCCTAAGGTTAAATTTTTTTTAAAGAAAGAACAAATCTTTTTGGTAAAGAGAGTTATTGATACGTCTGTATTTTATAGCTTGACTGAATCAAAATGACAAAAACCTAGGAATAAATTTTCCGGGCACGGATTATATATACTAGTAGACGACGCACACGCGTTGCGTGTGTAACGTAATATATAATGCATATGAATTGATTCGTGTAATGAATAAATGAGACATATACATTGGTTAATATTACAATTCAAAAGATTCAACAAAAAATCACAACAAATCATTGGAGGGGGGTAGTTTGGTAAATTCAAATTTGCCATACCAAGGCAGTTATTATAAGGGGCTTATGCATTATAATATAGTAAGATATTTAATGATGTACAGCTAGTGGTAATTTACCACTTATGATATCCGATAATAAATAGTTTACCTCATTATGGTTTGTAAACATATATTTTACTCCATGTGATTTCAAATATGCATTTTACCCCATAAGATTTACAAAACATGGCATACATTTTAGCAAGAGCATACATTTCACTTATATGATATTGTGGGCAGCTTGTACACAACTTCTTAAAACATTCACAGTACTCGTGCAGTGACTCCTCGTGGTATTGCTTGATGCCATAAATTTCCCTCCTTATGGTTGTTGCCCTCGAAGCAGGAAAGTACTTCTGAAGGAAGACTCTTTGCAAATAAGTTCACGTTGTGATAAATCCGGATGGTAGGTAAATAAGTCAATACTTAGCAGCATCCTTCAGGGGGATTGGAAAGGGTCGCATTTTAATTTGCTCCTCAGTTACGCCAATCGATTTCATGGTAGTGCACACCACGTGAAATTCCATCAAATGCTTATGGGGATCATCACATGTAAGACCATGGAAAGAAGGCAATAGATGTATTAGTCCAGATTTTAACTCAAAGTTAACATTAGTAGCAAGAGCATAGAAAGTGATGCAGAGTGGTTGTTGATCCAAGGTAGGATTCGTCAGCTGTCTCAGACTTTGATTCTTTGCAATCGCGTCCCTCTCTTCTTCTTCTTCAATTCTCATAGCTTCTCTTCTCCTTCTATGTAATGTCCTCTCAATTTCAAGATCGTATTGGAAATTATCTTTGTGATCAAACGATTCGCCTGTACTCATTAACAAACCAAAGTAGTAGTGCGGGATAGTAGAAAAAATTGACACAAAAATAAACAATGCCTTCCCTGACAACGACGCCAAAATTTGGTAGCGCTTATCGAGTACGTCCAAATTAATCCTTCTCAAGTTAATAACAATAATGAATGTAGTAGCGTAAGTATGGATCGATCTCACGAGAAATGATGAATTATTGTGTTAATTTTGCATAGGGGGTATTTGGAATTAATTAAACTACTACTGTGATAAATCTATGAAGTAAACTAGTGAGCAATGTTAAACTAAGATGATTTAAATTATAAGAAAAGTGATTCTTGATTTTCAGTCGACTCTACCTTTGAATTATGGATTCAATCATCGATTATCACAAAATATTTAATTTTTACTTGAATATTCATCAATGAAGATTCTACTCATATCTTACCTTATGCCTAGTTAAAATAGCCCAAGCGTTCTATGTTAACATATATCGTCAAATCAATCAAAACAACAGCAGTTAAGATTAATATTAACAATAGTTTCAAAACTAGTAAAAATGATTAAACTTAGACAACATAATCCAAGCGTCTATGTTTAATCTAGTCAAGCGTTTTTCTTAAGAATTTAACAACACCAACAGCAGACAATCGTCAATCTTAGTTGCTTCAAAGGCTCATCGTTAGATTGTATGTAAAATCATTAGATAGCAATCTTATAATCAAAACACAACAATCATGGCAATAAATCATAGAAAAGCTCTTGATACTCTATAAAAATCAATAAAATAACATAAATCTCATGAAAAACACAAATTCCAAGGTTTTGTATTTCTTAACTACCAATCAAAAGTAGTTTAGTCACTCATGGCTAAATCAAAAGCAACAAACTCTAATAAAAAACACACAAACACAAGTAGAAGAGAATGTTAATAAATGATAGCACGATTCCGAAGTGTCAAATCCGTCTCCGTGCCTTTGAATCTTCAAATTCTTCTTCCACAAATGAGAGAAAATTGTTACTCTAAAATATGATTAATGATCTGATTAATAGACTGTATAAACGCTTCCGCTACTCAAAACATATATAATCATTAACAGCTAAGCACATAAATATATGTCTATTTTTAGTCACATCAGTCTTGCAAGAAAAACTGATTAGCAACAAATCGAAGAGAAAATTTATTCAACTTTGTTAGTTTAGAAACCGATACAAATCCGCATGCGATGTAAAGAGACCAAATGAAAGAGTAACTTGTAAAGTTCTTCATTGTGCGAAGAACCACTTAAATATAACATACAAAGGTAATTATGTAAATGCTCATAATGTGCAACGGATATAATCAACTTTTGAACAATTATTTTAAACAAAATAATTTGACTCAATCTTGTCGTAAACTTCTACTATTTGAGCCTCCGGTTTTGCCGACTTTACTCTTAACCAACATTTGGAACTTAGATATTGCCCCGGTATACTAGCAATATAAATCTATTACAAATTAAAAACAGGGGGGAAAATCAAAACAAAAAAGTTATGAAAGTAATTGTATATATATATATATATATATATATATATATATATATATATATATATATATATATATATACCCTCATTTGCATGCATTCCATGCCTATACAATATATTTTTTAACTAAGATAATAATTAAATTCATTTTTTATATTTTGGCTTTTGTGATGTAATAATTTTTTTTCAAATTGATTTGCAGTTTAATACCCTCCCATGTATTTTTTTATGTTATTATGGTTATCCAAATTAGGAGGGGCATTACGGTCAATTAACACATTGCGTATCTTTGTTATTTGACAACGCATGTGAATGTATTATGGTAAGTTCACTTTAGGACATACCACTAACAACCTCACATATTATATGTAGTATATATATACAATAAATTTTTGTGTAAATTATATATAATTATGTTAAAATTATTATTTTTGTCTTAAATTCAATGTGTATTTTTATTTTATTTTATTTTATTTTAACTTGTATGTAACGGAGTTTTGATGGGAAATTTTAATATATGTCAATTTAATATATATCAGAGATCACTCAATTATTTGATCCATACAGTATTACTGGGAGGAAGATGAAAATTAAATTTTTTTATGAATCGAGTGCTGGCAGTGTTCTTGTCTCCCCTTTAGATCCACTCTTGAAAGGTATACAAAAGAAATTAATAGATTTCATTTATACATTTCCTATGAACTTGCGTGGAAATAATATTCCAATCTTTGAATTTTAAATGAAAAACGTTTAGGTGTGCGAAGGGCACTAGGGGTGTTCACCGGTTCGGTTGTCCGACCGAACCCGGCAGAACCGAGAAAGTTCGGTTCGGTTTCGGTTTTTTGAAAAAAAATCGATTTTCAGTTACAGGGTCCGGTTAACTGAACAGAACCGAAAACCAAAATTTTTTTAAAAAAAATTAGAACTTTTTTTTTTATGGTCTAAAATATTTTTTTAATGGTTTCGCTCCTGATTGTATTAATAAGAACTCGTAAATTAACAATGTGTTTCAAGTATAATATAATTTATTTTGTTGTCTCATTTAAACTTGATTTTTTGTATCAAATAGCTTCAAAATAATATTACAAGTTTAAAATTAAATGATCAAATGTTCAGAATTCATTTGAATCCAATGAATGATGTATTAGTGTTTGTATTTACATTGATATTTTTATCAATTAATCGTACAATATAAAAAAAATGAAAAATTCAAAAAAAAAAAAGAAAAGAAAAAAACTATGGTTCGAATAGAACCGAAATTTTGGTTCGGTTCGATTTAAACACCCTAGGGTCCCCCAATAAGGTACAAACTTGCATATCTTTTGTGGTGTACTATCAAATCTTTTGTAAGCTTTAAATCCGTTGTGTTATTGGAAGTTTGGAACCCCACAAATCTACAAATTAAAAGAATATCTAATTGCATATTGTACAAAACAAACACCTTAGTAATTGGAAAAAAATAAAAGATGTTACTGACTTTAAGATTAATCGGTGTTATTGTTGAATCATGGTAACATATTAGATCTCGGGTTTATAGAGTAATTGAACAATTTATTATTTATTTTTTAATACTATCTTTTACTCGTGGGCTGAGTTAAATTTTTTTTATATGAGTTATTCTTTTTTTTTAGTAGCTCATCAATTTGATATTTCATGTTGATGAAGTTGTTGTTTATAAGTTTGGAGGCTCTGATACCATGCTCAATTGTCATGTCTTCTAAAAATCTGAGTGTGTAGAAATTGAACAACTTATTATCTAATCTAACGATTATAAAAATCAGAGTGGTTAAAAAATATTTACCCTTAATTTTTTCAATTTTTTTTTTATTTTCACCCCCAAAATCTTTTTAACCATTCAGTATTATAAAAAAAAAATTCACCCTCCAAGAAATTTTTCTGGCTCTTCCCCTCCTAATAATGGTTAAGTAAATCGATTGTTTTATTCACCCAAAAATAAATAAATTCAAAAAACAATATTTTAAA
This sequence comes from Haberlea rhodopensis, assembly GCA_907163345.1. Lineage (NCBI taxonomy): Eukaryota > Viridiplantae > Streptophyta > Magnoliopsida > Lamiales > Gesneriaceae > Haberlea > Haberlea rhodopensis. The sequence continues at coordinate 2,338,853 of CAJQUN010000009.1, forward strand.
AAATTAACTCAATATAATACAGTTTATACAAAAAATTAATATGCAAGCATCCCTGCCAAAATACTAGTGATTATTATTGATTTTGGAATATGGATAACTGATCGAGAATAATCAATAGAGGAAAAAAACGAAAATTGATGCAAATATGGATAACCTGCACATTGGACTCAATATGGTAGTTTCACTAAAAGTGTGATGACCAGGGATTATAGATGTTAATCCCGGAGTGTTAATAATCCCTAAAGTTGTTTTACGTAGCGATTTGGAGTTTAATCGCGGTGTTGGGCCTTCTGGGCTCGTCTATTTGGGTAGTTGGGATCGTTGGATCCCGATGTTGAGATTGTATTCTCATTCCGGTGAAAAACCTATGAGTTGGATTTTTAGTGTGACTCGGGATCTGGGGTGCTTAGTGTGGACACCAGTAGGGGGTTTTGGAGTTAGAGAGAGAATTTTTGAAAACAGATGATTTTTAATGAATCATGATGTATTTGTGGGGCTATTAGTATTTCGGGGTATTTTTGCTATAAATACCAGTTGAACCCGAGATTTTAATTTTAGAAATCATTTTTTTCCCCTCCAACCCGTCACTCTCTCTCTCCCCGTCGGCCCCCCGATTTCCCCCAGCCCCCGCGCGTAAAAGGCATGTGCCCGCCGCCGTCCGGCCCACCGTTGGATTCGTCTCTCCGAGGCGCAGCTTCCCACACCGGCAATTCGAAGTTTCGTCGCGTTTTGGAGTCGGATTTTGCAGAAAACGCGGACGCCCAAAATTCTAGGGTTCTTCGATTTTTGTCCGTTTTCCTTCCGATCTTCGTATGGGTAACCTTCCTTACCCCTTTTTCGTCCCTCTCATGTAATTCCCTGCTAATTTTGGTGGTATTGTGTTCGAATTTAAGGAATTGGGTTCGAATTTAGGTCATTGAGTTCGAATTTTGGGGGTTTTGGGCAGGGGGTGTTGATTCTTGTAATTGATCGATTATTACATGTTTTAGATGTATTATGATGCTTAATTGGGTTCGAATTGAGATGTTAGGGTTCGAAATTTTAGAGGTGGTTCTTGAGCAATTTTCGATAACGTCTCATTCGATTTCCCTCCCTGTATATGCCCTGCCCCGGGTCTTTTAAATGGTAAATTGTCGTGTGTTGACAATAATTTTCTGTATGAGGATTATGGGTGTGCTTGAGCATGGGTTGCATGTTCGTAAATAATTGTGAATTATTTATCGTGTTAGCACATCGTTCCTCGGGGCATGGAACTCGAGCAAGGTTTGGCTCGGACTTCGGAGATTTAAGGTACGTGCGACGTACGAGCATTTCTTTATATGAGAGCATTTGTGAAATGCATAATGTATTTTGATTGCATTGATAGTTGTACGTATGGTTATATATATGTGTTGATGTAGTTATGGAACGACCCAATCTTGACATCGCCGCCACAAGCGTGCGTGATACTAGAGTGGTATAACTTTACAAGATATATGGGGTACTGGGCTTATAAGACTATTGTAGGGCATTTGAGATGCCTGAGAATGGCCGTAGAATCATGTAATCATCATAAGACATTTGAGATGTCTGAGTATAAAGGGGAATTGGTAAAATAAATGCGAGGCATTTGAGCTATCTGTGATTGATAGCGAAGTTGAGAAATCAGTATTGATAATGAGATATCTATATTTGCATGTTTAATGATTTGGAATCACTATTTGTTGATATTCGAGAATCAGGCATGCGATGAGTTAATCAATGCGTTGATTTACTGATTTTTGAGATTTGGTGAGTTTGATGATTGTGAGAACAGGGACAGTACACGGAATTCCGGATGAGGACGTTGCCATCCAGGGAGTATCATTTAAATTCATTAGTATTTACTCTTATTGTAAATTATGAGTTTCATTATATTGATTATGGGATTTTGTGTATTGGTATGCTCACCCCGTTGGGGGCTGTCTCTGTTGGGGCAGGTGAACAGGTACATCGATGGCTGCGGAGCTGAGCTCGAGCTGTTGATTGGATGTACTCCCAGTATCGTGGTACCAGGGCTTGATGGAGCACGGTATCGTATAGAATACTTATATACACCTGAGGGTTATATACATATTCATGATGCTCGCATGTGAGCACGATTATACTTGTATATGGGTTGTATATAAAGGCATGAGCCTTTCTCTCTTTCATTCTATGTTGCATGCAATTTGTGGTAGAATTGCTAAATGATATGAGAGTCATTAGTGTATTATGTGGGTGTTGAAACCCACTTTTGTTGTCTTATTGTGTGGTGTCTTCCCTGGCTGGGAATTTACTTAGTGTTCAGTATTTCTGTTGAGTATTGTGCTTTCCCTGGCCGGGAATTGTGTTATGTGTTATGCTTTTATTTCGGGATAGCTCAATTTATGGGGAGACTCTGCCCAAATTTTTATAAAAGTCCACAAGGTGATTAGGTGGCGTATTGGGGATGGTAATGGGCGAAATCTATGAGTCTATTTGTTGGTAAAGATGATCTTATAATGCTGTATATTAAAGAAATTTTGTAGTTGCCATTCAATGGTAAAGTATTATCTGAGTTTCCCGATTGAGTTTTATTGAAAGCATGTACCACATATAAGGGTTAATACATTAATCAAGTGATAAGGGCTTGGGGTCCTTAAATTAGTGGTATCAGAGCAGTGGTTGCTCATTGGGGCTGTTAAGGGCCTATGAAGTTATTGATAGCACATATTTATGCATGATGGCATTAATGTTGTACGACATGACTAATTGTTTATGTGCTTTTATGATATGAAAAGTGGTATTGCTAACCATTGTGGTTGCAGGAATCGTGTGCGATGCGATAGGATGGCATTAGTGGTAATGTCTGGCACTCCGTATGTTATGTGCCAAGGAATCTGGTTTCTAAGAAAATCAGGTAAAGGGATATTTCCGAGGTAACATGTCTTGGTATACGTATTGACTTGCAAGTGGTTGCATATATGCATTGGATGTTTGATGCATAGCGTATATGGCTATTGTTGCTAACCATGATGGTTGCAGGTTACAGGAAATATGGAGTATAAAAAGGAATGATGATTATACATTTCAGGAGTCTTGCTTATCACAGTGAGAATTTTTATACTTACGCTTGACCGCTAAAAATGTGGAGCGGGAGGGGGGAGGCTCGCTTGCACATGGAGGCGGGGTATTCCATACGAAGCGAGGATGAGATACCGCTTGTATGAAGAAGCTTATGCTTATACCGCTAAAAATGTGGAGCGGGAGGGGGGAGGCTCGCTTGCACATGGAGGCGGGGTATGCCATACGAAGCGAGGATGAGATACCGCTTGTATGAAGAATCGAGGATGAACTGCCGCTTGTTAGGATGATGATTCATTCCTTTGTGATGATACGGATGATAGCGGTGATGTATTCCGCTGTGTCGATGATGATGATTCATCTCTTGTGATTATTGGCGATGGTTTATACCGCCGGACACGGATGATAGCGGTGATGTATTCCGCTGTGTCGATTTATATTCATTTCTTTATGAGGACACGGATGATAGCGGTGATGTATTCCGCTGTGTCGATTTATATTCATTTCTTTATGAGGACACGGATGATAGCGGTGATGTGTTCCGCTGTGTCGATTTATATTCATTTCTTTATGAGGACACGGATGATATCGACGTTGTATTCCGCTGTGTCGATGATGATGATTCATTCCTCTATGATGATGGGCGATGATTCATTCCGCCAGACACATGTATAGCGATGAGACATTCCGCTGTGTCGGTTGATGATGGTTCACGCCGTTGAGCATTGTATATGATGATTACGATGACTCATTCTTCTATGAGGATTGGCGATGATTCGTGCCGCCGGATATGTTGATAGCGATGCCTCTTTCCGCTATTATGTGGACGATGATTCATGCTCAGGTGTATAGCGAGGTTTCATGCCACTTATTATATGACGAGTTATCATGCCGTCGATTCTATAGCTATGGATTGTGCCGCTATGTATTCAGCACGGGATTTTGCCGCCTTCGAGCGATGGGTGCTGATTACGCACTATTATTGAGCGACGGAGACAGGTATGCCGCTATATGTTAGCGATGAGGTATGAGATATTGCTATTCTATTAGCATTATTGTAGCTGCCATGCGTTGATATACATGTTTTATTATGCCTATTTTACTAGCATGATGGTGGATGACATACGCTGATTACATGGACCGTCACGAGTTGACTGGGTTGTTTAGATGTCATTGTTGACATGTATCGTCACTAGTTGACAATGCCTTAGATGCCATGAGTTGGCATGTGTCGTCACGGGATGACGATGACGATGGTGTAGGAGATGTCTTATTAGACATGCATCATCGTTACGATGAACAATGCGTTGAGTATACGTATTCAGTGGTATGCCTTGGGTGCCAGTACCGAGCACAAGGTGGTGTGTGCGTCACCGATTGACGTGACCCTTATACCGAGCGGGTTGATCGAGGAATGGATGGATGCGCTGTACATGTGATTGTACCGCAGCTTATGTTTGGGGTGATCATATTACGAGTGGTGATACCCTTGAGGTATGCTCGTTGGAATGGCTTTTTGGCTATGTTTTTTACGACAGGAGTAATCATGGAGGAAATTACTCGCTTTCTGTCGATGTGACATGTGGTAGACATGGTCACACCACCCTTGAGGGTGTAGAATGGGTCCTAAAGGAGCAGGATCAAGTTATGTTAAGTATATAGGGACATTGGAGTGTCCAGGGTGTATAGGCATTAGAGGAATGTTGGGTAAAGACCCACTACTCTATTGATTTTCTTCCCACAGTATGGTATGCCGTGCGGAAACGTCCATCTTATTGGTAGGTTTGAGGTGAACCTAGAGAGGCAACGACTAGTTTGTCTTCCGCGTGTGTGCAGCACCATGAGGGGCTTGCTAGAGCCGTTATACTGCTCGTTGGAACCAAGTTTGGCAAATCGTAAGGTGATACGGTGTAGATTGTGGTGGACTCTAGTAGTCACCACGTCATTTGAGGTTGAGGTTGTGCATGCCTCACTGAAACGTGTATACGTTTATGTTTAATCTTGGTGAGACTTGTCTGGGACAGCTCATGATGTTGGAGTACCAACAAGAGAGTCATCAGGTCGTTATTGACTCGATCTGAGGGAACCCGTGTATTTGGGATACAATGGGTGTTATTGTATCCAGTTTTTCCGAACGGTGGTTCGAGACTTGTGGATCTCGAGTTCGATGGCACTTCCCTTGTGGGGAAGGAGGTAGTATTATACCTATTTTGGGAATCTTTGAAGATTCGGTAAGTTGGTGCATGTGGTGTTGATTTTGGGAATCACGCCGTGTTGTTGATCGTCGATTATCATTCTCCACTGGATGGGAATGACTCAGAATTGACGGTTGTGTTTGGGACTTAGGGGTATGTTGGAGATACCTGAGCCAAGTGCATTGAGTATGCATGTGGTGTTCGTGCTTAGGCAGGTATACCGATGAGTATACGGATGCCAGTTGTTGATTTCCTTTTGTCAAGCATAGAGTTATGCTATTTTTGGATGGTTAAATCTCTGATGAGAGATATGGAACACCTTGAGATTGGGAATCTCCATGGCACGATGATTATGAGGAATAATCGTGAAGTTAGTTGATTCCCTTTGAGGAGGGATTATCTTGTGTGGGTTAAGGAATTTCCTTATTGGTGTTTTCCTCCGAGTTATGCGATAGCCTTCCCAAGTTTGGATTGTTAAATCCTAGGATTATCAAGGGATGGCAGGAATTCGGATTGGTTGGGTGTCGCTGTCGACACAAGCGTTGAGGATGCAATGGGTTTATTGCATGTCCTTTCAGAATTTGAAACTCTGTGTAGTTTCGATTGTTTATTTATGACCAGGATGTGGTTCTTGGGATATCCGGAGGTGGACATCTTGTGATATGTCTTTTGTGTGAATCTGTGGCCGTGAGTTGCCCAAATTAAGTTGCAATGATGCGACTGCTCCTTCGATGGAGGAGGTTTGAAAGTGGAAACCAGGTTTGGTATGTGTACACCGTGGTGTACTAGTGTTTCCCTCGTAACGATGTATGTTAGACATCGTGAGTCATGATAGAGATGTCATTGAATGATATCTACGATGGAATCGGGAGCGATTCGAATCCTTGCAGTTTCAGTTGACTAACTGCTTTTGGATTATTAGCGTTGAGTTGGGCTGACGCTCTTTGACGTTATGATGGATTTGGAAGTATATTCCACTCCAGAGTTTGACACGAGGTCAACGTTCTCGAGTTGAGGTGTCATTCAGGATGCGTTCTTACTAGTTGTATTAGAACGAATGATGACTGTCCGATCTACAGTCGTTAGTATTGGTTGTTTTGCAGTCATGAGAGACTGACTTTTGGGATGACCCGCATCGAGGTACGTTTTGCCTCTTGGGTGATATGTTGGTTTTGGTATGTCGCTCTGTTTCAGAGTTTGATGTGAGGTAAGTATCCTTGCGTTTATTTAAGACGATTCTAATATGGTCAAGGATCGAGGTTATGGCTTCATGTTGTTGTGTAGCCTGGGTGTTACGTGTTACACCGGTGCAAATTTTGAGGACGAAATTCTTTTAGTGGGGGATATTGTGATGACCAGGGATTATAGATGTTAATCCCGGAGTGTTAATAATCCATAAAGTTGTTTTACGTAGCGATTTGGAGTTTAATCACGGTGTTGGGCCTTCTGGGCTCGTCTATTTGGGTAGTTGGGATCGTTGGATCCCGATGTTGAGATTGTATTCTCATTCCGGTGAAAAACCTATGAGTTGGGTTTTTAGTGTGACTCGGGATCTGGGGTGCTTATGTGGACACCAGTAGGGGGTTTTGGAGTTAGAGAGAGAATTTTTGAAAACGGATGATTTTTAATGAATCATGATGTATTTGTGGGGCTATTAGTATTTCGGGGTATTTTTGCTATAAATACCAGTTGAACCCGAGATTTTAATTTTAGAAATCATTTTTTTCCCCTCCAACCCGTCACTCTCTCTCTCCCCGTCGGCCCCCCCGATTTCCCCCAGCCCCCGCGCGTAAAAGGCATGTGCCCGCCGCCGTCCGGCCCACCGTTGGATTCGTCTCTCCGAGGCGCAGCTTCCCACACCGGCAATTCGAAGTTTCGTCGCGTTTTGGAGTCGGATTTTGCAGAAAACGCGGACGCCCAAAATTCTAGGGTTCTTCGATTTTTGTCCGTTTTCCTTCCGATCTTCGTATGGGTAACCTTCCTTACCCCTTTTTCGTCCCTCTCATGTAATTCCCTGCTAATTTTGGTGGTATTGTGTTCGAATTTAAGGAATTGGGTTCGAATTTAGGTCATTGAGTTCGAATTTTGGGGGTTTTGGGCAGGGGGTGTTGATTCTTGTAATTGATCGATTATTACATGTTTTAGATGTATTATGATGCTTAATTGGGTTCGAATTGAGATGTTAGGGTTCGAAATTTTAGAGGTGGTTCTTGAGCAATTTTCGATAACGTCTCATTCGATTTCCCTCCCTGTATATGCCCTGCCCCGGGTCTTTTAAATGGTAAATTGTCGTGTGTTGACAATAATTTTCTGTATGAGGATTATGGGTGTGCTTGAGCATGGGTTGCATGTTCGTAAATAATTGTGAATTATTTATCGTGTTAGCACATCGTTCCTCGGGGCATGGAACTCGAGCAAGGTTTGGCTCGGACTTCGGAGATTTAAGGTACGTGCGACGTACGAGCATTTCTTTATATGAGAGCATTTGTGAAATGCATAATGTATTTTGATTGCATTGATAGTTGTACGTATGGTTATATATATGTGTTGATGTAGTTATGGAACGACCCAATCTTGACATCGCCGCCACAAGCGTGCGTGATACTAGAGTGGTATAACTTTACAAGATATATGGGGTACTGGGTTTATAAGACTATTGTAGGGCATTTGAGATGCCTGAGAATGGCCGTAGAATCATGTAATCATCATAAGACATTTGAGATGTCTGAGTATAAAGGGGAATTGGTAAAATAAATGCGAGGCATTTGAGCTATCTGTGATTGATAGCGAAGTTGAGAAATCAGTATTGATAATGAGATATCTATATTTGCATGTTTAATGATTTGGAATCACTATTTGTTGATATTCGAGAATCAGGCATGCAATGAGTTAATCAATGCGTTGATTTACTGATTTTTGAGATTTGGTGAGTTTGATGATTGTGAGAACAGGGACAGTACACGGAATTCCGGATGAGGACGTTGCCATCCAGGGAGTATCATTTAAATTCATTAGTATTTACTCTTATTGTAAATTATGAGTTTCATTATATTGATTATGGGATTTTGTGTATTGGTATGCTCACCCCGTTGGGGGCTGTCTCTGTTGGGGCAGGTGAACAGGTACATCGATGGCTGTGGAGCTGAGCTCGAGCTGTTGATTGGATGTACTCCCAGGATCGTGGTACCAGGGCTTGATGGAGCACGGTATCGTATAGAATACTTATATACACCTGAGGGTTATATACATATTCATGATGCTCGCATGTGAGCACGATTATACTTGTATATGAGTTGTATATAAAGGCATGAGCCTTTCTCTCTTTCATTCTATGTTGCATGCAATTTGTGGTAGAATTGCTAAATGATATGAGAGTCATTAGTGTATTATGTGGGTGTTGAAACCCACTTTTGTTGTCTTATTGTGTGGTGTCTTCCCTGGCTGGGAATTTACTTAGTGTTCAGTATTTCTGTTGAGTATTGTGCTTTCCCTGGCCGGGAATTGTGTTATGTGTTATGCTTTTATTTCGGGATAGCTCAATTTATGGGGAGACTCTGCCCAAATTTTTATAAAAGTCCACAAGGTGATTAGGTGGCGTATTGGGGATGGTAATGGGCGAAATCTATGAGTCTATTTGTTGGTAAAGATGATCTTATAATGCTGTATATTAAAGAAATTTTGTAGTTGTCATTCAATGGTAAAGTATTATCTGAGTTTCCCGATTGAGTTTTATTGAAAGCATGTACCACATATAAGGGTTAATATACTAATCAAGGGATAAGGGTTTGGGGTCCTTACAAAAAGTCACAAAACAGATTGACAAGAGATCCATTAACAATGGCAACCTAAATAGATTTGCCAGGATTAACCTTTAATGCTGCTGTCAACATTCAGTTTGAATAGGTTAGTATAAGCCACCTGAGCAAATTTGAGAAAATGAGTGCAGGACAAACAAAGGCCAAGGGATTGAGCGTAGGACAACCAGTTATCATGATGCTTTGAGTCATCACGATCAGTCCAAAGAAACCACAAGATGACAAAAGGTAGAGGCTCCGGATGGTGCTGGATTACAGGGATGAGCATTTGATCGGTTCGATCATTACCACGTTGATTTTTTTACCATATAAAACCAAATTTATATTTTATAATCTAACCGAACTTTTTTAAAAAAAGAAACAATTTAAATGAACCAATTTATATATCGATTAGTTCGGTAGGTAACCGAATTAAGTGGCGTTTTTTTTTAAAAAAAATTAAAAAATAAACAATTGATTTTAAAAAATATAAAAACATATTAAGAATAATAATATCCATTAAATTAGTTAACGGATATTTTTGAAACTAATATACACCAATTTAACTGTTATTTTTAAAAATAAACTAAAATTTCTAATTGATTCGGTTTGAACTGTTAAACCAAACTTTTGCCCACCCTTTGTGGAATTATCCAAGATAAAAACATGATAAGCAGAATTTGAAACTTTATTATCTTGGATAAAAGCTTATCCCATCCATTTATCCGATATTAAATATATTTTTTTCCTTTTCATGTATTCTTTTGTAATTTTCCAAAAAAAAAAAAGTATATTCTAAAAATATATATAGTTACATTACCTTCGGAATTTTTTTATTTAGAGTTTTAAAATCAGTTAAAAGATAGGCCTTGATACAAATGGAACTTCAACAAAAGCGAGCTATGCTAATAACGATGAGTCAAAAACACTAGCTTTTTGTTTTTTTTGTTTAGATTTATCCAAACAAATAATCTCGAGATGTTAAATCAGTATGTTGGGAGCTAGCCAATTAGTCAAACCGACTAACATCTGACCACTTTTTTTAATTGTAATTTAACCCGAGTCACTTTACGAAGTCTGAAGAGGTTGTGGACCATCGGTGACTCCAATCGGTTAGTGTGGGTTATATCCCATGTAAATTTTTAAAAAAAAATAAAAAAATTGTTAGTCTATTAAGATTTAGTTTTCTAGTCGAACTTTCTAAATTGTGATATCACTTTAGCAATACATAGCTAGCTAGATCAACCTTAGATAATTTTAAATCTTGGCTTCGTCTCGAGCTAATGACATCAGCGCACATGAGAGAGTTGAGACTCGAGACCAAGCTGGTGATTAAAAAAAGGCGACGAACAAGGTTGTCAGCAACTGCAATTTCCTAGTTTTTGTTTGCTACTGCCTACTTACTCAGAATATGTATCAACACCTGGAAAAGCAACACCATACATTGGAAGTGGTGCCCACTGGCCCTCAACAGGAAATGGAGGATAAGCAAAGTAAAAAATTTGGGGTTTGGTAGAATATGTGCCACCACTCAAAACATCTGAATATTTTATCAAGATAAAGAACACATGCACAAGCAGAAAATAAAACATAAATCCAAATCATAAATGCAACAATGTTTTTCTTTATATATATATATATATATATATATATATATATATATATATATATATATATAAATAAGCACCTTATTTCTACCAAACCCCTCGAAGGATAAGACCAAAGTCAATCAGGTCTAATTCCATTCTTTTCTAACTTTCACCCTCTATCAATGGGAACCTGCAAGGGACAACTAAAAAAGAAATTGAGATTTTATGTTAATTTTTCCTAAAAGTTAAATATGAGAACGGGAGTGTTTACTAAGGATAGTATCAGGTTTGCAAAGTTGGTAAAGTAATTTAGGTTAATCAACGAACACTATAACAGATTGTTCTGAACATCTCGAAAAAATGTAGATATCGTTTTGAATTTTGAGCTCTAACCTACAGAGATTCGTAGAATCTTAAATATTTGGTTAACTCACGTAAAACCCTTGAACATAAACAAGAAAATAAAACGATAAATTAATTACCTGTATGTATCAAGTCCCTAAAAGGGGTAATTCGATCCTAACCGAAATACATTATAATCATATTGAAAATTAAAATTATTTAAAATAATTAAAAGAATGAACCTGAATATATCAAGTATAAACGTGTTTCCTCGTAACATTTTTTTCGCAATTTAGTTTCATCCTTTAATTCAGAAAATTTATAAAATTTTATACCAAATTTTTTAACCCTAATGGGATCGTCTCATCAAAATTCTTAAAATTGCCTCCATCTGTCGTTTCAGGGCCTCAAATGAACATCCACAGGCATAGGTCATAGCAACGGCTGACCTAGAAACTTTGTATAATTACAAGTTAAATTACAAACTTGAAAAAAAATATATATAGAAGGCCATTTCGTATTATATATAACATTTGTGAATAATAATAAATTGTTCAATCTCTCAAAAGCTAGGATTTTTAAATGAGACAACACCGATGTCTTGAGTTCAAAAGCAAAATGGCCCATAAGTGACGGGAATGTTTGAGAATAAATAATAAATTATTAAATACGCACCAACAAGGTTCACCTCGGACAGCACTGCAGTAAGATGCATGTCATCCATGTCTGAGCTCAGGCTGTCGTCAGTAATGTGGGCATGAGCAGACATCTTGCCCTTGCCTCTGTTTGGGACTGCCTTCCTTTTACCCTCATTGATTTGGCGTTGTGTGCAGTTCTTTGCCTTATGGTTAGGTTTACCGCGCACGTAACAGTCACCGGTGAACCTTCTGTTCTGAGTATCTCCTTTGGAATCAAAAGTGCGTTTGCGCTTATTCCTGCGGGAGCTGTCTCCAACTTCAAGCACGTTGGTCTTGGAAATCATTCCAAATGATTTCTTGTCAACTTTATTGTTGTCTTGCTCGATGCGCAGCCTCCCTCGAGACTCATCATCTTTCTCTTGTGCTTTACGTAGCTCTTGAAGTCCTTTCAAGATGACAATAATTTTTCAATCATCATCGCCACTTGGAGAGCATTATTTAGCCCAATTGTAAGGACCCTAGTTCCTTAAGTGCGGATTAAAGGCATAAATAGAGCTAACATACATTATCAGAGTTTAATAGTTCGTGTTGAGACTTTGAGCCTTAAGAATTACATGCCAAGTTAAGGACTATCAAGTGGATTAATTACATTCTCAAACAAATGAATGTTATTCCATATAGCTTTACACTACTCCTAGAGTAGATACTATACAAAATAATCATGTCCTTCTAATCAAAAGCGTTCTTCACGAGAGATAGCGGATATAACCATGGCGATACGCTAGGGCGTATATATCCTTTGTCAAGGAGTTCCTGCAACTGCTCCTTCAATTCCCTTAACTCCGCCGGTGCCATCCTGTAAGGTGCACGAGAGATAGTGGATGTCCCCGGTAATAACTCAATCCCAAACTCGACATCTCTAGCCGGTGGGAATCCTGGGATCTCCTCCGGGAACACATCAGCAAACTCTGCTACCACTCGTACATCCTCAACTTTCAACTCTTTATTCTTTCCCGACGTGTCCACGGCATAGATGAGATAGCCCGTGTGACCACGTTCCAACAACTGAGACATTTTGATTGCCGAAATCAACGGAATCTTCGCACGAGAACCGTTCCCATAAAAAGTCCATTGTATCCCCAAATCAGATCTGAACCTTACTGTTCTCTGCCGACAATTTAGCACTGCCTGATATCTGTTCAGAATGTCAATGCCCACAATGCAGTCGAAGTCTGACATGCCCAACACAATCAAATCTGTCTTACAACTCGTTGCCCTCCAAATAAATGAGGCAATCCGCAAGAAACTGATCGGCAATAACATTTCTTCCAGTGGGTGTCGAGACCATAAGAGGCGTGGGTAACGAAGACGTGCGCATATGGTGTCTCTCCACAAAGCCGACAGATACAAAAGAGTGGGAGGCACCTATATCTATCAAAATAAAAGCAGGGTACGTAAATAAATGGCACGTACCGGCGATCACCTCCTCCGGGGCTGCCTGGCCCTGCTCTCTGGTCAGTGCATACACTTGCCCCTGGACGGTCCCACTGGCTGACCTCCTGATGGTCGAGGTATAATCTGCTGCCTCTGATGCACTGACTGTCCTCCCCGAGTGGGGCAATACCGAGAGATGTGGCCCATCTTACCACAACTGTAACAAGCATGGCAATTGCTCGAAGAGTGTGGCCCTCCATAATTGTCGCACCTTGTTTCCCCCGATCTATTCCCTTGCATAGGCCCTCGGTTGGTCAACCAATTGCTCTTCCTGCTCTCTTGCTTCCGATTAAAAGATTTCTTTCCGCTAAACCGAGAGGATGAAGAAGCACCACGAGGCTTAAATGACTCTCCTCGGGGCCTCAAGCTATCAGTAGCTTGCCTCTGTTGTGGCACATGTGGGGGTACATCATTAAGATAGGCCCCAACTCCGATCTCCGTAAGTTCTGCTCTAGTAAGAGCATCATCGAAGGAAGTGGGGTTGTTGGTGATAACCCGGTCAAATAGCTCCGGCCGTAACCCCTTCAGAAAGTGCCTCATCTTTGCATGTCCGCTTGTGGCAATATGCGGGACATACCGCAGCAATGAAGAATAGTGCATAGCATAGTCTGACACTGACATACCTCCTTGCTCCAAGTTCGTGAACTCATCCTCCTTTATCTGTCTCGCCGCCGTAGAAAAACACCGGTTCAGAAACCGGGTTCCGAAGAGAGTCCAATCAACCAATACACCCTGAGTTCTTAGTTCCATCATTGTAGTCTTCCACCACATGGAAGGTTTCTTTGCTAACTGGAACTTCGCCAATCTCAGCCATGCCGTCCTTGCACAAGGAGCGGACACAAAAATCTGTTCTAGTCTCTCAAGCCTTCCTCAGCCTCTTCCCCTGACTCTGTCCCCTCAAACATAAGCGGGTGAAAGGTCAGAAACTGAGTCAAACTGAGCTCACCAGGTAGTAACAACTGAGCCACTGGTTCGACACCTACAGCTGGTGGAGGTAAAGGGTTTGTCTGACCAATGCTTGCATTAGCACTGCCAACGTCACCCACCTCTTCATTGAGGTTCCCCAAGTTCATAGCCGACATGCTGTAACACAAGGGTTAACAACAATTCCAAAACAACAATATATATGTTATGCCGTTAGATAACAGAAATGATAATAAGCATGTCAGTATAACAGTATATACATCAATATGCACCACATGCATAAACACGCCCCAAATGTAAGCACCTAGCCAACCATGCTAATGCTACCCTTCACTCGTTCCCGGGTTCTCTAACCACTGCTCTGATACCACTAATGTAAGGACCCTAAGTTCCTTAAGTGCGGATTAAAGGCATAAATAGAGCTAACATACATTATCAGAGTTTAATAGTTCGTGTTGAGACTTTGAGCCTTAAGAATTACATGCCAAGTTAAGGACTATCAAGTGGATTAATTACATTCTCAAACAAATGAATGTTATTCCCTATAGCTTTACACTACTCCTAGAGTAGATACTATACAAAATAATCATGTCCTTCTAATCAAAAGCGGTCTTCACGAGCTCACCGCCTCAACCCGCCTTAGCCCCTTTATCATGCCACAATGTACCTACAATGACAACCCCCAAAACATGAGCATAATATAATTCATATCCAACACAATATGAATATAAAGCGTAAATGCATAAATCATAATAAAACACTTTCTGTTTTCCCATGCATTTTAAACGCCCCCTTTTTGGTTGTCCCTGTACCATAACTCATGAGTATAATCAATAGATTATTTAATGGTTCACACATGTCATGACATAACACCATTCCATTATCACCAATTACCAATCCCTAGTCTGTTCATCACAATGTATTTTAACGCCCCTCGCTTCACATATAAGCAGCATAGAATAACCATGCTTCAATGGACATGCGGTACTCCCACCCCTCGCTTCACATTTTAGCAGCAAATATTCTTTCCTCGCCTCATATGATAACCTCGCTTCAATGTGACATGCGGTACTCCCACCCCTCGCTTCACATATAGCGGCACAAAATAAATAGCGGCAAGCATTAAAATCATCAAGGTGATAACCATGACTCATGGGATGTGCACCAATAATCATCATATGCATATACAATCATCATGCATAATTCCACATGTATTTGCATCCACAATGCACAATTCCATATATACTCGCATCCACAATGCATAATCAATGAGTATAATAGATACATGTACCATTGGGTGCCCGTACGTCTTCTACGTACCTTTCCAAAAGTAGGATGTGGTAGGACTTCACTTCCTTGGCTGTGTTGCCACCTGGGATGGTTCTACACATTCACACAAATCAATATTAGAACCCACTAATAGTCCAATACCAAAAATCCTACAAAAATAACCAAAAACACCATATTTTGTAACTCGCGATCGATCGCCGCGAGGGGCCGATCGATCGCGAGATCATACTGCCCGATACCAAATTTTTCTACCTTCGGCGATCGATCGCCACATTTGGCGCGATCGATCGCCCAAATGTGGCGATCGATCGCCAATAGCTTCTTGCGCGCACTGTTGGCTCGCGGTCGATCGCCAAAAACGGGCGATCGATCGCCGAGTCCTGTACCACGAAAAACACCATTTTTGAACACCATTTTCTTCCCAAAATACACCAACACTTAAACATTCAACCCAACAACATAAAAATCATAATAAACCTTCAAAATACACCTTAAACAACCCAAAAATCCATCACCCAACCAAAATATCACCAACCCAACAAACCCATTACAAAACCCTTCAAAACCATATCAAAACTAAACCAAACACCACAAAAAATACCAATGAGGTATCCATACCTCTTGGGGACTCCAAATCTCCCAACAAATTCCACAAATCAAGTTTTTTGCAAGGATTTTTCTTCCACTTTATGCCAAAATTCGAAAATAGAAGAGGATGAGGGTTTGGATGAATGATTTGGGGAAAAATAGAAAAGTGATGGGTATAGTGGGGGTTGGGGGGTATTAAGTGGGTTTTTAATTACATTGCACTCCCACAATTACCATGGTGTATTAAACATCCCAACATGATACTTTAGGTGCATTTTACCAAAATGCACCAAAACCTCAATTAAATACATGTTTCACCAAATAATTACCAACCATCACATTTAAACCATTATAACACCCAATTCCCCAACATGCATAACATGTACCCTGAAATGCTCTACCGGGTCACGCCTACCATGTGACTAAGCATTTCACCAAGATAATTAATTCCAACACATAACTCAATTATCACCATAATTAATCATATAAACATAATTAATGCCCAAATTGTAATTAATTATTTCGGGGATATCACACCCATACCTTCAACAGCGAGTTCATGATATATCAGCTGCAGCTCTTCGCATTGCTCAACAACGCTCTTGCCATCTACCATTCGATTCATGGAATCGATTGGCTACAAATTTATCTGTGCTTGCGTCGTCAACTTTGTACTTCATTTCTAACGATTCCAAAGATCCTGCGCAGTTTCTTTGGGGGAATACACATTGAAAAGTGCATCATCAAGAGAATTCATTACATATTTACGACAGAGGTAGTCGGCACTCAGCCGGGATTCGACTATTACAGTAGATTGAGGATCATCTTTGTCCTCCACTTGTTTTTCCTCTTTGAGAAACCTGGTCAAGTTCAAGGTGGTCAAGAAGAACATCATCTTCTGCTGCCAACGTTAAAGTTGGAACCTTTGAACTTTTTTGATTTTTCAAATTGAGAACGGCATTGGGTTTATCAGAACTGGCGTAACGACCTCAGCACCGCTAGCTTTCACCACTGGAATCTCAGTATTCTCAGTATTTCGGTTTGGAATCTGGTCAGCCATAAGCTAAAACAGAACACAAAAAACACAACACAAATAATATCAAACTAGTTTTGAAAACGACTTTATAAATCTTTTGATAGTGCGCAAACAGTGATTAATTGAAAATTCAATAATTTTCTAATTAACAAGGTAGGATTATTCCAAGTGATTCAGTTCCGAAAAATTGAAGAACAAAAATAAAAAATAAGAATCTAAGACATTCAGGGGCTGTGTAACTGCTGTAAGAACGCTTTTGTTAATCCGTTACGGATTAAGATTAAGAGAAAAGTGAAGTTGAGTTTACGATTGTTGTTTCTGTTTACTTAAATTGAAAGATTGAATCAATTTAAATAATTGTGATAAAAATGAATTATACTGTAAATAGAGAAACAATATACTTAACACAACAAATAAACCGAACTACGAAAAATAGTAAACTTAAAGCAGCAATGATAAATAGAAGACATAAGAACAAGAATCTGAAAACGATCCTGGACGAGGCCATAACAATCCGTGTACTAGTAAACTCAAATTTGTCTGTCTTAGCTTCTGGCCTCCTGGACAAGTGAGTTCCAAGGCACAACGTCCAATCTTCTCTATTCGGATTGAAGCAGAACTCCGAGCAGACCACTTCCAACACTAGTAGTGTGTAGTACTCTCAAACAGTATGAAATGTATGAATGAAGAATGATTTAGTATTGATGAAAACAAAGGGCTGGAGCAGATTATATAGTTGAGCAACAGACCACTCCAAAGGTATCAGAAATTAAGTGTAATATTTAGTGGGGTAGATGAAAAGTCTCAACAAGTAATACTCATCAGAATATGAAAAGTCAGGTAAATGAAGAGTAATTCCAGAAATCCGAGTAGTAAGAAGATAGGGCTGCCTTCGCGGCCGTGACACGCTTCGCGACACACGCGACACTGCGAGCCCGGCGGACGGACGGACGGACGGCGCGTGATGAGCACCCATCTTTTCTACTTAACTACACTCTATTGATTTGTTTCTCATTATAAACAAACCATAAGTGTCTCGACTTTTCAATGTGGGGTTTCTTTAGCCTAATTGACTATTCATAATTAACTTACCATAATCTTGTTCTCATTAACAAAATTAAATATAATTATTGGGCTTTTATCTATTAAACCCAACAATTATTATTATTAATCCCAAATAATCCCAACAATATTATTGTGATTACCAAACACTTTGTTACTCTACAGACGATTAACACGAGGATTCATCTCAGTCTATACTCGTGGAGGGTATATGTAGAAGTGCTTATTCTTTGCTTACTGACAACCAACTATGAAAGCCTCGCTCTGCTTCACCGTCTACTGCCCAGAATACAAAAGTCTTAGTTCTTTACTTCTTCTCCTCTCCATACTAAATTTTGTTTTTCTGATAGTAAATATTTGGATATGCTTAAGTATGATCTTCTGCTTGGCCCTAGACCCGTATTTAAAGGCGGGGATGCTACATTTCAAATCCATTATTCAATCCCTCGTCAAATCAAATCCCTTCCTCCAAGTCAAATCTCTCAATCCAAACAGAACCTTATAAAATTCAAGATGATGTAATACTTTACGTCATTTATTTATTCTTCCGTCTTTGGAAAATAATCACTAGAAGTTTGGGTTTTTGACAAATTACCCCCCTATGGTTTCCCAAATAGGCGGATTACCCCCTTGGTTTAAAAATATGCATTTTACCCCCCTGTGGCTTACAAAATAAACATTTACCCAATGTGGTTTGAAAATATGCATTTTACCCATGTGATTTGTGAAAATAGGCATTTTACTCCACTGATGTTTACAATATAAGCAATTTTGTGATGACCTGAGATTAGGGATGTTAATCCCGGAGTGTTAATAACCCCTAAAGTGATTTTACGTGGCAATTGGAGTTTAATCGAGGTGTTGGGCCCTCCGGGCTCGTCTATTTGTGTAATTGGGATCGTTGGATCCCGAGGTTGAGATCGTATTCTCATTTCGGTGAAAACCTGTGAGTTGGGTTTTTAGTGTGACTCGGAATCTCGGGTGCTGGATGTGGGCACCAGTAGGGGGTTTTTGAGTTAGAGAGAGAGTTTTTGAAAACAGATGATTTTTAATGAATCATGATGTATTTGTGGGGATATTAGTATTTCGGGGTATTTTTGCTATAAATACCAGTTGAACCCGAGATTTTTATTATCGGAACCATTTTTCCCCCTTTCTTCCCTCTCTCCTCCCGCGCGCACACCCGATCCCCTTTGACCCCCGCGCGTAAAAGTCGTCGGCCAGCCGCCGTCCGGCCGCCGTTCGGCGCGTGCCACCCGCCGTTGGAATCGTCTCTTCCAGGCGCTTCTATACATACCAACAATTTGAAGTTTGGTCGAGAATCGAGCTCGGATTTGCCAGAAAAGCGTAGGGTTCGAAAACTGGATTTCATCCGATTTTTGGGACGCGATTTTGGTATGTTTTTGGTACGATTTTTTCTGATGTTTTTGGGGCGTTTTTAAGCTGGTTTTGAGTCGATTATTTCAGACTTTTTGGTTCGAAAATATTGGTTAAATTTGGTTCGAATCTCAGCTCGATTTCGTGAGTTAGGGTTCGAATTTTGGGGATTTTTGACAAGGAGTGATGATTCTTGTTATGGATTGATTAATTCATGTTGTTGATGCATTATGATGCTTGATTGTGTTCGAATTTGAGGAATTGTATTCGAATTTAGGGCTTGGAATTCGAATTTTGGGGGTTTGGCATGTGAGGCGATTATTGTTGTTGTTAATTGATTAATTCATGTGTTAGATGAATTATGGTGATTATTTGGGTTTGATTTGTGTTGGTTGGGTTCGAATTATTGAAGGTGTTCTTGAGCAATTTTTCGATATGTTGCATTCGTTTTCCCTCCCTGCATGTACCCTGCCCCGGGTCTTTTAGATGTTTAATTGTCGTGTGTCGACAATATTTTGAGGGTTATGGATGTGCTTGAGCATGGGTTACATGTTCGTAAATAATTGTGAATTATTTATCGTGTTAGCACATCGTTCCTCGGGGCATGGAACTCGAACAAGGTTTGGCTCGGACTTCGAGGATTTAAGGTACGTTTAGCGTACGAGCATAGTTTAAATGATGTTTTTGCAAGTATGATGCATGATTTAAAATACATGAGATGTTTTACTATGATGGTACCGGGACTTGATTACGTTATGTTGAATCACATGGTGAAATGCTTAGTGCCGCTATGAAGCGAGCAAATGATGGGGTGTGGTTGCTACGGAGCAAACACCGATAGTATGATGCTACTTGAAGTAAGAAATGAAAAAGGTGGTATTTGATTAGATATCTAGGATATCTGTATTTTATTCCCTATTGGTAATGAATAAGAACAGAGACGTAGTTAATCAGAGAAGTGATTAACTAGTATCGGAAGTTAAGGAAATCTCAATATGATATCTAGAATTATGATAATTGCTAGATAAAGAAAGATGTTATGTAATGTTGTGAAATTGAAACTGGCTAGGGTTAACCAATATGATGATTAACCAATATGATGATTAACTGCATATTCAGGATTTGATGATTTATCTGTTTTGAGAACAGGATTATTACAGGGGTACGCTATGATGAGGATGATACCATCCAGGAAGTATCACATATGTTCCACAATATTTACATTTTCGTAAATTATGTATTATGTCATTATGATTATGAAATTGTGGAATTGGTATGCTCACCCCGTTGGGGGCTGTCTCTGTTGGGGCAGGTGAACAGGTACATCGATGGCTTTGGAGATGAGCTCGAGCTGTTGATTGGATGTACTCCCAGGATCGTGGTACCAGGGCTTGATGGAGCACGGTATCGTATAGAGTACTTATATACCCATGAGGGTTATATACATATTCATGATGCTCGCATGTGAGCAAGATTACTTGTATATGCGTTGTATATAAAGGCATGAGCCTTTCTCTCTTTCATTCTATGTTGCATGCAATTAGAGGTAGAATTGCTAAATGATATGAGAGTCATTGGTGTATTGTGGGTGTTGAAACTCACTTTTGTTGTCATATGTGTGGTGTCTTCCCTGGCTGGGAATTTACTTGATATTGCTGTTTTCTGATGAGTTTTATGTCTTCCCTGGCCGGGAATTATGTTATGCGTTGTGCTTTTATTTGGGGATAGCTCTATTTATGGGGAGACTCTGCCCAAATTTTTATAAAAGTCCACAATGTAAAAAGTGGTGTAATGGGCGAACCCTGTGAGTCTGTTGTTGTTAGGATGATGAGCTTATAACACTGTATGTTAAAGAAAACTTTGTAATTGCCATTCAATGGTAAAGTATCATCTGAGTTTCCCGAATAATTTTATTGAAAGCATGTGCCACACATAATGATTAATGAACTAATGACGAGTTTAAGTGTTGGGGCCTTACATTAGTGGTATCAGAGCAGTGGTTGCTCATTGGGGCTGTTGAGGGCCTAGGAAGTTATTGATAGCACATATTTATGCATGATGGCATTAATGTTATACGACATGACTAATTGTTTATGTGCTTTTATGTTATGAAAAGTGGTATTGCTAACCATTGTGGTTGCAGGAATCGTGTGGAACACGATAGGATGGCATTAATAGTGATGTCTAACACTCTATATGCTACGTGCCAAGGAATCTGATTTTGGAAGAAAATCAGGGAAAAGAAAGATATGACGTATTGTCTGAGGACAGACTGGGTAGACAACCGACAGTGGAATACTTCGGTATGGTCTCAATTATTATTGAATATACTAATGGGTTTGTTCATGTAATGTTCAAGCAAGGAAAGTACGTAAGAAGCGTACGGGCATGGGACGGTAACACCCTCCTAACTATGACTATATATTAATTGCATAAGTTTATGATGATGATGTTTATGATGATGATGCTTACGATGATAATTATGATAAATAAGTTTATGATGATAATGCTTATGATGATGATTTTGATATGTAAGTTTATGATGATGTGATACGATGTTATGATGTGGTAAGATGCCACGGGGTAAGATGCCCATATGGTAAGAGGCCATACTCCTATATTATGATCATACTATGATTGCATAAGAATTTACGATGCCATGATGATGTGTATAATGAATAAAAATGATAAGATGTTTAAGATGATGTTATGATAAGTAAGTTCACGATGAAGATGATTTTATAATGAATAAAGATGACAAGATACTTACGATGATGTTATGATAAATGAAGATGATATGACGTTTACGATGACGACTATGATAAGTAATGATGATGTTAATATGATGTTTATAGAATGATATGATGTTTATAAGGTGGTAAGATGCCATAGGATAAGATGCCCATATGCATGAATATGAACCAGGGAAACAGAAAAGAAGTTAATGAATAACTAGCAAGCTTACTCAACTATGATTTCGTATAATTACTGTTTTATCTCTAAGATAATGATGCTATAAGATGATGACGTTTATATGATGATAATGTATGTTTAACTATGTTACTTAGAATGGTAGAATGTCCGGTGGTCATTATGGGCAAGCGAGGAAGGTCTTGCCGCTCACATAGCTGATGAGCGATGGGGTACATCCGCTATCAAGGTGTAGCGATGGGTATCATCCGCTGATGAGCGATGGGGTACATCCGCTATCAAGGTGTAGCGATGGGTATCATCCGCTGAGCGATGGGGTACATCCGCTATCAAGGCGTAGCGATGGGTATCATACGATGTGTTATGTCGAGCGAGGGGGCCAATTGTGCCGCTGTCATAATGGAACCCGGACAGTCCCATTTCTAATTAACATAGTTTGTTGTGAGTATATATGTGAATATGATGTTTATGATGATGTTTATGATGAGTAAAGATGATATGATGATTATGATGATGTTTATGATGATAGGATGCCCCATTCCGCTATTATGTGGATTTACGATGACTCATTTTTTTTATGAGGATTGGCGATGATTTATGCCGCCGGATATGATGATAGCGATGCCTCATTCCGCTATTTTACGATGACTCACTCTTTTATGAGAATTGGCGATGGTTTATGCCGCCGGATATGTTAATAGCGATGCCCCATTCCGCTATTATGTGGATTTACGATGACTTATTCTTCTATGAGGATTGGCGATGATTAGTGCCACCAGATATGTTGATAGCGATGCCTCTTTCCGCTGTTATGTAGACAATGATTCAGGCTCAGGTGTATAGCGAGGTTTCATGCCACTTATTATATGACGAGGTATCATGCCGTCGATTCTATAGCGATGGATTGTGCCGCTATGTACTCAGCACAGGATTATGCCGCCTTCGAGCGATGAGTGCTGATTTCGCACTATTATCGAGCGACGGAGACAGGTATGCCGCTATCTTGTTAGCGATGAGGTATGAGATATTGCTATTTTATTAGCCTTATTGTAGCTGGCATGCGTTGATATACATGTTTTATTATGCCTATTTTACTAGCATGATGGTAGATGACATACGTTGATGTACATGGACCGTCACGAGTTGACTGGGTTGTTTAGATGTCATTGTTGACATGTATCGTCACTAGTTGACGATACCTTAGATGCCATGAGTGGGCATGTGTCGTCACGGGGTGGCGATGACGATGGTTTAGGAGATGTCTTATTAGACATGCATCATCGTTACGATGAACAATGCGTTGAGTATACGTTTTCAGTTGTATGCCTTGGGTGCCAGTGTCGGGCACAAGGTGGTGTGTGCGTCACCGATTAACGTGGCCCTTATACCGAGCGGGTTGCTCGAGGAATGGATGGACGCACTGTACATGTGATTGTACCGCAGAAATTGTTTGAGGGATCATATCACGAGTGGTGGTACCGTTGGAATGGCTTTTTGGCCATGTATTTTGACGACAGGAATAATCGTGGAGGAATTACTCGCTTTCTATTGATATGACATGTAGTAGACATGGTCACACTACCCATGAGAGTGTAAGATGGGTCCTAAGGAAGTAGGATCAGGTTATGTTAAGTACATGGGGACATTGGAGTGTCCAGGGTATGTCAGCATTGGAGGAATGTTGGGTAAAGACCCACTACTCTATTGATTTTCTTCCCATGGTATGGTATGCCGTGCGGAAACGTCCGTCTGATTGGTAGGGTTGAGGTGAACCTAGTGAGGCAACGACTAGTTTGTCTGCCGCGTGTGTGCATCACCATGATGGGCTTGCTAGAGCCGTTATACTGCTCATTGGAACCAAGTTTGGCAAATCGTAAGGTGATACGAGGTGGATTGTGGTGGACTCTGGTAGTCACCACGTCATTTGAAGTTGAAGTTGAGTATGCCTCACTGAACGTATATATGTTTATGTTTAAATCTTGGTGAGACTTGTCTGGGACAGCTCATGATGTTGAAGTACCAACAAGAGAGTCATCAAGTCGTCGTTGATTTGGCCTGGGAATCCATGTATTTGGGATGCATTGGGTTTATTGCATGTCCTTTCAAATTTGAAACTCTGAGGAGTCTCGATTGTTTATTTATGATCAGAATGTGATTCTTAGGATATCCGGAGGTGGACATCTTGCGAGATGTCTTTTGTGTGAATCTGTGGCCGTGAGTTGCCCAAATTGAGTTGCAATGATGCGACTGCTCATTTGATGGAGGAGGTTTGAAAGTGGAAACCAGGTTTGGTATGTGTACACCGTGGAATACTAGTGTTTCCCTCGTAACGATGTATGTTAGACATCGTGAGTCATGATAGAGATGTCTTCGAATGATATCTACGATGGAATCGGGAGCGATTCGAATCCTCGCAGTTTCAGTTGACTAACTACTTTTGGATTATTAGCGTTGAGTGGTGCTGACGCTCTTTGACGTTATGATGGATTTGGAAGTCTATTCCACTCCAGAGATTGACACGAGGTCAACGTTCTCACGGTTGAGGTGTCATTCAGGATGCGTTCTTACTGGTTGTATTAGAACGAGGGATGACTGTCCGATCTACAGTCGTAAGTATCGGTTGTTTTGCAGTCATGAGGGACTGACTTTTGGGATGACCCACATCGAGGTACGTTTTGCCTCTTGAGTGATATGTTGGTTTTGGTATGTCGCTCTGTTTCAGAGTTCGATGTGAGGTAAGTATTCTCGAGGTTTTTAAGACGATTCTGATATGGTCAGGAATCGAGGTTATGGCTTCATGTTGTTGTGTAGCCCGGGTGTTACGTGATACACCGGTGCTAATTTCGAGGACGAAATTCTTTTAGTGGGGGATATTGTGATGACCTGAGATTAGGGATGTTAATCCCGGAGTGTTAATAACCCCTAAAGTGATTTTACGTGGCAATTGGAGTTTAATCGAGGTGTTGGGCCCTCCGGGCTCGTCTATTTGAGTAATTGGGATCGTTGGATCCCGAGGTTGAGATCGTATTCTCATTTCGGTGAAAACCTGTGAGTTGGGTTTTTAGTGTGACTCGGAATCTCGGGTGCTGGATGTGGGCACCAGTAGGGGGTTTTTGAGTTAGAGAGAGAGTTTTTGAAAACAGATGATTTTTAATGAATCATGATGTATTTGTGGGGATATTAGTATTTCGGGGTATTTTTGCTATAAATACCAGTTGAACCCGAGATTTTTATTATCGGAACCATTTTTCCCCCTTTCTTCCCTCTCTCCTCCCGCGCGCACACCCGATCCCCTTTGACCCCCGCGCGTAAAAGTCGTCGGCCAGCCGCCGTCCGGCCGCCGTTCGGCGCGTGCCACCCGCCGTTGGAATCGTCTCTTCCAGGCGCTTCTATACATACCAACAATTTGAAGTTTGGTCGAGAATCGAGCTCGGATTTGCCAGAAAAGCGTAGGGTTCGAAAACTGGATTTCATCCGATTTTTGGGACGCGATTTTGGTATGTTTTGGTACGATTTTTCTGATGTTTTTGGGGCGTTTTTAAGCTGGTTTTGAGTCGATTATTTCAGACTTTTTGGTTCGAAAATATTGGTTAAATTTGGTTCGAATCTCAGCTCGATTTCGTGAGTTAGGGTTCGAATTTTGGGGATTTTTGACAAGAAGTGATGATTCTTGTTATGGATTGATTAATTCATGTTGTTGATGCATTATGATGCTTGATTGTGTTCGAATTTGAGGAATTGGATTCGAATTTAGGGCTTGGAATTCGAATTTTGGGGGTTTGGCATGTGAGGCGATTATTGTTGTTGTTAATTGATTAATTCATGTGTTAGATGAATTATGGTGATTATTTGGGTTTGATTTGTGTTGGTTGGGTTCGAATTATTGAAGGTGTTCTTGAGCAATTTTTCGATATGTTGCATTCGTTTTCCCTCCCTGCATGTACCCTGCCCCGGGTCTTTTAGATGTTTAATTGTCGTGTGTCGACAATATTTTGAGGGTTATGGATGTGCTTGAGCATGGGTTACATGTTCGTAAATAATTGTGAATTATTTATCGTGTTAGCACATCGTTCCTCGGGGCATGGAACTCGAACAAGGTTTGGCTCGGACTTCGAGGATTTAAGGTACGTTTAGCGTACGAGCATAGTTTAAATGATGTTTTTGCAAGTATGATGCATGATTTAAAATACATGAGATGTTTTACTATGATGGTACCGGGACTTGATTACGTTATGTTGAATCACATGGTGAAATGCTTAGTGCCGCTATGAAGCGAGCAAATGATGGGGTGTGGTTGCTACGGAGCAAACACCGATAGTATGATGCTACTTGAAGTAAGAAATGAAAAAGGTGGTATTTGATTAGATATCTAGGATATCTGTATTTTATTCCCTATTGGTAATGAATAAGAACAGAGACGTAGTTAATCAGAGAAGTGATTAACTAGTATCGGAAGTTAAGGAAATCTCAATATGATATCTAGAATTATGATAATTGCTAGATAAAGAAAGATGTTATGTAATGTTGTGAAATTGAAACTGGCTAGGGTTAACCAATATGATGATTAACCAATATGATGATTAACTGCATATTCAGGATTTGATGATTTATCTGTTTTGAGAACAGGATTATTACAGGGGTACGCTATGATGAGGATGATACCATCCAGGAAGTATCACATATGTTCCACAATATTTACATTTTCGTAAATTATGTATTATGTAATTATGATTATGAAATTGTGGAATTGGTATGCTCACCCCGTTGGGGGCTGTCTCTGTTGGGGCAGGTGAACAGGTACATCGATGGCTTTGGAGATGAGCTCGAGCTGTTGATTGGATGTACTCCCAGGATCGTGGTACCAGGGCTTGATGGAGCACGGTATCGTATAGAGTACTTATATACCCATGAGGGTTATATACATATTCATGATGCTCGCATGTGAGCAAGTTTACTTGTATATGCGTTGTATATAAAGGCATGAGCCTTTCTCTCTTTCATTCTATGTTGCATGCAATTAGAGGTAGAATTGCTAAATGATATGAGAGTCATTGGTGTATTGTGGGTGTTGAAACTCACTTTTGTTGTCATATGTGTGGTGTCTTCCCTGGCTGGGAATTTACTTGATATTGCTGTTTTCTGATGAGTTTTATGTCTTCCCTGGCCGGGAATTATGTTATGCGTTGTGCTTTTATTTCGGGATAGCTCTATTTATGGGGAGACTCTGCCCAAATTTTTATAAAAGTCCACAATGTAAAAAGTGGTGTAATGGGCGAACCCTGTGAGTCTGTTGTTGTTAGGATGATGAGCTTATAACACTGTATGTTAAAGAAAACTTTGTAATTGCCATTCAATGGTAAAGTATCATCTGAGTTTCCCGAATAATTTTATTGAAAGCATGTGCCACACATAATGATTAATGAACTAATGACGAGTTTAAGTGTTGGGGCCTTACAAATTTACCCTAAGTTTACCCTCTTATGCATATTGTGTATTTCACACATATTCACATACTATAGGAGGTAAAATGCCTCTTTCACAAACCACGTGGATGTAAAATGCATATTTTCAAATCATAGGGGGTAAAATACCTATTTTCTAAACCACATGGGGGTAAAATGTCTATTTTTAAATCAAATAAGATTAATTTGCATATTTAGCAAACCACAATGGGTTATTTGTCACTAGCTCCTATAAGTATTGATTTGCAATCCCTTGTAATAGTCTCTTTAAATCACTATGATGTAACACTAGCACTTAGATTGCACTCTATGAAAAGAACACAAACTAATAATGCAATTTAACTTAATTAATTAGTGGGGATTAGTTACTTAATTGTTTAACTACAGAGTTAATTAATTAATGTGGCAACACTGATTCCCCTGGGTTATTTTAAAAAATAACCCCAAAAAAAAATTGTTTTTAACAAAATAATCCAATTTAAAAATAGTTAACAAAGTAACCCGAGACGCCAACTGAGTTAGCGTCTCCTACTTTTATTTGGCGCCTCCAACATATGTTTATTTTTTTTAATTTATTATTATTATTATTATTATTTTATGAAAAAAAACCAACAAAAATTCAATGTAGTGTTCAACGTCAATCACTATCTCAAAAACTATTATTGAGAGTACAAATATTTTCTCAAATATATAATGTCTTGTGAACTGTCGGTTGAGTCCAATCATTCTCTTCAAAATTCAAATAATAACGTTCCTATGAGTTAGAATACTCACTTTGACCATTTTAAATTTTGAATCACAGTCAAATAAGTATAAAATACTATCTTTTGATATGAACAAAGATATGTGTCCCACTTGGAGGTGTAGTTGAAGTTAGGGTGTAAATGAATCGAATCGAGCCGAATATGAAGAAATTTTTAAGCTTCGAATTCGGCTTGAAATAGTTATATTTGAACTCGGGTTTGATTCAAAGTTCGAATAGTTTTGAAAATTTGGCGTGAGTTTGGTTCGAAAAGATTCGAGCATGTTCGCGAGCTATTTGAACTATTGCTCGAGAATAAATACCCGAAATGTTCAAAATATATTTATTTAATATATATTTATATTAATAAAATATTAAAGTTCGCGAGCGGCTCGGAATGGCCGTCGCGGAACATTATTAATACGGGTACGAGTTTAGACCCGTCTCATTGACATCCCTAAGAGTAATCCTCGTTACGATGATGCTGCATCCGTTCTTTGGTTTGAAGTGAAACCATGTGCAATGTTTCACGTCATCAATTGTTACGAGGAAGGTGACGAGATAATTATATAAATTTTATGTTTAAAAAATTTAATAATGTTCAGCGACGGCCATTCCAGGCCGCAATTTTTTTTTAGAATTTGATAATAAAAAAATTGTTTTAAATACAATTTTAAAAATATGGACGATGTTTTTACAATTTACCTGATAAGATGAGACATATTTTTATTATATTTTTTATCATAAATTGTTTGTTTTTTTATTAAAAAAAACTAAGTTGGACATGCCAACCTGAGAAGTGATTTTAAAGAATAAAAGTATGTTTGGTAATATATTTTTGAATGAACAATTTATATTAACTTACAAAATCATGTAAAATTATGGTTTTGTGTAAAATTGTCAAATTATATTTGAGTTGATATATTTTCTGGACAATGATAAGGTGAGACATATTTTTATTATATATTTTTTATTTTAAATTGTTTTTTTTATATAAGAAAAAAAAAACAAAAAAAAAACAAGTTGGACACGCCAACTTGGTTGGCGTGTCCAACTTTAATAAAAAAAAAAGAGTTGGACATGCCAATTAGGTTGGCGTGTCTTACTTTAAAAGTTGGTCCCGCCATCTCAGTTGGTGTGTCCTACTTTAAAGTTTGGTCACGCCATCTCAATTGGCGTCTTGTTCTGAACACGCCAATTGAGTTGGCGTTTTGGGTCAGTTTGTAAATTCTTTTATATTTCAGGTTATTTTATCAATTTTTTTTTAAAATAGGTTTAATAATTTAAAAAACCCGATTCCCCCGCTAACTTATTGCATACCTGTCGGGTCTAGTTTTTTGGTCTCTTTGTCCCTTTCTTTTCTCTTTCAAGAATCCCGAAGATTAAATAAAGTTAGGCTTGCAATCTATAAAGTGACGAAAAATACTTGTTCTTTATTGGGTATTCAAATCTACTTGTAAATTCAATTTATAATCACCTGTTTTTTTGGTCCCAACTGGAGCTAATTTAAAAAATTAGAACTTTGATAAATTAATAAGATAATAATTTTTTCGAAAGATCCATATATAATTATATAGTCCGTCGATATCATAAATTAATGATTCTCTAAAATTACAAATTGAATTAAGATAATTTAGTAAAATAAAAAGCTGTTGTTTGCTTTTTCTAGAAATTTAAATATAAGTGACTTACATATTAAAAGCTCTGGTATCGTGTTCTTGAACTGCAACACAAAATCGTGAAGAGTTTTTGCTGCTATGATTGCTTCATTGTCGCGTGATTGGTTCTAAAGATAATGAATCATCATCAGCTTCATCCTCAGGATTTTCAATGACAGTGGGCACAATTTCTTCTAAACTTTAGATATTTGAACAAATAATCATTCTCACTCTGGGTAATCCAACTGATGGCCGACATCTATTTTATTGTGGTGACTGAGATCATAATTCATATTCTCAATCTCATAAATGCATTATTCGTAGAATCCAAAAAAACAAACTTTAAATTGATATTGATTTATCGATTAAATAGTACCTCTTTAAATTAGTAAAATTTCATGGTCAACTTTATTAATTTATAGAGGTTTTACTGTATTATCGCACTCATAATATTTGCACTTTTCAAACTCTAAACGTCAACTCTCTAGAAAGAAATTTCACATTCCATATATTTTGTTGAAAATAGAAATTAATAAAGTCGTCTAAATACATAGTCATGGGATTTGTTTGGACATATTACTTTAATTCACGCTAACTATGACATACATTTAATATTATATATATTTATATAAATTATAAATTAGATGGACGAGTATATATAATAATCATTTTTTAGAAATAAATCTCTCAGAAGATACAAAAATAGGCTCCAATTTCGAGTAGAAAACATTATCACCCAGTTAGGATCGATTAAAACAGTGCTTGTCTTTGCTGGCTAGCAATAAAAAAGTTGATGAAAACTTGAGCGTTTGAAATTTAAAAACTATTAAAAAGATATCCCTCCACGTGCAAATCTATCCAATGGCCTGTTTTCTCATGGGATTTGATGGTAAATGTTGAGAATTTGACTCTCCAAATTCACCCCTTAGGATCTACGTTTTTTTATGGGAAAAGAAAGCAAAAGAAGAAATAATAACGACACAAAGATTTAACGTGAAAAATTCATAGATCAGGAGAAAAACCATCAGCACCAGAGAATAAAATACACTCTATGAAAAATTATTACAACCACATAATATATCTTCTCACCCCAAGTACACCTACAAAGCTTTCCCATTAGCCAAACTTTATAACTCACACCCCCCCTACAAGAAAGACACCAACGTAAGCGGCTTTCTTACATATTCTCTTCTATACAAGCTACACCTACTTCAACTCGAATATCTTCGTTCCTTATTTTATCTCTTCTGGTCTTACCGCACATCCAACGAAACATACGCATATCTGTCACACTCATCTTTTGAGTGTGATTCCTTTTTGGGTGTGCATAGCATTCTGTCCCATACAACATTGCGGGTCTAGCGTCCGTTCTATAAAACTGGCTTAAATAGGCCCATCATTTAAGCCGCCCATAATTGTAATATGGATGGCCTTTGTAACTGGGTTTAACAAACAATTTATATTTATATGTGTTTGCAATTGCCTATTCAAATTAACTGAATAAAAAGAACAAATGAACAATTTCTATTCTTTGACAAGAAATCGTCGAACAGAGTATGTTCCTTTCAGAATGCTTTTCTTTCTTTGCTAATGGTTCAACCCCTTCTAGTTGATTCAAGACTGGTATTTAAAGTGTCATCTTCAGCAGTTAAGATGTGTCAAATCCGGAGCATGATTGGCCTTGAGCGTGGAACGATTGGCTCCAGACATATCTGAGAAATTCGTGCACTATCAACGCACTCTCATCCGTCTTTGTTGTCTGGCAATTATGTCCGGGTCTTCTCCAGTTTGACCAAGTGGCCCAAGCAGACATCTCATGTGCTCGGGCATTGTCTTCTCTGCTCAGGTTATTGTCTCCTCTACTCGGGTATTCAGTGTTTAGACTTTGTAGAGGATTTTACCCGAGAAATATAAGTTTGATATTTTCACTTAAATCAAATCTATCAATTCAAACATACCCTAAAAATTACATGCTAAAAAAAAAGCTTGTGACTCTCCTTGTGTATGATAGGCGGCAGTTATTTGATACTAAGAGCAAATTAAGAGAGCATAATAGAAAGTTCCAATAAGGGATTAGAAAATTATATGTGTATAATTAAGGGTCTCACCTAAAATCCCTCTACCCAAACATAATTTTAACATTTATCACTATATCAAAGATTTTTTATTTAAACTCCCTTCTACACTTCTTTCTTTATTCAAACTCCCTACCAACCTTAAAAGACATAAAAGCCATTACTTTAATTGCATAAAACTTCTTAAAGCATTTAGAATTATTACAAAAACACCCAAAATCCCATTTTTACTAATAGACAACTCCTAATAAGGGTATGTAAATGTAGGGGTCTTAATGAACATGAGATCCTTCACTTTCTGTCATATTGAGAGAACCCAAGAGCATACTTTTACAAAGGACTCACAGTTCATGATGAATTTGTAGCCCTAAAATTCCCTTATACAAAGAACAAGTGAAAATAAATAACAAGCACATCATGCATCCGTATTACAATAAAATTTTAACAAACTGAAATATACTATTTTGACCATAACGGCACCGGGTTAAGTGGGTTGCAAAGCCACCAGTCGAAAACTTACAGTCTCCAGACTGTTTTACGAATGGCTCCTCACCATCCAACCTCAGCCCTCAGGCGAGGTTAGTCTGCCAGTTATCCGACTACTTCAGAAATCGCACAGCACAGTCCTAATTCGTTTCCTACCTTAGGGCGTAAGGTATAATCAAGATATAATAAAGATTTAAAGAAATCTGGGAGATAGATGAACATCCTTCGTTGTATTCTGGAAATACTTATAATATTTATTACATTAAAACGTCTCTTTTTGGGAGGAGACGACTTGTTTAGCCTCTCATAAAGATGAGGCTTGACTTAAGAACACATAAACTAAAAACAGAACAATATTACAAACGATTACAAAAGAAAGAAAGAAAAGAAAAAAAGAAAATATTACCAAGCTATGAAAGTCGAAAGATTACAAAGCTTGAAGACTACAATTTTTGTGGTCCCCGCGCTTTAGGAAAACAGGATCTCTTGTCAGTAGGTCTTTTGTCTCTTCCTGCCTCCGATCTGTCAGGTTTGGATCGGAATCCTTTCCCAAACTCTGATTATTTCTGCTCCTGGCATGCTTGGCAAATATGGTCCATCCATCGGCCAATGTGTGTCATGTTGCAGAAGTTTAGGTAAGTTTCTCTTCTGGGAAGGAATCTTGTTTTCCCAAAGAGTTCTTTTTGTTTCAAAGAGTTCTTCGGCAAATCTCGTGGATGTTCCTGTCATAGAATCCATCATAAAAGTGTCGTTGGCTGAGTTCTGAAAGAACTTGAATGAATATTTGACTTTGTCCATTTCCGTTAGACAAACCCAAAGACCCCTGATCGCGTTTTTCTTTAGCAAATAAATATTAAGTGGTGCATGATATAAATCAACAACACAAGTCGACCGCAAGCATACGGTGTCAAGTTTGAATATAGTGATTCGTAAGTACGAGTGTCGAACCTTGACTAACAAGCAAGTACCAAATAAGACTTCTTTAAACTATATTTAACATACGATAATTAATTAAAAAGTTAACTAAAACTAAATTAAACTACTCTAATCCAACAAAAACAATCGACGATCACGAGAAAAGTCCACAAGAAAGAATAATCAAGACAATGATTCACCTAACCAACCCTTACTATTCTTTTCTCAATAAATCTCTAAGGTGACGGGTTTTTCGAATTTATTCAATATACTCTCTCGAGCTATATTAAACCTAACATCAGATTTCAACAAGTAACTCTCGTTCACTTAATTAACAATTCGATATTGAATGCACATTTATGAAAACCACTAACTTTAGATTAAATAACCTAAAGCTATCACTCGTATGCGATTTTATCTTTCGATCAAATCTTTAACACACGGCATGAATTACTATATCGTATTATAATTTTATCTCTCGATCTCAATTATAATAAATTATCATTCAAAGGGGATCAATACTTCAAAAGCATGAAGAATAATAAAACATGCACAGAGAAGATATATATGAATTCAATCTCAATATCAATAGGAAAAACTATGTTTATGATATCTCAATCATAAAAAACACAACAAATCCAATTATTCATTCAAAACTAAATTAGAAAAGTAAAAGCAAACTCCCAAGTCGATTTCGTTCGTTGATTCTCGATCCTTCCTCACTTGTTTCTCGATCGTGCTCCTCGATTCTCTTGTTGGCTTGTTCCAATTCCTATGATGGAGGATGGAGGTGGATGATGGTGATATGGATGATGATATTGATGAAGGCTAATCCTAGGTTGTAAAAACTGATTATAGGTGTAATTTTCGTGTTTTAAATATATAGAGGGAGGGGAATCATGGACTTCCTTGTTGGACACAAACTCTATAAGGAATTTATTTTTCAGAAAACTCATCCGACCGATCGATCGAGCAAACTTGCTGGACCACTCGATCGATCGAGATGATTGCTCGATCGATCGAGCTTCGTTTTTCTTTTTTTCTTTTTTTTTCTTTTCTTCCTTTACCGTCTTCGACGCGTTCGCTCGGTTTGTTCTTTTTTCATCATTTTTTGCTCATTTTCTCTACTTTTATGCATTTCAACATTGATTCCTGAAACATACAAATATATACCAAAATACATAAAATCGTCCATGAATCAATACGAAAATCATATCTAAATAAGTGTAAAAACGACACTTATCATCCCCATGCACGTCTGGTTGAAACTTCATCTTCCGTGATAGTCCCAGCAAAAATTGGTATACCTTCTGGTAGCGCCATTTTTATATTTTTTTAAGGGGTTTTCGTCTGGTCGTCTGAGCTTGATAAAATGAAAAGCTTCAATGAAGCCCTTATTCGCTGGTTCTGGAGCAGCACTGAAAAAATACAACTCCAAGATATCTCATCTGACCAAATGTGGATTATTGGCACATGTCTCGTGAACAGCTTCTCTGATCCATTTTGCTAATTTTGAAATTTCAGAGAATGCTGGTGCAACAGTATAAACTGAAGCAAGAGCTCTGAAATTATACCATTCTTGAACTTCGTTCGAATGGCTGTCTGGTTTCATCCAAACTCTCGGATATTTTCCGGAGATATCAACATTAGATTTGTATGGGTTGATACATCGTCTAGTAATTAGTTTCTCCCAAATACATTGGTAATCCGGCATAGGTGAAGAAACTAAATCATCATTAGTTTGAACCCTAGAATTGCCAGTCATTGGCCTAAGGTTCAACTCTCCCTCTTTTACCCCAGAGGTGTTGGGTTGACTTGAAGATTCAGATTGTGATAACACCTGACCCACAATATTCGCTACAGCTTGTACATCCTGAAGGAATGCATCATCTTCAGCACTCGTGACAGAGGTGCTTGAATCCCTTGCCTCCGGGTTAGATGAGCACCATTCTCTAAACACTCATTTTGCACCGTTGGTGGTGTGGCCTGGAGGATAGACCCTTTTAAGACTTCAAACAAACGTTCATTGTCCCGAAAACTTTCAAGTCAACGCTAATCTGCTGAATGATATTCGGTATTACCATTTGTTGAATCAACTTCATACAAGATTTATGTGGCGGCTAAAACTCATACTGATCTTGGAATTTAGAATACAACTGGAATCTCTTTTTATAGGATACCTTTTCTGATATAAAATTACAATAAAGTTATTACATATAGATATAGTAATATCAGATCAGATTCAAGAATTTACTCTCTCTGTGTGTGCGTTTTTTTCCCCTCCGAACGCCAGTAATTCATACTTTCATGTGTCAGGTTAAAGGCAAAGCAGCAATAGATGTGGTATGCAATCTTTTAGGGAAGTCAGGGGGAGCTTTAATTCAACAGTTCCTGATTTTAACCTTTGGATCACTTGCAAATTAGACTCCCTATCTTGGAGGTATACTTCTTGTAATTGTTCTTGCGTGGTTAGGAGCGGCAAAAGCTTTAGATGGCCAGTTCACTACATTGAGACGAGAAGAAGAGCTCGAGAAGGAAATGGAACGAGCATCCATGAAGATCCCAGTTGTATCTTCAGATGAAAGTGGCAATATCCCTCTTGCTAGTCGATCAAGGCTGAACCCAACTGGAAGTGACTGAGACAATGTTCCGGAAGCTTCGACTCGCCGGCTGTAAGCAAATATATGTGTTTACTAATGTTTCCCAACATCAGGTGAAGTTCATATAGTCATAGATCATTATTTTTAAATTAAATAATACTTATAGATATCTCAATGCATTAATTAGGACTTAAAAATATCATATGAAACTAAAATCCCAGGGCTTCTAAGTCTATTCGTACTTAATTCTTTCTTTTACTTCAGTCTTGTTTGCCGTAGTTGATATGTGTGTGTTGACAACTGAAACCAGAAGCTCAAGAACAGCCGTTTCTTCATCTTGTCTTGTCCTTTCACACTATTAATTAGATGCTCGACCCAATTTTAATTTGCCGAGTGGATCGCCAAATCAACTTTGGACCCCTTCATATAAGCATTAATGTACTATCTTTATGGCAGCAACAACTCGCTTTGGTTGATGTTGTACCTAAGGATATTAGGGTACATTTACTATATGTAAATATACTCATCTAATATGAAATATTCTCGTTCAAGGATTGGCACTGCCTCAACCATCACACGTAATTGACGTCATCCCATTCCAAAAATGTGCACTCAAGTCTGATTCCTTTACCAACATATATGTTAATTAATTAATAAAAGCAAAAAATAATTTTCTGTTTGGTTTATTGTACCTATTATGAAGGATGATCAAATTTTTTTTTTTGAACGATGACCATTTTTTTTAACAAAAAAACTTAAATTAATTAACAACTTTTACCATATAGATCCATCCAAATACTAGAATTCACAATAAAGCAAAATGTAAACTGCTAGCGTTAGAGACTAACGTCGCACATAACCAATACAAACCCTATGAAAGTTGTACTAAAAGGCCTAGAAGGATCCGGTATAACAACAGATGTGGATGACCGCAAACAGGAGATATAAAGGACAACCAGAACTAATTGGGTCCCCTCAAACCAACCAACCAGGTCATGGTAATGATGAAGCAGAGATCTGCCATCCATGTAAATAGAAAGTACACACAAGGATAGACAGGAACCAATAACTGACGATAAACACCAAACGTTCAAGCTCTTGTATCCAAAATCAACAACGCACAAGAAATCATCAAAGGGAAACACTTCTGATGCACGAACCCAGACTCCAGAAGTCAAAACCCAACCAAACTCCGTCGACGATAAATCACTTGCGCTGACTGATAGATGAACCTGCAGTAGCCTGTGTAGTAGAAGGTGAAGGTGGTGACCCAATTGTACGGCGTTTACTGACTGGTTCAATGAGTTGTTCAGTGCCCATCAATTGGCAATCATTATTTTTAGGTGTAGTATCTATTGAACCCAAATTATGTTTGGTACCCCCAAGAGACAAAACAGAAGATGGCTCTGAGATTGAAGAATTGTTTGGGGGCAGCAATACTGAGAGATACTGGCTGACGAGGACGCAACTTCGATTCTGCTCGTATCCACTGGCCATAAGGATAGTTCGTCGGATCAACCTCGTCTGAAACGGAGACAGAGTCGCACTCTTTGCAATGTGACCCAAGATACCACAACTATAACAATAATCCGGAGGGCTTTCATAGCGGATAGGTACCAATATCAGTTGCTTTTTTATCACCCAAAGAGACACGTACAACTCGACTCAGAGGTTTAGAAATATCAATTATTGTACGCACTCGCATAAATGGTCCTAAACCGTGACCGCTAGCCCAAGTGCATCACCGATGATCATCCCGACGTCAGAAATCATGCCCTCAAGACGAATATTGAAGGCGCGGATCCAAAATTGTGTGGCATTGAAAGACCCAAATACTCCTATGGAAAATCCCTCAAAAAATTTCAGAACCAACAAAGATCGCTTATAGTTCCAGGGTTCCATGACTAAAACACGCTCCGCATCACGGCCATCTTCAAATGTAAAGAGAAATAAATTATCAGCTAGATTTTTGAGTTCCGTACCTTTCGAGATGCGCCAGACATTGTACAGAGTGTTAGAGCTTTCTTATTTATCAATTTTGTTGTCAACAATCGACCCACTAAGACAACAGGAGCTAAATCTCGTCCTTTATCAACAAGTTCTTGGTGAATTGATACAACTTCTTGTTCATCCGGCGTGATAACCAGGGAGCTCCATTTACCCAAAAGAGAATCCATACCAGAGACCAATCCAAGCAGAAAAAGAAAGAAGGGGAGAACTGACGAAGGATGTGTTAATATATTTACTTTGATTGAAATTATGATTATAGGAAAAATTACTTTTTTGCTCTTATGTTTTTATTATTAATATTGTGTTTAGTTTGATATAATAACATTGTGATTATAAATATATATAAAAAAATAACATCTCGGCCCAAGATCCATCCCGTTATACATATTAAATTTTTAATATCAAATATATGTCATTTCACAACATGATAATATTTAATTTTATATCAAAACTCACGTGTTTATATTAAAGAAGTTGAATATTTTTAAAGGGGATAAGAGCAAATAATAAATATTTAATACGTTAATGATAGTTCTACAAGAGTTATAATAAATATTTATTAGAGAAAAATATAAAATTCAATCACGAAACTCAACTTTTCAGCTTCAAAATTGATTTATAGTTAACAATATTTTTTTTAAAAAATGTTTGCGGGGTGGGGCAAATCTTGTTTTTTACTGTAGTAGATCCCGAGTTTGGCGAAAAATGTCATAGATATGCCCTGTTGCCATCCCTATTGAATCCATATGTAACCTCCGATCTTAAAGCAAAGGAGCGAAACTATAATTTTTATAGCCAAGTAGGCTGAAAACCTACGAATCACAAAATTTTCATATTAAAAATTTTATTGATAAAAAAGTAATACATCAAAGATATGTAATACATCTAATATATCAAGTTAACATTTCAATCAAATTTATATTTAAAAGGAAATAATGCTTAAAAATCTGTGGGAACGATTGAACCGATTTATTAAAATAATTACAAAATAATATTGTTATAAAAAAATCCATATAATTCTATAAACGTATCTTGTATAATTATTTATAAATATATTTAGTTTATATCATAATTATAAAAAGACTAATTTCATAATTTTTTAATAATTTTTTTATAATTTGGGACATTGCTTTTATGTTGGACATTTTGTATGTGATTTTTAAAGTTAGACTTGTTATGTTCGATGTAACGATATATATTTTATTATTAACAACTTGAAAATATAGCAATTCGAACTTGTAACTATTGTATTTGGCTCTAGCAAATGGGGTATTATCAAGTATCTTTGAAATAATAATGCAAAAGATATTTGAGATATCTTAACATACATTTACGAGGCCAACAACTCCTATATGAATTATTATAACACAATACAACTCATTCTCACAACATAATTAGTTCATCTTGAAAAATCACCAACGAACCTAATGATTTAAAATGTGTATGAAGGTATGATTTAAAGTATGTATGAAGGTATTTTATTTTAGTAGCAACCTACCGAATACCATCAAGATTTCAGATTTCGAAGGCCTAACTACCTAGTTCAAACTTTAATTTTTAATTTTCTAAAAAATTTTAATTTTTTGACGATTCTATCATAAAAAATCAGTATGAATCATAAATAGAATCATGAATATTTCAAGTTTTTAAAATTCTAATTTTAAAATAAACAAATAATAAATAAAATAAAATTTACTATTATCAACTATAAATATGAATTATTTATATAAGACTAACAACATTTTACGGAGACCAGAATATTTCTACACAAGAAATAATCGGAAAAAATTTTACACTGAGCTGGTTGGTGCGCCAGGCCAAGGTAATAGTGCAACACCAAGGCGACGCGCGAAGACCCAGATAGCAAGCTACCTTAAGGGGGCCTTCACCCTAAAAAAATAAATTTAATATCGTGTGAGCCATTGGCCCACATATCAGATATTAAACTGATAAGAACAGATACTACACTTGATCTTAGCCAAAAGGCCGAGAAAGGTATGAACTATTAACGTCTTAGGCTTCTGCTTTTATAGCCTTTCAGTTCCTTTTTTTGTATCTCAGATATCGATGTGGGATACGATTGCCCTACTTTGTTTTGTGTACTGTTTCTTCTTATGGCCCAAATTCGCTAACAATTATTTAAACGAATTGGAGATGCACGCAAATATGCGAGATAATCAATCATAAAATAATAATATAGTGTAAACGTTTTAATATCCAATTTTTTAAAATTAAAATTAAATTATTAATTTTTTTTTCTTCAATGCATTCGAATTTGAAATTCTTAATATAAATCTAATCAAATTATTTGGATAATTTTTAAAGAATTAATAGGTTTCAAATCCCTCAATTTTAAGTTAATAAACCAATTAAAGTCAATAAATCAAACCAAAACATTTCAAACCTTCAAACATTGAGTTATTTCAAATCCATACTTCTTATTACTCAATTAAATCCATCCATACAAAAACAACATGATACCCCTAGTTCTGGAGGCCCAGTAGGTCTTGTGGGTCCGAACTTTATTTGGGCCCGGTCAGTGGGGGGGCCCATTGGACCAACAAGGGAAGTCGTTAGGGCCGATACCGTGCTGTCCTCATCCGCCCGACCCGAGTTTATTGCGGGCACGATCACCTCTGGCTAGCTGCCACTACCGTGTCCGAGCAAGGCCCTATTTAGTGTTCCTGGGCCGCAATCCTCGGAGCGACCTCCGAGCCATGGTGGCGAGAAAGTACATCAAGAGGTCAGGACGGGCAATCACTGGATAAGATAGCCGGACTGAGGCGAGGTTTCCTCAACAGGTCGGTACGGGCTATATTTAGCAAGATAGCCGGACTAGGGCGAGGGTATATCAAGAGGTCAGGACGGGCAATCATTGGATAAGACAGCCGGACTGAGGCGAGGTTTCCTCAACAGGTCGGGACGGGCTGTATTTACCAAGATAGCCGGGTTGAGGCGAGGTTTCCTCAAGAGGTCAGGACGGGCAATCATTGGACAGGACGACCGAGCTGAGGCCACCTATGGTGGTCCTGTATACCGGGACTAGGGTTGCAGGAATCGGCCACCTATTAAAGTAAAGGCTAGGCCTAATAACCAATCAAAGGGTGGTCAAGTACTGTGGAGACCATCTCGGGGGGTTGGCTCTGGCCAGAAAGACCCTTCTTGCTGGATATTTCTGGCCGACCCTGAGGAATGACGCGATCAGGACTGTAGTCACTTGTGAGGGTTGTCAGAGGAACAGTAAGTTCCAGTTAAGGCCAGCAAGGCTCATGAAAGCGGTAACATCGGCCTGCCCTTTCGATAAATG
This sequence comes from Haberlea rhodopensis, assembly GCA_907163345.1. Taxonomy (NCBI): domain Eukaryota; kingdom Viridiplantae; phylum Streptophyta; class Magnoliopsida; order Lamiales; family Gesneriaceae; genus Haberlea; species Haberlea rhodopensis. The sequence goes on from CAJQUN010000009.1 coordinate 2,380,431, forward strand.
GGGTTTGGATATCGTGGGACCCTTCCCGATAGCCCCGAAACAAATGAATTTTCTGTTGGTGGCTGTAGATTACTTCTCAAAGTGGGTCGAGGCCGAACCATTAGCCAAGATCGCCGAGGAGAATGTGTTGGATTTTCTGTGGAAGAACATAGTTTGCCGTTTCGGAGTACCCAGGAAATTAGTATCATACAATGGGAGGCAGTTCCAGGGGCAGAGGTTAATGGCTTGGTGCAAGGAAATGAAGATCGAACAAGCCTTTACATCGGTGGGTTACCCGCAGAGCAATGGGCAGATAGAGGTCACCAACCGATCAATTGTGCAAGCGTTAAAGGCCAGACTGTACGGGGTTGGTAAGGATTGGGTGGACGAGCTGCCAAGTGTGTTGTGGGCTTACAGAACGACAGCTCGCGTCCCAACAGGAGAAACGCCTTTCAGCATGGTATATGGAACGGAGGCCGTGCTCCCAGCTGAGGTCGGAAAAACTTCTGCCAGGGTCCAAGCATATGATGACAACAATGAGGAACATCGAGCTCTGGATTTGGATCTGATCTATGAGAAAAGGGAAAGGGCCGCTATAAGGATGGAGGCTTACCGCAGCAAGATAGTCAAAGCCTACAACAAGAGGGTGATACCCCGGAATTTTCAAGTGGGGGACCTCGTCCTCAAAAAGGTTAACCCAGCAGGGGAGGTAAGAAAGCTCGACCCCCGATGGGAGGGACCGTACAAAGTAGTCCAGAGACTTAGTTCCGGATCGTACTACTTAGAGGAGGGCGAAGGCCGACGCCTCAAAAGACCTTGGAATGCATATCACCTCAGAAAATATTATTCTTAGGCATTTCATTGTTGTTATTTCTATTCCATGTACGAACACTGTTATTTTATGAACTTTTCCCTTAAATCTCATGTCACAAAATTAAAAGTGCAGGTCATCCCTGTCACTAAAGCCCAGGTGTATGAGGCCCTGGCACCAATTAAAAGTGCAGGTCATCCCTGTCCCTAAAGCCCAGGTGTATGAGGCTCTGGCACCAATTAAAAGTGCAGGTCATCCCTGTCACTAAAGCCCAGGTGTATGAGGCCCTGGCACCAATTAAAAGTGCGGGTCATCCCTGTCACTAAAGCCCAGGTGTATGAGGCCCTGGCACCAATAAAAAGTGCATGTCATCTCTGCCTCATAAAGCCCGGGTGTATGAGCGCAGGTCAAGAGGACATCAACTGCTTGTAAGGATTATTCCGTGAGCTCGGGTCGAGTAAAGCCTTTTTGCACGGTTGAGTATCTGTGGAGATTAACAGGTTAGCCCTGTTTTAAGATTTTATTTTGTTAGTATTATTCTAGTCGTTATTGCACGACGGCCCTATGCGGCATTCAGTTCTACGCGTGGAATTATTTTTAAGTTGTATTTTTTGGATCAATCCAATGTAAAACCACGAGCCGGCTCGGCTGGTATAAGTGGTCGGAACGTTCGTAAAGTTGCGATGGAAGCCAATTCCTAACAAGTAAAATCAATTGCTTCAGAGAACACAATCAAAATTCAAAATGACCTCATTACAGGGGGGTGCCTCCGAAGCACAGTACAAGCGTAAAAGGAAAATAAAGAAAAAATACAAAGGGTAAATTAAGAACAAGTCAAACTAGTTGATAAAGTCGGGAGGGATGTTGGCAATGATTGCGTTAAGGTCCAGGAAGTCGTCAGGGTCCTGATCACTAGGCGGGAAGCCCTGGGCTTTGAACTGGCCCTTGCACCCCTCGAAACCGAGGTCCAGAAACTTAAAGGCCCTGGAGGCCAGCATGCGCGTAAATTCCTCCGACTTGAGGAAGGCTTCGCGTCGGGCTGATTCACCCGCCACATAGGATTCCAATTCGGATTTGACCTTTCCAAGCTCGGCCATGGCATCGGAAAGATCTCGCTCCTTCCCGACCAGAGAACCACGGAGCTGTTCGACATCAGCTCGTAATCGGATCACCGAGGCCCTATAAGACTCCAGTTCAGCAGCGTCCGCCTCGGACTTAGCAGTAGCATTCTCAACTTCTGACTTGGCCACCCGCGCTGCTTTCTTCGCGTCCCGGGCTGATTGACCGTAACTTGCACCCCAACGAAGGCTCTCGCACATCATCACTAGGCCCTGAAGAGAAAAGGGGAAGAATGACTCAGTTCCAGAAAAAAAAAATGCTTACTGATAGGGCCCGGGATACGCCTTCCTCTGCTAAGGGTTTCTACCTCAGCTCCGATAAGACTTGCTGATCAGCGGAGGAGGTCAGACACTCAACAATTCGGGCAGACAGACCTGAGGGGGCAGAGTTGATAAGGCTGACTTCTCGAGTATAGCCCACCGGTACCCCCGGTGAACCCGGGTCGACGAGAGCAGCGGATAGATGACTTGGGGGGGAAGCAGGTGGGGTGTCGATCTCATGAATAACCGGGGAAGTAGCCACCTCTTCCCGAGTCGGGATCCTAGCTGCGCCTCTGTCCCTTTTTCTTTTTCTCAGGCCGGTCTCCTCCCCAACCTCTTCGACGCGAGGAGGGCTGGCCAGTGGAAATGGAGGGTTTGGGGGGCAACGGGGGCACTAGGGGGTTGGCTCGAAGGGCCCGCACCGGCCGCCCCTTTTCCCGCTTTCTTCTGAGACGCCATGGTAGATAGCAGCTGCTGAAGAGACATGTTATCTGCAAGAGAAAGGATTCAGCGCAGACATAAAAAAAATATATATATATAATAACAAAAATATATATATTTAAATGTAATAAGCGGGGGCCATGTAGGAAGAACGTACCACCAGGGACGTCTGGATAAGAGCTCAGCCCAAAACTCCTGAGTACGTCCTCCCTGATTAGGGCAGCTGAATCAAAACGCCGACCCCCAAGGGTTGAGATAACCGTTTGGAAGAACACGTCCTCTTTATATTTTTGGGCAAAGATCGGGGGGTAGGTAGGGTATCTCGCCAAGCCATTGGGCAAGCCCAGCGTCGAGGTGGTTTGACAAAAAAGTAGCTTTGTTTCCATCCCTTACGGGAGCTCGGGATGTTGTTTAAAAATTATAAAAGGTCCGGGCACCAAAGTAAAACACCCGGGGAGATGGGGTTTTCTTAACCTGAAAAAAATAATTAAGAAGGGTAGGGGAGAAAGGCAGACCCAAGGACCGGAAGAGGGCAGTGACAGAGACTAGGCTCTGGTAGGAATTGGGGGTAAGTTGGCTCAGAGAGACACAATGATAGTGGGAGAACTCCTGGAAAGAAAGGGGGATAGGAAAGCGAAGTCCGCTTTTAAGCTGCTCAAGGAAGAAGGGAAAGTACCCGGGCGGGGGGAGATGCGGACGCTCACCAGCCCTAGGGACCCGGACGTCGTGATCCGGTGGGATAAACCAAGTACGGAGAAGGTGCTCGGCGTCAGGGGAAACGCACGAGTCAAGGATCTCGTACCAGGGAAGTCCAGCCTGGGCCAGGCTCCTCGGGTCGAGAACCTCGAAGGTGGGGAGAGAAGGATCAAACACCCTATGAGGGACTTGTCGGAGGGGTGCCACCTCGGGAAAGTCTCCCTCGGGAGCATCCGACCTCCGACCCGAGGGGCTGGGTAGATCAGACACCTCGGCCTCCTCGTCCCCCCTCGAAAGAGAGCACCAGAAGTGGAAGAAGTGGAGTGTGACATTAACAGAAAGGAAAGCAGAGCTGACTTACAGGGTGGTAAGGAGAGACGATTGATCCGACCTAGAGCGCAAATGAATGAAAGTGACTCGAGGGTCTCAATTTATAGAAGATATGGTGCGTGGGCCGAGGAAAGCCTGGCCCAAACCAACGATGCAGATGAAGGAATCTGAACGGTCGGAACGCCAGATAAGGGCACGTGGCCTGACAACCTACTAGGGTTTGGTACGGGACAGCTGTCACCCCGGGACCAGGAGTTGTCCAATCAAAGGACCGGGGTCAGGAACCAATAAAGTTTGCCACAAGCCCATTAGTCGAGGCAGCGCCACTCTAGCTCGACTTGGGGGGGATACTGATGATACCCCTAGTTCTGGAGGCCCAGTAGGTCTTGAGGGTCCGAACTTTATTTGGGCCCGGTCAGTGGGGGGGCCCATTGGACCAACAAGGGAAGTCGTTAGGGCTGATACCGTGCTGTCCTCATCCGTCCGACCCGAGTTTATTGCGGGCACGATCACCTCTGGCTAGCTGCCACTACCGTGTCCGAGCAAGGCCCTATTTAGTGTTCCTGGGCCGCAATCCTCGGAGCGACCTCCGAGCCATGGCAGCGGGAAAGTACATCAAGAGGTCAGGACGGGCAATCACTGGATAAGATAGCCGGACTGAGGCGAGGTTTCCTCAACAGGTCGGTACGGGCTGTATTTAGCAAGATAGCCGGACTAGGGCGAGGGTATATCAAGAGGTCAGGACGGGCAATCATTGGATAAGACAGCCGGACTGAGGCGAGGTTTCCTCAACAGGTCGGGACGGGCTGTATTTACCAAGATAGCCGGGTTGAGGCGAGGTTTCCTCAAGAGGTCAGGACGGGCAATCATTGGACAGGACGGCCGAGCTGAGGCCACCTATGGTGGTCCTGTATACCGGGACTAGGGTTGCAGGAATCGGCCACCTATTAAAGTAAAGGCTAGGCCTAATAACCAATCAAAGGGTGGTCAAGTACTGTGGGTAAGAAAAGCATATTCCCGGACGCAGAGGATCACCAGAGCAAAAGGATCGTACGAGGTAGGTAACAGATCTCGATGGTCCCCAGTCTGTGGTCCCCCCCCCCTTTTTCAGTTCCAGATGTTGTCCCCAGAATCCCCGGCAAGGCCAGACCATTGGCATCCCTCCCCCTATAAAAAGGAGAACGGTTGACAAGAAGAAGGATCCTAGGCCCTCCTCTAAAACAAAAAAAAAAAAAAAAAAAGAAACCAATATTGATCACCGGAGATCCAAAACGGGAAACGGATCCTCCCGGACTCCGGATAAAACTGTGATTTCATGAAACATCTCATCCATTCCCCTATAAATTCATTTGTTATCGAAGCGAACCAAAAAAAGAGGTAACACAACATAAACGTGTTTTCGATCTGTCCCAATGGATAACGACCCTATCACCTTTTTAAAGTTGTCCACTTATTTTTTTCCTTCAAATTGTTATTAATTTAAATATATGCTTTAAAAAAAAAAATTCGTGTTACGCACTTATTTCGATATTTTGTTCAACAAGTGCCAAGTCATCCAATTTGTTCACAATTAAATCGTGACAAAGAAACGTCTAAATAAGTGAAAAACGTGGTATTGATGTTAAAACAACGATTCCTCGGTAGAGTGTAATGGCCCTCATTCTAGGGGGAACACAAAATCAACACTCAGTAGGCCTTACTGTTAGCATAAATGCCCAGCAAGCCAAACGTTGGCCCGTTGGGCTTTATGAACCATAGCCCAATTGGCTTAACTCATAACCACTATAAATATAACATTGATTCTAGGGTTAAAAAATAATTCCATTCAATAAACAAACTCTCATAGAAATGCCAACACCAAACTAGCACTGGTGTTGGCTTGTAGATCTGGTCAGGTTGATTGGACTCGAGGGACTACCGCTATCAGATTCATGTCGGTGAACGGTAATCTCTTGTCGTGCATTTATATTCGATTTATGCATGTTAATATATGAATCAGGCGCGATCGACCGTCCCCGGGTCAGATCTGTTTATTGTATTATTTCCGCTGCGTTTGGATCTGGCGCCGGGGTACGAAAACCCAACAGTGGTATCAGAGCCAGGTTGCGCTTTGATTTATGTATTTGATAATTAATTTTATTAGATCGCTTCCAGTTTTTCTAATCGTGTTTGAATTGCTTCAAAAAATTACTTTAAATCCGGAAAAACATAGAAATTGGATTAAAAAGATGTTTTAATCGATACCCAAAAACCCGTCGCCAGAAAACATGTACTCGCCGGAAAATGTTTCCGACCTCCGACCGGTTGCCGCTGGTGCGCGGCAGATCTGCTCAGCGGCTGCTTCTTTAACCACCATGTGCGATGAAATCTGTCACCGTGCGCGTAGCTCGCGCGAAACTGAAACCATCGGATCAGTTAGATGAACGCGGGCGGACATGGCGGACCAGGCGGGAGGAGAAGTGTTCTCCGTCGTCTGTGTTCACGAGGTCCACAAATCCTTAGGGCGAGATCGCTAGAAGGAGGTGATGGGTTGCTGGAGCGACGGATGAGGCGCGGGTGGATGAAGCTAGCGGCTGAAGGGCTGGCGGCGCTGCCTAGGGTTAGGCAAACCCTAATTTTCGGTTTTAGGGAAAATGAACAGTAATTTTCGAAAACAAAATAATAATACATTTTTTGTTTTTTGAAAAATTCGAAAATATGTGCTTTCAATTGGTTTAATTTGGATCCAAAATTTTGGAGTCCATAAAATTTTTTTGGGTCATTTTAGATGTTTTATCCGGATATTATTTTTGAAATAAATCATAAAACTTAATTTATTAAAAATATGATTTTTAATTTATTAAATGTAAAATGGAGATTTTACAATTAGTTGAAAATTTAATTAATTGAAAATTGAATGAAAATGTTTCATTTAATTTATTAATTTTATTTTTGACTAATATTATGATTTGGGGTAAAATAGTGATTTTACCAAGTAACTAAAAATTTAATTAACTGAAAATTAAATGAAAGTGTTTCATTTAATTGTTAATTTATTTTTGATTATCATTATGATTAAAAGGTAAAATAGTGATTTTACCAATTAATTGAAAAGTAATTAATTAGAAATTAAATAAAATGGTTTTATTTAATTTGTTAATTTCATTTTCAATTAATGATGCGATTAGTGGGGAAACGATAGAATAAATTAATTATTATGCTCTAATTACATGTGATGTGATTAGTACAATTACATGTGATGTAATTGATTAGTTTAATGTTTAATTACATATGATGTTATTGCATGGTGGATGATTACGGGCATTGACCAATGTGTTTAGGTGAATGTTTAGGTTTTTATTGTTTCATTATTATTGTGATTTTTGTATCGGGCCTGCGAGCCTGCTCTCTCTATTTTCTGATGTATCCCACCCCCGGATTTGTATCCCTATTCTCTTGTTTGCACGATTTAAATGTAAAATCTTTAGAATTAGTGGGAGATCGAGATTGAAGATGGAGCACCAAGAATCAAGACATGTATAATGGAAGCAAAAATGTAATAGAATTGCATTGCATACCTGCATCACCTTAGACAGACTTGTGATCCACGTATGGCTCACGTGGATCAATTAGGAAAAGGCCGTAATCGTCCATATTTTTTTTATTATGCATATGATGTATGATAAATGTTTGTTTGTATGTTTTATTAGTACATATGACTGCATGAATAAAACATAGTTGCATGAATCCGGCAAACAAACAAACAAGTACTTGATGAGATTTGAAAATTGTTAAATCCCTCTTTTGAATATGATTCAAAATTTTTTAATATCAAACTGTAAAGGGAGCTCAAAGGAGTTTGTTGTTTCCTGTCTTCCATCAACAGTTAAGCCATGAGACGCTACTTGTGTCAGTTGTCTTGTCTCACCCTCGTGGGGGGCATCTGGCATGAGAAAGCTGTGTGTTTAACTGCCACTTAATTATGGATAGGGTTCTGTTAACCTTTAAGATTACTCACCCTCGTGGGGTCTTATTGGCGGACATTACCATCCGTGGGATGGGTTAGTTTGACGTGAGAATGCATAATTGGCCTGCCTCCGTAGGGTTATGCCAATCACGAGACGAAAATCTTGGGGGTTGCATATGATGCAATTGTGAGCTACCTTTAGTATCATGAGGTTGGCTGGACCCTCGCCCGGGGCTATCATGAGCTAGTTGGACTCTAAGCCCACTAAGAAAATACGATTTTCCGTTCATTTGTCATGAGGGTGATGAATTCGAAAAATTTAGTGGGAGCATTCAATAACTAAAGTCCATAGTTTTTGAATTAATTAATAATCAAACGGTTTGCATGTATTTTCTGTTTATTCTCAGTATTGTGATTGCCGTGAATCCGATTGCATCAATTCTCGATACAAACAAAGTAACAGCACCAAATTATTCTGATTGACTATTAATTTTAAAATAGTGCTTGCTTCTAAAAGATTGATATATACCCTTGGTGGGAGCCTCCTGTTGAAGTGTCTCCTGGTTCGTCTCATGAAGAGATTGCCACACTTGAGAAGTGATGGGACGAATATCTCTAGACTATGTGATATATGATAGCATCAATGTCACCAATGAGTTTCAACACAGATATGAGAAATTTGTTCACATTGCTGATATTTTCCAACACCTACAAATGTTGTTTGGTGAACGGACACGATTACTGAGACTCGCGATTTCAAAAGAGCTATTTTCATTTCACATGCGAGATGGGGCTTCGGTCTATGAGCATGGTGTAAGAAAAATATCTCTTGTTGAGAAATTGGAAAATCTGAATGTGACAAATCCTCATTAACTGGCTATAGATTTGATCTTATAGTCAAAATGTTGGAAACTCATGAGTCCTTGATTCAAAAGGAGAAACGTGTTCTTCTTGTCGAATCTTCTACCAATGGTAGGAAGAGTTCAAGGATAAAGAAGAGGAAGGGAGATGGTTCCCAACCTTGAAAGACGAAAAAGGATATAGTAGCAACTAAGAAAGGAGAGGCATCTATGTTTTCACTGCTGGTCACTAGCGCAAAATTGTAAGGAATACATATACTAGAAGCGTTCTAGAAATGGTATGTTATATATTAAAAGTAAATGTTTCTATTGGTTCTACTTCTTTGGTATATGATGCTAGTTGTGCACGCATTTTTGCAAAGAGTTGCATGTGATGTGAAGAAGTAGAGAGCCCTAGGAAGATGAACCTGCCTGAGGCTAAGCATTGTAGCAATGGCTGTTTGAAACATTTATTTAATATAAAATCTTGAACTGGTTAGGAACTGGTTTGAGCAATTATTTATTTGTTCTAGATTTAATCATGAACATTGTTCCTATTTTGATAGAGAATGATATTCTTTTAAATATGCGAATGTGATTTGCATTATTTTTAAGAATGCATGTTTTATTGAATCTGGTGAACTTATGAATGATTAGTATGATTATATTCAAAGAATATAAAAAGAATGATAACTTAAATCCAACATATATTTAGCATGTGCTGAATGTCCATTGAATTTGATTCATATGGACGTATGTGGAGCACTAAATGTTAGTGCAAGATGATGTTGAGTTATCTTAAAGAGAATGTGATTCTCTCTGAGTAACTCTCTAAAGTTACATATTTGTTGAATATAATTCATACCAATGCAGTGACCAAAACTCCATATACGATATGGATTGAAAAATAATCCAAATTTATATTTTGAGATTGTTCTGCTTATGTGAAGCAGCCAGTGGGAGATGAGTTGGATAGTTGATCCATCTTATGTTATGTTGTGGAAATTTATATTATCAATTGCAGACAAAGAGTTTGTTTCGCAAGTGCAATCTTTCTAGAGAAAATGTTTCTATTAGAAAGGATGACAACATAATATAACTTGAAAGGGTTCAAGAACCACAAACCACTAGAAAAGTGAAAACGGTGAAATTAATTGAGTCAATCATAACCTTTGATTTACACGCACGAAGGAGATTTGAAAATGTTTCAAGAACTCCTGATAAATTGAATTTACTCCTAGAAAGTAGTCAAAATGATTTTGACCATGGATGTGATCCTAGAACTTTCAAGGAGACGATGTTGGACATCGTTTTGGGATATTGGCGAGATGCCGTGAAATTTGAAATAGACTCCATGTACTCTAATAAGGTATGGGCCTTAGTAGATCTTCTTTGGGAATTGTTCCCATTGGCTGCATAGATTTACAAGTGAAAGCTTGGAGTGGATGGGAAGGTAGCGACCTTCAAAGCTTAACTGATGTGAAGAGATTATTCTCATAGGCAAAGAGTTGTCTGTGAGAAACTTTTAATCAGTTGTGATGCTATAGTCTATTTGAATTTTAGTAGTTATATCTTTATATTATGAATATGAGATATGAGTAATGGATGTGAACACAACATTTCTCAGTGGTGGCATTGAGGTAGAAATGTAGCAGCCAAACGTGTTTACAACTTCTTGGAGTGAGAAAAATGTTTTCAAACTCCAGAGGTCCATTTATGGGCCTAAGAAGGCATCCCGAAGTTTGAACCTCCGTTTGATAACATCATCAAAGTGTTTGGTTTTGTTAAAAATCCGGAAGTGACATGTGTGTGCAAAAGGGTTAGTGGGAACATGTTACATTTGTGATGCTTTAAGTTGATTATATCATACTCATTATGAATGGTATTTGATTAATCAATTAAAGCACGATCATCTACTAATTTCTCCATGTAAGATTGGGGGAAGCGTCATACGTGTTTAGCGTAAGGATCTATAGGGATAGATCTAAAGGATGCTTGAGATATCTCAATCTACGTACATAAACACTGTGCTAAAAGGGTTTAGCATAGAATAGTTGAAAAACGAGTTACTTCATAATATGTCATAGTATTCATCTCTCAAGTCAATATGTTTTAAGATTGATGAGGAGAGAGAAAAGATGACATTGGTACCTTATATTTCGACTTTAATAGCATAATGTATGTTATGCTATGTACTTGGCCTGATGTATGTTCTTAGTGTAATGAGCAAACATCAGACAGATCCCGGTGAAGATCACTGGAAAATTGTGAAAATAATCCTCAAGTGCTTATGAAGAACTTAGGATACGTTCATGATTTTTGGATCTGTAAGTGGAGAAATAAAAGTTGAAGTCTAAGCTGATGCTGTTTTTTCAGTCGGATGTAGATGATACCATATCGATGTTCGGATTTGTATTTAAGCTCAATGATGGTGATGTCTCTTGGAAACGTTCCAAGCAAGACATCACTTTGGATTCCACCACTGAAGCTGAATACATTGCAGCATACGATGCAGCAAAGAGGCAGTTTGGATAAGAAATTTCATCCAAGAGTTGGGTGTAATTTCTAGTGCGATTGACACAGTCCCTGGTACTGTGACAACATTTGAGCTATTATGAATAGCCAAGATCTCATCAGTATCCAAAAATATATTGAGAAAATATCATCTAATGAGATAGATGGTAGACGCGACATTATTATCGAGAAAATCGCTTCAACAGAAAATATAGTGAATCCACTGACAAAGCCTTTACAACGATTGGTGTCTGTCAGACATCTTGGAAAGATGGTCTTAAGACACATGAGTAGTTGGCTTTGAGAAAGTAAAAGATATTGTTGTCATACATGATTAAGTAAATCAATAGTTGATTGATTGTACTTATAATCTTATTATGACAAATCTTTGTTTGAATATTAATATATATGGCACTTCTTCATCTGTTTACCCATGCATCTTGATGTATTGATGAAGTCCTTGAAGTTGCTATAGTCCATAGAATGTGGTTACGCATATGATGGTGACCATGAAATACATTCTCGACTGCGATTTATAAATGTTCCTGGTCGATGAGCCTTCGAGAATGGGATATCGATATATGCTCGCTAGAGACTAGTATTCATGATGTGTCTAGTGTAGTGCGCCGCGTTTCATCGGCGTTGGCTTGGAGAAGTCAGCACACATGAATAGGTGCTCATTAGGAATGAGTTCACTGAACGACCCTACTCGGAATTCTATAAGTGGTTACCACTTGTCGAGTATAGAATTTCTAGTCATAGTTGTGCACCATTACCCCTCATGACCCGAGGCATCATTGAGGTCTTGACAGATAGCTGTGTACTTTGATTTAATGACTGATCACATGCGGGTCATAAAGTTGTTATTTTGGGTATTCAGTGATGCTGTCAGAGGCCTATGATTGTCGTTGGGGATTCACCACTGGTCTTGATGAACCAGGATGTCCTATGTGTTTTTCTATATATGATTCGAGGAATCTCTGGCCAGAGTGGGTAGTGCTTGTGAAAAAAGAGTTTTTCATATACGCACACAAATGAATCATATAACGTGAAACAAATACATAGTTATTGAAATCATAAAGGGTCTCGATCAACCAATGCTCTTGATTCAATCGGGACATATTGAGTGAAAGGAATGTACTGCACGCTAACTATGGCTGACAGGTTCTCGTACGCTGCTAGTCATTTGTATCTAGGTCTTCGTGAAGCGCAGATGCTAGGCACTACCCACGATCGGTAGGTTGTTGCTGAAATTGTATTTCGGTCATTGTCTATTAAAGGAGTTTAATTGACAATGAGGCATTCAGGGTAAGCCCAAAGAAGTTGTTTAACTTCTAAAATCACAAAGGTTGTGATCCTACTGCTATGATACACTTGAGCCTCGCTGGGTCACAATCAACCGGCCGCCGATCTATCGATGAGAATTGAGACTTAAATGTTAAGTGCTCAAATTGAGTGATTTAGAATAGATAAATTTAATTTTTGAATGCTCCTCAATTTAGTGGAGTTTCTATATTTGAAAATGTTTCATTTATAGAACGTTCTAAAATTAAGTCGTTTGATATATTTATGTCTCATAATTATGTACATGGATAGTACATCAAGTTGTTCAATTAGATTGAGTTACTTGGATTATGAGTTTGTAGTTTTGTGTTGGCTTTTGGGCAAGTGGGAGATTGTTAGCATAAATGCCCAGCAAGCCAAACGTTGGCCCGTTGGGCTTTATGAACCATAGCCCAATTGGCTTAACTCATAACCACTATAAATATAACATTGATTCTAGGGTTAAAAAATAATTCCATTCAATAAACAAACTCTCATAGAAATGCAACACCAAACTAGCACTGGTGTTGGCTTGTAGATCTGGTCAGGTTGATTGGACTCGAGGGACTACCGCTATCAGATTCATGTCGGTGAACGGTAATCTCTTGTCGTGCATTTATATTCGATTTATGCATGTTAATATATGAATCAGGCGCGATCGACCGTCCCCGGGTCAGATCTGTTTATTGTATTATTTCCGCTGCGTTTGGATCTGGCGCCGGGGTACGAAAACCCAACACTTACAACTAAGCCTACTGCCATGGCTGTAGCCCCCCCCCCCCCCCCCCCTCCCCCCCCCCACCAAGCTCGAAAATAACTCGTGAGCATGACGCCTCATAGCTATGCCAGAGTACTAAAAAATAAATATTGAAAACGATATCAGGTTGTATTTAGAGGAAATGATTTGAAAACTAATCATCTAAAATTTATAGATTTAAAGGATATATAATATATTGTCATTTCAAATCCTTCCAAAATTCAAAGAAATGTGTTTTGAGAAGAAATTTGAAATAACTACTATAATATTTTAACCAAATATAAATGTTGAATTTGAGTAGAGAATTTGAAATCGACTCATTTTAATCCTTTAATCCAAGCTGAAAGCATGATGGGTACTTGCTATAATGTGACGCCTCCCTCGCAGAAATGCAAAATTGACGTGCCCCCAAGCTTGAATACTCGTCAGCACGGCATCTCATACATCAGAGTACATCTTGTTGACTTTGTGGAACATTACCATCTATAGTTGGGATACGTTTATATATTTTTATATATAATATTCATTTACATATTATAAAATACTAAAACTTACATTTTTTAACTTATAAAACCATATAAAAGTAACAATAATATTTTTATCAAGTTCAAAAATCATATAATTAAATGCATGTCAATAAAATCATCAATGTATCATCCTCACTAATACCAAATGTATATTACCACCCTAAAACGGACAATTGAAAAAAATATACACAACTGTAACCAAAACCTTAGAACTTAGCCTCTAAACCATAAAATCGAATGGATAAACATTTATCAGATATGAAATTTGTGATTTGTAATTGTCGAGAACAATAGATTCATTTATGTATTTGAAAGTAACCGAATGCAAATACATATAAATAAATAACGAATACTTATGTCTAGTACACTTTTGTCATGTATATTAAAATTTTATTTTTTATAGTATAAATTATAACATATATTTTTTTATTAATAAGTCCACAAATCCTAAAAAGCGAAGCAGTTAATCAGTTAGATAGCTAATTAAATTTTTTATTGATTTATGTCCCATATCAAGTTGTATTACACTATTATTTAAGTAGGAAATTTTTTTCTTAAAAAACAATAAACAGAAAGTATAAATATAAGTAACTAAAATACAGATAAAAAAAAGAATCATTGAATTTTTTTAGCATAAATTAAATAAAGCAAATGTTATTAATAGACATTCAAAATATTTTCCGATAATCTCTTTATTTTTTTAAATTATAACTTAAAATGTATTAATTTTTTTAAAAGTTATCTATAATATCTAATAAAAGAAAAAAATACTAAATTTTTTTTATTTAATCTTAAAATAAAGTAGCACAACTCAACAGTATTTATCATTTTTGTGTCAACATTTTTTTCTAAATTTTAAGAATGATAAAATGGCCAGTACGTAAAATATATAATTTATTATTTTCCATACATTCGTAAACATTTAATAAAGTATTAAATTTTAATAAAATATAAAAAATATATAACATATATGTATTTATATAGCTAATAAATACCTACCACCTTCCCTAGAATAAGGTTGGTCAGGCCGCCTATATAAATGCCTACCATTTAATAGCTAACATTTATTATTTTCCAATTGTTAAGTTTGAGGAACCCGAATAATCTTATTTTTGATTTTAACAAAACTTGTTATTTTGTTGCTAACATATTTCATCAAGTGTACAGTTCATAAATTATATTTTACAGCTTGATAATGTGTTCAGAAATTTTTTTGAGTTTGGTTACTGAAATGATAATTCAACATCCACTGGACCCCGAGCGCTGCTGACTGAATCAATCATATCACATTGCTCGGATATCAAAACTACGTCTTTCAAAGTGGTTGAATAGCCAACTCAATTTGCTACAAGTTGTATCTCAGGCCAGCAGACCTGATTCGAAGGTTTATTTGACGAAACCATGTATGTCAGAGCCTGCTGGTGCAAAGCTGAAACAGCAGCGGACAGGTTGTAGCAGCTGTGGTAAATTGGCCATAACACTCAGCTCGCTTATCGAAACGTGGCAATTTAGTATGGGTTGGAAAGATAGGATGTTAAGATGGTCAGAGATCTTTTGCAAGTCTCGTATTACGCAGACGAAATCAGTAGACTTACAGCAGGAGTACAAACTCGTATTTCGAGCATAACTCTCTCATACGAACTCGAAATCGAGCGATTTTTGATTCCATGGAGCTAAGAAAAATGGTAACAATTTTCATATTGATCACTTTGCCCAGAAATCAAGGAATCAAGAGCTATAACTAAGAGTACAGAGCAGCAGACCCCCTAACTTTGAGCAGCAGATCTCGAAGAAGAATATGAACACTAAGCATAATGATGCATAACAAGAAACAATATTTTGTTTTAACATATTTCTCCTCCTTTTTTGTATGAATAAAAAAGAATGGCAAATAAAAACTTCTTCCACTCAAAGATTGCATTAAATATCCCCTTTAATTTTAAAATATTTGAAAATTTGAGCAAATGAGGGTTAAATGTGGCAGGATAAAATAAATTTAGGAAAATACAACGCGTAATTAATTTTTGAACAAAAATAACATCTTTTGATGGTGAGACAACAAATTTGAATTTAATGACAAAACCCATTGTTTGTCCATTTCATCTTTTCTGCGGCAGCACACTTGGTCCAACTTGAACCAATAAACTGTTTTTCTTCGAGCAAGTTTGTACTGCAAGACCTATACCGTTGCAATCCTTTACGATTATAGTTTGTGTTGGAATCGAAGAGGGAGGGGGGGGGGGGTGAATGAGATTCCTTGGCTACTTTAGCTTTTTAAAATGAGTTTGAAAAATAAAAGAGTTTTGCGCTTGCGGAAGCCTTTAGTCAATCGATAAATGCAAAGAGTAAAATAAATAAATGCGTAAAGGAAATAAAGCAATAAATAACAAAAGGATTTGTTATAGAAGTTCGGCGATGAATCGCCTACGTCTCCTCTTCCCGGTTAGATAACCTCCAACCGAGGTTCCACTAGAACAATTGGTCTTGGCATTGAGGGCTCCAAGTTAGCCACACAACAACTCTTCCCAAGTTAAAACGCTCTTCCCGAGCACACTACTCTTCCTGAGTACACAAGCTCTTCCCGAGCACAATACTCTTCCCGAGTATACAAAGCTCTTCCCGAGCTACCAACACTCTTCACGAGTCTTCTTGGCCTTAAGGGCTCCAAGGATAGCCACAACACATGCACCAACTTCACTTGTTGGCGACTTTACAATTTTCCAACTTGCTTTGGTGTTGGAGGACCTTTACAATGAATTAAACCAACAAACACCTTCACGGTGTACTCACACGAAGAAACACAAGCTCTAACAAAGAAGAGAATCACAAACTCCAATACAACAACAATGTATGGAGATTGTAATATAATTTGAAACAATAATTAATCAAGACTTTGTATGAGTTGTAGGCTTGTTCCTTAGCTTCAAAATGCTCCAAAGCATCCATATTTATAGTGTAGAAGGCCTCCAAGGCTCCTACTAGCCGTTGCTACTCATAAGGCTGAAATCACTCCAAGATCGCCTCGGACATCGCCTCAGGCGATCACCATCGCCGCGCCCCAACGGTCACCAAAAATTACGCATCGCCTCAGGCGATCGCTGGATCGCCTCAGGCGATCCAATGCCAAAATCAAGGCCGTAGCCTCAGCACCTTCAAATCTTGCATCGCCTCAAACGAACTCCAGATCGCCTCGGGCGTTCGTGCCATCGCCTCGGGCGTTCAGCCCATCGCCTCGGGCGTTCAGCCCATCGCCTCGGGCGGTCTCCCTGCGCGCATGCCCGCGCCATGCCTCGGCGTCGCTCCAGTCGATGTGCGGGGCGAAGTCCAAAAGGTTGCCATCGCCTCAGGCGTTGTTCACCATCGCCTCAGGCGATCTTCCTCGCATGCTCGCCTAGCCATCGCCTCTGTCGATGTGCGGGGCGATGCCTGGCGTGACACCCATCGCCTGGGGCGATGCTCACCATCGCCTGGGGCGATCCAGGCCAGAATATGCACACTTGATTTTCTTCAATCCAAACCACATTTCATCACTTAATCTGCACACTAAGTAGATGCATTAGTATAACAAACACAAGTTTTGTTGATCATCAAAACTCAAAGATTGACCGGGGATAATTTAACGCATTAAACGCAACCATGCGTTTAAGGCTCAACAATCTCCCCCTTTTTGATGATCACAAAACTTGATAAACTTGAATAAGTAATGTGCATGAAATGTGAGTAAAAATAACTCCCCCTTAACTATTGCATACAAATTGTCAAGTAAATCATTAAACAAATAACTCTCCCCCTCAAACCATGCATACATAAGCTCTCCCCCTTAAACTATGCATTTATTAAGGTTCAAGTTTATCACAAAATTCTCCCCCTTTTTGTGATAATCAAAAAGCATAAAATTTGAATAAGCATTACTCAAATAAGTTGACACATCGCCATATTTTAACAATTTTACACATGGTCCTCACCAAGCATGTAATAGCCATTAGATTAAATCAATTAGAGGAAAACACATGCGTTTAAGGCACTCAACAATAAATTCTAAATGTTGCAATGTGTGCATATGTTCATGCATTCAAGCCCAATAGACAATAAAATTATCAAAGCATTTTAACAAATTATAGCACATTTTCACATAGCATATTCAAATTTGAATGCAAAGCATATCTAGCTACTTACTATAAAAAGATAAGCATACATCATGCACTTAACAATTATGCTAAGGGGTTATGCATTTTACTCCAATGAATATTGAGCTTCAATATTTATTGATCACAATTTATTTGTGCCAATGAATTTTTGAATTGCTCTTTAAAAAAGAATCAAATAAATTTTACCCTTGATGACAAGAGTTAGTTCTTGTCATAGGTCCAACACCTCTCGTTTCTTCTATGGTGGTGAATAGAATAAACTCCTCCTTTGAGTTGCTTGGTCCTTCATCCTCCAATCCATGGTTGTCCCTACAAGACAAATTAATAATAGAGGGATCTTTGGTACCCATTTGATTTTTGGGTCCTCGATGGTTAGCTTCCTTAGGCACCTTTGGGATCCATTTCCACATTTTGTTAGGTTGGTATTGGATTCTAGCAAATCTACATTTGTTCTTGGTATGACCATTTTTGCAACAATAGTTACAAGTAGTAGAATCATGCTTTGCTTTTGCCAACAAGCTTGAAAAAGATTTTGATTTGCTTGAGTAGCCTAACCCGGCTTTATCAAAGCTACATCGTTGCAAGCCAAGCAATTCATTTATCTTTAAACTACTATCACTAAACTTGGCAAAAGATGTCTTTAAATCAAGTACTTGGTTTTTCAAAATAATGTTTTCTTCTTCCTTCTTAGCCAAGTCTAGTTTAAGCACTTTGTTGCTCTTCTTGGTTCTACCAAGACAATCAATGAGTTCATTATAAGCATCTAATAATTCATCATAAGATGGTACCTCATCATCATCCTCTTCATCTATATCTCCAAGAGCCATTAGACAAAGATTTTTGGCTTCTTCTTCATCGGAGTCGCTATCATCCATGTGGCTATAAACGTCTTCTTCTTGCCTTTGTCCTCATTCTTCTTCCTAGGACATTTGTTAGCATAATGGCCTATTTCTTGACAATTACCTCATTTTTGGATTCTTGTTTGGTGGCATTGGAGGTCTTTGACTTGCTATGTTTGTTGAAGAGCTTCTTGAACTTCTTTGTGAACAACCTCATCTCTTCATCATCATCATCTTCATCATCATCGTAATGGTCTTTCCTTCCAACCAAGGCAATCCCATTTCTTTTTGATCTATCCTCCTCCTTTACTTCTCTCCTTGTGGCAACTTCAAGCTCATGAGTCACCAATGTGCCATGGAGCTCATCAAGATCATAAGATGCGTTCTCCCCTTTGTTGGACTCGATGATGGCCGTCCTCTTGGCATCCCATTCTTTAGGTAAGGCTCTTAGTGCTCTCCTCCATAATTGCTTTGGAGGATACTTCTCTCCAAGTTGAGCAAGCTCGTTGATAATTTGGGTGAGCCTCCTAAACATGGAATCCACATCTTCTCCAGAATCCATCTCAAATGTCTCATATTTGAGTTGAAGGAGGTCTATCTTTGTCTCCTTCACTTGGTTGGTTCCTTCATGACAAATTTTCAATTTGTCCCATATCTCCTTAGCGGTTGAGCACATTGAAATCCGGTTGTACTCCTTCATATCTAAAGCACAATGCAAAATATTAATCGCTTTAGCATTTTGAGATATTAACATCATATCCGCTTTTGTGAAGTCGTCCATTTCTTTGGGAACACTAATTCCCCCAACATCCTTTAAAGGTGTATGTGGACCTTTCACAATGATTTTCCATAGATCATAATCTACGGATTGGATGTATAGAGAAATTCTATTTTTTCAATAGCCGTAATTATCACCCGTGAAAAGCGGAGGGCGATTCGTCGATTGACCTTGAGCAAACTCATTTGCTAGATTAGCCATAAAAAGATTTGATTTAAAACAAAAATCAAATGGCTCTGATACCACTTGTTGGAATCGAAGAGGGGGGTGAATGAGATTCCTTGGCTACTTTAGCTTTTTAAAATGAGTTTGAAAAATAAAAGAGTTTTGCGCTTGCGGAAGCCTTTAGTCAATCGATAAATGCAAAGAGTAAAATAAATAAATGCGTAAAGGAAATAAAGCAATAAATAACAAAAGGATTTGTTATAGAAGTTCGGCGATGAATCGCCTACGTCTCCTCTTCCCGGTTAGATAACCTCCAACCGAGGTTCCACTAGAACAATTGGTCTTGGCCTTGAGGGCTCCAAGTTAGCCACACAACAACTCTTCCCGAGTTACAACGCTCTTCCCGAGCACACTACTCTTCCCGAGTACACAAGCTCTTCCCGAGCACAATACTCTTCCCGAGTATACAAAGCTCTTCCCGAGCTACCAACACTCTTCCCGAGTCTTCTTGGCCTTAAAGGCTCCAAGGATAGCCACAACACATGCACCAACTTCACTTGTTGGCGACTTTACAATTTTCCAACTTGCTTTGGTGTTGGAGGACCTTTACAATGAATTAAACCAACAAACACCTTCACGGTGTACTCACACGAAGAAACACAAGCTCTAACAAAGAAGAGAATCACAAACTCCAATACAACAACAATGTATGGAGATTGTAATATAATTTGAAACAATAATTAATCAAGACTTTGTATGAGTTGTAGGCTTGTTCCTTAGCTTCAAAATGCTCCAAAGCATCCATATTTATAGTGTAGAAGGCCTCCAAGGCTCCTACTAGCCGTTGCTACTCATAAGGCTGAAATCACTCCAAGATCGCCTCGGACATCGCCTCAGGCGATCACCATCGCCGCGCCCCAACGGTCACCAAAAATTACGCATCGCCTCAGGCGATCGTTGGATCGCCTCAGGCGATCCAATGCCAAAATCAAGGTCGTAGCCTCAGCACCTTCAAATCTTGCATCGCCTCAAACGAACTCCATATCGCCTCAGGCGTTCGTGCCATCGCCTCGGGCGTTCAGCCCATCGCCTCGGGCGTTCAGCCCATCGCCTCGGGCGGTCTCCCTGCGCGCATGCCCGCGCCATGCCTCGGCGTCGCTCCAGTCGATGTGCGGGGCGAAGTCCAAAAGGTTGCCATCGCCTCAGGCGTTGTTCACCATCGCCTCAGGCGATCTTCCTCGCATGCTCGCCTAGCCATCACCTCTGTCGATGTGCGGGGCGATGCCTGGCCTGACACCCATCGCCTGGGGCGATCCAGGCCAGAATATGCACACTTGATTTTCTTCAATCCAAACCACATTTCATCACTTAATCTGCACACTAAGTAGATGCATTAGTATAACAAACACAAGTTTTGTTGATCATCAAAACTCAAAGATTGACCGGGGATAATTTAACGCATTAAACGCAACCATGCGTTTAAGGCTCAACAGTTTGCAACGCAAAAACCGGTTTGTCATTTGGACATCCGAACAAAAAGTTATGTCATTTTTCCCAAAGTCACTACATGCTGCCAGAAAACTCAACTATTTCGAAAATTGTTTCAAAAATGCATTTTATTAATTAAAAAACAAGTATAGGACAAATTTAAAAATATTTTCGTGCATAATGAATGCAATAAAAATAAGTTTTATGCTCAAAAATATTTTTACACCAAAATTTTGAAAAAAATGCGATGACAATATTTTATGCTCATGAAAACATTTTCTTTAAAAGATTTCACCTAAAATCGGTTGAAATATTTTCCAAGAACAACCCGCTCTGATACCACTTGTTAGGATCGATTCGGGGGTTGGTGACCAATTCACATCCGAGTTCAATCAATTTTAGTTTCAATAGCTCGTGTTCTTGAAATAATTACACCGAGAGATTATATCGAGTTCGGTTACAAAATCGAGCGGAAGACACTCGATATAACATGCTATATAACCGATTAACCATTTGAGAATCATTTTAAAGTTGTACAAGTAAAATATGTAAAAATAGTCAAACACTTAGTGAGCTACACTTTGGTATTTTAACAAGCATATAAATGCTTCACAATACTAACCAAGGCAGTAATGTAAATAAATGCAATAAAGCAAATAACACAAGTATTTGTTTCTGGAAGTTCGAAGTACAAACGCGTCTACATCTCCCCTTCTTACATCTCATGGAAGGACACACTAGAAGATTTGGTTTACACTTTTCATTATACAACCTACCCAGTCTAATACCATACAGATAGCCTAAACTCCTAGTTTACACAGAATCACAAAAGCTCATGTTTTTTTAACGTCTCACATGGAAAAACCTCACCTAATTGTGGTAAATCACAAACTGTTACAATGGTAGTCATTCTTCTATTTTAGCTCACAAATACAATGAATAGAGTGAATACAGAGGTACAAATGATTTCATAATGAATCTGATATAGCAAGGTAAGTTGTGCCAAAAGGTTTGGGGAATGCTCTTCATTTAGCAGATTTTGTCTTTGAAGTTCCCCATTTGAATACCATATGGGTTTGTTTTGAAATGCTTGGATTGATCTTCAATTAGCTTATTTTTTAGCTTCTAAGACTTGTATATATAGCCTCAAATAATGATATATATGTTAGATACAAGAATATAGCCGTTGGGAAAATTTTGGTAAGTTTGCCGAGTTTGCAACGATCATATTATGCTTTCTGGGCTATTTATGGAAGTCTACTGTTTTTGGTACGGTAGAGTAGGTCTACTTGCAAATCTATTGCTCGAAGGGTTGAACCCTGCTGGTTGAAGTTTCAGCAGGGTAGTTTACTTGCCAAGATTTCAGTAGGATAGTCTACTTGCTACAGCTTCCATTAGGGTAGTCTACTTGTTAGAAGTATGTTGACCTCTATTGGTTCGAAGTCCGCTAGTCGACATATACTAGTTGAGCCTACTGCTCAATGTCTACTTGTCGACGTCTACTGGTTGCTAGTTGTACTGCTCGAAGTCCGCTTGCTCAAGGTATGTTGCTCAAAATTAGGAGGTCTGCTGCTGTGTACTCTTAGGTATAGCTCTTGATTACTTGATTTATGGGGAAGTGATCAACATAAAAGTTGTAGCCATTTCTCTTAGCTTTCTATGGAACCAAGAATCGCTCGATTTCAAGTTCGTATGAGAGTGTTATGCTCGAAATACGAGGTGGTACTCTGTAGGTCTACTGATTTCGTCTGCACAATACGAGACTTGCAAAAGATTTTTGACCATTTTAACATCATATTCAGTCTTTGACTTCTGAAGATGATTTGTAGATCTTCATTTTATCTTTCCAACTCATGATGAATCGTCCCAATTCGATAAGCGAGCTAAGAGTTATGACCAATTTACCACAGCTGCTATAATTTGTCCGCTGTTGTTTCAGCTTTACGCCAGCAGGCTCTTGCAGACATGGTTTCATAATGTAAACCTTCAAATCAGGTCTGCTGGCCTGAGATATGACTTGCTAAACTGAGTTGGCTATCCAACTCCTTTGGAAGCACGTCATTTTGATATCCGAGCAATGTGATATGATTGATTTAGTCAGCAGCGCTCGGGGTCCAGTGGATGTTGAATTCTCATATCAGCAACCAAACTCAAAATTATTTCTTAGCACATCATCAAGCTGTAAAATATCATCTATAAACTGCACACTTGTTGAAATATGTTAACAATATAATAACAAGTTTTGTTAACATCAAAACCAATATTATTCGGGTTCCCAAAACCGAACATCCATATATTCATATATGTATTATTTTGCATCCAGTATATATCAATGCCAGGCTGATGTATTGTAGCCCATTTGACATCTATCACAATTGCGAGGAGGAGGCCTTGTGTCGAGTCACTGTGTATATATATATATATATATATATATATATATATATATATATATATATATATATATAGCCTAGGGTTTCAAAGTGTCATTAAAAGTAAAAGAATTCAATGCTACTAAATTACAAAGAGAGTTGTCGCTATTGCTAGCTAAATATTCTCGATTTTTTTATTTTATGTTTACAATTTATCCAAGAATGTAATAACTTAATTAAAAAGAATGAGTAAAGAATGTAATAAAATTATTCTTAATAACGTAATCAAACTTTTAATTAAAAAAATTAAATAATAGTTATTAAATAATTTCTTTATTATTATTATTATCATTCTATTTTTTGTTGTTATGATTATGTTTATAATTATTAAATTTTTATTATTATAATTGTTATTTTTATTATAATTATGGCTATTATTAAATAATAATAATAATTAATATTATTATTGACTATATTAAATAATAAAAATTATTTCTCCATTTATTGTTATTATAAAAATTTTATTATTGTTTTATATTAATGTTAATTTTGTTATCATTATTTATTATTAGTATTTATTTATTTATTATTATTTGTATTGTTAAAAGATTTTAAATTAAAAATGGGGGAAATAGATATAATAAATAAAAATTAGGAGAATGAAAATGAGTAAACCCAACCAAAATCGTACAATGACGTGATTTTTGCATTCACATCCCCTGTAATTAATATATTTGGTACTTAACCCCTTTATCAAGAGCAAAAATGATAGTTTTTTTTTTTAAAAAAAAAATTTAAGAGAGAGGGATGACTCGAATTCGATATGATAGTGTGTAAGGGAAATAAGTGCGAAAATATTAAATGTAGGGGTGGTAAATACACAAAAACCCACAAAAATAAGAGTTCTAGTGAATTTTGGAATGTACATTCACACTCTCAAGGGTGAACCTACTTGATAGTTCCTACCGTAAATAATTTTTTTACTATGTAAGGTTTTTTTTTTTTATATACTGTCCCATAAAAAAAATTATATTTGTCATCTTAAATTATATTTTAACCACTCAAAGAAAAAAAATTTCTTATATTTTTTTACTTTATTATTTCTTGTCCACTAAACAAAAATCTTAAATTCACCTCTGCCCACTCGCAATGCATACCAATCGTACGTTTACTCAATTATATTTGTCCCTGATTTAATAAAGTTCATTTAAATTAAGTGCCGCCATATTTTTCATTGTGTTTACTCAATTTTTTTTTTTGTTTTGTTTTTTTTGAAATAAAAATTTCTGAGTGAATGACATTTTCTTACCATGGTAAACCCACCCGATTTTTCGACACAATTTTGATAGGAGGGCGTTTGTCTTTTCCTTTTTTCCCAAAGATAATATGGTTTGATATATTCACAAGCATAATATTGTTAGGATCAAGCGATTACCAATAGACCAAAAATTATAGCTGTCAGCAGATGTATAATTTTATTTTCTTATATAATGAGAGCGCAAAACCCTATACTAAGCGATATATGGACATGAGAAACAGCACCACATGTGTGCCAATGTGTCAGACTTATTATCCACTTATGACTTATACGGTAGATGACGTGCCTTCGTCACGAGCGCATAGAAGAGTCGTTGGGCCCACACTCCTAACAAATATGTTGTTTTTCTACACTTTTTTTTTTTAGTTTATATGCTTTTTCGATGAAGAAACACTTATTAGATTATATTTAAAAAAATCTCTCAATTATTTATAAGTAATATATTTTACAAATAAATGAAAGTTTGAATACTAATACCCGGTTCGGACAAAGCTTTAATTGGTTGGCATAGTTTCTTTCTAATCAGAATGGGATAATATGGAAAATATTTGTATGGGGTTTGGATTTGCTTATGGACCAACTCAATAAAATTGGTCTAAAATAGTCCGTATATTATTTTATATTTTAAAATGTTATTTTTAAAATTGGATCGTTGTATAAGTGAAACTCAACCAGATATACACAAGTATTTTCCGGATAATATCGAGTTGGGAACGGACCGGAACAACCTAGATGCCATTTGAAAGACGTGATATTTTCATTCCTTTGGTTGACTTTCTACTTTTTGTCTAAAACATATAATAAATGAATTGTCCGATGCGTGCTGTGTGACGTTGAATACTTTTAATTTCCTTGTTGACATTTACTTCCAATTTCCATATTCAAATGCCAACATATATATATATATATATATATACCCATTCAAGAGCGCCAAACACAGTAACACCATGTTAGAGATGACATGACACTTCATACCGCCTTTGATGGTCTGTGTCTTCTTCCACGAGATGGAACCATAATTTTCTATTTACAAGGGATAAACTAAATATAAATTATAATTTTTGTTAGTTCTGAACCTTATCAATGAGATTTTAAAGATGACAAAACATATCAGACCGGATCGAGAGAATTCAGACTGACCAGATCGATCGCCCAAAACAGATCAAGCTGATAAGATGACAAAGCATATCAGACCGGATCGAGGGTAATCAGACTGACCAGATCGATAGCTCAAAACAGAACAAGCTGATAAGACATATCACATATCAGACCGGATCGATAGATATCAGACTGACTAGATCGTAGCTTCAGATCGATCTCAATCTTTATCAGATCAGAGCAGTCAAGGATGTATAAAGATTGGCTCTTCAGTCCGAATCATTAACGGCTATTTATTGTAGCATTTAATGTCGTAATTAATGCTACAAATGACCAAAGACTGAAGATTGCCATAAAAGGTAAGAAGACAAAGAAGAGCTTACCTGACAGTCGCCGAAAGCATGAACCAGAACGACAAGTATCCTGAAGAAGAAGACTGTAGCTTACTCAGAGAATAAACAGAGTCAAGAGTTGCACATTAAGGGAAATAATGTCGTTGGTACATGCAACTATAAAAGGATGCAACAACAATACAGAAAAACGACACACGACACACAGACATACAAGGACACGAGAGACTGATCAATCGAAAAACGCACAAGAAAGCAAATCAGCACAAGCTTACAAGCTCAGAAGCTCTCGAGCTGAAATTATTCTTAAGCACGATTACTTTGTAATATTTGATCATTTAGGATCACTGTGCGCATCTTGTGTGGTCTGTATTGAAAAACAGAAGTGAGAAACAAATTGTAACTGTCAGACAGAGAGTGTCTGAACAGATCGAGTGACTAGGAGTTTCAGACTGGTAGTGGGGTAAATCCAGCCTGAATCGGGTTTGTACAACAGGATTGTATAAATCAAAGTCTTCTAGTATAAACCTTCCTTAATTGGAAGAAGGGGAGACGTAGAAGGATTACACCACCTTCGAACTTCCAGAAACATTTTCTGTGTTCTTATCTTTCTGCACTTGTTCTTTCATTCAAGCCATCGAGCCGCTCTTACAATATAAGATCAGACCGTTCCGCACTTATACATTCAGTGGTCTGTTCTATAAAAGAGTTGATTAAGAAACAGATTTCTTTCACTAATCCGAAAGAAATCACAAGGGATTAAATTTTAGAAGGAGTGTTCATTCACCCCCCTCTAAACACTCCGGACCGATCCTAACAATTTCTTTGCTACAAAAAATTCATTGTAAACAAAAAAAGAAGAAGTTAATATAAGATACATAATAAATCAAGCATATCATAATTTCGGCATTACTTCGTCGTACGAGTAACATATCACCAATACCATATACATATACTGAAAATATATATAGATACCATCAGTTCATATCCAGTAACGTAAATCAGCACACAAATGAAACTATGAAACATATAACCATATTGGACTGAAATCAAATAAATATACATAAATTCCTCACACCAAGGGAGTGACATACCCCTGGTACATATATACATATACTACTGTGATATGCAGGAAAATAAACCTCTCAAATGTTGCTCCCACTGGACGTGTCCTATCTGGGGCTGTCCACCTGTACTATCTGTCATTGTTACATATAAAGACAACAACAGCCCCCACTGGGGGTGAGCAAAAGCCCAATATGAAACGATGAAAAACAATACATGTATATATACCATGATATATGAAAATGCCATGTCAAGTCGGTATCATATCGTACACCCATCCAGTGGGTAAATATGAGAAAATAAATGAAAGTCCAAACTGATTATAATTGATCAAGCATGCCAAGCCTATAGCGCGTCCAAAGGATGAACATCGGGACAACGCCATCAACCCCAGGTCCTGAAATCACATAAGCATATATGGATATCCAGACTAATGACATCAACAATGTAACATCAATCCCCGTCTCAACAAAGCATATCAATCAAAGGGGACTACGATTCTGTATGCCTATCGGACCATGTAATGCCAAAATAGTATCGCGGTACTGATATCCAATTATTGACAGAACCCAAAAAATATCAGGTATCGAAGAATCATATCTCAACGTGTATGCCATGCATCGATTTATTCATGAAACATGGTGTGCTAACAAAACATTTAGTTTCATAAACCGATGCACCAAATTATGAATGTTATGATTGGTACATAATTTAAATAAATTCACGTAGCAACGTAATCTCAAGTCATTCACATAATTCAACAAATCATATATCAAATGACACAGACCCCTATCGCAACATACATTTACTTCTCGATATATCAAGGTCGATTTGAGCTTCTAGGGTTGACGTATTCATTGTACACCAATATAAATTAACAATTCAATAAACTAGTCATTAAAAGTGGTATCAATTTTTACTCATAGTTTAACCAATTTAGGACAATTAAATTGATGTGATTACACCATTATTTAATTTGCTAATTATTTTCCGCCAATTCAAATTATTATTCAACGTTTATAGTCCATCTTAACTAGTAAATATCAAAGCAAAGTCGAAAAAATTGAACATCGAATTTATACCCAATTTTTGCACAGTACACATGAGTTTTTGTTCAAATTTCGGTGACTACCGACAGAGATAGGGGCGGTGACCGGTGTATAAAGTTCGGTCAAGGTGAGGGGAAGAGAATTAATGTCTGGGCTTCGTCCAATTTCTGGTTGAATCAACGACATCGAACCAAAGTTGCACAAACCCTAGGTCGGTGCTGTTTCTCGTTCAAGGGCAAAATTCGAACAACTTTTCCTACACTAAACTTCGATTATGAGATATGGAAATGTGCGTCTTTGAGCTGTGAAGATGATGGTGGGTTGGGCTAGGCGATAGGACTTTGGGCGGCTATGGCAACGGGGCGGGTATGGGACGGGTTTGGCCAATCCCAGGACCCGCCCCGCCACACATAAAACCCGGACCCGCCCCGCCCCGCCCCGCTTAGACCCGTGAACCCGGCGGGTTAGACCCGCCCCGCATCGGTTCCATTTTTTTATTTTTATTTTTAAACAATTATTAGCTAGAAATCAATTTTGAAACACAAAAGTTTAGTTTTGTGATTAAATTTTATGTTCTCTCTAGTAAATATTTATAATAATCATTGTAAAACTATCTTTAAGCTACTAAATATTTATTAATTTGCTCTCATTTCCTTCAAAATGTCCAACTTCTTTCACATGAACACATGAATTTTGATATAAAATTAAATAATGTAACTTTATTGTTCAATCAAAGAAATAAAATGTATATTCAATAAATTAAAAATGTATAGCGGGGCGGGTCCGGGGCGGGTTCGCCCAATCCCAGGACCCGCCCCGCCCCTCTTCCAAACCCGGTTGAAGCGGGTCCAGACCCGCCCCGACGGGTCGAGTTCAATGCGGGTCCGGGTCTGGACCAGTCCCATTGCCATCCCTATGAACGGAGCAGATCTGTGCACGGTGATCAGTGCATCGCGAGAGTGTGTGATTTAACAAATTTTAGTGCATGTTTCACGATCTGTATGTGTTTTTCATGATTTTGCTATGTGTTTTTCGTCTTACACTATATCAATTTCCGACCAATTATGAATATCAGGGTGTCACCGGTTTACTGACACATTTCATGTACAATCTACATCTAGCTTCATGTCCCTATTTTAATGACTAACATGAAATCTATATGCAAATTTTATATTTAAGAAATTATTTTAAAATAATTTCGGAGTTAATTTGAATATTTCTAAAAATATTTGCATATTTATTATGTTTTGATCCGACTATCTATTTGACATTTATATTATCAATGTCACTTATAATTAATTAACTTCTCAATTAATTCACAAATTATGTTTAATTAACGTTAATCAAATTTTTTGGGTACGTATGATTTGTTTCCTAATTTTACGGAAGTCAAAATTTGTAGATCATATTATGAACCAATTATCAAAATTGTCCTTATAACTTGTCTTATTCCAGAGTTTAGATGATCTCCGTCGCTTAGATAGTCTTCTCATGCTTTCATTTAGTTCAAACTGCAGACTATATTCTCATTGTAAAATGGTCCTTATTCAAATAATGAATAGATGTAGTCTAGTTTGTTATTTGTTTTAAAATAGATGTTATCTTTATCCAAATCTTTAGACTTATTAGGGATTCGAATTTTGATTTAATCTTGATAGGCTATATTTATAGGGCGAAATTAATATGAATAAAATAATGAGAAAATTTACTAATGACAATAGTTGTCAAGAGACCAGAGGTTATTTTAACGAATCTTGATCATCTATGAGATCGTGAGGTTTTCTCTTCAATGAGTCACAAACTATGGGTGTTATCAGATCGGTTCCAAACTTGTTCCAATTACACGATTTTCGGAATCGGACCAATCCGGTTAGAAACTTGATGGGATCAACCAGGAACTTGTAATTCAAATTTAGAAAAAAATTAAAAAAATCGGTAGGAA
Source organism: Haberlea rhodopensis (assembly GCA_907163345.1). NCBI lineage: Eukaryota > Viridiplantae > Streptophyta > Magnoliopsida > Lamiales > Gesneriaceae > Haberlea > Haberlea rhodopensis. The sequence continues at coordinate 2,410,582 of CAJQUN010000009.1, forward strand.
CAATAGATCGCTGCCTATGGCCGTAATCGATCACGTCCTATAAGTTTCTTTTTATCTGTTTTGGTTTGATAGTTTTTTAATTAAACACGAGATTCATAAAAAAATCTGTGCATTTCTTCTTTATTCATAATTGTTTAAATCAAACTTACAATATATTATACAAATAAGAGCTATAACAATTGAAAATATCCCTCGTCATGATTGGTGAATATTGTTTAAGCGCATGTTTCTTCTTGTTCAGAATGATGAATTTCGAAGTCATCTATCGCTCCTTCTTTTCTACTCTTACATTCGATTTAAAATCACATGAGTAATGTAAACATGCATAATGAATCAGCATGCCGACTACTTCTATAGTCTCTAATTATTCAGCAACATGTTGAGAATGTCGATTTCGATGCAACATTTGATGCTTGTACAACGAACACATCTCTAGCCATTGTGGCTAAGATGTAGTATTGACTTGTATTCGTCTTCCACCATTGTAAAACATCGAAATGGTCTTCTGTTGGAAATTATTGATTGAGAAAAAATTGCAACTCATTCGACTAGCTAGAAGAGAGTCATCGACCCTTAAGTCTTTTCATGCCGAAACTCCTAAGCAAATTTATCACTTCGCCTTTTGAATGACCTCTGTCTAGGGATGCTTATCTGGCCAGGTCAATCCGGACTTGGTTGGAACCAAACTGGTTAGCCCGGTTCGGAACCGGAACCAGAACCGATAATATACCAGTCCAGAGCAGTTCCAAGGATTGAAACCGTTAGTACCATAGGTTTCGGAACCGGAACCGGTTAACAATGCAACGGTTGAAATAGTCGTTTAGTGGTTTACGTTGGCAACGGCTATTTCAGCCATTGTCAACATTAATTTTTCTTTTTTTCTTTTTTTTAAAAAAAATTTAAAATCTATAAATAGGTGTGTGTTGTCATTTATAAATCCACATAATTCTATCTTTCAGAATTCTATACTCATACTACCTATTATATTTCTCTCAATTGTGCATTAATAATGACATATTCATCTAGCAGTGATGGTCGCAGCCTGGGTCTCGACCCAGTTTGCCTACCACTCAGTTCATCGTCGGCAATGAATTTGCCTGTGCCAATTCCCGAGTTAAATGAAAGTTATGATTAGTTTGCTGACCTTAATGTTGGAGGTTCATCTATGAACGTCGAAATGCAAGAACCCGAACAACCTGTCGACCTCCAGCTACCCAAGAGAGACAACAAGTGGAGTCATCCGAAGCAAGTACAGCAGCGAGTAGACAACCGACTAGTGCCAAAATAAGTAAGATATGAGATCACTATGAACCCGCTCAAAAAGAATGTACTAATTAATATGTTGAATTTGTAAATTATGTAAAATTCAATATTCATATAAAGCTGGTGGTTCCAGTGGAGGCACCAGAACATTTAAAAAACACTTAGTAAAAAAAACATAATTTTGATGAGACAACATTACAACCATTAGGTAGAGAAGCAACACAAGCACAAATTAATGTTTTCACTGGCACGGATTTTACTTTAACTGCTAAAATTAACCATAAGTCACTTGTTAGATATGTTATTAGATGTGAACTACCTTTTATACAAGCTGAACATGCTGGTTTTATTGAATTTGCTTCGTCTATACAACCCATGTTTAAACATATTTCTAAGCACACACTAAAAAGAAATTGTATGGATGTATTTGTTGAATATATAAATACATTGATTGAACATCTTTCTAGTTTGCCTTGTAGGATTATCTTAACAACCGATATTTGGAGAAATATAAAATCGGATTCATATATTGTTGTCACTTGTCATTGGATTGATGATAATTGGTGTATGCAAAAACGGATTTTGTCTTTAGATGAGTTAGATTGTGCAGATACTGGTTATGTAATTGCTAAATATATATTCAATACCTATAGACATTATGGAATTCAGGATAAGATATTTTCAATCACATTAGATAACGCTGCGAATAACAACGCTATGATGCATGATTTAAATACATATCTGAAAATACTTGATGTTTTTTTTTCATGTTAGAAGTGCATGCCATGTTATCAATTTGGCTGTGAAAGTTGCTTATGAAGACAATCACTCAGCATGTATTGATAAAATGAAATATTGCGCTAAATGGTTACACACGAGCCGCGTTAAGCATGATTGGAAACAATTATGTGTATCTAATGGTTTGCAGCATTTTCTTTTACCATCACCAATAGAAACTAGGTGGAATTCGTTGTGCAATATGTTGAATGCTATGTTACCTTACTAAGATATTTTAACTCCATTTTATAATTCATATCAAATGCCTGATACCGATGAAAGTATTTATTCGACTGATGAGAATTGAGAATTTGTTGAAAATTGTGTATCACTGTTAGGTACTTTCAAAGAAGCGACGGAAAGCTTCTCTGGTGTTACTTATCCAACTTCTGTTTATTTTCAACAGGCAAGTGAATCGTCGCAACAAAGGGCTGTTGAAGAACCCCAAGTTCAATCCAGAGGCGGAGGCATCAATTTGCTTAGGATGCTGGGCAGGAAAAAATTGAAGGGAAAATGACATTCTACTAGCACGTCGAATGAGTTGCAAATTTATCTGAATTACAAATTTCTAACGAAAGACAATTTCGACGTCTCACAATGATGGAAGACAAATGCAGCACAATTCCCCATCTTAGCCAAAATGGCTATAAACGTTTATGCGGTACAAGCTTTAAGCGCCACTTCTGAACCAGCATTCTCAACATGTGGACGAATTATTAGAGAATACAAAAGTAATCTATCTGCTAATTCGTTATGCATGCTCACATTACTTAAAGATTGGTTTGAAGCTTAATGTAAGAAAAGAAGAAATATGGCAGTTGACGAATCCGTAAATCATTATGATGAGCAAGAAGAAGAAAACGCCAAAGCAATACGTATCAATTATGAAGAGTGTTAAATACTAATGTTTTTATTTAAATTTGCAATTGCCATAAGTGTATAATTAATTGTATGAATTTATATTAAAATGAAGAAGAAATATATCGAATTTGTTATGAATATTGTGGAAAAAATATACAAAAAAAATGCAACGGACTGGATCGGATCGATCCAGAACCGGACCGATTCCTTAACGGATCGGACCGGTTCCGTGGTCCTGTTCCTTCCGGTTCCGGTTCCGAGATTAACGGATCCAGAACTGGCCGGTTTCGGACCGGACCGGTTCAATTCGTTAAGCATCCCATATATATATATATATATATATATATATATATATATATATATATATATTAACCAAAACAATTGCCGAGTTGGCTAATTTTTTTTTTAAAAAAAGATAAATTGCCAACTGCTAGTTGACCAACGGCCACCAATTTTAATTTTTTATTTAAAAAAAATTTAACCAATTTCTGTTCCAATCCGGGACCGTAACATGATAGCCTGGAACCGATAAGTTATAAGTTCCGGACCATGCAACCGGTCGATCAGGTAGTTAACCGGTTGGCTCGGTTCCTGTTTTGAACCGGGTTGAACTGATCCGGTTCCGAGCCAACACAGTCCGTTAAGCACCCCTACCTCAAACCCCTCACTCAAACACCCAATAGTTGCCCCCATAACTTGGGATCATAACATCAACACTCAATTGTTCAGCTCGAATTGTATTTTTTATGATCAAAAGCTAACCAAATTTCCCATTTTATCTATTTCCTTAAATGAAAGAAATCGACCTATCTCGGTAGATTACCTAACTAAACGAACTATTCGGTTTGAGTTATTTTCTGAACTGAATTTTCAATAAAGTAAAGGCACATTATAGTTTTTCGAGATGCATTATTATGACAAATATAGAAATATTGCCACTATTTAAATTTTTTTTTACACGAATATTATTTACTCAGCACAAAAATTTATAATAGCTGACTTTAATGTGTTCAGAAGTATTAGCTCTCTTTCGTTTTCGTAATATAAATTGCATATATCCATATAAAAGCTCTTACTATAGCTTGCAATTTCATGTTATATATGGAAATATCTTTAAAAATTATATATTCAGAACTTTCCAGAAATTATATACACAAATTCACTCATACTTGAGTTTTCATGTTCCTAACTTTTTATTTATAATTCTCTCAAGACTAGCCATTTAAATTTTAATCATGCTATTTGACTATAAACAGTTACTAATTTATTTATTTATTTTTAATCGGTAAAATATAACTTTTATGTATTTGGACACCCGAGATGCTCTAAAGGTTAGCATATTATAGAAATCTTTTCAGATCACTTAATTGTGAACTAAGCAATCAGCCCTTAATGCTGCTAATACACATATAAGGATTGATATGCCAGAACTAAGTTAATTTGTATGCATTTATATTAAAACAAAAATTAACAACTCTGTTATAAAATTATACTTTACAATAAACTTTAATGTATATGCACGCATCTTATCTCAAGAGTCATTGGTCTTTTTTTTTTGTGAGTACGTCAAGCATGACTCGAACTCAAGTCTTCCCAAATGAGCATTAGCTCTTATCAATCCCGACTAGCCAAGGGAGCTCCTCAAGAGTGATTAGTTGGTAATCAATGTGGCATGACTTTAATATATACGTAGCCATCTAACAGTTGCGGATGCATGATTTTTAAGAAGGGGGCAAAAAAATTTAAAATAAAAAATTTGGGGCCAAAAAAAAATTTGGAGGTCAAAATATAATTTAAGGGGGGCAAAACATAATTTTTAAGCGGCAATTTAATTTTTTAGGGTAAAATCGTAATTTTCTTTAAAAAATATCTTTTTGAAGGTAAAAAATATTATTTTTTTCGGGCAAGTGGACTTGCCCCATCTTGCCCCTGGTTTGTTTGATGATGCCCTTAAGGGCAGAGCCCTTAGGGGCATCATCACCGTTCATTTGAAATCTTTTTTTTAAAAGAAAAAAAAGATTCTATATGGTTGGTGGATGATGCCCCTAAGGGCAGTGCCCCTCAGAGCAGCAATAAACAAACCCTTGCCCCTTAATAGACCCCCCCCCTGCATCTACACATTACAAACAGCGCCAAAGTCTACTCTAGCCTTCCAGCTAAAGTACAGGAAATTTAATTGTCTTCTCTGATTTTCAACAATTCTTGCTCAATAAGCTATATATATGATCGTAAAAAGATTACATTTTTTTATATGATCTTCCAATATTTTAAGTACTAAAATGGAGATAAATAGTTTACAAAGAGCCAGCAACAGTATCGTGAGAAATGTTTCAGCATCATGGAGAAACAGCACTCGCTTGGAAGTATTTTCAGGTTCATCAAGGGAAGAAAATGATGAAGAAGCACTCAAATGGGCCGCCCTCGAAAAGCTCCCGACTTACGATCGTTTAAGGAAAGGCATTCTTCTAGGATCAAGAGGTGATCCTAGTGAGATTGATGTAACTGATCTTGGATTTGAAGAAAGGAAGAAATTGCTGGACAGGCTCGTACACGCTACCGAGGATGATAACAAGAGGTTTCTGATGAAACTCAAGGATCGGATCGATAGGTACACGCTGGAGTTATGAGAAATTGCTAATCTAGCTTTTAGTGATCAGATACTGCGTAACAATAATGTATGTTGTCCTCCACTTATGCTGCATGGTTTTTTGTATGTAGGGTTGGAATAGAATTGCCAACGATCGAAGTGAGATTTGAGCATCTAAATGTTGGGACAGAAGCTCATGTCGGAAGTAGAGCTTTGCCCTCTTTCATCAACTTCTTCGCAAATATCTTCGAGGTAGTCGGAAATTGTCATGCTTATCACCATGAGATACATTGTTTCAAACTTCCCATATGACTGTTTAGTGACGAGTTTAAGTGGCTGATTTACAAAGAATAGTAACAAATTGAAACAAGAACAAAAAACTCAGAAATGTTTTTTTCGAACTGAACTGTTTTATTATTCAAAACCATGTCCATATGAAATATATCCAAATTCGTCCTGTAAATTTATCTTTTTTTTTAAAACTAATTTATCTATTTTTTATTTCGTCTTTAAGTAGTAAAAATTTGGTTGCAATAAGTTGGATTTTTTCCCTTTTACTCTTATTTCAACGGAGTGCTGCCACATTAAACATGCCAGTAGTATTTCGCGATAACTCTGCAATATCTAGCGACACATTAACACTCTTGTGAAATAGAACTAAAAAAAATCAATTTAGTGAAATAAGACCAAATTTTAACTGCTTAAATGCCCAAAATCCAAAATAGTCCAACTTATATGTTTGTTTATTTTCTTTTCAAAAAAACATAATACCATCAGATATAACAAATACGGAAATAAATTATAACTGAATTCAAATTTTCTGAGACAATTTATTATTCAAACAAAAATAACAAAAAAAATGGAAAAAAATTCTAGTTTAGAGGTCTAAGGTCATGCCCAACCTACAACTTCATTTGAGCATAGGTTTTGCACCAAAATTATGCAATTTCAGCATCAAATACAAAACTAATCTCCAATCTATACACTCTAAATTTACTCTAAAAGAAATATTCCATATAATATTTCTTTTAATTTCATTTACAATAATTATTTTATTCAATCAATTATCTATTTACAAATAATACTAATATATTTACATATTAAATTATGTTAAAAAAATTTACTTAATGATTAACTACAATTAAAATTAAATCATTTAAATTTAATCAGTAAAAATTTAATTAATTAATTTAATTTAAATAATTTAATGAGTAATTCAATTCAAATTAATTTAAAGACATAATTATATATGTCTCCTTTGTAGAATATCTGTTTTACAAATTCCCCCCTCTAATTTGAACAATTACATCTATCTCCCTCGTAAAATAGCAGCATTACAATAATACATCATCTAGTTCTTAAATATATAAGAAAAATTACAATAATTACAGCATTACAATAATTACAATAAAATTACATCTGGCAGCATTACAATAATTACAACTATCTCCCCAGTTAACATAAAATTACAATGTAAGGGATGTAAAAATTGTTGTTTAAATTAGAGGAATTAAAACGTTAATTATGAAAACTAGAGGTGGTGAATATGAATTTCACCTTAATTTAAACGATAGAATTCGCCTGAGAACATTCCACGCCGTGCTGATGAGTTTTGTTCATTGGCTTGTATCCGACCGAAACGTTGTATTTTTCGCGCAAATCCAAACCACCAAAAAATCCTCAAAAGTGGTTAACAAGCCTTATTTGAATTTTGGTGATCCCAACGCACCAGAAAGTGTTTCACTTGCATCATGTTTAAGCAGCAAAATTTACTATTTTATACGTGAAAAATAGCAAGAAATTTGAAATTTTGGTTCGGCCATTGTGATGTTCGTTTTGCTACATGGGCTTCTATCTAAATCGAGTTTCTTTTAAAGGGATTCTCGAACTATCTTTACATACTTCCTAGCAACAAGAAACAACTGTCGATCCTACAAGATGTCAGTGGAATCTTGAAGCCTAGCAGGTAATTTCGCCAAAAGGATAAATTCATTTCACTTCATTTCGATTAATTTGTCTCTTATTTTTTCCCACCCTTTTACGTTTGTTGGCAGAATGACACTTCTTTTGGGACCTCCGGGTTCCGGAAAGACTACACTTTTGTTGGCCTTGGCTGGAATGCTTGATCCTTCTTTAAAGGTTAAATTTCAATCTTACTCTTTTGCATTCCTTCATGTATTTCAATGAAGACTTTTGAGGGAAGAGTTGATAAATTTCCCTTTCTTGATGATCAGTTTTCGGGAACTGTGACGTATAATGGGCATAGCATGAAAGAATTTGTACCACAAAGAACTGCTGCATATATAAGCCAACATGATGTTCATTTAGGGGAATTGACTGTAAGGGAAACCTTGGCCTTTTCTGCTAGGTGTCAAGGAGTTGGAAGCAGTCACGGTTAGTCGTTTTAGCTTCCGGTTTTTGACTTTGTCTATGTAAAATTCGAAAAGGAAATACATTATAATTTGGTTTGAAAATCCTGCAGAAATGCTAGCAGAATTATCAAGACGAGAAAAAGAAGCAAATATAAAGCCTGATCCTGATGTGGATATCTACATGAAAGTAAGAATTTAGCATTTCATGACAAAACGGGGTTACTTTTTTTTTTATAGTGGAATTTGTGTTTGTATGTGAATATTTTACTTACTGTTTATTGTCACTGGATCATGTAGGCAGCAGCTATAGAAGGCCAAGAAGCAAGTGTAGTCACAGATTATATTCTTAAGGTAGCTTAAATTCAAGAATTTCATTTAATAAGAGGGATAATATAGAACTTATCCAAGTTCATTTGATAACAAATTTTCAGGTTCTGGGATTGGATATTTGTGCTGATATAGTAGTAGGAAGTGACATGATCAGGGGAATCTCTGGTGGACAGAGAAAACGAGTTACAACAGGTGAATGGATTACCGTTTCTTTCCCAAAACACATCGATTTTAGAGATTTAAAATTGCTTTTTTCCTTTCTCTATATTTACATATTTGAGATTTTGATCAACATTATTGTCAAACTTGGGTTTTAGTACTGTATCTTTCATTTTTTGGTAACCATGGTTATTTGTTTTGCCATTTTAGTTATTTTCAATGAGATTGCTTCCATGACACTAAATATGTTAGCGCCACGTGATTGCTACATCATGGTCACACAGAAAAAAGGATCAAAATTGCAAAAAAGAACAAAAAAACTAAGATAACGTATTAAGATTGACGACATAGAAGAACCAAAATCGAATCGAGCCAAACATAAAATAGCAAAAAACTGACCTGATAATTTCAATCATGTGCAAGTCTTGGAAATCAAACATGTGATCCGTTTAGGATTGCATGAGCATTTGTTGCTCAACCTAGACAAAAACTACCGGATAATTCAATCATATGCAAGTCTTGGAAATCAAACATGTGATCCCTTTGACATCAATTGTTGGATTAAGAGCCTATCGCTTAATGTACAAGTTATACAAAGAGTGAGATAGTGTCAGGAAATTTTTTTACACCATAGAGCAGCCCGTATACCATATTTGCATTACATATGTAAATAAGCCTCATTTAGTAACATCGACAATTGTTGCTTTCGGACATTAATTTTTTCATATGTTTCTTTAACCAAAATTATTAGGTGAGATGTTGGTTGGACCAGCAAAAGCACTCTTCATGGACGAAATATCGACAGGATTAGATAGTTCTACAACATTCCAAGTAGTGAATTCTATCAGACAATCCATCCATATCCTCAATGGGACAGCTCTTATTTCGCTTCTTCAACCCGAACCAGAGACTTATGATTTGTTCGATGATATAATCCTTATGTCTGGAGGACAGATTGTTTATCAAGGCCCCCGGGAAGAAGTGCTTGAATTCTTCCAATCTTTGGGCTTCAAATGCCCTGAAAGAAAGGGGGTGGCAGATTTCTTGCAAGAAGTAGGATTCTGTTCTTGAAGAAGAAAATTTACTTGTTTGGCCATTTACAAAGTTTGGGTATTTACTTTCGAATTTAATCCATGCAGGTAACATCAAAGAAAGATCAACAGCAATATTGGGCAAATAATGAGAAGCCTTATAGGTTTATTAGTGTTAAAGACTTTGCTGAAATGTTTAAGGTGTTTGAGATTGGGCAGAAACTAAGAGCCGAGTTAGCAATTCCATTTGAGAAAAATAGAAGCCACCCTGCTGCATTGGCAACTAAAAACTATGGTGTCAACAAAATGGAGCTTTTAAAAGCTTGCACATCCAGAGAAGTCTTGCTCATGAAGAGAAACTCATTTCTTTACATCTTCAAGCTCTTCCAGGTCCGCATGCTTGACGGGCACCATTGTGCTAAAAATATTATGATTTATAGCAGCAGTTCATAAGAAATATTTTTAAATCGTAGGATTTTTCAAGGTTTCTTAGTTTTAATATCTGGTAAATTTACATCAGTAACCACAAACGTTGGTGTTAATTGCCGAAACCAACGAGGCCTGAAAAATTTCAACGACCATCTTTGACACTGTTATTCAGTTTTCGAATCGTTAAAGAATCATCACTTTTTTATATAGTTTTTTGGTTTCACCTTCGGATTATGCTGCAAATTTTTGACGCATTCAAGAACTCAAGGTTTGATGCCCCCTTGGTTTTATGTTGAGGTCTAACTAGTTACAATGACTTCCCAAATATGATATTTTGCCCAAAGACATCAATTTTTTGACATTGCTTTTGTGAAGAGTTGTGTTGTATTTATTCAAGTGTATATTAATGCTTCGTTAGTATGATTAAACATGTGAATATACCACATATCTAATGATGTATTATTCACTGATGATTTATTTGAATGTACCTCCAGATGACTATAATGGCCGTCCTTGCAATGACTGTATTCTTACGTCCTAAAATGCCCCGAGATGACGTAGCAGATGGAAGAATATTTTCTGGATCATTGTTCTATGTTGTCACTGTTTCTACATTCAATGGAATGGCAGAGCTAGCCCTGATTATTCAAAAGCTTCCTGTCTTTTACAAGCAAAGGGATTTTTACTTTTTCCCTGCATGGACATACGCTCTTCCGAATTGGATCCTTTCAATCCCTATTAACGCAGTTGAAATAGCTGTTCTTGTGGCATTAACTTACTTCGAAATTGGTTATGATCCAAATACGTGGAGGTAAAAGTTAACAATACATTTTTTAGCTGGTTCGGAGGTTATAAGAAAAACGAATATTAAGATTGATTACCTTAATTTATCACAGGTTTTTGAAATACTACTTGTTGCTCTTACTTGAGGTTCAAACGGCATCTTCTTTGTTTAGACTCATTGGGGTGGTTGGTAGGGACATGATCATTGCAAACACGTTTGGGTTTTTCGTATTGCTCCTAATTTTCGCCATGAGTGGCTTTGTCCTGGCACGAGGTATTGACTGTGTTTTCATGTTGAACATATTAAGAATTTTCCTTGAAAATTCATATTATTATGCAAGACTTTTTTAAAATTCTGAACAAATAGTAGAAAGCAGTTCCATGTTTTGATATATAGGCAGATACAAGGATTTTCTAATTTTTGAAATATATTATGAATAAGAAATCCTAAAAGCCACATTTTCTATCTTCTTAAATTCGAAAACATGCAGCTTTGACGTTTAAACACACTCTAAATTCTTCGTTATCTTTCATTTGAACAACGTTTTCCAGAAAGCGTCAAGAAATGGTGGATATGGGGTTATTATATCTCTCCAATGATGTATGCTGACAACGCAATTTTGGTTAACGAGTTCAGAGGGCATAGTTGGAGACAGGTAATTTTAGTATCCAATCATTATAAGATATATTCCTGTTCTTGGACTCGGACATGCCAAGTTGATATGCAAGTTTTTCTCAAATTTCTCAGGTGCCCGCAAATTCAAATGCATCATTGGGAGTCCAGGTTTTAAATGGTCTTGGGTTTTTCCCTGACTCGTACTGGTATTGGATTGGAGCCGTGGCATTAACAGGCTGGATATTACTGTACAGCTTCTGTTCGATTCTCGCTCTGACTTGGCTTAACCGTTAGTATTTGTAGTTTTTTGCCATCATATGTTACATTATTTGCTGCTACTTGATGTAGTATAGTATAACTTTTGCAGCTCTCGGGAACTCACAAGCTGTACTGCCCGAAAATAGTGCAGAAAATGAGAACACGAGGGGTGTTTTAACAGAAACAAACAGTGAGTTATAATATCCAAGATTTGCCTCATGACTTTATTCATATTCTTGTAAGATATCTATGAAATGTTGAATGGCTCTCAGATAAAGAAGACCAGAGAACGAAAAGGGATGTCATTCTTCCATTTGAACCACACTCTATCGCTTTTGATGAGGTTACATACTCCGTCGACATGCCTCAGGTAATAAATAGTGATTTAGGAAACCAGAAGGTTTGTACATTTCCCGCAAAATTAGAGACCTAAGGCAAAAATGGACTGCAGGAAATGAAAGATCAGGGAGCTAGTGGAGAAAGATTAGTACTTCTCCATGGTGTGAGTGGTGTTTTTAGGCCAGGTGTTCTCACAGCTCTAATGGGAGTGAGTGGTGCGGGGAAGACGACGCTTATGGACGTCCTGGCTGGTCGAAAAACAGGTGGATATATCGAAGGAAGTATCATGATTTCTGGTTTTCCAAAGAAGCAAGAAACATTTGCTCGGATTTCTGGTTATTGTGAACAGAACGACATCCACTCCCCTTATGTTACCGTCTACGAGTCTCTACTCTTCTCAGCTTGGCTTCGTTTGCCATCAGATGTTGATTCCGAAACCAGAAAGGTACATCGTCACAAAATCTTTTTTGTAAGAGGTGTAACAACAGTATACATACTTCAAGAATAACGACATTTGTTTTTGGTATTTCAGATGTTCATTGAGAATGTCATGGAACTTGTGGAGCTGACACAGTTGAGAGAAGGACTAGTCGGCTTACCCGGTGTCAATGGTCTCTCAACTGAGCAACGAAAGAGGTTAACTATTGCTGTAGAGCTGGTAGCAAACCCGTCTATAATTTTCATGGACGAGCCAACTTCAGGGCTGGATGCGAGAGCTGCCGCAATAGTTATGAGAACGGTCAGGAACACAGTCGACACAGGCAGGACAGTGGTGTGCACCATCCATCAGCCTAGCATCGACATATTCGAAGCTTTTGATGAGGCAAGATTCTTTGAATACATAAGTTAATTGATTCCGAGTTGTTATTGCCTTGGTTAATTTTCATTTCTCATTTTGCTTTATCTACAGCTGTTTTTGATGAAACGAGGGGGACGAGAGATTTATGTGGGGCCACTAGGTCGACAATCTTGCCATCTGATCCAGTACTTTGAGGTGAGTTTGTAGGAAGAATGACATTATAAAACCCCATTTTTAGTGAATTAAACTTGCCTTTTAAAAAAAAAAAAAAAATCAAATCCAGAGAATTCCAGGAGTAAAAAAAATCAGGGATGGTTTTAATCCAGCAACCTGGATGCTTGAAGTGACAGCTTCATCTCAGGAAATGATCCATGGAGTTGATTTCACTGAACTGTACAAAAACACAGAACTTTACAGGTAAGCTCGTTCACAAATCACCAGATAATTTAACCTCGGTAGCCATGGGCAATTTCAAGAAACTTGAATGAAAATTTCAGGAGGAACAAAGCTTTGATAAATGAGTTAAGCACCCCACGTCCTGGTTCTCAGGAGCTACATTTTCCCACTCAATATTCTCAACCATTTTTCACACAATGCATAGCGTGCCTATGGAAACAACATTGGTCATACTGGCGCAATCCTCTTTATTCTGCAGTGAGGCTTGTGTACTCAACATTTTTAGCAATCATCTTCGGTTCAATGTTCTGGGATCTTGGTTGCAAAAGGTAATCTAGAAAGAAACTATTTCAAATATCATTTTATTTTCAAGAACTGGACTCTTGTTTTCATTTCCAAAGTTACACATGACAGGGGAACAGAACAAAACATTTTCAATGCTATGGGATCTATGTACGCTTCCGTTTTCTTTCTAGGGGCGCAAATCGCCTCGTCTGTACAGCCTGTTGTGTCTGTTGAACGAACTGTTTTTTACAGAGAAAAGGCTGCTGGATTGTACTCAGCTTTGCCATATGCATTCGGCCAGGTTAAGAGACAACTCCATGGTCATGAAACTTGAAGCAAAAACATATAAAAAATGACATCTTCTTCTTATCTTTTTCCATCAGGCTTTGATTGAAGTCCCATATGGTTTAGTTCAAGCTACTATTTATGGAACCATAGTTTATGCAATGATTGGATTCGAATGGACAGCGGCAAAATTCTGTTGGTACATATTCTTCATGTCCTTCACCATACTATACTTCACATTCTACGGCATGATGGCTGTGGCAATGACTCCCAACCTGAATATTGCAAATATTGTATCGTACGCATTTTACGCATTTTGGAATCTCTTCTCCGGGTTTATAATTCCTAGACCGGTACGTCCAAACAAACATTATCCGCAATATGATTTGTGTTACTTGTGCATGAGCCTAGGTTTCCAGCGAAGTTGCTAACTTTTTTGTTGTTTTGTTCATTGTTTTGGTGTAGAGGACGCCTGTGTGGTGGAGATGGTACCATTGGGTGAATCCAGTGGCGTGGAGTTTGTACGGTTTGGTTGCATCTCAATTTGGGGACTTGGAGGATCAGCTTGACACAAAACAATCAGTTAAAGATTTCGTGAGAGAATATTTCGGGTTTAGGCATGATCTTCTTGGCTTGGCTGCTGGTGTTATTGTTGGATTTGTTGTTGTGTTTGCTTTAGTGTTTGCATATTGTGTCAAGGCTTTGAATTTCCAAAGGCGATAGGTATGCCTATTTCTTTGCTTCTTTGTTTGCATAAGCCACTGGGTTTTTGTTTTTGTTTTTTCGGGATCAATTTGTAGTTTTTTTCCTCTCTTCTCTTTGATATTAATTATAGAACACCGATAGCTAGGTGTTACATTCGATCTAAAATTAAAATAAATAACTTATCACCTATTAAATTGGAGATTTGTATCCAGTGGACTTGTAATTTGGCATTTGTAAAAGAATTCAAACGCACGTAAATGATGCAAAATTAGTGGTTGCACTCCGGCATTTTTGATCTAACATAGGAGCAGAAGCAAACGATACGGTGGAATAATTAGCAGTTGGACTCCGTAGGTTAAGCTAGAACAAGATTTGAAATAAATAAACATAGCACAATTTGAGCACAATACGGTGATGGTTAAGATTGTAACCAAGTGGAAAACAAAAAAAAATTGAGAATCTTCTTGGTAAGATGTATTAGACCTGTTAAAATTGAGGAAAAGTTTACAAAGCTTGCAAAACCCAAGACACATATATAATAACAAAAAAGGAGAACTAAAAAATGTCAATTTGACAAGTAAGAACCTCAGACATAAGAAAACAACTCAACACCAAGAAGACTCGAAGCTTACCATGTTCAAGATAAGCATTTTGACTTCACACAAATCAGATATCGCCCCAACAAAAATCAATGCAAAGTAAATAAAATCAAAGATCTATATCTCAAGTAGAAGGAAGAATCAAAAGACTACGTGCACGGGAACTTAATCAAAGACCACACATCTATATATCCAACAAACTGCCTAGCAGAGACAGAACAAGTGGCTCAAGAGCATAAAACGATGGTTCATGCCTAGTGAACATACATATATAAAAACAAAAAGATAAACTATCAACCCTGAGAAAATATTGATACATAGCATTTGGTGTTTGTAATGTCCAATGCACACTGCAGTTAGACACAAATGCAGATAAACTTCACACATTGACAAAATAAACAACATTGACACTAGTCTCTTCATGGAAAGACAAAGCTCAACCTAACTTGGTTAGTTGTATCTACAACATAGAACCCAATACATTGTTTAGTCTTTATAGGGAAATGTAAAGATCATACATGTTATATGAGATGAGGGGGAAAAACCTTTGATAAGAATTTTATCTTTCTCGAGTTTTCACCAACATTGTGGTCGTCTTCAGAGCTGGAATCATCAATGATAACACACTGCAAAGACCTCTTCCTCGCTTGATATGCAATGGATTCAAGGACGTGGAATACACATCTCTTGCCCTTGTCGCAAAAAAGCTATATTTGAACACCGTCAAATCATACATGTTATATGAGATAAGGGGGAATAACCTTTGATAGGAGTTTTATATTTATCGAGTTTCACCAACAGTGAGGTCGTCTTCAGAGCTGGAATCATCAATGATAACACGCTGCAAAGACCTCTTCAGAGCTGGAATCATCAATGACAACACACTGCAAAGACCTCTTCTCGCTTGATTTTTTAATGGTACCTATTTTGTTCATGTCACACTATAAAAATGAAATGGTACCTATTTTATTCAAACACGCGGATTAATTTTTTCATCAAGAAAAACTGTTACTTCGGCTCTGCTTGTGCAAGCTGCTTGAAAATATTCGGATTCCAGCTTTCTTCACTATATCAGGTGCCAACATCAGTCGTGGCACCAGAATATTGGAGCAACATAAGTTACTCAGCTAAGGAAAATTTGGCAAGAAATTGCCCTTGTTATGGTACTATATAATTCAGTAGTAGCTTGTTGCCTTGATATATATTCATATTTCTGTATGGTATTAATATCATTGAAAATGAGATAATGTCAAATGCCTCAAGTACATAAAATAAAAAACAAAAAGCAAAAAAAAAAAAAAAAAAAAAAACTGAGTAGATACTACAATGTCAAAGAATATGTGTAGATTTTATTATATAACAAGTTGCATAGGCTGAAAAAATAATGGAATGAGAATTAGAAGGCCAGAAAATAATTCACCAAATACAAAATGTATGAAGAATTCCTTACCTGACCGATGCCTTGTGTGTTACCAATATGTGCTACTAAAGAAAACCTACTTGACATCTAACAATCAACTATACCCACAAATGGGGTGACATGAACAAATTAGTCAGCTGATGGAAGTTTCAGACATTCAGTTGCAACAAAATTGTCGATCCAAAAAGATTTTCTAACCATGTAAAAATTACAAGAAACCAAATTAAATGCCAAATGAAACCATTCACTCACCACCACTGTCTAAGCCACAATTCCTCGAGCCGTTGCAGAAACTCGCGGCATCATGTTTTCAGCACTGCCATTGCCCATCCCACCAGTATGGTTCATGCGTCCTCTATTGCCATAAGCATAATCAGACCGCTGATATTCATCGTGATTTGAGGATCCTCCACGATTGCCACCCCTGTTAACAAAATCACTCATGCCATTAAAATCACCCTTGTTGTAATCCCTGCCACCTCCATAGTCTCCCTCTGACTACCTCATTTTTGAATCCAGACCCCTCCAACTTTGATATCTACCCCGTAAATTCCCTACTGAAAAAAAAAATTACATGTGAAAGTAGAAAACAGTGAATATAGTGCATGCATAACAAACATTAGAATCTACAGTTGCCAAGAAGTGCAACAAATAGGGAAAAAAAATAATGAACAATACAAAACTGCAAGAACCACAACAGAATAATATAATACATTAATCCATATTCACCAGATGTAATCTCATTTTGTACTATGCTCGTTTTGTTACCGGCGGAACAAATATCTCCCCTAACATGACATCAACCGACTTCTCAAGAATGCAGCGTACATTCTAAAGTACATCCGTAGTTTAAAAATATTCCAAGACACTATGAGCATGCATAACAGGTTAACTACAGTATCAACTTACCTCGAGAATTTGTTCACTTCTTTTCCTCAACAAATGCTTTGACCACCACCGATTCTAATGCTAGAAATGATGGTCGAATTAGTGAAAGATGGAACGTTATTGTTTGGTTTAACTCTGAGTACACCGAGAGTCTAGCAAATGCTGTAGAAAAAAAAATAAGAAAAAAATCCAAAATAAGAACCGATTTTCTTGAAACAAACAATGTTCACCCAGAAGCAATTGCAATTGCCAAAAAGCATACCCAATAACAAATAAGGATATAATCTCGAACAAATTAATCAATTAATTTTCCTACAAAGCAGTTGGTCAACAATCTTTTCTTCTGGGTAAAACCCAACCATTCATGTTGTCCTTCACCAAGAGAAATTAAAAACAAAATCAAGCAATATAAAAGTGAAATCACACGTACCGTTAACATTTCAACCAGAAACATTCAAGATCCTGCCTATTTCAAAACACATGATCTGGCGGTGTTCAAATCTAGCTTTCTTGCAACAAAGGCGAGAGATATGTATTCCACATCCTTGAATCCATTGCATACCAAAGGGCCTCAAGACTTCCGTTACAGAGACAACTCATGGCCAAGAGAAGCTCCGGTTTGGAACCAGCTTCAAGCCCGAAGGACACTTGAGGCGATTTTTGAAAGAAGCCTGCAGGGACTTGAGGCGATTTTTCACCACATCGGGGAAGCGAACAACAAGAGGTAGCCGAAGCCCGAGCCCGCCTGAAATTTTCGGATCAATAGCCTTCTTCGCGACCTTGAGAACCCCACGTTAGATGTAAAAAGCAAGACGAGAATACAATGACAATGGTACCCTCGTTAAACGAGAAAGCAAGACGAAGAGACGCTCAGTGCATACGGTGCTGATTGGAAGAAAGAGATATATTGTATAAAAAACCAAAAGAAAGGCCACCAAAAATCACTTCATTGCTTTATGAAAACAAGACTCAGAACACTATTTATAATGTTTGTCTTTTATTATATTGGTAAATATAATTAGTTTTTATGCATGGTGGCAGGTATCATTTTATTTGCTATCTATAAAATAATAATGGAAAGATTCATACATAGTAATTGCACAACTGTACCTCAATCCGACATATAAGTAGCTACAAACGTTGCAATTAAAAACCGTTCATGCTAATGTTTATTTTTTTGACAAAAGCTAAACTAACAGTGCAGCCTACACCACATATACGCAGGCAGGAAGCGACAAAAAGTAATGTTTATTTTTTTGAAAGGATGACACAATCTTGTGGCTAAAATTCTTTTAAAAAAACTAACTTTAAAAAAAAAAAATTAGAACGCATAGGTCACATGTTGTTCTTTATTTAAAAAGTAAGAAATGCATACTATCAACAATGCATTTCACCATAATTTGTTTTAAAAAGATTTAACATCACTTTCGAACCATTTTTGTCAATCCACATTTTTTTATTTATTTTTAAAACGGGCCTTGTTTGACAGGAGGGGTGATAAGCTCTAATATTTGTCTAATATATACTCTTCCCAAAAGCTTATAAAGTCATTTTCCTCTCCAACAACCAGTAAAGAAGATAGACCGATTAAATGCGAAAATTAACAAGATTCAAATTAAAAGACGACCCTTTTCTCCTACAACTCTAAGTTCACAAATTTAAGAGGTCCCATGAAAGGCGTTTTTCTTATTTGTAAAGCAACAGCGGCCATGGCAAAAAAATATATCGATTTATCTATTAAAAACAAACATATGTCATGATAGGCCTAAAAAAGTGCAGATAAAGGTCTAATCTAATAAAGCAGTAATGCAAAATCACAAAAGGAATTTCATCAACCTGCAGTTGTAAAAGTCACTTTTTTTTATGTAAACACTGGAAAGTTGATCCAAAACCAGCGACAAAGGTATATAACTGGTAAAAAAAAACACATATGCCAACCTGTCGGAAGGATGCAGCGCGATGTGTAGACATGATCGTTTGTTAGAATCAAGGCTGGCCAACAAGAGTGCGATGCCGCCGGAGTTCTGGGCGAATGCAGTCGGTTTGCAGTAGGAAAAACAACGGCACAAGATGCGTGAGCAAAGCCCTAGCAAATAAGACAAAACAGGATGTGCAAATGTCGAGTGACACAAACAACGCATGCCATTGGAAAATAAGGTAAGCAAAACGTTGGTAGTGAAAAAGCCAAGGACGTATGCCAAAAAAAAATCCAAGGATGCAGAACCTCCATTGCCGTGGGCCGCACTGCTAGCACGCTCGGGTCGACAGCCACGAGGTTTAGGGCCCGGCGTCTCTGACATGCCTTAGTTTGAGCAAGGTGGCAACAACTTTAAGGAAGACTAAACCAAAAGATTTGAGTAAGTAATAATTATATTTGAAATAAACAATTCAAAAATAAAATAATAATTTTATTACGATCATACCCCCTATAAAATATCATAATTATAAAGACATTTCCTCTAAAAATTTAGGTCAAAATAGTAGTCAAAATTGACCAGGGGCAATTTGGGGTTTCTAATAAAAATTAGGGAGGCTTTGTAACGGACGTTAATTTTACTAACGTCAGGGGATATCTTTGTAATTTTTCAAAGTCGAGGGAAGCTTTTCGTAAATATGTCAAAATCGCATAGTGTAGATGTAATTATCTCTAAAAAAAATTAGGGTGCATGGTCGTAGCTAATAAATGTCTCATCAACACCGCATAGTGTCTTCATCTTGCCACATATGTTGATAAGAGGCATGAATTGCTTACCAAGTAATGGGAAATTCTTGCATGGATCGAGATAGAATGAGTGTGGGTCTTAGTTTATGCATGACCCACAAGAATTTTCCAAATAACTTACCGCTAACCAGCTCCCTACCATATTTTTAGATGAACCGAGCAAGAAATATAAGAACAAACAGTTTTAGGTTGGTATAGGCTTGAAGTTTTTGGTGAATATTGTGAAGACCCGAAATTTTGATCAAACAAATTACGTGATACTAAGAAAATATTGAAAATAATATAATAATAATAATAAACAATCTTAAATCTTGCAATGAATAGATAAAAGTTAGATACTATAATTTCTACATTAATCCTACATAAAAAGGCCCCAATGAGGCTCCATTTTGAAAGTACATAATTAAACTATTCAATGGACTTGCCCAATTCTTATCATTAGTCATTCAATAACATTTAAGTGCTTAACCCAAACCTTGCCACCATTCAATCCCATTCAACCATCATTCAAGCTCATCAATCCCATATAATGATATTAATGGTTTGCTTAAATCATGCCATTAGATGCCAAAGTTTTGTAATTATGTTTGCTCAAATTATGAAAGGTGATGACCATTCATTAACCCATTCAATTACATTAATAATATCATAATTATCATAATGCCATCCAATTATTATTTAACCCCAATTTTGTCAATAAAAGGCTAAAAAAATGGATCTATGATTAATTTTCCCTATAAAATCACACCACTCCATACCAAGAAAACAGTAACCAACCAAGACACCATTTTTTTGACCTACCTTGATCTTTGCAATTGAATGACATAAATTATGGGATTTTCACCCCCTAATGCTAACACTAGCTTACATAAAAAACACCTCATGCCTTAAACATATTCTCACACTCACCATTTTCGAAAATTGGCACTCAGACAACACACACATTTTGAAACATTCAAGGCAAAGAAAGAGGAGATTTTGTGCTACTTTCTACAACCTGTAATTCGCTCAATCACGCTTCGAAAGTAAGTGGGTTTTTGCTACAATTACCATTTCGTTTTTCAAAACTATATATATGTTTAAACTTTTGATTGAACATCAAATATGAAGAATATGTTTTATATCTAACAAGTATGTGACATGATTATGAATGAAAGGACTTTGCGGAGTCACCTTTTGAATCAAATAAGTCGTTATGTGAAAATGTGGAAGATTTATGTTTATGAGTAAGAAATGTGTTTATGTGCCAAGATCTATGTGATTTGATAAATAAATATTTAAAGGATTTTTTTCTATGAATATATATATATATATATATATATATATATATATATATATTTTACCATGTTCAATCGGCCCATACTTGCTGGGTGTTTTTCCCAAACACTCACCCCTTACCTCCCCTCCCAAACAAAGGCGAAAAGAAGAAATCAAAGAAGAAGAACAAGACCAATTTTGGAGATAATGATTCCGGAAGGACCTTCAAGAAAATTTATTAGTTTTATTTACGCTTCCGCATCTTTGATTTAATCCGAGACAATTGTATTTTGTAATATCAATTGTAATGACAATTTATTGATTTTGGAATAAATAGACTGATTTTATCATAGATCTGTACACGAGGCTTGTTATATTCGAATTTCATATTTGGATTCAACGTCGGTGTCACGCGCTCCGATCTCGGGGCGTGACAAATATTTTATTACTTCCTAGTTAGACCTAATCGAAAATATAATATTATTAGGTGGTTAGATTGACTTCTCTTCCTTCGATTTCAATATCAAGTCTCTCAGTATCTATCGAAGCCCACACAATCTCATCTTGCAGCGGCTCACCGAGTCCTTAGATATCTCAAGTCCACTCCAGGCAAAGGCATTTCCTTGGCAAGATCTTCCCCTCTACTGCTGCAAGCCTATAGCGACAGGGGCTGGGCAGGTTGCTTAGATATTAGACGGAGTGTCACAGGGTACACCATATTTCTTGGGAGTTCCCTTATTTCGTGGAAATCAAAGAAGCAGCCAATAGTTACCAGATTCCACTAAGGCAGAATAAAAAGCACTTTCAACGACAACTTGTGAAGTGCAATGGTTAGTTTATCTTTTAAATAATCTACAAATCACTCATACTCTTCCTATTTTACTTCATACAGATAGCAAATCTGCTTGATGTATAACAAACAATCCTGTTTTTCATGAAAAGACGAAGCACATTCAAATTGATTGACATCTAATACGGGAGAAGATTAACGATGGCCTTATAAAGATCATCCACAATACTGCAAGTCAACAGATTGCGGACATTCTAACTAAGCCATTGGGAACTCAACTCTTCCAATCTTTCATTGCCTGCCAAACATACATGCTCATCTTGTGAGGGTGTCAAGATACACAAGCATGGACGGCCAGGATCAAGACAAAATCAACGATCAAGATTAAAAGAAAGTTAAGTTGTTTTTATAATGTGTTTAAATAGTAGAATAGAGACTAGACTTTTAACAATTCATTTCTTCTGAATTTTTCCTCTCTGTACGATATTCAAGATCGGATGAAACACACTCAAGAATTTCTTCTTTCGTTTTATCAAATTCGATAGTTTTACGACTACGACAAACCAATATTTATTTGTTTTAAAATCTACTCGTCTTCGGCAAATTTACAACCTATTAAACAAATAATCATGCAAGAATCGCGTTATTGGAAAACCCAAAAATACTTCGTGACAAGAAACAAGAACCATGATATTGGTGTGTGCTTGTTATTGGTCTCCCTGTCTCCTTTGTGTTTTGAGAGGATCTCGGTCCACACATTTACTTTGTATATTGTGGGGATCTTTAGGCGATGCCGATGTCTGCTTTTGAGTTTCCGAGAAGAAATTTGTATTGTGACAAGGTGGAGATTTGTTGGGTTTTTTTGGCCCAATGCCACTCTAAGCCCCATGACCCATTACATACCCACTTGACCCTTTGTATACTCATTTGACCTTCAATCTACCCTCTTTATTCTCATGGGACATGCCCCTCTTTATTCTCTCATATGGCTTCTTGTTCCAGATTGCTTTAGAACAGAAGAGAGGAAAAAGCCGTGTGCTTTATACAGTGAGGAGAAATATTTGGCCGTGAGTTTTTTTTGAAGGAGGAAAGAGAGATTTTGGCCGTGTGCTTTGTGATAGGAAATCTTGGCCGTGTGCTTTGCTCCTTGGGTGTGTTGTATTGCACCGTGTGTGCTTCGGTGCTTTGTGCTCTTTTTGTGTGCGTTGCACTGTGTGTGCTTCGGTGCTTTGTCTCCTCCTTCATGTGTTGCACTGTGTGTGCTTCGGTGCTTTGTGCCCCTTCTTCGTGTCTTGCACTGTGTGCTTCGGTGCTTTGTGCTCCTTTGTTCGGGTGAGGTGTGATATGTGCAGTGAGCTTTGTGCTCTCCTTCCCGTGCGTGGCTTGTGTCTGGTGGTTGTGGTGTGTCATCCACCTGCCGGTGCATTACCTTGGTTTCTCAGTGACGACTTAGGGGAAAA
This sequence comes from Haberlea rhodopensis, assembly GCA_907163345.1. Classification (NCBI taxonomy): domain Eukaryota; kingdom Viridiplantae; phylum Streptophyta; class Magnoliopsida; order Lamiales; family Gesneriaceae; genus Haberlea; species Haberlea rhodopensis. Next base: position 2,433,993 of record CAJQUN010000009.1, read on the forward strand.
CACTTGGATCTGAACCTATTGATTAGATCCAAGTAATGTTTGCTTTCTGTTATTAATTCTTTTGTGAATTGCTACCTTGTGTTTCTGTTTTATCTCTTGTTAACAGGTGAAACTCGTGACACGGCGACGGACGGAATCCTAACGGTTGTCATTTAAGCTTGAATAAGATTTCGATAAGATTGAAATAGTTTTGTGTGCTAGCTAATTTATGATAATAGAATTTCTCTACAATATGTAATATTAAATATAGTAATAGTATATTTGAAATTAAATAAGAAATATTTATTGGTATCAAAATTAGTGTGCAACGCTGTCTCAATGATTGTAGTATTAGTCGAAACTATCTATGCACTATTCGTGGACCATATATCATTTAATGGCACTGGTGAGGGAATTTATACGCGACACGCCAACATTTTTCATCTTCCAATATCCACAGATCCAAAAATTAAAGAAACATGGGCTCATCAGAAACATTCAAGCTTCCAATCATCAATTTCTCTGAACTGAAACAAGGAAGTAGAACCCCTAACTGGGAAACTGTCAAGAACCAAGTTAAAGTCGCTTTGCAAGAATTCGGCTGCTTTGAGGCAACATTCGATCAGATTCCTCAAAATCTCCGAAACTCCGTAATTGAAGGGTTGAAGAAGCTTTTTGAGCTCCCATTACAGAATAAACTTCGAAACAGGACAGATAAATTCTATTATGGCTACGTTGGCCAGCAAGCAGCAATGCCACTTTATGAAGGCTTGGGAATTCTTAATGCACTTGATCATGGGAGTATCGAAAGCTTCACGAATCTTATGTGGCCTGAAGGAAACCATGATTTCTGGTAGGAGCTAATGATCTTGTTATGAATTAGTAAATCTTTATTTTTATTTCATATTATTTATTTATGTTTTGAGTTGATTCATAGATGGATTTTAATGAATGAATTTGGAATCATTCAATATGTCGTAGAGGATTTCAATTTTTTCATTTTAGTGAAAAATATCATAACCTGACGGATTTGAGATTCATGGATCTTAAAATTATTTATCTAATTTAAATAATTTATATTAAGGATTAAGTTAAATCCACCAAATTTTCATCCAAACGCATCACTTTTTACTTTCAAGATTTGTATCTGGGATCAAATTAGATTTAAATAATCCATTCGCAGTCAATTTGATATAATTTTTGCAAGAATACCAGTCAACTTCGACATAGTTTTAGAATATAATATCAAATCTCGACGTTTTGCTTTCCCACTTTGGGAACTTATAAAATAATGGGTTACACCTTATGCGTAGGAATCCCATCGTATCATAGCCAGATTTTTTGATTATTCCATCCACATGCTCACCGTCTCTACGTTATCAATCCACGTGAATTATAAAATCTCATATGTTTTCCTTATAAACCATTTATTTATTGACAAAAAATGTTGGTATGATATTGTTTAATTCCTCTTGGTAGCAAGTGTATTCAGTCCTTCACAGAGCAACTATCTGAATTGGATCAAATTGTGCGTAAGATGGTTCTTGAAAGCTTGGGACTCGAAAGATATGTAGATGAACATATAGAGTCGACAAATTATGTCATTCGAGTTCAGAAATATGATTCCCCAAAAAGCCATGAAACCGAGCTTGGATTATCAGCACACACAGATAAAAACATGGTGAGCATATTGTATCAAAATGAGGTGAATGGATTGGAAGTGCAGACAAAAGATGGACAATGGATCGCTGAACAGTCTTCTCCGAACTCTTTCATTGTCATGATCGGAGAATCTTTTCATGTAAGTGCCCACCAAAATTCACTTCAACTACTTTTCCTTCAGTATTTCACAATATGCACGGACACGGATACAAAAGATCTAACATCCCTTTTAAGTACTCACAAGATTAGCAAATCTGTGCGCGTGCGCGCGTGCGTGTGTAGGATCGAACTCTAAACGCTAAAATAAGTTTTTGTTTCAAATGAAGGCATGGACAAATGGAAGGCTGCATTCTCCGCAACACAGGGTTATGATGAGAGGAGATGTTGCTCGTTATTCAATAGGAGTTTTTTTCATGTCCAAGAGAAGGTTATATTATTAAATCCCCTGAAGAAATGGTTGATGAAGAATATCCTTTGTTGTTCAAACCCTATGATTATGTTAAATTTATTCAGTTTTATTACTTAGAAATGGATCGGAGATCCTTTGCTGCTTTAAAAGCGTACTGTGGGGCTTGAACTTTTGAGAAGAAGTCGTGTTTAGATATACCTTTGCTTTGGCTTGATGTATATGTGAGCGTGTTCTTTAATTATTATGTGGAAAACAATTCGAGAGTTTGTCGGGATATGACATGAAATTGTGAACAATTATTATATTATAAGTTTCGTATTAGTATGTTTATTATGCCGTCAGTAAATACAAAAGATATTAAAGTAACAATTATTAATTAATTATATTATAAGTTTCGTATTAGTATGTTTATTACGCCGTCAGTAAATACAATAGATACTAAAGTAACTGATGTGATCCATTATTTCTCGATTTATGGTAGAACTTAGTGTGTATGAAAAATAAAAGAAAAACACCAAACTTTTTACGTGGAAAGCCCTCGAATTGAGAGAAAAACCATGAGACCTAGTCCAGTATAATTTTCATTCTCACATTCTTGATTTATTACAGGACTTTTTGACACAATCTACGATCACAGAACGACTATATGAAAATATTTCAAAAATGTCGAGAATGACCGAACAGAAATAAATGTGCTCTCTTCGGTGCTACCTGTTCGGTGTTGTTCTGTTCGGTATACGACTGTTCGACTCTTGAGGGGATTTTACTCGAGAAAGTCAATATGTCATATGACATCAGTAGCAATTATTAATTAATTTGAAAGATTTTTTAAATTAAATATTTGTATTTTCCTTTCCACATTATCTATTCAATTATTATTTTAATTTAGCTTTCAATAAATCCAAATATTAATGAATTATTTGTTGTATCGTGACATAGCATACTGAAATTAACAATTTCACTGTACAATTTCACAATTACATTACATAAAGTAAACAGATGGATTTAAAATACACTGTATATAAATTTAATCAAACAAGTAAATGAATTTGAAATATGTGCCTTCAAATTACTCAATCCAAAACCACCCTAAAGAATTTCTTCTCAAAAATTGGAAATTGGATCTATAGGATAACTTTCAGTCGAGTATACTTAATTTTATTATACTGTATAGATTATCAAATTTTATTATTCAAAATATATTAAGTCACCGGTAGATTTTATGCCTACTCTCGCTTATACTAAACTAGTTATTTTTGCACCATGCAAGAGCGCCTGTGAGCAGACTATTTGGTCTTTTGTTCTCTAATTCATCATTTTTAAAGTCTATTTGATCTTGTTCTGTCATGACTTCTTAGATGAATACCAAGAACGGAAGTTATTAAACTAAGCATCTGCATGATAGAAGAATGTTGAGGCATGTAACAACAAGTCATTACAAAATTAACCACCAATGCCAGAAATGATAGTGTCAATGCTGAAAGAATTGTGCTTGACAACAGATAAATTAATGAAGGTAATCACCATATCTTCTAAGAAATGAAATTAAATTAAATGGGGGCTAGATCTTCCAACCTTCACTCCTTGAAATTCCTCTCTGATACGTATATTTTTCATTTATTGTGTATAAGGTGAAATGAAATTCTACATCCTCTATTTAGAAAAGATTTTAATGTTGTATCCGATCTTCTAGCTCTGTCTCATTGTTTCACCTGCCGTTTATGATGCACATACACTCCTAAAAATCACTCGGTGCAGTGTCGATGCTTTTCGGACACCGACATTTCTCGGACACGTGTCGGACACGCCACATGGTGTGTTCATTATTTTATTAATAAAATAAAATCGGACACCCGTGTCAGACATGAGTGATGGGCGTGTCCGAGCCGTGTCCGACACAGAAAATACACTTTTGGGTGAAAATTGTACAATTTATAAAGTTTTTGGGTTAAAATGAAATTTAGAGTTATTAATTAAACTCTATTTAATTTGAAGTAATATACATTTGTTGTTAGTATGAGCGATACTATGATGATTTCAGTGACATACATTTATATATATTATTTTTGAATTTAGTATGAATATTTTTGGTGTTATATTTTATTTGGACGTGTTTGTTAAACTTTATGTTAATTAAAGTAATAAGTATTTGGTGTTAGTATGATTGATATTATGATGATTCCAGTGACATGCATTTATTTATATGTTTTTTGAATTTGGTAAGAATATTTTTGTTAATTTTATATAGTTTTAGAATTTAAAAAATGTGAACTTCTATTACAGGCGTCTCTCAGCCGTGCCGTATTCTGAAAATTTTGAAAATCTGTGTCCCGTGTCCGTGTTGTGTCTTGTCAGTGTCGCCGTGTCAGTGTTCGTGCATCGTAGACTGCCATTCGTGGTAATCATCATATCTTCTAAGAAACGGGGACATATAGTAAAGTAATAACCAATTTTTACAAGCTTTGATTTTCTAAGATATCATCTATCTCAAAAGAACCATTTGAAATTATAACGGGGAAATTGATTTCTTCATTAAATCACATTCATCCCAAAACTTCCGCAATTTTGTCAGATAGTATGTGCTAACCTTTTTTCATTGCTTTGGCTGATAAGGATGGCTTCATTCACATCATTAGCAGTCTTAATGCGGTATGACATACTTAGCAGGTTACTAACACGACCCTTAATGACATCATCAACAACAAGCAGCGGAAAATTATTTTCAAACTCCTATGGAAAATCCTGCTAATATTACAGATACTTCTGATCAAAGACAAAATCACAAAATAATATATATTTTCAAAAGCATTCTTTCAACACAGCACAAAGGTTGGGCAAATAAAATTGTGAAGGCATGAATAACAACATGGTAAAAAACACTAAAACTTTTATAACGAGAAATCAAGAAAATTATATTTTTCTTTGCCATTGGAGCAAGTTTCTTTTTAGCAAACTCCAAGGCCTCCTCTTCCTTCCCATTCCGGATCAGTTCTATGAACAATTGTTGTTGGAGATGGAAAATGGCTTTGGGATTTTTGTGTCAAAATATGCATCATAAGTTAAAGAAAGTATAACAATTACAAACTGATTAGAACACGGGGCAAGGAAATATGAGGATTTCTATCAGTATAGTAAATTTTTTATGCTCAAATATATGGTACCAAACATGTAGACTACCTAAATCATCATATTATATTTACTCAAAATTTCTAGGAAATAGTATTAAAATCAACAACATTTTGCTTTATATGTGCACATAGTTACTAAAGAATTCATTTCACATGCACATAGTCTGGAAAAAAAGGGCTTTCTGAAATACGTAGCATTGAATCTGAACCTGTTCACCGATAATGCCAGAACACATGAAAATCAACCAACCGGACACTTAACTAAATATAAGAATCCGATAAGTTTTATACGATGACATTAAATCTGAAGGATCAAGCGATTACCACTAGGTTAAAAGTTATAGCTAGTAGTAGAGATACAACTTTATTTTCTTATAGTGACAGTACAAAGCTCAATACTAAGCTACATGTGGATATGAGGGGCTGCACCCTATAGGTGTCAATGGGCCAGGCTGTTTAGCCAATAGATGAGAGATGACCACACATTCATCCACGAGTGTACGGAATGATTTGTTGGGCAAACACCGCCCCAACAAAATCCATTTTGGTCCTTGTTACAACAACTAAGAGAATGAAAAAAAAGATGGTCACACCTCGGGGTCCAATTATTAACTTTTCAAGAGCATCCACCACATGCCCAATTTGCACCGCCTTCTTAACAACCATGCGATCATTGACAGTTGCAAGATCTACATTTGTTGTATTTGGATAACGTAACCAAAGAGCAAGGATCATTCAAGTTAAAGTCTCTGATGCAAAAAGATTAACATTCTTCTAAAAAATGTATCTATCATTGATGTTTGGACCGACAGTGGAAGCCTAGCACTAAGTGCAATCTCCAGCGACAGTGGTCCAAAATGTCGTGGTTACCAGTTAGCGGAAAAAACTCTCTATTTCCCTTTGTGAAACAGTCGGCTCAGGAACTCATAACGTCAAACATTTCCGATGAGATCCATGGAACAACTCTTAAACAGCAAGCATTAGCTCCCGTCGTGACTTCATAAAAAGCAATCAAAGATCCGAACGTTGAGTTGAAAGTGCGACCAACACTACACTACGTGGAAGGAGTTGAGGTATAGTATGCGCTTTAAACGTAATAGAAGGGATAGCTTTTTTTTTTTTCAACTTCTGCTTAGCCAATGCGGCTAACAGAACTGAGGTCGAATCCAGTGCTTTGGGCGATGCTTCTTCGGCATTCTATACTAGATATGGGAAAACAACCAACAAAGGAGTGGCCAAGTCAATACCTTCTCAAACTAGAAATTTTAGTTTAGGAGAGCTCTTTCCTTTTATGATATTCTACTCGGGTTATTTGAATTTTCATATTTTAAATTCCAGGTAGACAAAACCATGATGCAGAGGCAGAAGAGAGAAACTGGCGATGAACGTCTTAGAAAGTCGCATCCGCTGAGAAAACATCTTGCAGGTGTTTAGGCTTTCATTGGAAGCATGCTTGTATGTTTATTACTTTTTGCCTCTAATAATGTTTATATCAATGCTATAGAGTCTGGTACATCATTTGATAATGGAGTCCGAAGAAGCAAAAGAATTAAGATGAGACGTATGGAGTACTATACTTATATGGACCGGTGAATGAGAGTGAGTATTACGTACTCTTTAAAATGTCTAGTTATGCCAATAATTATGCCTTATTTGGACTTGTAACTAGGGGTGTAAACGATGAGCCCGTTTGCGAGCTTTCGAGCCGGCTTGAAAAATATTCGATTCATATTCGAAATTATCCAATCGACCTGAACTCGAACATGTTCGAACTCGAACATGTTCGAACTTTTTCTCGAGCAGAACTCGAGCTCAAATTATTTGTTCGATAGCTCGCGAGCTTTAATATTTTAATAATACATATATTAAAAATATATTTCGAGTCATTCGAGTATTTATTTTTGAGTTATAGTTCGAATAGCTCACAAGCATGTTCGAATTTTTCGAGCCGAACTCGAGCTCAAAATTTTAAATTATTCGAACTTCGAATCGAGCTCGAATCGAATAGACTTATTTCGAGCCGAATTCGAGCCTTAAAATTTCCTTCATAACTCGGTTCTGTTCATTTACACTCCTACTCGTAACAATCAATTTTCACAAAGAATAATTATAATGAAATTTTTTTTTTGCTATGTATATTTCCTCAACCTATACCATTGACTTTGGTTTAATTTCACCTAAAATCTTGTCTTTTTATTTGTTAATAGCTCATGGTCTGAAGCAAAGAAGCCTCTCACTATCTTCAACTTTAGTTGGATAAATATGTTCTTTGATACCTATAGCATGTACAGATGCATACTTTGAGCCAATGTTTATAGTAACATTGCTTGTTTCAAAGACATTTTCTGGAACTGGCGTGATCTTTGAACTTCGTTACCCAAATATGGCGTTGTTCTCTTTTTCTGACATATTAGATGACATTTTATGATGCAACTTACTTCTCATGTCATAGGCATGAAGTTAATAAGAGTGAAGTATATTTCTCCAGGAAAACGACGCCAACTTGAAGGTGAAGCCATTTATCTTGCGTAATTCTTCAGAATATAAGGATCTTCTTGAGTTAGCTGCTCAACATTGAATCTACTTACGATGTTTGTTTTAGGTTAGTTTTATGCGTCACGTCTTGTTTCCTAGGTGCTACTTTTGTGCATCTTCTATGCTTGTAGATGCCTTGTTTTACTTTTGTGTGAACATATGAATCAAAAGAATGGATTAACTAAATTTATGAATTTTTTGTTTGCTAGTGTACTCTTTTTCCTGGAGAACAAACACAATGCTAGCAGTTTTAAGATTGATAGAGTATTCAGGCTGTATAAGTATGCTCTGATAAACTTGGATTCGTGATCAAGTTTATTGTGACTGATTTAAAGTGGTTCTCATTCAACAGGTGTGTGTATGCATCAGTTGGATTTGAATGGTCTTAGTTTCGTGGGAGAAAAAACATCCGAGCTATTTATTTTGTTAATCGAAACTGAATCGACTCTTGCTCAGCTGTAATTTACTCTTCCATTAGTCCATTTAGTACGCCTCGTCATAGTTGTGTTAGTCTATGTCCACGTATAATACATGTATTTATGGTTGTTTTTTTCATCTGTTTTATCGTGTCTTGTGGGTTTTGTCCATGTTTTTGTTGTACCTATCGTTTTATTAATTTGATTATTGTTTATGTTTAAAAAAAAACCGCTGATCAAATCACATATTATCATTTCATTTTGAAATCAAAATCAAAATTTTGGCTTTGGAAATTTCCAAATTGGTAATTTGTATGATTGATTTTGTGATTTTTTGCTTATAAATTGTGAGAAATTATCCACCAATTAAATCAAGCCAATGATGGGCTGATGGTTTCAACTGCATAGAATGTTCCAGAGACAGTTGGAGGAGGTTGGGTGACCTGTTTTTTTTTAGGGGAGGGAGGAGGACTCGAACCCGAGACATCTTACATTGAGAAATAGATGACAATCACTAGGTCAATGCCTTGTCTTCAAACTGAATAACGTGTAGAAATTTAACTTGGGCGACATGTTAACTGGCTAGGAAGTTGGTTGACTACCTGCTGTGTAGGTGACATTGTCTTACCAGTATATAAAGGGCATAAAGCACAACAGATTGAAAGGAGATGGCACACAGAAAACAGAACAAAAATGTGAGAGACTCGAGGAGTGATATGCAAGGTGTGATCTTTGAGAGTTTTTTGGAGAGCAAAAGAGTATGAGTAATTCTAGAAGAGAGTGAGTGAATCATGTATTGTAATGTTCTTGTATACTCTAAAAGTTATCAATGAAATGGTTCTCCCGTGGATGTAGGTCGATTGATGGTCGAACCACGTAAAATCGTGTATTGTTCGTTCTTGTTTCCTTCGTTATTGTTGGAAATTTGAATTAAATCAAAGAAAAAAGAAAAAAAATTATAGCAGCTCGATCGACCGAGAACAAGGCCTCGATCGATCGAGCAAGCCAGAAGTTTTTGATTTGTTGGAAACAAGGGCTCGATTGATCGAGCACCAGGCGCACGGAATGGTCTGTCCATTAATGTTCAGGTGTAATTTTTCGCGATGTGGTGCCGCCAAATGGTGTCCTTTTGGACATACTTCTTGACATACTATAAATATAGCATCCCTCATTTGAATTGGTATGGAATTTTTGAAATTCACATCATATTGAAGATCAAAATTTGAGTAATTTTGTGGATCTTCATCCTTGTTTAATATTGAGTGCTTTTAAACCTTTGTGGTTTAAAGGATTTGTGATTTGGAGTGCTCCTATCACAAATCATAGTTGTTGTATCTTGGAAGACAAATGGCCAATTGAACCGTTAGCACCGTAGTGGGGCAATATTATATTAAGGACGGAGATTCCAAATCTCGCATCGGCATTTCTATTACAAAGCTATTTGTTATTTTTGCTTGCTACTTTCCTAAGATACATACTCATAAATTTTATACAATAATCTTAAGATAATATTAGCAACAAATGGCTTCATCGAGTGCAACGACTCCAGTTCATCATGGTGAAAGACCTGAAAAGTTCAATGGGAACGATTTCAAGCGATGGCAACAAAAGGTGTTGTTTTATTCGACAACCTTGGGGCTGTGAAGGTTCTTCAATGAGGATGCTCCTTCTATTATGGAGGATGAAACCGACAACCAAAAGAGGGTTGTGGTTGATGCGTGGAATCAAAGCAATTTCTTGTGCAATAATTATATTCTCAATGTACTGGATAACACATTGTATAATGTGTATTGTCTAGCAAAAATGACCAAGGAATTGTGGAAATCCTTCGAGTAAAAGTATAGATCCGAGGATGCCGGCATGAGAAATTCATCGTTGGGCGATTCCTGGATTTCAAAATGGTTGATACAAATCCGATGATAGCACAAGTGCAAGATTTGCAAGTAATCATGCACGAAATTCATGCGGAGGGAATGGTTCTAAGTGACTCATTCCAAGTGGCCGCAATGATTGAGAAGTTGCCTCCGTCATGGAAGGACTTCAAGAATTATTTCAAGCACAAACGAAAAGAGATGAATCTTGAAGACCTTGTGGTTTGCTTGAGAATCGAAGAGGACAACAAAATTTCTGAAAGGAAGGAAAATTGGCACCAACATGAAGCACGAGTGAACTTAGTGGGAAAACACGCCGGAACAAAGCGCAAGTTTGACGGCATGGCCTCCAAATCTGGAAAGGCGAAGAAGTTCAAAGGCAAATGCTACAAATGTGGAAAACCCAATCATATGTCGAAGGATTGTTGCAATAAAGACGATCGTGGAAAGGATATGGATCAAGTAAATGTGACCGAAGAAGATCGTATCTAAAATGATTTGGATGATCTAGCGCTTCACACTTAATTAGATTGTGTATTTTTGAAAGTTGTAAAATCCAAGAATGGAGTGATTCTAGATAAATGTAATGACGATATTTGTTGAAAGCAATAAAATTTATGTTATTACTTATTGTATTGAATCTTATGGTTTGTGGCATGATTGTTAAACCATAGTTCGCAACACAAATTGTAATGTTAAATTTATTGCTTGTGTGGGCACTAAGTTAACAAAATTGTCATTCATTTGTTAGAAGAATCGTAACGTATCTAGAGTTAACTCATAATGATGTTTGTGATGGATAGATTGTGCAAACTAGATATGTGAGAAAAATAATTTGTTACTTTATCAATATCTGCACATGATATTGTTGTGACTTCTTTGTGATGAAGCAAAAACGAGGCCAATGAGGTGTTTAAACACTTCTAGAATGAGATTGCAATAAAATTTAGCAAATGAATTTTGCAATGGGAAATTGTGAGTAGATTATACTTGTGTTGTCTAAGAATTTGACGCTTAAGCTTGAACCTGCAAGACTATAAAATCTTGAATTCGAGTTTCTAAGCTTTGTACGCTTAAAACACAAGTGATAAATCGAAGCCACAAATTTTGACTAGGCGTTGTTATATCTCAAATTGGTTCATTTTAAATTTCTAAGTTAGTACGCTTATAACATGAATTTGCAAGATTTAAAATCTTGAATTCAAGTTTCTAAGTTAATGCGCTTAAATTACAAATTGTGAACCGAGTTTGAGAATATTATCCAAGTTTCAACTTTTGTAAGCAAGTACGCTTAAATCCAAATTTTTCAAGAAATAAAAACTTGAATTTGGATTTGTAAGACGATAACGCTTAGAACTTGAAACATGAAAGTGTGAATGCCAGTTCACTTCGTTACTTCCCGAAGTTGTGGGGGGTTGCAATTCTAGGATTCAATTACATAATAAGTACAACATTTAGGCAATGACGAAAAACCTTGTGATTGAAGGAAAAGAGAGTTTCCTACAATATTTGAGTTGTGGGGGGTATTTAGCTAAACTAGAAATATGGAGGCTAAAGTGAAGTCATAACAAACGTCAAATAAGTGACATGAAGAGTTTGACAAATAATGTTGTCAAATAGATCAACGAGTGTGATAAATATGTACACTCTTAAGCATATGCATGCTTGTGTATTGATGATATGCTCATTGAAAAAGGAATTTAGAAATCATCAAGTAACAAAAAAAAATGTTAACGAGACATTTTTGAAATGTGTGCATCAAGAACAATACTTGGAATTAAAGTTTCCAAGACATTAAAAGAATAAAAACTCAAGGATTAATCCGAGTTTCAAATTTTAAGCTTTGCACTTAAATTTCAAGTTTGCAAGAAATAGAATCTTGAACTTGTAACTTTGAAGAATCTATGCACATAAAATTTGAATTGTGAATTAAAGTTGAGTATTTCCTCTTGTCTCGACTTTTTAAGAAATAACGCTTAAAATTCGATGATGGAATTATTTTAAAAGGATAAATGATGCAAATGAGGTAATGTTATTACTAAAAACTGAAGATATACTGTTGTAGAAAATTCTCTATGCAAAACATATAAATCTTTTTCGGCTGAGTGACTTTATAAAGTTGTTAGGGAAAAATCATGTGCATGCAACTAAAATATGTTGCGGTAAATGCTATATGACAAAATGATCAGTAGCATAATCATGAGTGATTATGATTATGTGAAACCGTGGATCCGCATATGAAGTGATTAACCGAAAGATCATGTGGAAGTTTATCGAGGGGAATGATGTTAAAACCCTATAATCAAAATCTCATAGTGGATACCCAACCTTGTTGACTGGAGATCCCAAGATCTATGTTCAAAAGGGACAACTAAATTATGAGATTGTATAAATACCTTGAAGATCAATCTCCAACCCATTCATATGATAAGGGGTGTAGCCTGCAAAATGGGTACGAGGATAGACAAAAGGTCTGTAATGATTCCTAAGACATAAGAATATGTTGGAGTATAGCAGTATATTCTTCTAGGAGATCACCTACGTGAGTGTGAAGTGTGACCGCTTCAAAGATGGAAAGCACTTATGAAACCAATCGTGGTCCAATGCCGAAATGGACACAACCGTAAGAAACCAATATGAAGGTTAGAATTGTTATGGTGTGAGTTCAATTGTCTAGGTTTACACAAACGACTAAATAGTTCAAGACTATTAGTTCACTATTAAGTCAAGTAAATACGATTGAATACTACTATGGAAGATTCAAAGTCGCAAGCTATCTCTCCAATGCCATAATAGTTCGTTAAAAGCGCTCAATTGCGTACATGCATTAATTCATGTGGTGGATTGTTGAAAATTTGAATTAAATCAAAGAAAAAATAAAAATTTTTATAGCAGCTCGATCGATTGAGGACAAGGCCTCGATCTATCGAGCAAGCCAAAAGTTTTCGATTCGTTGGAAACAAGGGCTCGATCGATCGAGCCCTGTTGCACGGAATGGTGTGGCCATTTATGTTCGGGTGCGAATTTTCGCGATGTGGTTCCTTCAAATGGTGTCCTTTTGGACATACTTCTTGATATACTATAAATATAATATTTCTCATTTGAATTTGTATGGAATTTTTGAAATTCACATCATATTGAAGATCAAAATTTGAGTAATTTTGTGGATCTTCATCCTTGTTTAATATTGAGTGCTTTTAAACCTCTGTGGTTTAAAGAGTTTATTATTTGGAGTGCTCCTATTACAAATCATAGTCGTTGTATCTTGGGAGACAAATTGCCAATTGAACCGTTAGCACCGTAGTGAGACAATATTGTTTTAAGGACGGATATTCCAAATCTCGCATCGGCATTTCTACTACAATGTCATTTGTTGTTTTTATTGCTACATTCCTAAGATACACACCCATAAATTTTATACAACAGTTATTTCATTGATGTTTATTGTCTAGATTGCTTGATGTGTGTTATCATTTGGTGTCTGTTTATGTTCATCGCAAGGTTCTGATTATGTTCAGTTCTTGATATTTCAATTGCTGTGCATGTTTGATTCTTGATCATGGATTGATTGGGTTCAATTCCTAAGATAAATGTATTGCTACTTTCAATACTACATTATTTTCGGATATGAAATGAAAAATGAATCAAGTACTAGCCATTGAGCAACCTTTCAATTCTTGAATAGTTGAAAAAATAGCAGCACAACAAAACCTTTAAAAAAACGAAATAAAAATGAACATTGTATACTGTATTATACTTATTACCATGGGTGGATCATGTTCATAGCGTCAAATACTCAAATTATCAGCTTGCTCTACAAAAAAAGGTTTCTAAGGCGGGCATGAATTCTGTAGAAGTTCCCGTGTCGTTGGAATTGAGCCGGAATGGGGATGGGTTTCGATTAATAAATAAATAATAGTTTATTATAAAGAAAATTATTTTCGAAAGAAATAGAATAGGCGTTCTTCCCAAGGCCCTGACCCATACATCAAAGCTAAATGAAAAATGGCATGTGGGTGGTTTGACCCACACATGCTTTGTTCAATGTGAGGGTCGCACGGCCACTCTTAATTCTAAGGGTTTGTTTGATTAACCTTAGGGGCATCATCACCGTTCATTTGAAATCTTTGTTTTTTAAAAGGAAAAAAAAAAAGATTCTATATGGATGGTGGATGATGCCCCTAAGGGCAGTGCCCTTCAGGGCAGCAACAAACTAACTAATTCTAAGCAGCTTTTGTTAAAATGAAGGTGCGATTCTTGAAGTCTGTCTTTTTTTTATAAAACAAAAATAATAATCGCAAACCCAGATCGCATTTTGCGTTCATGATTCATGATTCACGTTAAAAACGTAAAAAGTTTATTTTTTGCTTATAGTTTAAACTTTTTATTTTTATAATATTTTAATAATTTAACCCTCTTTTTAATCTTTTGACATACTAGAGTTTGTCTAGCACATATAAGATACTAAACTTTTAGTAATAATCTCAAATTTTAAAATTAAATAAATGTAATTCAAAAAAAATATTTTTTAATAAAAATAAATAAGTCAATAATACCAAGAGATTTGAAGACTAAATTATTTTTTTGAACAAAATAAACTGAGACTATATTTGTTCAAAATTAAATTTCGTTGAACTATATTTGTTAAAAATATTTATAAATATTTTATTAAAAATTAATTTCTTCTTTGAAACTATATTTGTTTAGTTCTGAAAATTTAGGATCGAGACCCTCTTTGCAATATTCTACAAAACAATACAAGTCAAGTTTTTAGACCGACACTTTTTCGATTCAATCCCAAAAAAATGCTCGATTCTACTGTTTATTTTGAGTACTAACCATTCATATATTCTATTTATTTATTTTATATTAATAACCATCATATTCTTGCATCAACACTTACAATCTCATCGGCAGTTCGACTATACTTCCAACTCCGACCCTAACTTTGGTTACTAAATTTCATTATTTAGCAACAAACCAACAGTATACTTCGTTCTGGTAATGTTGTTCTGTGAGGTTAGGAACATCTACCGTCACATAGTGTGCACCAACAAAGGATTAACGTTCAATACCAAGCAACACTTATGGCAAACCAATATGACCAACACCGAAACCAACATGCTATGCACAACAAATTCTCTTAAAACGCTAATCAGTGATAAACACACATCAAACAGTTCATCAAAGAACCAACCATTTAACCCAGAAAACGTGATTCGACAAAGCAAGCAGCGTCTTCACAACTTCTGTTATTCCCTTCAATCTTCTTCAAAGCATTTTCACGAAAAAGCTATTGCACAATACCTGTGAGGTTATACAATGAGAGTCATCTACTCGTCCACCTTGGAAATTCAATTTCAATACAAGAATAGGATCATTCAATATTTTGATGTTCTTACAGTATATCACATAAAAGGAAACACAACCTTTCAACATGCAGGAGTTATTCCTTTAAATCTTAGCTCAGGCATTTATTCACATATACCTGTTACGATGAAAACAGAGAATAAATAATACTTGATACTAATGAGAGCAGATAATCTCAGTTTTACCACAAAATGCAAAATGACATTCTATAATAATTTCTCCTCCTTCCCTGCACATTCGAGTTTCTAAACAACTTTACCAATTCACTGGTTAACAAATAAAATGATCCCAATGAAATAATACCTAAACATATTGAGGTGTGCGAATGTCATCTCCTTCATTGTAATTTAATTGTACCTTGTTTTCTTTCAAGGTTGAACCTTGTTTTCTTTTCTTTTCTTTTTTTTCTTTATTGGGTGGGGGTAGATGTAATTTGTCTGAGTAACTGATAACCTTCTGGGTAACGAGAAGGGGAAGAAAATGAGCACCACACGATCAGAGGCTAAGCTTGAGCTCCTTGGTATTAAATCCGAATGACAGGGTAAGGAGACATAGGAAATAATACTTACCATCCAAGGAAACCAGTAATCTCTCAACAACACTATGGGTGCAGGTACTACTCCAAAATCGTTCCAAATTTCAATTATACTAGCAGTGGCTAGGAATTCTCTTGTAATTTTGTTTTTGTACCAACTTGATTCCCTACTCAGGAAATACCTCTTTTTTTCCAATCAATACAATCTTCCTTATATTTATTACCATTATATTGAGGTTGTGTTTATTGATGAATGGTGTTGGAACTTTGACTAATACCAACCTGAAAACATAAGCTAATAATCAACAAACTCAAAACACGAAGTGAAAAACAGAGTAAATACCTAAATCATCTTAGAATGTAGCAGCCCAAAGTGCTCCAGATCAACTGGAAATCGCAAAGGGCCTAAAAGGTCAGCAACACCAACAGCAAAACGAAGAAACTCCTGAATACCCAACAGATGGACGATATTGACTGCAAAATGTCATGAATCAAATTGTTTATTGCAACCAGTAAAATCGATTGGTTACTTCACTGGTCAAACTTCATCTCAGTATATCTGCAATCCAATACCAGCATTGATCAGGAATCATAAATAAAAAGTGTTGGAAACAGGTATAATAATCCCCACTTGCCTGCGAGGATTCTTTTGCCTTTGCCCAGACTCATCATTTGCAAGCTCTGCAGACACGACTTTATTTTCTTTGCTGCAACCAATTGTTAGGGTTTTTGTTTCCCATTGCATCAATTCACAAATCACAGTTGTGGCATTAAAATATAAAAAAATACAACTCCAAAAAAGACAGCTAAAATGCACTACACCAGAGATCGATAACAGTATAAATAAAGGAATATGAAATCTAGTGAATATATCATACGACTAGCATCAAGGTGATGCAGATATACAATCAACA
Organism: Haberlea rhodopensis; assembly: GCA_907163345.1. Taxonomy (NCBI): domain Eukaryota; kingdom Viridiplantae; phylum Streptophyta; class Magnoliopsida; order Lamiales; family Gesneriaceae; genus Haberlea; species Haberlea rhodopensis. The sequence goes on from CAJQUN010000009.1 coordinate 2,450,812, forward strand.
ATAGAATTGCCTGTATTATCCTATCTACCTTGAGTCAGATGTAATAGTAGACACCTCTCCAGATGGTTGAGTATGATACGAGCCATCAACAGGGATAAATGGAGGGCAATACTGTGCCCCCAATGCTCCAGCAGCACCAGCTATGACAGGTAACCTGGATGTTATAGAAACAATAACTAAATGAAACAACTGTTAAAGAACTAGAATCACAAATTCCGATTTCTTGCATGATACTGGTATAACGAGCTGGTAAAAAATGTTAAAAACAAAAAATGCTGAAAACATTAAGCTATCAATCACATGGACTTCATAGAGCAAATCTATGTGTGCTTAAAAGCTGAATAATCAGTAGTTATTACCAAGTCATTTCAGAATTCCCTAATCCAAGTTGTGGTTGACCAACATATCCAGGAAAAGCCATGCCAACTGCAGGAACTCCCATTCCGCCTGGATGCTTGCCTCCAACTTGCATGACTGAATCATCCAAATGTATATAAAAAAAACAAGAAATTTAACATCAGGAAAAGTAAAACTAATGAAAGAAAGATGCAGCAAACTCATCAATCAATCAGAAAACATTACTATAGATAAATAATAGAGAAAAAGAATAGGCAATCTTAAGTTTCTCAAATGAGAAAGAGCACAATAAATAGCAAATAATAAAATAGATAAGCCAGCCAAAGACAAAGCACATCCTTTTTGTAGTATTTAACAGCTATAATTAAAAAAAATTGCATACTAATGAAACAAGTCGTTTTAATTTACTTGAATTTTAGGAACTGCAGTCTACATTCACATTAAAATTCCTTCTCTCTTTCTGGAAGACGCCATAGAGGGTAAATTACCTGGCATGAATGCAGAAAAGTTTTTATCACCATGAACAGCTCCCAGATTGCCAGAGGCACCCATGACATGAGCTCCACCATACAGAAAGGAGCCCCTGCCTTGCACATTGCTTTTTCCTGTTCCTGTAGCAACCAATGCACTCGTGGAATTACTGTATTCTGAAGCATAATTCAGCTTGCTAGTTTCGAGCACAGCCACCTTTGGTGGAGAAGAAGCATGTGAACCACTGGAAACACGTGTAAACTGCCGACCAGCACCTTGTACAGAAGATTGAGCAAAAGTCTGACCAGGATATCTGGGAAGAGTTTGTAGCTGGTTTGGTGGAGGGACTCTGTTGACTTTGTTATTAGCGTCCGTTGGTTGATAGGCCAATTGTGTCGAGGACGTTTTTCCTCTTCCATAACTCCTCATTTGAAGTTGAGCAGCATTAGTAGAGAGAGAGCTAGACGCCGGCATATGCATATCATTTGAAGGCTTCCTGGACGTTGCAGAAAGTGAATTATTAATAGCAAGCTTCTCAACACCAATAGAATCTACTATACTCTTCCCCTTCAGCATTGCCGAGGATTGTGTCACAGTAAAACTCTCATCTACTGCAGACTGCTGACCATTTCGATTGCTTGTGCTGGCTTGGACATCCCTCTTATGTTCTACAGCATTATGCTTTGAAGAAGAACCAGAGGGATAAAATGGAGGAGAAACAATGCTCAAATTGGACGCAAATCCTTGTTTCCTTGGCAGAACCATGCCCATCTCTGCGTTTGAAGCAGATTCACTGGTTTTTACAGAAGTAGCATAGGAAGGCTTCTCAACTGATTTCCTATATACAAATAGTTAAACAGCAAATCAGAATATGATCAATACAAAAGAAAAAAAAGCAAGAGAAAAGTAGTTAACTGACTGTTTATTTTGCCTGGTAGATCCCTCATTCTTGTTTTTCAAAGATGGCTGATACCTCCAGGGTCCTTGACCTCTCATACTCTTAGGAGCATTATTATGATTATTATTATTCTGAGAGCTATTATTAGAGTAATCATGGGACCTATATCCTCGCGCATACTCAAGGCCTGTGCCTCTATTTCTACCACGACCTCGAAAACTTTCCTTTGATCCCCTTCTCCGCTGAAGATATTAATTAATTCATATAAGCCAGAACAAAAAAATTTGCGCACAAAAGTAGTAAGGGCATAAGCAAAATATCCACCTCTGCATAACGCCTTTCAGGCATAGTTAGCTCCTCAAACTTATCATGCCCCCATTTCCTGTTATCTTTAGACTCCCATAGCTTTCTTCCACCCAGCATTCGCCTAAGTACAACAAAATTCAGAATGAACAGGATTGGTTTCTATATGAATTTATTTTTTTCTCAATAGAACTTTTTAACACAACTTAGAAATTTTACTACAGATCATTAGTCAAACTAAATCCAAAATGTTTTTATCCCCTTTCCCAAAGCAGATGATGGAATGTAACTGTATAGCGTTAAAGAAATTATAATGTAACCCAGAAACTATAAGCTTCTTCTTTCGAAGAAAGACTTTAAATGCCATTGCTGCAGCTCTATCATAGAGAGACTAACAACATGAGATAGACAGCTTCTTTTTAAAATAAACTTAATACTGGCCAAATGGCAGGCGTTAATGGTACTACAAGGGAACAACAAATATATGTCAAACTCTCATTTCGAGCTCCAATAATCTGAACTTTCCACAACCAAACATTGTATCAATTCAACTCAACCCAAAAGCCTAGAAAAGAAGTTGATACCTGTTTTTTCCACCGGCGTTATCTCGGAACCTGTCATCGTGCATGTAAAATGCACCTGCCTTGGGCACTGCATATGGCTCAATCTCCTTCTTCTCTTCCTCATGCCCACCACCATCAACACGAATTTCGTCATTTGTCTCAGCCCCATTCTTAACCACTATCTCCTCCCCCATATCTCCATCAACCCTTGCTTTCACAGGCTCTGCCGCATCCACCGGCACAACCAACACACTACCGCCACCCATCTCACTTCCTCTCTCTGCATATTCTGCCTCCTCTATTTCCTCTTCCTCATACTCCTCATCTAAATCATAATAATCTCCCTCCTCCAAATCATTCTCATACTCCGGCGCAGCACCTTCTGATTCTCCATCAAATTCATCAACCCTCTGCACAGGCTTCTCCCTGCCATCCTCCCCTCCCTCCTCATCATCACTAGCTTTCCTCCTCCGCATCTTCAGCGACATCTTCGTCTCCTCCGGATCGCTCTCATAGTCAATGTCCTCTGCCATCACTCCACTACTCATATAAATCAATCAAAAATTCCACAAGCCTCTACAACATCGATTCAGATATTGAACCGTAAGATGACAACCAGTCAGGAAACCGGTTCAAAAATTAGGGTTTTGGGTTATTGAATCAAAAACCCCAAATACCAACAATCAGTAAGGTAGATTCTCCTGGAAATAATGAGTTGATTCGATTCCAACAGCCGATCAGCTTAGGTTATGTGTGTGTATATATATATATATATATATATATATATATATATATATATATATATATATATATATGTGCGCTCCCGCGAGTGCGTTTGCGTGTTCGAATAGAGGACGTGCGTCGGAAAATTAATAAGAGACACCACAATTTTTTACGTGAGAAACCCTCAAAACGAAAAAAAAACACGGGACCTTGTCCAATATAAATTATTCACTATAAATATTGATTTGTTACAGGATTTTGATAAGAAATACGAATAATAAACTTTAAACAAGAAACAAAGAGAAGACCGAACAGACTGTATGATATAATCTCCTCGGTATATTTCTTGCCTGAAAAATTCAACCCCTTAATGTGATGGTGCATTGGTATTTATGGTGCAAAACACGGTTTGAAGAGCGCCAAATCTAGGACATGATCTCCCTTGATTACGACGACATGGGCTCTAGACATATCCGAGAAATTCCCACGTAATTAATGCACATTCGTCCGCACCCGTTATTTGTCAGTTATGTCTGGGTCTTCCGCTATAGTTTTGACCAAAAAGCCGAGCAGAGTTTAGTGGTGTTTGGGTACCTGGTGCTCGGGATTATGTCATCGGGATATTTCTTTTCGGTACTTGCGAGAAATTTTACTCGAGAAAATTGATTCATTATATGACATCTATATATATATATATGAAATAACCTATAATCAAATCAATCAAAAACTATTTCAAAAAATAAAATCAATTAAAAACACAACTAGTGAAGGAGAAACAAGTGAAATATTATTGTAAGTCAAATTATTGTTGTCAGAGTAATTATTTTAACAATATCGATGCTCGTATAATGATGGTGAGGATGAGGCTTTGGTGACTCCAAATGTACCACCTAGGGCCACCAAGCCATACAACATAAGGATTCAACATCAAAAAGATGATTCACTTCAATCCGTGATAATATTATTATTGGTCATTTTGGTTGTCATATTTGATATTGCGGTATTATGTACAAGTGTTATTGCACTTGATAACATACATTAAATTTTACATTTCTAGAAGATTTTAGCCTAGTTTTTCTCATATGTAATATTTTCAAATGCTATAAAATGTGGCAAAAAGCCATCTTCAAAAACAAACAAAAAATAGTAATAAAATGATGTTTATTATTAAATCAATGTTTCATATACCATAAGTTATTACATATATTTTTCTGTATAATTATCATTTCCTTCAACGGTTGACCATGCGGACTCTTCAATTATTTTCGCCGGTGAAAGTTCCGAGCACAGGCGCCGACACTGATCCATACAAGCGTACCTAGTCGTTCCTTCACCGCAAAGCCTATAACACGACTTTACGCAAAGGTCATAGTTGAAATCATTTCGACTTGCGGCACATGTAACTAGTGCCATCGCCATCGCCATCACTACAACCACAACCAACCCCAATTTTTTCTGGTTCATTTCGCTCAACAATTTGTGTGAAACTTGGCACGACTCGTAATGGTATTTATAATAGTATTTTCCATCCGTTGCATGAATCATATTTTGACCATAAATCATATGCTATTTATATTCAGACAATTTGTCAACTTTTTCTATTTCTTGGAAAATTTTGATGATTACTTTGTTATATGTGCACATGATGTTGCAAATACTAACATTGAAATGTGCATTTTTTCGTTATTATATAATCATATGTTCCATTTTTCAAATATTTATACTTGTTTTTTTTTTCATATTGTGTATCCAAATCAAAGTTTTACAACTTGAAACATATTTGTAATATGCAGCACCCCAGGGCCGAGCTGATGATACTTGCGTTACTTTGAAATAAAAATCCAAAAGTAACAAGTCTCATAATACAGAAACACATAAAACCAGTCTTTATTCATAATAATTCGAAATGTCTTTTACAACTAAACTGAATTACAAGTGAACGGATACAACCGGTACTGAAACTTCTAATACACAGCGGAAGCTTTAAAATTTAACATGACAGCTACATAATTGAAATACGACTGCTACGGAACTGAAGTTTCACCAGCCTTAAAATTGGTACTGTTCATCATCTTCAACCTTTTGTTCGTTTTTATCTGGGATTGTAAGTGGGGGTGAGTGCTTTGGGAAAAAAACAATCAACAAATAGGTGCCAATCGAATATCGTAAAAACATACATATACATACACGATTTCATGACATAGCAGATGAAACACAACAAAACAGATGTATCAGATTCACAACGCACAGAACTTAAATATGGATCCATTAACATCAAGAAATCAGAGGTGCTGGTATGGATTCAAGTGGTGGCTCCCGTGTTTGTGGCATTCTATTCCGCAGACTCAACCTAATCACGTAGTACTTTGCTCCTAAACACTTATTTCCTTATTGTCTAGAATTTTTCAGAAATCTCGTAGCTTTATATTTGATTAAATTTTAACATATATATAATTTTAATTCGGAATTAATAATAGTATACAAAACCCACTTACAGTAATTTTAGAAAGTTTGAATTGATTTGATGCTGATCGACAATTGGGTCTTCTTCCTTACTGAAAATGGCTGCTAGTACTGTGAAAAAGCGTGCAGAGTTTGGTGTATTTTTGGATTTTCTTTGTGTGTGATTTACAGAGAAACTCGTCTGGTATATAGGGATAAAAATTGGCCAGATATGGCCCCATTAATACCCACTAACCCACGATTTTTCGTCCATAACTCTCCATTAATCCATGAGTTGAAACTTCCAATTAATTAAGGAAGATGGTAAATGTTCGTTCGATAGAGTTTGGTCTTCACAGCACCAACATTAACTTCTAATTTTTCAATAACATCGAGGATTTTGTCAGGACATATTCGTAAGTTTACGAACCATTTCGGAATTCCAGTGTAGCGATTCTATCGCAAGTGCATGTTGTCAAGTTTTAGTATAGTGATATAAAAGAAAGGATATCGAACCCAAAGAGACTAACGTATAAGTACCAAATAAAATTAACACAATTATATTTAGTCTACGAAAAAGATGATTAATTATCTAATTAAACTAAAAACTTAAAAACTCAAAAAATAAAACAACTCCTTTGAAGATGCGAAGGAATTCCGCTCAAAAAATTTATCAAGAGGTTGGTTCAAATGTGTTATCGTCAATGATTTGTTTGTTAAAACAATTACTAATCAATCAATTCTTAAGGTGACGGATTTCCGAATATAATCAATACACTTTCTCAAGCTATATTGAAACTAATATTAAATTGACACAAGTAACTCTAGTTCACTTAAACCAATTTAATATCGAATAAATCTCAATGAAAACCGTTAACTTCAAATCTTTCAATTCAAAGTGATCACGTATGTGATTTAATCTCTCGATCTAAATCTTAAATATACAACATGAATTATTTTAGCGTATTATAATTTCATCTCTCGATCTCAATTATAATTCACAAATTCAATCAAAGTTAGCTAGGCTTTGATAGCATTAAGATTATAATTCATGCACATAAGAATTAATTCACTCAAGCACAACAAAATCAATGATTCAAGCACAAAATTCCCTAAACTTTATAAAATAAACTTAATTAAATTCCAATCAAATTAACAAGATGTTTAATCGTTTCTCAACCTCAAAAACATCAAATAAATCTTAAAAATCAAAGTAACTAGAGTTTAAAAATACGATAACGTAGGAGCGAATCCGTGCGTTGACCGATACTTCTTCTCTTGCTTCCTTCCTTGCACTTCAAAGGATTTCTTCAACCTTCTCTTGTTCTTGGAAGATGATAGGCGGCTGAATAATATGATATGGGTCTGATTATACTCTGAATATTGGCCCTCAATTTCGTGCCATACTTTCCCAATTTATAGAGGAGATGGTGGGTGGAAGAGTTTCCAAAAATCAAACCAAATCAAGTCTTTATTTTTCTGAAAATTCTGTGTTTCGATCGATCGGTGCATATGTCTCGATCGATCGAGCGCCTTCAGCTTCCGGATATGAATTTCTCTGCCCCGCTCGATCGATCGAGGTAAAGCTTCCGATGGATCGAGCTTTCTTCACTTTTTCTTGCCAAATCTCTGCCATGCTCGATCGATCGAGGTAAAGCTTCCGATCGATCGAGCTTCGCTTTTCTTTGTTGGCCAAAACTTCTGCCTCCTTCGATCAATCGCCCTCCAGTTCCGATCGATCGGTCATCCAGAATTCAGATTCTTCATTTCTTGGCTCGGTTTGATCATTTTTCTTCCTTCTAGCTCAATTCTTCCACTTTCCACCTAGATTCCTGAAACAATCAAATAAATACAAAAAAGCATAACATCTTCCCGGAATCTACAAGAAAATATATATAAATCAAAGCACAAATATACGTAATAATCAACACTATCAACTCCCCCAAACTTAGATTTGATCGTCCTCGAGCAAACATTAAGATCAAAATGCAAAGTTCATCATCAATACTTTGAATGAATTATCTTATCAACTCAATTGTAAAAGCTCAGAAATCCCACTAACACTTCAATCATAAGTCATCCAAAAATCAACAAGAAGTGTTTTCTCCTAAGCCAAGCAATATATTGCAAAATCGGAACGTGTGTGTTCATGTCAATCTTGAGTTTCATATATACTTTCAGGATCAAATAATGCTATTAAACTCAAAGTCAAGATTACTATTAAACACTCCATAATCCTACTTTTCAAGCACTTCTCCACTAATGTAATTATTTCCTAGACGTGGATTAATAGGTCTTTTAAATATTTTAATGTTTGGCTTAGGTGTTTGGTTTCAAAGAAAAGATAGGGAGACACAAAGAAGAGAGTATAACTTATAAAATTCATTTTTTAGCACAATTTATCGAGCTCCTCTTCTTTTTTCTAGCCTTGGCCGCTTTGGGTCTTATTTATTCAATTTTTTTCTCAAGGCTTTTCGTCTATCTTTTTCTTTTCTCATTCAACAAAATTTTTTTTTCAACAATAAGCTCATCAAAGTATAGCAATTCATGTGCATCTAATGAGAATCACTATACTCCCTTAGGGTCAAGATAAAAATATTCAATTTAGGCTCAAGCATGTGGGTATAATGAGTTGCCAAAGAAATTTGTTGAATGTGGGCTAATAGTATGTTGAACATACTCCATTATTTTATCAATTAGGCTCAAATTAGGGAACTAGAGATTGATATAAACACGGTAAGCTTGAAAGGCTCAAACGATCCAAAGATTGCCTAAATCATTTCCAAGTCTAGTTCATAACTATAAAATTTCGCTTCAAAGTGCTCTCAACTAGGTTCTAAAGTGCTTTAAGATCCTCGAGACAAATCATAGTTAACAATATTTTTCCAACATATAATCCCCTCAATCATGACTCAAAAGTGCTCAAAATGTTCCTCAATTTTTGAAATATTAAGTCAACCAAAGATATTCACAAACAAGTCAAAAATCTTCAAGACTTAAGTTGAGATGGGGATTAATATCATCATGTAATACCATTGCAAGTCTAATTCATTATTTCTAAATGATGAACTCATTTTCAAGAAAAAAATTTTTTTATGTGCCCAAAAACGACCTAATCTTATTATAGACTAGTCATGCAAGGAAGTAACACAAGACAGCAACAGATACCAGTAAACACCCCCCCATACTTAGTACATGCATTTCCCTCACTGTTTAGTAAACAATAAGTGCAAAAGCAACACACATACCTCGACGACGATCGTTAGTGATCGTAGTCCTCATCATGCTCCGGAGGTGGTACTGGATAGTATGGGTCCTCTGGCTGGTATGGCGGAAAATCTGGTGGTGGTGGTTGGTATGGCTGGTACTCAGGTGTTGGTGGTTGGTATGGCGGGAATGGTTGAAATTGAGGCTCACGTGGGAATTGAATAGTTGGGAATCCTAGGGCCAAGGCATTGTTCCATGCACATTGGTATTGCAGGAATTCCATTTGGTGCTGACTTATCTGTGCTTGGCCCCACTGTAGTTCCTGTTGCAAATTTTGGATGCCCTGCTGCTCCAGGCTGATGTTTTGGAGATCACTGTGAAGGGAGCCCAAAGTAATCGATGAATGCTCTGCAGCGGAAGATGATGATGGCCCAACTTGTCTGCTGCTCGAGGGTCGTGGCTCGGCCCTATGTCGGCCTGTAGGAGGTGGTGGCCCATCAACCACAATTGGTCCTTTAAGTGGTAGGAGTTCTTCATCGGCATCCCACTTCACTCCGCCTCTCTTGCAAAGAGCTGTGATAGTAGATGGAAAAGGTAATGCGGAGGTGGGTGGACTTCTGCCGATGTCACAGATGTGTTCATTGATAGTGTGCCCCAAATCCACCGTTTGCCCTATGAGTATGGCAAATACCAGGGCAGCTCTCTCCTTGGTAACCTCAGAAGTGTGGGTCGATGGAATGATCGGGAGGCTATGAAGGAGAACCATGCTTGTGCCTCTGGTTTCAGATATTTCTTGAGGACCAATTGAGGCTCTCCATTGTTGTTTCTTTGCCAGTCAGTCCCCTCAATACTGATTACCGATAGTACCTCATCGTAATTGATCTGGCTCGTCTTGAACGCTTGGTAATCACTATTCTTTATTGAAGGCATCCTAAAAATCACATTTAATTTGAATCGATCATATTCAACATCTTTACCCCTTACAAATACAACCTCCCTTGAATTTGGGCGGAGTGTCCTCAAATTAGCATAGAATTCCCTCACAACAGGGACCACCGCATCAATAGGTTGTTGAATGAACTCAAACCAACCCCGTCGCCTAGCTTCTTGAATGACAGGGCATTCAAGTCGATCCAAACCCATTCCCCCTTCGCGACTGAGGGGTTTGCGGTGATAACTAGGGTATAATTCCGCCGATACGGAATTCACAAAGCGCCGCTCATCATAATCTGCAGACGAAGTGGTGGCTTCGACTTGCTTTTGCTTTTTCTTCGGAGCCATTGATTAATTCACAATTCTCTCTTCTTCAATCCAACCACACAAGAATATACCAAATTTACCTACCACAGCAAGAATTCACAAATCTTACCAACCAACTTTTTTACTTCCCCAATATTTAACTACTCAATTCCCAAATTCACCAAAAAACTTCAATCCCTGTATACCTAAACAGAAATATTCACTAAATCAAGGATATATAGAAGAGTTGAAACCGAATACCATGAAAATCTAGGTGATGTTTTGGAATTTGCTTGAGTTTCTCCTTTGTGATGAAATCTCCCAATTTCAGTTGTGGATCTTCAAATCTGTTGCAAAAAGTGTGATTAGATGAAGCTTTGAAGCAAAAATTGCAAGATTTGTGAGTTTGTGGGATTTGGTAAAAAGGAAATTGGGGATTTGGTAAAAAGGAACGATTTTTTTCTGTGAAAATATGGGTAGGGTTCTGTATGAAATCTGATGAAATCGATTTTAAAAACCAATTTATCTGTCACTCGATCGATCGAGAGATGCTGCTCGATCGATCGAGTGAGACAGAAAATTTTCTCCTCTTTTTATAACCTTTCTCGATCGATCGAGGGTAATCACTCGATCGATCGGCAACTCCAGAAATATATTTTTTTAATTTTTGCAACCCATGGTCGATCGATCGAGTGATTACCCTCGATCGATCGAGCCTTCCAGACCAAATTTTCACCAAATTTTTAAATGTTCGATCCGCCCCACCGATTATACTCATTCCATACGCATCGAGAAAAAAAAATTTAAAATAACAAGAATAAAAATAAAAAAATTAAACTAAAAATTTAAAAACAAACAAGGGGTAGAGAAAAGTTCTTAATTTATAGTCCCAAGCTGGACTGTCACCTCCATCTTAGTGGTCCATTTTTCACTGTATCTATAGGTAGTGTCCCTTGAGCTCGTCCATGAATTATGGAAGCAAGTTTCCCACTTGAACCTCCAAGTTTTTTATAGATACATCCTGATTTTGCATCCTTGTTTATGTCGATGAGATTAACTTGGTCAGGAGCTCCTCCATACTCGGCTTAGGAACATTTCCCGGTTGTTGTTGTGGGCTCAACACGTTGTTCAAGTTTGGATGATTCCTCCATCCCGGGTTGTAAGTATTGGAGTATGGGTTGTTGGACTGCCTGTTTCCTACATAATTAACAGACTCATTAGACTGTATGAATGGATTACCTGCCTGGCACTCGGTGCTTGAATGATTGCTTCCACATAATTCACAAGTGATAACTTGAGCTTGCATCGCTGTCATGCTCATGCTATCTATCTTTTTGTTCACCGTTTCCAACTGTGCCGAAAGAGCAGTGATGTCGTCTATTTGATTAACTCATCTCTATTTCTTTGGCACATTCCTCTCCGATTGCCATTGATAGCTATTAGAAGCCATCTCTTCCAAGAGTTCATAAGCTGCTTCCGGTGTTTTGCGCATAATGGATCCTCCTGAGGCTGCATCAATCATAGAACGGTTAGATGAAAATAAACCGTTATAAAAAGTTTGTACCTGGAGCCAAATAGGAAGATCATGATGTGGGCATCTCCTAAGCAACTCCTTGAAACGATACCACACCTCATATAATGTTTCAGGATCATATTGCCCAAACGTGGTGATATCGTTTCTCATCTTTGCCGTTTTTGAAGGGGGAAAATATTTGGACAAGAATGCTTGCGTCATCCCCTCCCAAGTGGTGATAGATCCTGCAGGTAAAGAATTCAACCAAGCTTTAGCTTTATCTTTTAATGAAAAGGGAAATAACCTTAACCTGATGGCGTCGTCAGAAACATCATTGTGCTTAAATGTATCACAAATCTCCAAAAAGTTGGAGATGTGAGCGTTTGGATCATCAGTGGCTACTCCCCCATACATCACTGAATGCTGGATCATCTGTATTATAACCGACTTTATCTCGAAATTATTGGCTTGAATGGTTGACCTCGTAATGCTTGACATTGATCCATGGAAAGCTGGTTGAGCAAAATCCATCATAGACCTTGGATTTGGTGCTTCATTGTGCGCCCCCCCTTCTTGATTATTGTCAGTCATCGCTCGAGCTTCCCTAATTTTCCTTAGAAACGTACGCTCGATTTCTGGGTCAAACGGCTCGAGTGTGGGGTTGCAACTCCTTAGAACGCACCAAGAAGATGGCTATCTGTAAAAATCAACCCAAAAGGAGAAAAACGAATGTAGTAAACCCAACGGTCAAAAGTGACAAACAAAACAAAAATTAATGGCTAAATTACAATTAACTAATCTCGTATGATATTTACAAATTAGTCCCCGGCGACGGCGCCAAAAACTTGATCGCTATTATTTTAAACAATTAATTCCAGTGTAGCGATTCTATCGCAAGTGCACGGTGTCAAGTTTTAGTATAGTGATATAAAAGAAAGGATGTCGAATACAGGGACTAACGTAGAAGTACCAAAAAAAATTAGCAAAATTATATTTAGCCTACGAAAAGATGATTAATTATCTAATTGAACTAAAACTTAAAAACTCAAAAATAAAACAACTCCTTTGAAGATGCGAAGGAATTCCGCTCAAGAAATTTATCAAGAGGTTGGTTCAAATGTGTTATCGTCAATGATTTGTTTGTTAAAACAATTACTAATCAATCAATTCTTAAGGTGACGGATTTCCGAATATAATCAATACACTTTCTCAAGCTATATTGAAACTAATATTAAATTGACACAAGTAACTCTCGTTCACTTAAACCAATTTAATATCGAATAAATCTCAATGAAAACTATTAACTTCAAATCTTTCAATTCAAAAGTGATCACGTATGTGATTTAATCTCTCGATCTAAATCTTAAATATACAACATGGATTATTTTAGCGTATTATAATTTCATCTCTCGATCTCAATTATAATACACAAATTCAATCAAAGTTAGCTAGGCTTTGATAGCATTAATATTATAATTCATGCACATAAGAATTAATTCACTCAAGCACAACCAAATCAATGATTCAAGCACAAAATTCCCTAAACTTGATAAAATAAACTTAGTTAACTTCCAATCAAATTAACAAGATGTTTAATCGTTTCTCAACCTCAGAAACATCAAATAAATCTGAAAAATCAAAGTAACTAGAGTTTAAAAATACGATAACGTAGGACCGAATCTGTGAGTTGACCGATACTTCTTCTCTTGCTTCCTTCCTTGCACTTCAAAGGATTTCTTCAACCTTCTCTTATTCTTGGAAGATGATAGGCGACTGAATAATATGATATGGGTCTGATTATACTCTGAATATTGGCCCTCAATTTTGTGCTCTACTTTCCCAATTTATAGAGGAGGTGGTGGGTGGAAGAGTTTCCAAAAATCAAACCAAATCAAGTCTTTATTTTTCTGAAAATTTCGTGTGTCGATCGATCGGTGCATATGTCTCGATTGATCGAGCGCCTTCAGCTTCCGGATATGAATTTCTCTGCCTCGCTCGATCGATCGAGGTAAAGCTTCCGATCGATCGAGCTTTCTTCACTTTTTCTTGCCAAATCTCTGCCATGCTCGATCGATCGAGGTAAAGCTTCCGATCGATCGAGCTTTGCTTTTCTTTGTTGGCCAAAACTTCTGCCTCCTTGGATCGGCCGCCCTCCAGTTCCGATCGATCGGTCATGCCAGAATTCAGATTCTTCATTTCTTGGCTCGATTTGATCATTTTTCTTCCTTCTAGCTCAATTCTTCCACTTTCCACCTAGATTCCTGAAACAATCAAATAATAACCAAAAAGCATAACATCTTCCCGGAATCTACACGAAAATATATATTGTGATGTCCCCGAAATAATTAATTACAATTTGGGCATTAATTATGTTTATATGATTAATTATGGTGAAAATTAATTTATGTGTTGGAATTAATTATCTTGTTGAAATGCTTAGTCACATGGTAGGCGTGACCCGAGAGTGCATTTCAGGGTGCATGTTGTGCATGTTGGGAATTGGGTGTTAGCATGATTTAATTGTAATGGTTGGCAATTATTTTGGAAAACATGAATTTATTGGGAGTTTGGTGCATTTTGGTAAAATGCTTTTAAAATACCATGTTGGGGTATTTTATACATCATGTTAATTGTTGGGGTACAATTTTAATTAACCCATTACCCCACCTTACCCCATCACTTTACAAAATCCCCAATTCACTCTCCCCAACCCTAACCCTCTTCCCATTTTCGTCCAAGCCAAGGAGGAGGAGGAGAAATCCTTGCAAACTCTCCATTTGTTGGAATCTTGATAGGATTTGAAGTCCAATAGAGGTATAAACCCCTCCTTGTTAATTTCTTGAAGATTGGTTTTGAAATGGGTTGGTATTTGAGTTTTTATATGGGTATGTGTTGTATGTGGTTGGGTTATGATTTTTGAGGTGTTTCATGTGGTTTTTATGGAGTTATTATGGTATTTGAGTTGTTGGAATGTTTGGGTTTGAAGTATGTGTAGTGGAACTTGGTTTGTGTTCAAAAATGGTGAAGAATCGCGCACACAGCAGGTGGCGATCGATCGCTACAAATGCAGCGATCGATCGCGAAGGGCAGTGGCAAAATGTGATGCAGGCGATCGATCGCCATATATGGCGCGATCGATCGCCGCGAGCCAGTGAAGTCTGGCGATCGATCGGTAAGGCTCGCGATCGATCGCCTCGACACAGCGATCGATCGCCAGCTGCTGAATTGTGGGAAATGATTTGTTGGATTTTTGGTCTTTGGCTATTATTTGGCTTTTAATATTGGGTTTTGTGATTGTGTAGAACCATCACAGGCGGCAATGCAACCAAGGAAGTAAAGTCATACCAAATCCCACTTTTGGAAAGGTACGTAGAAGACGTATGGGCACCCAACGATACATGTATCTATTATACTCATTGATTATGCATTGTGGATGCGAGTATATATGGAATTGTGCATTGTGGATGCAAATACATGTTGAATTATGCATGATGATTGTATATGCATATGATGATTATTGGTGCACATCCCATGAGTCATGGTTATAATGGTGATGATTTTAATGCTTTGCCGCTGTCACTTGAAACGATGATAGAATACTTGCCGCTGTCATATTGTAGCGAGGAAAGAATATTTGCCACCAAATGTTGAAGCGAGGGTGTTGTCGCATGTCGCATTTGCGCGAGGTTATTCAATGCCGCTAATATGTCGAAGCGAGGGGTATTAATGCCGTTGTCATGACAAGCGATGTGCATTAAAATACACTATTATAACAGACTAGGGATTGGTAATTGGTGAATATGGAATGGTGTTATGTCATGACATGTATAGAACCATTAAATAATCTATTGATTATACTCATGAGTTATGGTACATGGACAACCAAAAGGGGGCGTTTAAAATGCATGGGAAAAACAGGAAGTGTTTTCTTACGAGTTATGCATTTACGCCTTATATTCATACTGTGTTGAATATGAATTATTATATGCTCATGTTTTGGGGGTTGTCCTTGTAGGTACATTTTGGCATGATAAAGGGGCTAAGGCGGGTTGAGGCGGTGAGCTCGTGAAGAACGCTTTTGATAGATGAAGGACATGATTATTTTGTATAGTGTCTACTCTAGGAGTAGTGTAAAGCTATAGTGAATAACATTCATTTGTTTGAGAATGTAACTAATCCATTTGATAGTCCTTAACTTGTCATGTAATTCTTAAGGCTCAAAGTCTCAACACGAACCTTTAAACTATGATAATACATGTTAGCTCTAATTATGCCTTTAATCCGCACTTAAGGAACTAGAGTTCTTACATATATAAATCAAAGCACAAATATACGTAATAATCAACCCTATCATCCAACTTATAATCTAAGGACCAGATCGCGCCTAAGGAATAGATTGTAAAATAAATTATTAATCTTGTGTTGGTTAATTAGATTATTAAATTTATTGTAAGGTATTTTTGTTTTTAGGGACGGACTTGATCTGCAGTGGTTAATGTAATGTCATAAGTTTTACGGTAGAAGGGAACCTGATTCCTCGTATTTTTCTATCAATAAAATCATATATTTTGATTTTTTTTTAAAAAAGGATGTTTAGTGCCCAAAACCATATGGTTGAAGCACATCTGAGAAATGCCACTTTTCTTTCTTAAGTTTAATTCCAAAAATCTTTTTGCTACGTGAAATACAGGGAACAAACTCAGTAACGTATATTAACAATAAAAAGTTAGTTTCTTGACTTATTTCCATTAAATTAATTTAAATATATGATTTGCAGACATTTTTGTTGGTTTTCAATTTAAGTAAATTTAAATAGTTGGTGATATAAATCACCCTAACTTCACAGAATTATTCAAAAAAATTATCTAAAATACCCTTCTCACATACAATTATTATAAAAATACAAAAAAATTATATATGCGCACATCGTGTGTATAATCACACTTGTATATATAATTGGTGTTTGTGATATATATTTATATTTTTCAATCAATCAATCAATCTGACGGGGTTGCGCCTTGGGTGCGATCTTGGTCGGTGGCGCACATGAATTGTCACAAGCTTTAACACATTTAAGAAGCACTTTCAGGTCGCCTTTATAGCATCGTTTTGCGCATCTCTTGTAGCATTTAACAAATGGATTATATATCACTATCTCCACTCAGGAACGTCTATAGATAATAATATTGAAATTGTTCCTGTAAACACCACCTTCGAATTTCACAGGCTAAGGAGAAAATAACGTAATATTTTTTTAATAAATGCCCACCAAAACGCAAAATACAAGAAAATATCGACAATATTTTAAAACCTCGGGGATTGGATGCTGAAAAGACAATTGTTTTCAAATTATCTGAACAAAGAGTTATAAGTCGCATCTGTTACGAAATTTCGACACTCAACGAATTTCTCCCGATAGCTTGAAATCCAAACTAATATAGAATCAAGTTGGGTCCGAAGTCGTATAGAGAGTCAATCTCAATGGTGGTCTCCGGTGGTGGATGAGAGAGTTCTCTTTGCTCTCTCTTAACCTGGGGCGGACTTAAGTGCGGACAAATGCTCCCCTTGCCAAAAAAAAATTTATTATCATAACTTTTTTTAAAAAAATTATAGTTTTACCTCTCATAAATACTTTTTGCCCCCTTAAATTATATTTTGACCCATAAATTTTTTTTTGCCCCCTTCCGGGTAATCATGCATCCGCCCCTGTCCGATCCATAATCGAGGAACGTTTCTCAGCATAAATCATCTCCATACAAAAGACATATATTTTACTTCTAAAGAATCGGATTTCTTGGCATTCAAACCAACATATATTAATAATTAAGTTTATTTATTTATTTTACAACCGCTTGAAAAACGCCAATGAAAATAAAGCATGTTGTTGACATGGCATACGTATATTGTCGATATGACACCGAATATACTGATGTATTCGACGTCATGTCAATATACTAGCGAAAAAGGATGAAAAATGCAAAAAATACAAGTTATTGGACTAAGACATAATTTTGACTAGTTACGGGAGGAAAAAATCAAAACATACCAACTTACATAACTATTTTCGCAATTTTTTTCCCTTTTCGACCCTTTCACTAAATTTGTAATGAACAATTATTATTATCAATAAATGTGGATTATATTTTATATTTACAATTTACTCATCATCATTAATTCATTATCAACGAATATATGTGGGCCAGATTCATTGTATGTATTTGTTGTTTATTACTAATGCATGCAATGCAATCCACGGATACTGCAAATTATCTTTAGAAGTATAATTTATTTTATTTTATAAAGCAAAAGAACAACTCAATAAATAGAAAAATGGTAGTTATTAAATTAATAATAATTGCATATACCATATTTTTTCTGTAATATTATATATTCCATTCTCTTTAATCTTGACCATGCGCCTCTTCAATTATTCTCGCCGGTGAAAGTTGTCATCCCCTGTATAGATTCTGAGCATAGACGCTGACACTGATCCAAACAAACGTAACTAATCGTTCCTTCACCACAGAGCTTGAAACACGACTTTTGGCAAACATCATAGTCGCTATCGTCTCCACTTGCGACGCTCATAATGAGTGCCATCACCATCACTACAACTACCACAAACCCTAATTTTTTCTGCTTCATTTTACTCACCTGTGTTTATTTAATTAGCTATATCATTCGTTGTTGTACATATGTGTGAAACTTGGCCCAATTCTTAATGGTATTTATAGTAGTTTTTTCATCAGTCTTGCATGAATCATATGATTTGCACTATAAATCATGTTTTCATTATATTCACACAATTTGTGACCTATTTTCTGTTTCTTGAAAAAAATGTGATGATCCTGTTGTTTATGCACTGCACATCAGCACATGATGTTGCAACTATAAATAATCAAGTGTAATTTTTCATTCTTATGTAATCATATGTCCCATATTTTCGAATAAGATTGGTGTTTCTTTCATATTTTGTGTATCCGAATCGAAGTAGTCAGCTTGAAACAGATTGGTCTAAATAGGCTTTTGGCCACTAGGTCAAAATTTGGTCTTCATGTATCAAATTTTGATTCTAACACATTTAGTCCGATTCTTGACAAATTTTGCAATGACGGCAAAAATTAATGAGTTGACACCGGATTTCGCTGATTAGGGTAAACAATTTGGGAATTTTTCAAAATGGAAGGTAAATTGCTTATATCAGTATATTGCATATTAATCTGATGTGGTCGTGGTCGGATTACATGCTTGCACATCACATGTTCTAAAACTATAGTATCATCCCGAGCTTCATCACTTGTAGTATGTGATATTGACAACAATTTCCTCCGCATTTTAAAATGTCTAGGCTAACATCAGTTTCTTCAAAATAAACCGAGCTAGTGGCGGATTACCCTTTATGGTTTTGAAAATAGGCAGATCACCCCCTATAGTTTGAAAATATGTTTTTTACCCGATTGTTGTTGTAAAAATAAGCAGATTACCCCATGTGGTTTGAAAATATGTATTTTATTCCCTGTGATTTTGAATAAATACACTTTACCCATTGTGGTTTGTGAATATGTGTAAAATACCCCCTCTGTGGATGTCATTTTTTGCAAACAACAAGGGGGGTAAAGTGTCTATATCAAAAACCACAGGGGAAAATACATATTTTCAAACCACAATAGGGTAATTTGCCTATTTTCAAAATCACGATGTGGTAAAATGCCTAGTTTCAAATCACATGGGGAAATCCACCACTAGCTCAAATAAACCTGAAGATAAATTATTGTCCCAAGTTCATGAATGTTTTATTATCTTGCATGTTTAGGTCTTTAATGTCCTTTGTTTAGCCTACCAAAAAAATATAGAATTATATAGTTTCATTCTTCCATCAATCTATTATTTTGATATGTTTATAATTGAATTATCACATTTTCATAACATTTTAGCATATTAATTCATTTAATTAGAATAATACATTTGAGTTCTTAAAAATACATATTTTACTGAATCATGAATATACCATCGACAAATTAATTACAATAATACATTTTAATGACTATATTCGATCAAAAGTTTAAGAATACTACTGTAAATACCATATTCTATGAGACCATTTTATAATTTAGTCATCATAATATATAAGATAGAATAGATAAATTGGTAAGAGAAAAAAAACATAATTTCGAAAATCACTCTACATGTATAATGAAAGATCCGATCAACATGAGTAGATTGATTTATTAAACCTCGTCGAGAATATTATTTTTTGCACAAACTGCGTCCTTCCACCACCACTTTATCAGGCTCTCTCCGGCAGTGCATGTTGGCCGGTTTGAAGGCCACCAAAACAGTAACTATAACATGTCTCACGGCATGGATAATAATTTGAACCACGAGGACATTTGATACAGCACCGACGAAGGCATTCCATTCGCTGGCCGATAGGCTCTTCATTAATCGCGCCTGCATTTGTTAGAAACATTAGCACTATAATCATGGCCGCTGTGAATCCCATTCTTGAACCCTTCATTTTCTTGAAATTATGTGTTAAACTTTGTAAGGAAATGACTAATTTATAATCTTGATTTTTAAGCATGGAATGATTTACGGGCCTTTAATTTTTCCTCATTTATTAATTGGATTATTCGGTGTAAGGATAACTTACAAAATAATCTCACTAAATAGTATTTTTTACAATAATAGTACTAGACGATATTGTTTAATGGAGATTGTTTTTTTTAATAAGTCTCAAGACTACACTTCTGTTAAAGAAACAAACATAACGGACATATGCCAGCATGATGAACTTTGTTCTTGAACGGACTGCACATTACACATGTCCCGCACATTACACGTGTCCATTCCTTTTTTAAAAAAAAATGAAAAATAGGTATTAAGACCATTTTTATTAAAAAAATTATATGTAACTATATTTTTACAACAATTCATGTCAGATAAGTTTTGTTACAAAAAAAATAATTTCTACGATACTATATTTGTTTACTCCTAAAATTCAAGACAAATATTACAAAAAACACTATTTAGTGAGATTTATTTTTGTAATTTATCATTCAGTGTAATTAGTACATTATACTTACGAATAAAATTTTGGGGGATTTTCAATTAGTTTTTTTTTTTTTTTTTTTTGAGATTATGTAGTTACTTTTAGGATTCATAAGGAATTACGTTACTAAGCGTTTCCTTTTTTCAGAATTAGAAGAGAATATCTATTTGATCTTAAAAAAATGGTCGATGATTTTGTGGATATTTGATTAAGGTACACTGAATCAAGCCATTTCAGGGGGAAGATTCCATTTATTACAGAGAACTTTTTTTGAGGGGCATGATGGTCATGTTTGGTATATAATTTAGTAACGGATATCATTTTTCATTTTAGCCCCTCTAGTTTGAATAATAACATCAACATCCCTTACAGTGTATTTTTATGTAAAATCACAGGGGAGGTAATTGTAATTTTTCTTATATATTTACATAATATATGAGGCGTTATTGTAATACAATTATTCTATAAAGGGACAGATGTAATTGTTCAAACTAGGGAGAGAATTTTTAAAATAATTATTCTACAAGGGAGACATTATGTAATTATTGCTTTTATTTATTTAGATTTTAATAATCATATATACGATAATTTATTTACAGTTGGTACCTAGAATAATTTATTTTGATTATATAAATTTCTTTTCCTTATTTTCAGAATTAGAAGAGAATCTATTTGATCTTAAAAAAATTTATGACCAATATTAAACGTCATGATATTTAATTAAATAAATAATCGATCATTCAAATACATAAATTAATTAATTGATCAAAATAGACTCTTATTTTATAACTAAAATTCAGAATACAACTAAGATAAACATGTCAATTTATTCATAAAACCTTATCAAGAACGACCTCTTTATTATGTACCACAGATAGTTAACTGGCTTCATAGGTTACTGCCTTCATCACCGCGAAGATGGCGGTCGGAAGCAGGGGACATGGCGGCACCGAAGGGTATTAACTCTCCACCAACACATTCCTTAAAGCATGTATTATAACATATGATCTTAATATCACGACAATGCAGCATACATTCTTCAAAACAGCGCAAAAATCCTTCCGGTGGAACATCATGAGATGCAGCATTTGCAGGAAATCCCTTCATTTTTCTAGCAAATTTCTTTAATTGTATGTGATAAATTAATTGTAGTTTTGATATTAAAAAGACTCAAGGGGCTCTGCGAAATTTATACATTTATATGTTTTCAAAAGAAAAAGAAGAACATTGTCGTAATTTGATTAGCTATTTGGGTGTAAATAATACTATTATTAAATTCTATGGCTTTGACTTACTTTTTTAATTTTAATTTGTTAAGAATAATGTAACTCATGAGTGGATTTAAGAAATCAGGGATAATGCATGTTTTTCAGACCTTCTTGGTAAATTTTCCTCCCATTATCATAGGTAAGATTTAAGTTAGTGACGGACTCAAAAAATTTAGCACGAGATGTTTTGGTTCGAGAATTGTATATGAATGAGTGCGATGTTTCGGGTTCGAGAATTGTAAGATTTCCTCCCAAAAGATATATAACATTTTTTTGTAGTAGGGAAGTGAGTGAGATGTTTCGGGCTCTAGACATCTCAACATTTAAATGATGCGATGCCAGCTTGGGAAACTTTATTGTAGGAAGGACAATATCCATCCGTTCCGTCTCTGCATGATTTATTTGTTTTGCATTTTTATTTAGGCTTAGGAATTTAGATTTAATTTTAGGACAAATTCCATGCCAAGATTTGATTGCAAATATATTTAGTTACTTCGAGTTTCATGCATAGCTTTAATAAATCTATCTATACAATTTATATTATATATAATACGTATGGATCTTAGTGGTCTAACCATTTTAGATCAATGTCTAATCACACTCATGCACCTGTCAATCAAAAATATTATCATCACTCTTGCCATATATGTGTCGACCAATTTACGTTATGGCATTTTCAGTCATACAAATTACAATTACACCAATCATACAAATTATCATATTACCCGAAAAAATTAATAAAATCCAAAAAAAATTAAATATAAAAATAATGTAAATCATTTCATAATTTAAATTTAAAAAATAAAAATAAAATAAAAGACATACATTACAATTATCACATCATTTTACACAAAAAAAACGTATATGCGTGTATCAGCGATATCTATCGTCGTGTCAGCATTTTGTTGAAAAATTGACTAATCTAAATCTAAATAAAGCATCTTTTTTCAACAAAATAAATAAATAAAAAAAACCTGGTTTTGTCGCTACATTTGCCCTTTAATTAATTGTAATAATCGCATGGTAGAAAGTTGTATATATGATGTCTATTTATTTAACTACAAACTTCCACTTTTATGCATCAAGATAGATTATATTATCAACTTTAAATATAATTCTTGTTGCACAATAAATGAGAATTAAGCCTTACTTTTTCTTTTCAAAAGTATCCTTGTATTTATATATGAAGACACTCATCAGAAAAACAAAATAAGTGAGATAAAGCAAGATAAACACACAGAGAGGGAAAAAATATATAATATATTTTATGGGAAAAAATAGAAAAAATTCAATTTATTTGGTAAATATTGTGATTTTGATAATAATGTTGTTCGCAGAGGCTGAGGATTTCCCAGTTTCATGCATAATAAAATGTAACATAGAGTGCAATTTATTCAAACGAAAAGCCACATGTGTGAGTGAATGTTTAAAGCATTGCGAGGATTCAGAAGCCTCAGGACCAATCTTCGAATGTGCAAATGATTGTGCAAATTCCCTTTGCAAAAATTTTGCCTCAGGTGATTTTTGTTTTGTTGTTATTATTAGAAATTTAGAGATTTATATTTGGTAAGGGAGTATGAATTCGATACGGGCTCATATCCAAGCCCGAAAATTCAACAAATCAAAACCTTTTTTGATTAAATATATGATTGTTATACAGGTGATCCTAGGTTGGAAGAATGTGTAGCTTTGTGTTCCAAGAATTGTATCAAGAAGCAGTTTCCGTATGTGTAGTGGAGTACGAGAAACGTTGGTGCGTTTTTATCTGAAGAAAACTGTGTGTAGTACTTGTATGTTGATATGATAATAATGTGATGATAACCAATTTGTAAGTAAAATATTTAATTAAAACATTTATTAAGTGTAGGGATGGCAATGAGACTGGTTCAAACCCGAACTCGTATGAAACACGCCCCTATGAGACGGATACCGGGCAAGGTAACAAAATGGCTGAGCTTCTTAAAACCACTACGAGAAACATGGAAGCAAGAACAACATGGTTAACATTTCCACCAAATTTTGCAAAGCTGAAAAAAAAAAATCAAAAAATGTACATATAATTAAATGGATAAATAAGCACTTCTTCCAGTGGCATCCAAAAATTAGCTCGACCCCAAGAAAACCATTTCTCTCAATTTACACACCCAAACAGGGACGAAACCAAGAATTTAGGTCATGGTGGGCTAAAATAAATATGAAGCATATATTTTCTACATGGAAGAAAAAAATAATTGATATGAATTTAAGGTACCAAAATATATAATTTATCTAATATATCATAATGAATAAGATTAATATTAGTCGATAGACTTGATATAACTTATATTAAATTTACGTGTTTTAGGTTTTTTAATAGTTTACAATTATTATTTTTTCCTATTTTTGAAAAACTCATTGTTTTATTATTTTATTTTTTTAAACAAAGATCGACTAATTAAACCAATGATAAAAGGCCATATTTCTAGTACATGGTCAATTGACTCAATTCAGTTATCAAGAATCAAAATGGGAAGATCTGCAAATATACAAAAATAAAGGGATGAAATGAAATAAAATTATTTAAAATCACTAAATCTGATGTGGAAACACACAATTAAATTTCATTTGTCCTCCTCACACCAAACCTTACCAGAGTGGCTTTATTGCGGCCAGACTTATATATTCCTCTTCGGATAGGGTTTTACTTTCTTTCTTGATTGACTATTCAATACAAAAAAAGATATACTCGTAAGTGATATATGTCTTCACTTCTGCCACAGATCATATCATTTTTGTGTTTTGCTTGTAATTTCAATTTTTGATTCGATTTTCTGGTTTTACAAAAATTAACGTAGGGAAAGACTTGAAATATGTGAGGCAGGACGTAAACCTTATCAGAGAAGTCGAATATAAGTTAATAATTGTTGCTACAAGTAGAAGTACTACCACCCCTATGTATCTACAACTTCCCAAAAGCACAAAATCCAAGCACGTGGTTCCAAATTTGAAACCACAAAATTATCATTCTTTCTTGTGGTTTGTTAAGGGATTGGGAAAATATTTATTTAAAACGTTTGTAAAAATCAAAAAAAAAAAAAATATATATATATATATATATATATATATATATATATTGTTTGTATATTTGTTGATGTTTGTAATATTGAATGTGTAGAACTGGTACCGGATCGAATGATTAGGGCTCCGAACATTAAGCAGTTATTCTAAGGGATCGAGGCTTTATACGATTTTAATAAAAGTTTTAGTAACTATTTTTATTTAAAATTTTTGAGCTATAACCATATTATAAAGTCATTATAATTTATTAGTAAGATAAAATTTAAAAAAAAAATAGAAAGTTCATGCAAGATATTTGCCACTATAAAATGGCTCTAGATACGTTCGCAAAATCCATCAAATTTCCCGAACCAAAGTTAACTTCCCCTAACTGTCTTTCTCCCTTGAAAGAAAAACGTCTTTCGACAAAATATGGTCTTAAATTCAAACAGAATCGAACATTTTTCAGATCCCGAAGCCCCACCACCATTGATGTTAGAAAGCGCCAGCCCAAGCATCAGTTCGACGACACAACAGCCGTTGGAAGTGCACAGAGTGTGTCTGCTGCCGCCCAGAACCACCGTGCAGAAACTCCGGGACCGCCTGTCGGAGATCTTCTTCCCGGACGACCCACTTCATAAGTTTAAGGATCAAACGTGGTACAGGAAGTTGGTTCTGGGGCTGCAGTTTGTGTTTCCTATCTTCAAGTGGGCACCCAATTATAGTATCAAACTGCTGAAATCGGATGTTGTTTCTGGCCTTACTATAGGAAGCCTTGCGATTCCACAGGTACACACTTTATTGAATTTGGTTTTTGAAAGTAAATTTTTGGTCCAATTTTGATGATCAAATTTGATTATTACAAGAATAATGCAACCTCTCTTCTTTTTTTTATAAATCAGACTATCCTTTCATGTGTTTATATTAGACAAAATAACTCACTCCCTTTAAAACATTATTTTTTACTCTCTTTTATGCAAAAGTTCTGATTGCACCGCATATGTTGGATCAATGACGTCGAATTATCAATGAATTTTGTCTCATATAAAAAATGAGACACCGATAAATCTGGGCTATTGATATCTTATGGTAACCAAGAATTATTCGTTATGCTGATAGCAAGAGTTGGCCTATTAATAATATTTTCATGTTTATGTCAAAAAACATCTGCATATAATTATTATTCAAGACGTTTACTTGCACGTTGGCTATCTTACCAACCTAAAGAAAATAAAATATATAAAGTTTTCCACCTAAGGGTTCTTGATTTGTGATATAAGTAATAAAATATGTCATGCTAAAAATCCCTTTCACAAAAATTCGAACTGATCATAAGATAAGAATACTTATACTTTAGTATATTATCATATGGATTTACGCCAATATTAATGAAACTTTTGATTTTTTCATTTGATGATACCATCGAAAAGTTTTGGTCCAACTTTTGTCTGACATTCTGGAAAGAAAGTTAACTCACCTAATCTTTAGCAAGTAACTCCACAGAACGACAGCAATTGTTGAAACGACTGTATGAATTTACACAAGAGGATTATGATCGAACTTACAGCAATTATTGATTATAATTTTTAAAGCAAATTTTATTTAAAATTTGGAATTATTTGAGTGTCCACCATTGAATTTTCGTGGAAATCTAATTCTTGAAGCCACAGTATGCGTTCTTGATCATCTGAATATTTTCTTGATTATATTATCTGAAAAATGTTAATTAATGATGGGATTCTTAAGTAAACTCTCGATGATGTGTTCTGTCTTCTACACAGGGTATTAGTTATGCGAAGCTAGCAAATTTGCCCCCCATCATTGGCCTATGTATGTACCAAACCTCGAATATTTCAAGAATCAAACCTTATTTTATCATCAAAATCACATGATAATGATGTTAAACAAACTTGTTCTTAAGCAGATTCGAGTTTCGTGCCGCCTCTGATATATTCGGTTCTTGGGAGTTCTCGACATCTTGCTGTTGGCCCCGTCTCCATAGCTTCTCTTGTAATGGGAACAATGCTTAGTGAAGCTGTTTCTTACAATGAAGAACCAATTCTTTACCTTCAACTGGCCTTCACTGCAACTTTTTTCGCAGGGCTATTCCAGTCGTCTCTTGGTTTCCTAAGGTATATTACAGTGGCTCATCAAAGAATTTAGTAGAAGGGGTGCCTGTTCTGTTTTTCACTTTGCTATGTTCGCCCCAAAATATGTAAGTTTCAAGAAAAGATTCATTTTTTCTCTGATGGACTAATTAGTAAATTTGATGTGATTTACAGATTAGGATTCGTTATTGATTTTCTTTCGAAGGCGACTCTAGTTGGCTTCATGGCTGGTGCAGCAGTCATTGTTTCTTTGCAACAGCTAAAAGAGATGCTTGGAATAGTCCATTTTACAGCAAAAATGCAGTTCATTCCCGTTTTATCGTCTGTTTTCCATCACAAGAATGAGGTACGATCTTTAGTAAAGATGAATGTTTGAAATTTTACATAAAAAGATCAATCCAAATCATGTTTCTTAAGCAGTGTCTTTGCATAAGTAATCGATTTCTTAGACACCTTCGGAGTCATGGAAATGTCGTTTTTCAAAATTCAGTGACCCTTTTCGAGACAACATGGTGAAAAATTATGCAATTAAATGTTTGATTTAGATAGAACAGTTTAGCAACGATTTTATTTCATTTCTGCAGTGGTCTTGGCAGACCATTGTTATGGCGGTGGCTTTTCTGTTCTTGTTATTGACTGCAAGACAAATTGTAAGTGTCTTTTTTCCTTTAAAATCTTTTTTCTTCGATTAGCTTTTGGCCTATGATTCAAAAAACTTTTCAATATGATATTTTAAACTTCATTATTGAATGCAGAGCATGAGAAAACCGAGATTGTTTTGGATATCGGCAGCCGCACCATTAGCATCTGTCATACTATCAACCATACTGGTCATCTGCCTTAAATCTAAAGCTCAACAGATCACAACGGTAAGAAATTTATGTTTATCCAAATACATTTCAGTTTGTCTTAAGTTGTAACGAGCCTCATTTTTTTCCAGATTGGTCACTTGCCTAAGGGTCTGAATCCACTTTCTTTAAACATGTTATTGTTTCGTGGATCTCATCTGGCTCTTGCTGTCAAAACTGGAATTATAACCGGGATATTGTCTCTCACGGTATCTTCTTTGTAATATATCTGTACATAATTTGCGTTAAACTTCAAGAACTCAGACTTCTTGTATGGTTCTTTATGGTTTCTAAAAGAGCTTGCACTCATGAAAACACATTTTTGTTATAAGTTCTGCCAACCAAACAATCTTTAGTGCAAGAGCTGTTGCTTTTTCTGATTAATAGGTCTTGACTTCGAGTCGAGTTGTGTGCGTGAGTTTGAAATTTTTTAAAATTTAATTTTAAAAAAAGCTTTATTTAGTTTCATTTGTCCTCATCTGTAGGAAGGGATTGCAGTGGGAAGAACATTTGCTTCTTTAAAAAACTACCAAGTAGATGGGAATCAAGAAATGGTGGCCATAGGCCTAATGAACATGGCAGGCTCATGCACGTCATGCTATGTTACCACCGGTACCAATAAACATTATTTCGCATTTCAAATACGTTTTCTCGAGCTCTGATAGGATAAAAGCTGATAGCAGCAAAAAAAAATCGTTATATTTTACAAGGATCATTTTCGAGATCTGCGGTAAACTACAATGCTGGAGCACAATCTGTAGTGTCCAACGTAATAATGGCCGCTACCGTGCTAGTGACACTGCTATTTCTCATGCCACTGTTCCATTACACTCCCAATCTGATTTTAGCAGCAATTATCATAACTGCTGTTATAGGACTAATAGATTATGAGGCAGCTTTTCGCCTCTGGAAAGTCGACAAACTCGACTTCTTGGCTTGCTTGTGCTCGTTTCTTGGTGTTTTGTTCATCTCGGTACCTATTGGTCTCGCTATAGCAGTAAGTTTTCTAATGTAACTTTCATAAATAACTTCAATTAATTTTCACTGAGCCCTTTTCTTGCAATCAGGTTGGAGTCTCTGTTTTCAAGATTTTGTTGCATGTAACGAGGCCAAACACGGTGGCTCTAGGGAACATTCCGGGGACTCAAATATATCAAAACCTTAGCAGATACAGAGAAGCTGTCAGAGTTCCTTGTTTTCTTATCCTTGCGGTGGAGGCTCCTATCTACTTCGCAAATACGACCTACCTCCAGGAAAGGTCAGAAGCGGATATCAGAATTCTCTCCAAAATATTGAAAAAAAATGACATTGCCAGCATATGACTCTTTAACTGCAGGATATTGAGATGGATTAGGGAAGAAGAAGAGTGGCTGACATTGAACAACAAAAATAATATGAAATGTGTTATTCTTGATATGACAGGTAAGTCTTGACGAATTTTCCATCCGGCTAAGTTTAAATTTACCTGGCTAACTGTCTTTTCTTGCTCAGCTGTTACAGCAATCGATACCAGCGGTGTCGAGATGATCGACGAACTCAGAAAGACGCTCGATAAACGATCACTTAAGGTATGTAAACCCTCACATAACCACTGGTTTCAAATATTTCTTCAGAATTTTCGGTATTTTACTTAATGTAGTAGCTAATTTGTAATGATCATTTGATTTGGTCGTGTAGCTTGTGTTGGCGAACCCTGTCGGAAGTGTTAGCGAAAAGTTGCATAAATCAAATGTTTGGACTTCATTCGAGATGAAAGGACTTTACCTAACAGTTGGAGAAGCAGCTGTTGACATCTCTTCTTCATGGAAAGCTTAGTTAGCCTCTGAAAATGGCTTTTAACACCATTAATTTTAATGTTCAGTTGAAGGGATTGAGTTGGTTAGGGCTTGATTGATAGAAGTTTCATAGAATAATTAAGTGTATTATATTATGTAATTCATTGAATCATATAGAAACTCTTGAACGAGAAGAGTTTTTGTAGTAGATTTGAATGGAATCAAACTATGGAATCCATATTTTGTGATTTATAATACCAATCTTAGCTGCTCTGTAATATCACACTATGAACACATTATGTCATCAAGGTCTATGGTTTAATTATAAATTTTTGCTCAAAATTCAAAAATTCAACCATAATATGCTATATTTCTTTTCTTTTTTTACAATTTTAGTTATTTGTCTTACAATTTTGGTCTTTTTTCGGTAGTGTTGAAGTGGCACCACCCATTTCTGATATGTTTGGCTCCACTCGATACTTGCGTGAGAAAAAAAGGGCTAAAATTGTAATTAAAAGAAAAGGAAAGATAAAAGATCAAGACAAATACGATAATATAGAAATCCAAAATCGCAAATGAAACATATACGACGTTTTAATTTTCTCAATATATGGTGTGACCAATAAGAGTAATTGGATTCTTTAAACACGAAACTAATTCTTCATAAAGTACCAAGGGCTTAACATGTTCCAACTATAGAAATGGTGTGCTTATGGATGTGGACAATAACCAAATCCAAACACCAGTATCAATAATGAGACGATGAGTGGCCAGGCTTATATCATAAATATACAATTAATTAACTGTATTTAAATAATAATTTATCAATCATGGTGTCAATTTTAATATAGTAAATCAATTGTTGAATACATACAACTAATAGGTGTAATAAATACATTGTGGGTCTGGTCCTCGCTAAAATATATAGGGTAGTTTCACCTAAAACTGGCGTAATATCAAACCGAAAGCAGGTTGACATCTAACCCGGGTCAATAAATGTAATGTCTTATAAAACATGCACGTAGCGAAGTAGACTAGCCAACTAATAATCCATGGGTTACCTCCTCCGGCAAACTTGAAATCTCTCAAGTCTCAAACGACAACCTACAAAAGCTATTTATGTTGAATTGACATGGCCTCATGAGACCCAGTGGCGGACGCAGGAATT
The DNA here is from genome assembly GCA_907163345.1 of Haberlea rhodopensis. Lineage (NCBI taxonomy): Eukaryota > Viridiplantae > Streptophyta > Magnoliopsida > Lamiales > Gesneriaceae > Haberlea > Haberlea rhodopensis. The sequence continues at coordinate 2,481,783 of CAJQUN010000009.1, forward strand.
TTAGGAAGTTGGGCAAAAAAATTTTAAAATACAAATTTTAGGTTAAAAAAATCTTAGAGGTCAAATATAATTTAAGGGAGGGCAAAATGTAATTTTTAAGGGACAAACTGCACTTTTTAAGGTAATTTTGTAATTTTTTTAAAAAATTAAATTTCTTAGGTAAAAATAAATACATTTTGGGGCAAGGGGGCCACTTGCCCCCTTGCCCATGTGTGTGTCCGCCAATTACGAGACCTGATTGTGAGTGATTGACATCCAATACTACAAAAAACTAAGATGGACAAAGAAACATATATTTGATCCGGCTGAGTCAGAAACTCACTAGATATAAGTATTTGTAAATACTTTTGAAAAATGTGAATCTACTTTTCAGATAACAAAAATATATGTTCGATGTTTAATATATTTGTTTATGTTTTTGCTTATCTAAAAAAAAAAGTTAACCATCGATTTGTTACCTTATTTGCTATCCCAAAGATAAACACCCATAAATTTATCCCTACATCTATTACCGCAAACTTTTGAGTACTGACCTCACGAGAGGGCTAAGCTTCTTGTGTAGGCTTTGGCAAGCATTGAGTAAGTATGATTAATCTGTATCTCCCAAGCTAGAAGAATGTCCATGCAAGGAAGTACGCATACTCCGATCTCTCGAGCTCTGATATAAACAATGTGAGAATATCCTAGCACATCTTACACCTGAACTAATGTCAAGAAGCTCGGCATCTCCAACTTGTACATGGTTGTCTTATCAAGCATAAGTCAAATAAGGAGACGATCAAATGCACCGGTGCACGTAGGATTTACTTGCACCAGTTCATCACAAACTCGTCTAGATAGGTATATTTCATTTTAAAATTCCATTTATTATCTTTTCAGACCCATTTTCTTCATCTTATTGTTTCTCCAGGCCAAATCGATATTTAAGCAAAAATAACGCAAAACGAAAAGAACGAAAATTAAAGATGACAGAAAAAGCTCTCCCCACATATGTTAAGACCTACATATAAAAACAATGAAAAACTCAAAGTAGTACACACTTAAATGCACCAGTGCATATAGGGTTTATGTGCACCGGTGCATCACAGACAAGCACCGGTGCACGCTTAAAATTGCGCAGGTGCATGTGTGCACTTGGAAGAGAAAATAGAGAAGGAGAAGTGCATATGTGCACATGTAAGAGAAATATCGGAGAAGTGCATGCGTGCACGTGGAAGAGAAATTGCGTAGGAGAAATTCATTTCATATGGTTGTTTCAACTCATCACCCGTACTAGTGAGGGAAGGAGTGCACCGGAGGTGGTGCAAACAACCATCGTGCACCTGGAAGAGCTTCTTCGGAGAACGGAAGACATCACCTGGAAGAGCTTGTAAACCTTGGTGAGGTGAGAAAGAAAGCTGGCGGCCGTGGCTTCCCATTTTCACTTCAGCTCGTGGCCTGTGAAGAATAAAACAACGACGGTGCCCTACGAAGAAGAAAGGGATGAGGGATGCGGCAACATCGGCAGTGGTGAGTGGTGGCGGTGATGAGAGGGTTCTGTTGAAGGAGAGAAATAGATGGGAGAAATGGTTTTGTGTGTCAATGGGAATAGGGTGAGGGATGATGATTTTTATTTAAATAAGGGGCATTTTAGTCAAAATAAAGTAGATAGTAAATGACATGTTTAGAAATTGGACATATTTGAATAAACTTTCTTGAAAAGTGGATTTATATTCAAAGCTGTTTTTTGGACAGATTTAGTTGAATAATTGTTCCTGTGACCTGTACCTTTTTGTAATTATCCCTACTTTTAACTCTAAACAAAAAGACCAAAACACGACGTGTGTATCGATAAACGCGATTCTATTTCCATGGTTGCGATTTCTGTAGTAAATCTCACAAGTGATTTCTTTCATTCTCTCGTTATTTTCCTCCGGTGAGCTAACCCTTCTACCCACCTATTTCTTCATAATTCGATAAAATATGACGTTTCCTGAAGCAATTACCAGTATAAATTGATAAATTGTCATAACAGGTACCCAGTTTGTTTATTTTCTTGAGTTATAACGCTTTGTTTTTCAATTAATTGGTGCTTTAGCTTCTTACATGGTGCACTACAACTGTTTGATTATACGACAGCCACCAAATCTGAGCAGTATCTTGGTAATATATAGTGATTTACGTATATTATTAAAAATCACTATGAATGTTATCTGGGTTTTGATATTTGTTGCGAATGAAGTAGGAATTAATATCTAAGAGATGAGTTTCGGGATTGCGAAATTGAAGTGGATCATTAATTTTTGTCCGATCCACGAACTGCTCTGGCAAAACTAGCAAAGACGCCTTAGACATCAGGCATGCATCCTTGGAATGAAAAGAATTTCTAAATTCGTTCACAACTTTAAAAAAAAAAATAAGTTTGCTCCTCAGAAATTGGCTAACTCTACATTTATTGGTCCTAATTTCTTTGTCGTCGAGGAATACAATCGTTTTATTTTCTTCATGTTGACAATACTATATTCGTGAGTTTTATCCTTATTTAGTGGTGCTTGGTTTTTACTCCAGAATCCTGATTAAAGACCGACCAGTCATTGATCATGGGCATGGAAGAGAAAGATGCACCAAAAGGAAAGGATTGGAAAATTGTTGAAGAGCCAGTAAGCAGTGATCCCAGTTCTGAGCCAGTTGTAAAGAAACGACTCCCTCGAAGAATAAGGCAAATCCCAGATTATTATTTCCTTCCTCGAAGATCTATACCGTATAACCTTGTTTTTTTATGGGGAATGGATAGCTGGTGGAATTGGTGCTGGCATGGTGATAGAAACCTGGATAAACAAAAAGGTCAAAGGTATGGCTTGGGTTTTCCATTATTTTTCTTGTTTGGATTTTTTAACTGGGTTCAATGTGTTACTGATCTTTAAATTACTTGGTGATACAGCCTACGTCAATGGTTGAAGTTTTTGCTTTTTGTCCTGTTGAACGTACACTGTCTCCAAAACCTTATAATATATGAGGCGCACGGTGCCTCCTTCCCCGTTCCCAATCTTTCTCTTCTGAATCACATGTTTTTCCACATATTGTGCAAAGTGTAGCAAAAGGTTTAAATATGCTAATTTCTGCAATTCTTGTTTCTTAGATCATTCGTTATATTCTCTAAATATTTGGAGCATGTCCCAATAAATTTACTAGCTTTGAGAAACATTTCAAGTTACAAGACTTGTCTATCCAACATCTTTTGGGATGGATTCATCAACCAACTTATAAAAGTAATGAGATGCCATTCCATTTGGTAACTGATTTTCAAAGGGTGGATCGTGTGTTGAACAGAGTGCTGCAAAAGATTGACATGAAATATTGTTGTTGAATTTATCTCTAGCAATGTGTATCTCAGGAATGTAGTATCAAAATAACAATGGCTTCAAAGTTTATGTCGATGCGAGATTTGTAATCTCCATCCTTAAGACAATATTGCCCCGCCTTGGTGCTAACGGTTTGCTATGGCAATTTGTCTCCCAAGATACAACGACTATGACTTGTGATAGGAGCACTCCAAATCACAAGTCCTCAAACCACCAAGGTTTGAAAAACACTCAATATGAAGAAATTTGATGAACAAACTAAATGCTCTCAATTTGATCTTAAATCTGATTTTGATTTTGAAATTGTGTGTTTAAATAAGTGGGGAATGTCCTATTTATAGTAAACGAAAGATAGAAGTCCAAAAGACACCATTTGGATGCACCCTATCAATGAAAAAATGCACCCCAACATGAACGGACACACCATTCTTGTCAACAGACACAGGGTGTAAGGACCCCCGTGCTCTTAACCAGTTATTAGTGTATTAATACATGTCTTTAGTGCATACAATCATATAATCAGGGGAAAACCACTTGCTATCATAGCAAAACATGTCAATAATAAAATTTCTTACATTATTTCTTATAATGTCCAATTTTCCCCCAACCAAGTCCGCATACATATCATGCACCCCTATAATACACTAACGTGTTCTCAGTTCATTTAACAATTCCTTAATTAATTGCATGCAACACATGAATGAAAAGACAAAGGTCATTGCCTTTTTATACAACCCTTATACACATATAACAATGCTCACATGCGAACATCTACAAATGTATGTGCATCAAATGTATAAAATAATGTGCTCAATACCGTCACTGGTACTTCGATCCTGGAAGCACCTTCAATCAACAGCTCGAGCTCAACTCCAAAGCCATCGATGTACCTATTCACCTGCCCCATCAGAGACAGCCCCCACACGGGGTGAGCATACCAATACTACAAATCCAATAAGCACAATATTACAATTCATAATTTATACAATGTAAAGGCTATGAATATTAAAAGACACTCCCCGGATGACATCATCCTCATCCAGTATCCCTGTGCGCTCAAAAGCGGCACCATATAACCGATGTTCGCTCAACAGCGACATCATCACAATCATTGCACGCTCAAAAGCGGCACCATATAATTCCCAATATATATCCATTTATTGCAAATACAAATAACCATGCATTTCACAATTGCAATAATATGAAAGGTTATGCTCGTACGTTATACGCACATTATAATTCCGTAGTCTGAACCAAACCTTGACTAAGTCCCGCGACCGATGAATTATGTGCTAACACATAAATAATACACAATTACACACAAGCACGCAACCACGTTCTCAATCACGCTCACAACCTCCAAACCTATCGTCAATCCACGACGATTAACCATTTTAAAAGACTTCGGGATAAGCATATATAATACCCAAAATATTCCATTCATGTGTTCAAAGGTTAAACAAATACTAAATCGAGTATTCCAATTTTTATTAAAACTTGGCTCCAACCATTTCATTTTAAAGGTATAGCATTCCCATTGGAATGTAGACATTACCCCGAAAATTGGCTAATTAAACCTCGATTCCAAAATCCCAACTTTTTCCAAAAGTTCAAAAATCAAAGGAAACGGGGCCGCGATCGATCGCCACCTCCTCGCGATCGATCGCGAGAACCTACTGCCGGAAAAAAAAAACATGTCGCGATCGATCGCTAGATCTCGCGATCGATCGCCAAGACCCCTGCTATCGATCGCCCATTATTCGTGATCGATCGCCGCGACTGTTCATCATCACTCCAAAATCAGTATCATGTCGCGATCAATCGTGACCCGCTGGTTTCCAAAAAAATTGAGCTTTAATGGTGTTTTCCACACCCAAACTCAAAACCAACACCACATACACCTTCAACACCCCAATACTCCATTTAAAACTAATAAAAACACCAAAAACCCAACTTTGAATTTTTACCAAAAATTCTCAAATTCCATACTCAACTCAAATCCTAACCAAAATCAACAATTATACAATCAAATCGAAGATAAAGGCGAGGGGGAGGAGATTACCAACTTTTCTTCAAGAAATCCGGCTCCCAGACCAAGCTTGCAGCCATTTTTACCAAAGGGAGAAAATAGGGGTTTGGGGGGAAAGAGAGAGGCGTGGATGAGGGGAGAGAGGGGGAATTGATTTGTGTCATCCGGGAACATCGAGTCCACTCGGTATATATAGTACCAAGGCTACAAAATACCAATTCCTCCACAATACATCATGATTCATTAAAAATCATCTGATTTCAATAATTATCTCTACAATCTCAATTTCCAATACCAGCCCCAATATAAAGTGCCACGGACCCCAGATACCACCAAAAACCCAATTCCAAGATTTTTCACCACGATGAGAATACAATCTCAACCTTTGGATCCACGATCCCAAATACCCGATTTAACATCCTCGGGTGTCCTAACAACACAATTAATTAATAATTGCCACAATTAAAATCCTTAAAGGATTATTACCACACTGGGATTTACACCATTAATTCCCGAGCATCTCACAGGGCTCGATCGATCGGGTCTGGTGCTCGATCCTGTTTCCAACGAATGGAAAAAATCTGTCGTGCTCGATCGATCGAGCCATAGGTCTCGATCGATCGAGCACTTTTTTTTTTCCTTTTCCTTTTAGCTTACTTCAATATTCCAACAAATATTATACAACATTGAAATTGCCGATGATTTTATGCTACAATGCTACTTGTACTTAAAAGAGAAGGTCCCAAAAATCATTATTTTTCTATAACCTCATCATCTCATTGTCCATTTAATCACGTTTTGTGGTTAAACTAAGATTTAATGTTTGTTTTAAATTGTTTTGCAGAGGATGGAGGTGTCATCTGGGAATTTGACAAATGAGTGCTGGATTGTTTTGCGTTTATCTTTTAGTTTAGCCTACTTCAACCTTAAAAACAGAATAATATGTCATGTCTGGTACACTTTAAACTGTAAATTAAATGGTTAGCTTCATCAAAACAGAGGAATGTCTCAAACAATACTTTCCATTTTTCCAGTTAGATTTTGTATCCAGAAATGTTAACTCGTGCCATGATCTTGTTATATTAACTAGGAGAATCTCAAATTTCCCGATAATTTTATAATTTCATATGTAATTGATGTGCTAATTAATTTGAATTTGCTATCCTGGTGGATATGTGCTAGATGATTAGGACTTGGAATTTCCATTCTTATACTTCAGTAAAGTTGGAAAACAGAGGGTAATGGCTAATTTTCCATGTATGTATCTAAATAATTTTCTTAAACAAAACGCATTTCAAGAAATATACAAAGTGATCGAGGAAATGTGGAACATAAAAGAAAGTGAAAAAGTGAAAAAGAGGCCCCATAAGAAATTTTAGTACCATGTTATCATAAAGTCGTAACAGATAACATATATATATGAGCTCTTCAAATGACTCGTAAATTATAGTATTTTAATTAACTTTTTGTAAATAAACTTAAAATAGTCTTGAGCCCAAATTCGGATCTTAGCTTAAAAAATCTCATAATTGGAAACTAATTAAATGGGATATAATTAGAGCAATTAATCTAGTCGAATTAAAGTCCAACATAATTCATTTTCAAGTTTTGAAACAGAGAAAAAAATACAGCTCGGGCTCGAATTTGGATAAAAAAAACTATTATTCGACTCGATTCAATTCATTTGCACAAAATGGGTATTGCAATGGTGCGGAAAATATGAAGAAAGGCTCAGAAGATGATCTGATTCAACATCAATTTCTTTGATTCATTTCCCATACGATAGTTTTATCAAACATGCCAAAAAAAAATAGCAAAAGGTGCAAGAAAATGTAAACTAGCACCCCAAAAAAATATTAGTAGCTTGCACTTCATAGAGTCATAGCTATTTGCTACTCTTTTTTGCACGCTTTCCTTGGCCTTTCTTTGGCGGTCCCTTTCCACGACGCTTCAACATATCAAGTTTGTTTAAACGCCTGCAAAAGTCAATAAAAAAAATCGAATACAAAATCATGTCTTTGAAAAGTCACTGCCAAGAAAATCATATAGATGCAAGTGCTTCCATGTACTGGAAAAGAAATAATCAAATGATATAAGTTTGACAGTTTCTTGATATAGCTTCCTCATATGATCACAAAATTAAATTTGAGATTTTATGTACATCACGATAATCAGCTGAACTTTTCGATATTATCACGGTAAGAACTCTCCAAATTTTCTTTTATATTGTTGAACTTCACTATCGCCATCTCGTGGTTATTTGATGTCTCTCACTGTGGTCAAGCCTACAAGTCCTAACAAATGTTCGTGCTACAAGTTTCCCACTATGATCACCCACACAATTCTTCTTGAATCAAGCACAGATGGGTACAATGATTTTGAATAAAAAGGGCAATCTATCCCGAAAATTTATGCATTTCTGTGCTTCACACGAAGGGAGTGCCAACAAAATCAGTTATTTGTTCCCATATACAGTGTTTTGTTGTCAAAGTGCGAGTTTCTTTCTTGTTTTGCCCAAAAACATTGTTCATGCCCATTGGTGAAGAGACTCCCCAACTACAAGGTTTCTCTATAGAGCCGACCGCTTTCTTGATCCTCACCGGGTCATAATGAGCAAGATTTGGTCACTAATAGGCTCATCCGCACTAGTGATGTGCATATCCCAGCGTGCAATTATCACAAATCTCAACTTCTCTAATTATACGCCAGCGCGCAAATTATCACAATTCTCAACTTCTCTAATCATTACTAACGAAGAAAAATAAAATCAAAGCAATTCTACACAAAATGGTTTCGTATAAAGGATTGTGTCCTTACTCTTGTTCTTGACGAGCTATAATGAGGGGATCATCCTTCTTGATATCATAAGGGTACCAGGCGGCGACTTTCTCCCCAATCAGCTTCTTACATAGTATCTTATGGGGAGATCTTTGACCCGTTGGATTGAGAACGTGACCAAAAATCCTAGCCCTCGCCACCGTAACTCCCTTCAAAGATGCATCAGCCAGCACATTCTTCAAGCTCCCCAAACGTCCGCCGAAACTCATTTCTTAGATATTAATTCCTAATTCATTCGCAACAAACATCAAAACTGCATTCATAGTGATTTTTAATAATATAAGTAAATCACTGTTTATTACCACGATACTGCTTAGATTTGGTGGCTGACGTATAATCAAACAGTTGTAGTGCACCAGCAAGAAACTAAAGCACCAATTAATTGAAAAAACAAAGGGTTATAACTCAAGAAAATGAACAAACTGGGTACTTGTTATGACAATTTATCAATTTATACTGGTAATTGGTTCAGGAAACGTCAGATTTTATCGAATTATGAATAAATAAGTGGGTAGAAGGGTTAGCTCACCGGAGGAAAATACCGAGAGAATGAAAGAAAGCACTTGTGAGATTTACTACAGAAATCGCAACCGTGGAAATAGAATCGCGTTTATCGATACACACGTCGTGTTGGTCTTTTTGTTCAATTTTAAAAGTAGGGATAATTACAAAAGGATACCAGTTACAGAACAATTATTCAACTAAATCTGTCCAAAAAATAGCTTTAAATATAAATCCACTTTTCAAGAAAGCTTATTCAACAGGTCCAATTTCTAAACATGTAATTTACTAGCTACTTTATTTTGACTAAAATGCCCCTTATTTAAATAAAAATCATCCCTCACTCTCTTCCCATCGACACAGAGAACCATTTCTCCCCTATATTTCTCCCCTTCACCAGAACCCTCTCATCACCGCCACCACCCACCACCGCCGGTTGCCGCATCCCCCATCCCTTTCTTCTTCGTAGGCCACTGTCGTTGTTTTCTTCTTCACAGGCCACGACCTGAAGTGAAAATGGGAAGCCATGGCCGCCAGCTTTCTTTCTCACCTCACCAAGGTTTACAAGCTCTTCCAGGTGATGTCTTCCGTTCTTCAGAGAAGCTTGTCCATGTGCACAATGGTTGTTTCCACCACCTCTGGTGCACTCCCTCCCTCACTGGTACGGGTGATAAGTTGAAACAACCATATGAAATGAATTTCTCCTCCGCTATTTCTCTTATAGGTGCACGCATGTACTTCTCCGGTATTTCTCTTACATGTACACATATGCACTTCTCGTTCTCTATTTTCTCTTCCAGGTGCACACATGCACCGATGCAATTTTAAGCATGCACAGGTGCACATAAACCCTATATGCACTGGTGCATTTAAGTGTGTACTACTTTGAGTTTTTCATTGTGTTTATATCTAGGTCTTTACATATGTGGGGAGGGCATTTTTCTATCATCTTTAATTTTCGTTCTATTCATTTTTGCATTATTTATGCTTAAAATATCGATTTGGCCTGGAGAAACAATAAGATGAAGAAATGGGTCTGAAAAGATAAAAAATGGAATTTTAAAATGAAATATACATGTATAGACAGGTTTGTGATGAATTGGTGCAAGTAAATCCTACGTGCACCGGTGCATTTGATCATCTCCTTATTTGACTTATGCTCGATAAGACAACCATGTACAAGTTGGAGATGTCGAGCTTCTTGACATTAGTTCAGGTGTAAGATGAGCTAGGATATTCTCACATTGTTTATATCAGAGCTCGAGAGATCGGAGTATGCGTACTTCCTTTCATGAACCTTCTTCTAGCTTGGGAGATACAGATTAATCATATTTACTCAATGCTGCCAAAGCCTACACAAGAAGCTTAGCCCTCTCGTGAGGTTAGTACTCAAAACTTTGCGGTAATAGATGTAGGGATAAATTTATGGGTGTGTATCTTTGGGATATCAAACAAGGTAACAAATGGCTTTAATTGTCGAGGCAATGGTTCAACTCTTTGTTCTTGAAACGATATTGTCCTACTATGGTGCTCACGATCCAAAGGTAATTCATTTCCCAAGATATAAGTACTTTGATTCATGATAGAAACGCTTCAAATCCACAAACCACAAAGGTTTAAAAGTACTCAAAACTTGAACAAGAAGTAAGATGAACAAGATGCACATATTTTGTTTCTTAATTTTGTGTTTTGAACTAAACGTTGTGTGTTTAGTTCGTCCAATGGTTATTTTATATATACTAGAATAAGATGTGCCACAAAGGGACACCATTTGGGAGCATCATTTCATGAAAAAATGCAACTGAACGTGAAGGGACACACCCAATGAACAAGTCATCACAGGGCGGATCGATCGAGCCCTTTTTTCCTTTCGTGAGCAGATCTGCAATATTTTCCTTTGACTTCACGTAGTCAATGGTTATAATATCAAGATCAACTGCTCATGGTATTATGTATATGATATATATCTAGACTTACCATTATACATGCTACATGTGACATTCCTATAGTAGTTTGGCTATCGAAATGTATTTTAATTGTAGACACATGTTCAACAAAAATTTCTTCCAAGAAACTTCTAAGCCATTTTGCTTCTTCTCCCACTTTATCCAAAGCTATGAATTCTGATTCCATAGTGGATCGAGCAATATATATTTGCTTGGAAGATTTCCACGACATAATAGCCCCTCCAATGGTAAAAACATAACCACTTGTCGACTTTGAATCTTTTGTGTCTGACATCCAATTTGCATCGTTATATCCTTCTAATATAACATGATATCCTGTTTAATGTAATCCATAATTTAAGGTGTATCTTTAATATTTAAGTACCCTAGTCAATGTAGTTCGTGAGATACATTAGACTGTCAATTATTATCGAGTATTCTAATTGCATTATAGGGTCACCTTTATTTTAACTAAGTATAGATTAGGATCATAGGGTGTTTTCACCGACGATGTGACATTTACGAGAAAATTTCTCGAGCATTTTATCAACATAATGAGACTGTGGCAACACTCGTCCTTCGGATATCTTGGAAACTTTAATTCCAAGTATAACATTTGCTTCACCCATATCCGTCATTTCAAATGTTTTGTCAACATTTTCTTTGTTGTGTTGATGATTTCTAAATTGCTTCCTACTATGAGCATAACATTAATAAACAAGCGTACTACATATGCTTTAGTTGTATTTTTCATATACACATTTATCACACTTGTTAATTTTGAAATAATTTGACAACATACTTTTTTCAAACTTTTTATGCCATTGTTTTGGGGTTTGGTTCAGCCCATACAGTGACTTAACGAGTCTTCACACATTTTCCTCTTGTTTGTGAACCACAGACCCTTCAGGTTGTTTCATATAAATTTTTCTCAAGTTCTCCACTGAGGAATGTCGTTTTGACATCCATTTGATGTATCTCTAAATTGTTTAGAGCATCGATAACTATTATCACTAAAATTAATATTATTCTTGTGACTGGCGAATATGTGTCAAAGTAATCGAGGTCTTCCATTTGTCTTAATCCTTTTGCCACAAGTCTTGCCTTGTACTTATCGATTGAACCATTGGTTTAATATTTATTTTTAAGAATTTATTTGCTCTCTAATAGTTTACTTCCGTGTGGAAGACCATGTATGTGCATTATGGATTCAATCTCGTCATTAATAGCATCTATCCACATAGGAGCCTCGGGGCTAGATAATGTGTCACTAACCTACCTTGATTCATTTTCTAACACATATATTATGAAGTCAGGACCATAAGTCTTTGACACTTTGGTCCTCTTGCTACGTCATGGCTCTCCAATTTCAATTGAGTTACCATTAGCTACTTTAAACGTCCTTTTCTTATGACCTTCTACTTCCTTGTTTGCTTTGCAATGAAATATTTCTTCAAAAAAATATCATATTTCTTGATTCAATGATTGTACCTTCATGCACATCACTTATTTCAAATTTGTGTACCAAGAACCGATATGCACAACAAGGCATATCCAATAAATACACAATCTATTTTAAGCCCAGTTTCTACTTGATGTGACTTTGGTACTTCTACCTTAGTCAAACATCCCATAATTTCAAGTATATACAGGAAGGCTTGTGACATTTCCATAATTCGTAAGGAGTTTCATCATTGTTCTTATGTGGTTTTTGTTTAGAATGTAATTAGCCGACAGGATCGCCTCCCCCTACAAATTTTGGGGTAATCCATCAACATAGCATTCATCATACCTTTTAGAGTATGATTTTTTCGGTGATACCATTTGATTGTAGTGAATAATGGGCAATAGTTTGGTGAATAATTCTATGAATGTAACAAAATTTATCAAACTGTGCTCCAGATTCTCCACATCTATCACTTCGAACATTCTTCAAGGGCAGTGATAATGCCAGAGTACACTTTGTTGCTTCTAGAGAAAAAGATTAAAAATTCCAAGTTTACCGTTTTGCTTTAAAAATTATTTTAAAAAAATATGAAAATTGCATCGATGGCTGCACCCTCAACAAACTAGCCCTCCTTCGCACCAGCAAGCTGTAAAACTCCACAACCTCCGAACTTGCTTCACCTTATCAGGTATCTTCTTTCGACCCCTGGAAGGCGGAGGTGGAGGAGGCGCGGTGCACCGCTCTATAACGAAGAGGAGGTAGCGGAGGAGTTGGAGGATATTTAATTTTCAGCGGCGGAGGGGGAGGAGGGGTGGAGGAGGAATGTAGGAAATCTGTGTCAATGCTCGTTCCAATGAATCAGATAAAGAATCGTAAGAAGGGGAAGAAATAAAAGATGTTATCTGTGAAGTGGACGTCCAAGATAAAGACGATAAAAGACCACCGGATGGTCTCGGTGGCGGATGTGTTCATGGAAAGTTTCAATCCATAGTTTGATTTTCTTTCACCAAAATATGTTTTAGAAAAAAACTATCATTATTATTTTAATCGGTAAACACAAAATTGTATTCCATCAACGATAAAATTGGACAGAGAGTTAGCAATGGTAATCTCCCACAAACTACAAAGACAAAAACCACACAAAATCAACATCATACCTGAAGCAAGGGTTAAAAAACACAAGGAAACAGAACCAATACAACATTCCAACAAAGACAAAAGAAGACTACCATAATACAGAGAGGAAACCAAAACCATAGTAGACTCGAAAAGCCATAGGAGAACAAAACAAGCTGTTAAACCCCAATATGAAGCCCAAGGCATGATTTAGGATTAAGTAACCAATAATTAATTGAATAAATTATGATCATTCCTTAAAAGTGAAAACTAAACTAAATCATTGATAGAGATACAATTTAAATATTAGTCATTTAGAGCAAGAAGATAAAAATGAAAGACCAATATCAGCAAACACTATACCCATTCGATCAACAATGGGATAATAACGATTAATGACACTCGGGCAACTCTCACTAATCTACAGAATGAAAAAAATTAACATTTTCACAGACGGAAAGTCTGAAATTACCCAGAAATTATGCAACTATTTTGGACCTTAACTTGAATTCAATAATTGTACCCTAAAAAAGAAAATATGCAAATCTTCAATCTTTGAAGTAATTAAAATCGAGAAGAGATTTACCTGTAGGAAGACAGCGAGAGTGATAGAGATAGCGAGCAAGGCAACAATAGGCGGACTGGCGAGTCGCAGTGAGCCAAGAGGCAAGATCTAGTGATTATCGTCTGCCGAGAGTGAGAAATTAATGAATTTAAAAAATATGGGCCTTTTTTAAACTAATGGGCCTAAGGCAAAAGTTTTAATTGCTTTGTATTTGGGCCGTCCCTGGGTTTACACGGCAGCGGATGAACTCTAAATTTTTTGCAGGTTCTCGAGCTTAGAAGATTCTGAAAGTGTCCTTAACTAGACCATTAAATTGGAGCAAAGCCCAAAAGTGTATATATAGGCCCAGTTCAGAATTGGGCTCGAGTTTGCAATTAGCCGACCGACATTTTTCTCGTGTGGATCTTGGCCTTTATCTTCCCTTGCAGTCGCACACTGATCAGTGATCCCCATTGTGAGTGAATTTTCGTAGCACTCTTCAATCAGTGGCTACTCAAGGTCAAGTAATTACTTGTACTTATTATCTCGTTTATTTTACGATTTGGGGTTTGTAATCTTCAATTGTAGTTCAGCTAAGTGTGTGTGTGTTTTTTTCAGCGGCTGTGGCCTGAGAAGTGGGAACCCAACAAGCCGCTAGTGATAGAGGAGGTACAGGTGGCGCCGCCGCATGCCGGGGAGGTGAGAGTTAAGATACTCTTCACTGCTCTGCGACACCGACGCCTACACCTGGCGCGGCAAGGTATATTGACTCTAGATTGTGAGATCCTTATGTTTTATTAAATTTATGGAAATCGTGAGTGAGATAAAGCTTTAATTAAGGTTTTGGATGGTGGTGGTTTGAATTCCATGAAAGTTTTGTAAATTTGTGCATTTGAAGTGGATGAATCTGCTCTTTTTCTTATGTTTCTCTTGTTCTTATGCTTGAGAAGTTTTACCACCACCTTCCAGTCTTCCTCCATGTTCAAACTTGTAATTTGAGTGCAAATTGTATTTTTATAAAATTGGGTATAAAATTTTAATTTTGGTCTTGATTGGGTTAACTTCCCCTGCTTGTCTCACTATCACCACGAGAAGAAAGAAGAATAAGAGCAGATGCATCCACCTCAAATGCAGTGCCAATGCAGTATTTTCTAATCGATAGTTTATCTTATTTGAAGGATCCTGAAGGTCTATTCCCTTGTATTCTTGGTCATGAGGCTGTAGGGTAGGTTATTCCTTAATGTTCAAAGTAGGGGTGGGCATTCGGGTACGAGTACCTACTACCTACCACCCGATCGGGTAGGGTTATTTTTTTAAAAATCCGGTTTCGGGTATTACTCGAACCAGAATTATATATGTGCAGGGTCGGGGTCGGGGTCGGGGTCGGGAAATCCTACCCGATACACGATCGGGTACCCGCATAAGATTTTTGAAAAATGATAGATTGTATGTTAGCATATCTGACCCCAACCATTAATCACATATGACCAATGGATATAATCAAAATTTACAAAGAAATTATCTCTTGAAGTTGGTAAACTAAATCATATTTAAATCACATATTCAACATATTTCGTAAACACATATTTCGTTTGTATAAGGCGTCTTTGCTAGTGTTGCCAAAGCAGTTCGCGGATCGGACAAAAATTCACGATCCACTTCAGTTTTGCAATCTCGAAACTCATCTCTTAGATATTAATTCCTATTTCATTCGCAACATATATAAAAAACCAGATAGCATTCAAAGTGATTTTTAATAATATAAGTAAATCACTGTTTATTACCACGATATTACTTATATTTGGTGGCTGACGTATAATCAAACAGCTGTAGTGCACCATGTAAGAAACTAAAGCACCAATTAATTGAAAAACAAAGCGAATAACTCAAGAAAATGAACAAACTGGGTACCTGTTATGACAATTTATCAATTTATACTGGTAATTGGTTCAGGAAACGTCAAATTTTATCGAATTATGAAGAAATAGGTGGGTAGAAGGGTTAGCTCACCGGAGGAAGATAACGAGAGAATGAAAGAAAGCACTTGTGAGATTTACTACATAAATCGCAATCGTGGAAATAGAATCGCGTTTATCGATACACACGTCGTGTTTTGGTCTTTTTGTTTAGAGTTAAAAGTAGGGATAAGTATAAAAAGGTACAGGTTACAGAACAGTTATTCAACTAAATCTGTCCAAAAAACAGCTTTGAATATAAATCCACTTTTCAAGAAAGTTTATTCAAATAGGTCCAATTTCTAAACATGTAATTTACTATCTACTTTATTTTGACTAAAATGCCCCTTATTTAAATAAAAATCATCATTCCTCACTGTCTTCCCATCGACACATAGAACCATTTATCCCATCTCCCCTTCAACAGAACCCTGTCATCACCGCCACCACTCACCATTGCCGTTGTTGCCGCATCCCTCATCCCTTTCTTCTTCGTAGGCCACCGTCGTTGTTTTCTTCTTCACAGGCCACGAGCTGAAGTGAAAATGGGAAGCCACCACCGCCAGCTTTCTTTCTCACCTCACCAAGGCTTACAAGCTCTTCCAGGTGCTGTCTTCCGTTCTTCGGAGAAGCTCTTCCAGGTGCACGATGGTTGTTTCCACCACCTCCGGTACACTCCCTCCCTCACTGGTACGGGTGATGAGTTGAAACAACCATATGAAATGAATTTTTCCTCCGTTATTTCTCTTCCAGGTGCACGCATGTACTTCTCCGATATTTCTCTTACATGTGCACATATGCACTTCTCCTTCTCTATTTTCTCTTCCAAGTGCACATGCACCGGTGCAATTTTAAGCGTGCACCGATGCTTGTCTGTGATGCATCGGTGCGCATAAACCCTATATGCACTGGTACATTTAAGCGTGTACTTCTTTGAGTGTTCCATTGTTTTTATATGTAGGTCTTAACATACATGGGAAGAGCTTTTTCTGTCATCTTTAATTTTCGTTCTTTTCCCTTTTGCGTTATTTTTGCTTAAAATATTGATTTGACCTGGAGAAACAAGAATATGAAGAAATGGGTCTGAAAAGATAAGAAATGGAATTTTAAAATGAAATATACCTGTCTAGACGGGTTTGTGATGAACTGGTGCAAGTAAATCCTACGTGCACCGGTGCATGTGCACCGGTGCATTTGATCGTCTCCTTATTTTTTGACTTATGCTCGATAAGACAACCATGTACAAGTTGGAGATGTCGAGCTTCTTGACATTAGTTCAGGTGTAAGATGAACTAGGATATTCTCACATTGTTTATATCAGAGCTCAAGAGATCGGAGTATGCGTACTTCCTTTCATGAACCTTCTTCTAGCTT
Source organism: Haberlea rhodopensis (assembly GCA_907163345.1). NCBI lineage: Eukaryota > Viridiplantae > Streptophyta > Magnoliopsida > Lamiales > Gesneriaceae > Haberlea > Haberlea rhodopensis. Next base: position 2,498,874 of record CAJQUN010000009.1, read on the forward strand.
GGGAGATACAAATTAATCATACTTACTCAATGCTTGCCAAATCCTACACAAAAAGCTTAGCCCTCTCGTGATGTCAGTACTCAAAACTTTGCGGTAATAGATGTAGGGATAAATTTATGGGTGTGTATCTTTGGGATAGCAAACAAGGTAACAAATGACTTTGATTGTTGAGGCAATGGTCCAACTCTTTTTTCTTGAAACGATATTGTCATATTATGGTGCTCACGATCTAAAGGTAATTCATTTCCCAAGATACAACTACTATGATTCGTGATAGAAACGCTTCAAATCCACAAACCACAAAGGCTTAAAAGTACTCAAAACTTGAACGAGAAGTAAGATGAACAAGATGCACATATTTTGTTTCTTAATTTTGTGTTTTGATCTAAACAATGTGTGTTTAGTTCGTCCAATGGTTATTTTATATATACTAGAATAAGATGTGCCACAAAGAGACACTATTTGGAAGCATCATTTCATGAAACTGGACGTGAAGGGACACACCCAATCAACAAGTCTTCACAGGGCGCAATCGATCGAGCCATTTTCCTTTCGTGAGCAGATCTGCAATATTTTCCTTTGACTTCACGTGGTCAATGGTTATAATATCATTCAAGATCAACTGGTCATGGTATTATGTCTACGACCTATATCTAGACTTACCATCAAACATGCTACTATGTGCCCTGCCTATAGCAGATTAGCTATCGAAATGTATCTTAATTGTAGACACATGGGTCCTCACAGTTGGTATCAGAGCATAAACTGGGAATGCTCTACTTTTGAGTCTTCAGTCTTGTGTACACTTTGAATAGGCACGAATGAACATGTGGGTTTGTGTTTGAAACTTATTTGACATATTTGCTCTTACATGATTTGGAGTGAAATAGTTGATGCCAATATGTGATTTATATTTGAGTATGCTGAGTTGTGTCGTATTAATATTGACCACGATATCGATATGATACTGTATATGTGCGACAGAACAGAGTAGGGAAAGAGTATACACTCGAATACCTACAAAACCTGTCAATATTGAGCGAGTTATGAATTTGATTATATAAATGAAGAGTATGCATATCATATGAGACATCCAAACTGTTATATGCAATTTTAATGAGTATGAATCTTTGAGCAATGAAGTTGCTATGGAACCTGTTGAGAATAATATTGTCGAATGAGTTAGGAGATAATTGAAATGAGACATCTTAATAACTCTAGAACTGAAGAAATGGTAAGAATGAATATACGAGAATTAGAATACTTATATCCTACATCGCCTCAAGTTGAAGAAAATAATATAAGTATGTTGAGGTAACTTTAGTGATTGTGAATATTCGGTGCTTTACTTACTGTTGATGGTATTATGTAAATATTTTGAGTATGAAATGTGTGCTGGAGACTTATTGTGCATGTTATGTTATGATGCAAATATTTTTAGTACGGATTATGTGCTGAGTGCCTATGATGCATGCTATGGTATTATGTATTTACTTGCTGCACTGGGATATCATTATGGTGCTTTTCATTTTTTTTGGCATGTTCCTCGTGCAATGAGGTCGTGACGAAATTTTTAGAGCCACTTATTAGCAGAACTTTTAAATAATCTTCCGATGTTTACAAATAAATAATCATTGTGTGCTAATTAAACACTTGAATAGAAACGGATCCTCACAACAACTGTTTGATTATACGTCAGCCACCAAATCTAATCAGTATCGTGGTTATATACTTATATTATTAAAAATCACTATGAATGCTAACTGAGTTTTGATATTTGTTGCGAACGAAGTAGGAATTAATATCTAAGAGATGAGTTTCGGCGGAAGTTTGGGAAGCTTGAAGAATGTGCTGGCTGATGCAGCTTTGAAGGGAGTTACGGAGGCGAGGGCTGGGATTTTTGGTCACGTTCTCAATCCAACTGGCCAAAGATCTCCCCATAAGATACTACGCAAGAAGCTGATTGGGGAGAAAGTCGCCGCCTGGTACCCTTATGATATCAAGAAGGATGATCCCCTCATTATAGCTCGTCAAGAACAAGAGTAAGGACACAAACCTTCATACGAAACCATTTTGTGAATTTTACTTTGATTGCTATTTTTCTTCGTTAGTAATGATTAGAGAAGTTGAAAATTGTGATAATTTGCGCTGGCATATGATTAGAGAAGTTGAGATTTGTGATAATTGCACGCTGGGATATGCGCATCACTAGTGCGGATGAGCCTATTAGTGACCAAATCTTGCGCATTATGACCCGAGTGAGGATCAAGAAAGCGGTCGGCTCTATAGAGACCTTGTAGTTGGAGAGTCTCTTCACCAATGGTAATGAACAATGTTTTTGGGCAAAACAAGAAAGAAACTCGCACTTTGACAACAAAATACAGCCTCTTGTAGTGTAATTATAACTGTATATGGGAACAAATAAATGATTTTGTTGACACTCCCTTCGTGTGAAGCATAGAAATGCATAAGTTTTCAGGATAGATTGCCATTTTTATTCACAATCATTGTACCCATCTGTGCTTGAATTGCATGGGTAATCATAGTGGGAAACTTGTATCAGAAAGTAGCACGACATTTGTTAGGACTTGTAGGCTTGACCACATTGAGAGTCAACAAATAACCACGAGATGGTGATAGTGAAGTTCAACAATATAAAAGAAAATTTGGAGAGTTCTTACCGTGACAATATCGAAAAGTTCAGCTGATTATTGTGATGTACATAAAATCTCAAATTTAATTTTGTGATCATATGAGGAAGCTTCATCAAGAAACTGTCAAACTTGTATCATTTGATTATTTTTCGTTTCCAGTACATGGAAGCACTTGCATCTATATTCTTTTCTTGGCAGTGACTTTTTCAAAGACATGATTTTGTATTCCAATTTTTTATTGACTTTTGCAGGCGTTTAAACAAACTTGAGATGTTGAAGCGTCGTGGAAAGGGACCGCCAAAGAAAGGCCAAGGAAAGCGTGCAAAAAAGAGTAGCAAATAGCTACGACTCTATGAAGTGCAAGCTACTAATATTTTTTTGGAGTGCTAGTTTACATTTTCTTGCACCTTTTGCTATTTGTTTTTGGCATGTTTGATAAAACTGTCGTATGGGAAATGAATCAAAGAAATTGATGTTGAATCAGGTCAACTTCTGAGCTTTTCTTCATATTTTCCGCACCATTGCAATACCCATTTTGTGCAAATGAATTGAATCGAGTCGAATAATAGTTTTTTTTTCCACATTCGAGCCCGAGCTTTATTTTGAAAATGAATTATTTTGGACTTTAATTCGACTAGATTAACTGCTCGAATTAGATTTTTATGAGATTTTTTAAGCTAACATCTGAATTTGGGCTCAAGATTGGAAACTCATACTATTTTAAGTTTATTTACAAAAAGTTAATTAAAATACTATAATTTACGAGTCATTTGAAGAGCTCATATATATATGCTATATGCTATCTGTTACGACTTTATGATAACATGGTACTAAAATTTCTTATGGGGCCTTCACTTCTTCTCTTTCTTTTATGATTCCACATTTCCTCGATCTCTTTGTATGCTTCTTGAAATAAATTTTGTTTAAGAAAATTATTTAGATACATACATGGAAAATTAGCTATTACCCTCTGTTTTCCAACTTTACTGAAAGTATAAGAATGGAAATTCCAAATCCTAATCATCTAGCACATATCCACCAAGATAGCAAATTCAAATTAATTAGCACATCAATTACATAAGAAATTATAAAATTATCGAAAAATTTGAGATTCTCCCAGTTAATATAACAAGATCATGTCACGAGTAAACATTTCTGGATACGAAATCTTACTGGAAAAATGGAAAGTATTGTTTGATACATTCCTATGTTTTGATGAAGCTAAACCACCATTTAATTTGCAGTTTAAAGTGTACCAGACATGATATATTCGTCTGCTTTTAAGGTTGAAGTAGACTAAACTAAACGATAATGCAAAACAAAACAGCCTTCATTTGTCAAATTCCCAGATGACACCTCCATCCTCTGCAAAACAATTAAAAACAAACATTAAACCTTAGTTTAACCACAAAACGTGATTAAATGGACAATGAGATGATAAGGTTATAGAAAAATAATGATTTTTGGGACCTTCTCTTTTAAGTACAAGTAACATTGTAGCATAAAATCATCGGCAATTTCTATGTTGTATAAAGTAACATTTGTTGGAATATTGAAGTAAACTAAAGGGAAAAGAAAAAAATAATAATAAGTGCTCGATCGATCGAGACCTATGGCTCGATCGATCGAGCACGACAGATTTTTTCCCTTCGTTGGAAACAGGATTGAGCACCAGGCTAGATCCATCGAGCCCTGTGTCTGTTGACAAGAATGTGGTGTCTATTCATGTTGGAGTGCGTTTTTTCCTTGATATCGTGCATCCAAATGGTGTCTTTTGGACTCCTATCTTTGGTTTACCATAAATATGGCATTCCCCACTTGTTTAAACACAAAATTTCGAAATCAAAATCAGATTTAAGATCAAATTGAGAGCATTTAGTTTGCTCATCAAATTTATTCTTATTGAGTGCTTTTAAACCTTGGTGGTTTGATGACTTGTGATTTGGAGTGCTCCTCTCACTTGTATCTTGGGAGACAAATTACCATAGCAAACCGTTAGCACCAAGGCAGGGCAAAATTGTCTTAAGGACGGAGATTACAAATCTCGCCTCGACATAAACTTTGAAGACATTGTTATTTTTTTACTACATTCCTGAGATACACATTGCTAGAGATAAATTCAACAACAATATTTCATGTCAATCTTTTGCAGCACTCAGTTCAACACACAATCCACCCTGTGAAAATCAGTTACTGAATGGAATGGTATCTCATTACTTTTATAAGTTGGTCGATGAATCCATCCCAAAAGATGTTGGAGAGACGAGTCTTGTAACTTGAAATGTTTCTCAAAGCTAGTAAATTTAATGGGACATGCTCCAAATATTTAGAGAATATAACGAATGATCTAAGAAACAAGAATTGCAGAAATTAGCATAGTTAAACTTTTTGCTACCTAGCACAATATGTGGAAAAACATGTGATTCAGAAGAGAAAGATTGGGAATGGACCGTGTGCCTCATATATTAAAAGGTTTTGGAGACAATGTAAGTTCAACAGGACAAAAGCAAAAAATTCAACCATTGACGTAGTCTGTATCACCAGGTAATTTAAAGATCAGTAACACATTGAACCCAGTTAAAAAATCCAAACAAGAAAAATAATGGAAAACACAAGCCATACCTTTGACCTTTTTGTTTATCCAGGTTTTTATCACCATGCCAGCACCAATTCCACCAACTATCCATGCCCCATAAAAAGCAAGGTTATAAGGTATAGATCTTCGAGGAAGAAAATAATAATCTGGGATTTGCCTTATTCTTCGCGGGAGTCGTTTCTTTACAACTGGCTCAGAACTGGGATCACTGCTTACTGGCTCTTCAACAATTTTCCAATCCATTCCTTTTGGTGCATCTTTCTCTTCCATGCCCATGATCAATGACTGGTCGGTCTTTAATCAGGATTCTGGAGTAAAAACCAAGCAACCAGTAAATAATGATAAAACTCACGAATATAGTATTGTCAAGATGAAGAAAAGAAAACGAATGTATACCTCGACTACAAAGAAATCAAGACCAATAAATGTAGTCAGGGAAGGAGTTAGCCAATTTCTGAGGAGCAAACTTATTTTTTGTACACACAATGAACGAATTTAGAATTTTTTTTCATTCCAAGGATGCATGCCTGATGTCTAAGGCGTCTTTGCTAGTGTTGCCAGAGCAGTTCGCATATCGGACAAAAATTCACGATCCACTTCAGTTTCGTAATCCCGAAAATCATCTCTTAGATATTAATTCCTACTTCATTCGCAACAAATATCAAAACCCAGATAGCATTCATAGTGATTTTTAATAATATAAGTAAATCACTGTTTATTACCACGATACTGCTTAGACTTTGTGACTGACGGATAATTAAACAGTTGTAGTGCACCATGTAAGGCACTAAAGCACCAATTAATTGAAAAACAAAGCGTTATAACTCAAGAAAATGAACAAACTGGGTACTGTTATGACAATTTATCAATTTATACTGGTACTTGGTTTAGGAAACGTCAGATTTTATCGAATTATGAAGAAATAGGTGGGTAGAAGGGTTAGCACACCGAAGGAAAATACCGAGAGAATGAAAGAAAGCACTTGCGAGATTTACTACAGAAATCGCAACCGTGGAAATAGAATCGCGTTTATTGATAACACACGTCGTGTTTTGGTCTTTTTGTTTAGAGTTAAAAGTAGGGATAATTACAAAAAGGTACAGGTTACAGAACAATTATTCAACTAAATCTATCCAAAAAACAGCTTTCAATATAAATCCATTTTTCAAGAAAGTTTATTCAAATAGATCCAATTTCTAAACCATTTCTAAATAAAAATGCCCCTTATTTAAATAAAAATAATCATCCTCCACTCTCTTTGCATCGACACACAAAACCATTTCTCCCCTTCAACAGAACCCTCTCATCACCGCCACCACTCACCATCGTCGCTATTGCCGCATCCCTCATCCCTCATCCCTTTCTTCTTCGTAGGCCACCGTCGTTGTTTTCTTCTTCAAAGCCCACGAGCTGAAGTGAAAATGGGAAGCCATGGCCACCAGCTTTCTTTCTCACCTCACCAAGGTTTACAAGCTCTTCCAGGTGATGTCTCCCGTTCTTCGGAGAAGCTCTTCCAGGTGCACAATGGTTGTTTCCACCACCTTTGGTGCACTCCCTCCCTCACTGGTACGATGATGAGTTGAAACAGCCATATGAAATGAATTTCGTCCCCGATATTTCTCTTTCAGATGCACGCATGCACTTCTCCGATCTTCCATGTGCACGCATGCACTTCTCCTTCACTATTTTCTCTTCCAGGTGCACACATGCACTGGTGCAATTTTAAGCATGCACCGGTGCTTGCCTGTGATGCACCGGTGCACATAAACTCTATATGCACTGGTGCATTTAAGCGTGTACTTCTTTGAGTGTTTCATTGTTTTTGTATGTAGGTTTTAACATATGTGGGAGAGTTTTTTTCTGTCATCTTTAATTTTCGTTCTTTTCCCTTTTGCGTTATTTATGCTTAAAATATCGATTTGGCCTGGAGAAACATAAGATGAAGAAATGAGTTTGAAAAGATAAGAAATGGAATTTTAAAATGAAATATACTTGTCTAGACGGGTTTGTGATTAACTGGTGCAAGTAAATCCTACGTGCACCGGTGCATTAATCGTCTCTTTATTTGACTTATGCTCGATAAGACAACCATGTACAAGTTGGTGATGTCGAGCTTCTTGACATTAGTTCAGGTGTAGGATGACCTAGGATATTCTCACATTGTTTATATCAGAGCTCGAGAGATCAGAATATGCGTACTTCCTTTCATGAACCTTCTTCTAGCTTGGGGGATACAGATTAATCATACTTACTCAATGCTTGCCAAAGCCTACACAAGAAGCTTAGCCCTCTCGTGAGGTCAATACTCAAAACTTTGCAATAATTGATGTAGGGATAAATTTATGTGTGTGTATCTTTGGGATAGCAAACAATGTAACAAATGGCTTTGATTGTTGATGCAAGGGTATAACTCTTTGTTCTTGAAACGAAATTGTCCTACTATGGTGCTCACGATCTAAATGTGATTCACTTCCCAAGATACAACTATTATGCTTCGTGATAGAAATGCTTCAAATCTACAAACCACAAAGGCTTAAAAAGTACTCAAAACTTGAACAAGAAGTAAGATGAACAAGATGCACATATTTTGTTTCTTAATTTTGTGTTTTGATCTAAACATTGAGTGTTTAGTTCGTCCAATGGTTATTTTATATATACTAGAATCAGATGTGCCACAAAGAAACACCATTTGGAAGCATCATTTCATGAAAAAACACAATTGAACGTGAAGGGACACACCCAATCAACAAGTCTTCACAGGGAGCGCTCGATCGAGCCATTTTCCTTTCGTGAGCAGATCTGCAATATTTTCCTTTGATATCACGTAGTCAATGGTTATAATATCATTCAAGATCAACTGGTCATGGTATTATGTCTACGACTTATATCTAGACTTACCATCAAACAAGCTACTATGTGCCCTTCCTATAACAGATTGGCTATCGAAATGTATCTTAATTGTAGACAAATGGGTCCTCACAGTTGGTATCAGAGCATAAACTGTGAATGCTCTACTTTTGAGTCTTCAGTCTTGTGTACACTTTGAATATGCACGAATGAACATGTGGGTTTGTGTTTGAAACTTATTTGACATATTTGCTCTTACATGATTTGGAGTGAAATAGTTGATGTCAATATGTGATATATTTGAGTATGATGAGTTGTGTCGTATTAATATTGACCATGATATCGATAAGATACTGTATATGTGCGACAGAACAGAGTAGGGAACGAGTATACACTCGAATACCTACAAAACCTGTCAATATTGAGCGAGTTGTGAATTTGATTATATAAATGAAGAATATGCATTTCATATGAGACATTCAAACTGTTTTATGCAATTTTAATGAGTATGAATCTTTGAGCAATGAAGTTGCTCTGGAACCTGTTGAGAATAATATTGTCGAATGAGTTATGAGATAATTGAAATGAGAGTCCTTGGATGTGATTGAGATATCTCCATGACATAGAGCCATTAAGATTTCGGCAATGAGATGCTTGAAAAGAATGAGATATGGCTATATCGAAATGAGATTTGAGCATGATATTTTTACTAAAAGTAAAAAGAATTAACTATGAATATGTTGCATGAAATTATAGTTAAATGTTTTATACTTACGGTTTTGATAAAAATGAAACGTAGATTTGATGGTGTAACCAAGATTGAGTTGTATAAAAACATCATGAGATATTGGGAAAATACAATATATGATATATAGATCGAGAGCTTTTGGAAAGTCTTATCCTTCGGATAAATTCTCATGTATCTCAAAATTTTGAAATGAAATTTAATGACGAGATGGCTATTTTGACGTATGATCAAACCTACAGAAGGTATCATATGCATAGCTAAATTTTATATCAAATTTGATTAAACAAGTGAAGCAGTTCAAAACATGATTGACATCGTACTCGAAGCATCTCTATGCTTAGTCAAGTTCTTTTTGTTCTATTTGCTATTTCTTCTATCAATACCAGGTGTTCTTACCCCAAATCCGATTTAATAATTTAACTTTGAAGGGATAATCAAAATGAACTAAGAAAAATCACTTCAATTTACCTCGCCAATTCGCTATGTTTCCCACGACATCATTCAGCTTCTCTTTTCTGTTTTCAATTCAACTATAGCCTCTCACCACTATTTCTTATTTGATGTGGTGCCTTACTACAAGAAAAGTGGACCTAACTTAAGGTTGAACAAAAGATCGACCAAAATAAGTAGTGATCAACTCAAACTTCACACACATGCAACTATATATGTACTGTATACGCACATGCAACTTATAGCAACAGATTTTCGAACATGTAGCAAGAATTAACACCAAAGATAACAAGTAAGCACAGATTAATCATTAACCCATTTCCATTCAATTCAACAAGTACTAATCGATGCAACAAGAATCCAAAAACTACCGAACAACGACCACAAAAAGAATGGACAGCAATGTTTTCCCCAAACCGTGACAGAAATCAAAGCAAGAACTCGAAATATTCAAGGAAATGAACAATCAAGGAAAATAGGAAAGAATTGTTCGCAAACCTTGAAGAAATCGCACCAAAAATCGAAATGCCCTAGCGTGCGAGTTTTTGCGTTTCTTGAGAAAATCCGACGCGAAACCGGATGATTAATGGCTTGAGATGGTGCGGCGGTGAGGCAGAGTGGTAGAGGTAGGTCGGCCTTGCCAAGGCGGTGGCTCACGGCGGCGGGTACGACGCTTTTGCGGCGAGGGTCGAAGGTGCGCGAGTGAAAGGTGAAGGGAAAAGCTACGGCTTATTCTAACACCCGATGTGTGTGTCCGTGATTTTATTATGTGTTAGTGACTTAGTGCGTATAAATTGTGTCTTGCACACAATAATTGTTGTATTCCTGTCCATGCCTGTATATTGGAGTGTCATCGATGTACTATATATTAAATTTATAATCGACATTTGTGATTTATATCTACTACTATAATAAAACATTAAATTCTTCATTTTAATAATTTATTTTTAAAATGGTATCGGAGTTTATTTTACCATTTCATAATTATCTCATACTCCGATTTAATTGTTAATTGACATTCATATTATCAGTTTTACTTCTAATTAATTAATTCCAAATTTATTATTAATAAATTCACAAATTATATTTAATTAACAGTAAACAAATCTCGGGGACACACGGTATTAATATCAAGTTGTTAAGGGCAAAAACTGGGTGCCTACAAATGTTTTCCCAAGATGAAATATCATCTAACATGAAAATATTTTATTAGGTTTTGAGCTTTTTTTTTAATAACTAATATGTGTTTTGTATCAAATAACCATAGCTTAAGCCAAAAATTTTGAGCTTCTTGAACTCAAATTCAACTTGAGAGTATAAATAAATGTGGATATTAGAGCATGGCGATTGATTGCTCGATAGAGTTTTATCATTTCATTTTTCACATTGTGGAATGTATAATACCTTTATTATTAACATTAATATTAATGGATTTTAATTAATAATATTATACAATGAAATTTATAATAGTCTTATTATCAGAATTTTAATTAATAATATTAAAAATAATAAAAATCATAATAATATTTTAAAAAATGAATGCCCGTCGACAAGACGAATCTAATGGTGTGGTCAGAAATCGATTTCAAACACTTACAATTTTCGGGCATTTTCACGAACACATGGCTCTGATACCATTTGTTGTGTCACAATACTCAATATAAAGTATAAACATCATACACACACAAACAAGAACATGAATATTTATGCGGTTCGGCAATTGTCTGCGTGCACGGGAAGCAAACACAATTTATTGGAAATTTCAGACGAGAAATACAAACTCTCCAGGATCACCTCACAACTCACAGAAACCGAAACAAATTATTAAAAGTTTGTTATTTGAGTAGATTATAGAATGATAGATGATTTTCAGAAGGTGAAGGATATGGGTTTATATATGCATGAATGAAGCCATCGGTGGACAATTTCCAGTTAACTTCTTCTACCTCAATTTTTGATCAGCCTCCATTGCTATAAGGTTCAACCCTTCTGAATGGCCTCCAAAGCTACAGTGGAAGAGAGACCACCGGCCAACAGATCCAATTCTCTTCCTACTGATAATGCAAAGTCAATTAGGGATAACTTTTCGAAGTCAGATGGTTCTTTACCTATGGGACATGATCACTCTCCCAAATGAATAGCATTAATGCTCGCATGACTCGTAGCCAAGCAAGAAAAATGATATTATTTGAGTCTCCTGGTTCTTAATGAAAGGTATCATTTGGAACATAAGCGGAATAGGAAACACAGCTTCTCAAATGAATGTAAAATTCGTTCGTAAATCTCTGAAGATAAATTTTATGGTTCTTCTTGAACCCATGATAGAATTAGACCCTTTGCACATGACCCGATTACAGGGGTTTCACCAAGCTATTCAGAACGTTTCCGGAAAAATCTGGTTTCTTTTGGACAGATCTATATACATTGAAATAGTTGATGATCATGTTCAAGCATTACATTTAAGATGCAATCTCCAACTTTCCATGCAATATCTTCGCGTCTTTTTTCTATTCTAGTTGTAACAGACAACATAGATATTCTCTATGGGAAAATTTACTCTTACATAAGCCGACAGTAGGGGAACACTGGTTGGTGGGAGGAGATTTTAAAACAATTCTGGAGATTGAAGATCATTTTCTTGGTTTAAACAACAGATCGGGAGCAATGTATTTTATAATGGATGCTGGTCTCATTGATGTGGGATTTGTTGGTGACCGCTACACATGGTCAAATGGACATGTTTGGAAGCGTCTTGATCGTGTGTTGACATCATCATCATGGAATACGGTCTATAATGCATTCAAAGTTGAGCAGCTTTAATAGATCTAATTCTGATCATTGCCCGCTGTTTATTACCTGCCCTTCTCTTCCAAAGGCTTCATCATCTTTTCGCTACCAGAATATGTGGGTTCAACACAATAATTTTTCTACAGACTGTACGTCTCAATTGGAATAAACCATGTGAATCTCATGACACGTAAAGACTATATAAAACTAAAGCGTTTGAAATCCCATCTTAAGTGGTGGAATCAAGGGGTGTTTGGCAATATGTTCAGGCTGCTAATGATCAGCTTTCTAATGCTCAGATTGAGTTTGATCGGCATCCTGACGGAAATACTAAGTTATCACTGTTAGCATAAAATACCCAGTAAGCCAAACATTGGCCCGATGAGTTTTATGAGCCCTAGCCCAATTAGCTGTCTCATAAATACTATAAATATAAGGTTCACTCTAGGGTTAACCTATTCCATTCCAATACACTCACTCTCTGAGAATAGCTGTCATCACACTAGCACTGGTGTCGGGCTTGTAGATCTGGTCAGGTTGATTGGACTCGCTGATCACCGCCATCAGATTGATTTCGCTGTTAACAGTAATCTCTTTTCGTGCATTATATTTGATATATTTGCATGCTTATATATGAATCAAGCGCGATCGTCCGTCCCCGGGTCAGATCTGTTTATTGTATTATTTCCGCTGCGTTTGGATCTGGTGTCGGGTTACGGAAACCCAACAATCACTTGATCAACGACTTAAAGAATTCAATGTGATGTTAGACATGGAGGAGGTATTTTGGAAACAGAAATCCACATCTCGATGGATGATTGAAGGTGAGAGAAACACCAAATTTTTCCATAGTTTGGTAAATAAGAAACGTATGAAAGGGCGTACATTCCGTATCTGGGATGATATTTTATTAGAAAATCAAAGTGATATTTGACAATCAGGTGTCAAATTCTTTGAGAATTTGTTGGTTGGTGAAGATACAACTCTTAATCTCCCAATTTTCATAATATCACTTCTGTGTTATGTGATGGAGATAATGAATTGATTGAAAGAACACCATCTATGGATGAAGTAAAGAATGTAGTTTTCTCTAGATCGAAGGATAATGCTGCGGGTCCTGATGGATTTTCTCTCTTTTCTTTATATATTTGTTGGGATACCATTCAATACGACTTTTATGACGCGGTCATGGATTTTTTTGCGGGATGTGAGATACCTCGTACTTTTTCTTCTACAACTATTATTTTTATTCCAAAAGGTGATATTGTCCAACAATGGACAGATTTCAGGCTCATAAGTTTGTGTAATGTTACAAACAAAATAATTACCAAACTTATTATTCAAAGATTACAAAAAATTATAGATAGTCATCAGCCCATCACACAGTGGTTTAATCAGGGGAAGACTAATCTCTGATAATGTATTGCTTGCTCAAGAAATGGCGCATCACAATAAATATCACACGAGGGGTGGCAACATGATAATGAAACTAGATATGGAGAAGGCATTGCTCGTATAAATTGGAATTTCTTTTACCAAATTCTTTCGGCATTTGGTTTCTCGGACAAGGTAGTGAATATCATCGCGATATGTGTTTCCAAGTGCTGGTTTTCCATCAACATTAATGGGGTCGTATCGGGCTTCTTCAAGTCTAAATGTGGCTTACGACAAGGTGATCCCATATCCCCCATCTTTTTTATCATTGTGGCAGAATATATATCCAGTGAGCTGGATCATTTATTTCATCAAAATCCCAGATTATCATTCAATACAGGCTGCAAGATCTGCATGCCTCATTTGGCATATGCAGATGATATTATCATATTTTCGAATGGTTCTCTACTAGCTGCTCGTAGAATCAAAGATCTTCTCGATCGATTGATAACATCGATTAGAATGATTGGCAGACAGTATGAGAAATTACGTCTCCTGAAGAAGTAATGATAACATCTCGGGAAAACAAGTGAGAGGTGTCCGAATCCGAGAGGTTAGGAACAAGGGTACCTACTATCATCGTTATAATAAATGACATACCAATAGTGTTTTTCGGGGTAAGGGGGAGGTGATTACCTGAAGGTACAATTATTATATATTATAATAATCAAAAGGGAAGAAGTATATAATGACAGGATGGGGGAAAGAAAGGTTAGACTTTGAAAAACGGGTATAACCCGCCCTCGCAAGATTTTCAGATAACACATGTGTTCTCTCTTTATTTCATTATCTTCGAAATTCAAATAAATGTTCAAAAAATACATAAATTAGGTAATTCTTGATTATAGAAGGAACGAGTAAAACCTGTAATACATTTCATGGAATATCGGTGTCACACTAAAGGTAGATCCAAAGGCTGAAAATTATTTGGAGTAATTGATCTCACACAAAAATGTGTGGGATCACTAGAGATAATTTGAAAGGTTTTAGTAGAGATAATTGGACTCTCGTCTGGTTATGTACAATCTGGAATCTTTGGAAAACACGTAACAATATAATTTTCAAAAGTGTGGACTTCTCAGTAGGAAACTTGCTGACACAGTTAATGCAAATTTATGGTTGTTGGTGAAAGGAAGGTACCAAAGTGAATTTTCTTTCCCCAGTGGTGATTGGTTTATTGATCATATCACACTTCTTAGTAGTTGCAAATGAGTAGAGCTAGCTTGGTTGTTGTCTTCATTATATTTTGTTTTGGTAGAAGTTATTCTGAATGATCATTTTTGTGAGATGGATACGTTTTGTACTACGTTTTATAATACCTTTTATCTTATAAAAAAGCACGGACATCTGAAAAAATGGCTACAGCAAGCAAGTGCACATCAAAAGTTGTTTTCTAAAAAAATACGTCTGCTCCTTAGAAATTACATTTTGCCCCTCAAAATTTTGCATTTTGCGCTTCTAAAAATTATATTTTGATTCACTAATTTTTTCTCTCTAATTTTTTATGTTAAAACATTTTATCATTCCTAAACAAAAAATTCTAAAAATTCACCCCTAATAGCAGGATATGCGGTCAATATTAAAGATCGACTCTTTGTAATATGGTATAGATTATTACGAATAAGAGAACAATATTGGATAAGAGGTCAATATTAAGGGCGACTCTTTGTAATATGGAATAGATTATTACGAATACGAGAACAATATTGAATAATTATAAATTTTATTATTAAATTGTTTTCATTAAGAAAATGGGACACAGGTCCATACTTTTACTAATTATTAGTTATGCAATAACAAAGTAAAGGTGACGTTATCTCTTCATTATTAGAATAAGTTTCACAATAAGTCTTGTGTCTGAGACGTGGCTGAAAAAAAGATCACCTTAGATCCAATTTGTGGGAGGTCTTAGAACAATTTAGAGAAAATTGCAAATAAATGTTAATTTCCAAAACATTATTCAACTAAATCTATATACATACAATCATTCAACTTAATTTTTTTTATTAATTTACTTAATTTATATTAGCGAAAAATATAATAAGTTTAATATTTTAGACAAATAAGTTATAAAAGAAATATATAAATAATTTTAATATAAATTATAATTATTTATAAAATAAAAATGGCACAAATACTAAATTTTATCTCCATTACAAGTACATCATTGTTAAAATTAAGTGCATCGCTTTACTATAATCGCACCTCTAGAATCTAAATTAAGTGTACCGCTAAACTCTAAATTAAGTGCACTGATATAGTGTATTGCGTACGATGGTCTAGTATATTGTGTGTCCGGTAGACTTTAAATTAAATTAGGTGCATCAATAACATTAAATTAAGTGCACCGCTAAACTTTAAATTAAGTACATTGTTATACTTTAATTTAAGTGCACCAACATTAAATTAAGTGCACAACTGGACTTTAAATTAAGTGTATCGTTGTAGTCTAATTAATTGCACCGATGTAGTATAATTATATGCACATGTGTAGTATAATTTTGTCCACCTGTATAGTGTAATTGTGTGCACCAATATAGTGTATTATGTGCACGGGTATTATGTAATTGAGTGTACCGGTAGACTTTTAAATTAAATTTATTGCATCAATAACGTTAAATTAAGTGCACCAATAGACTTTAAATTAAATTCACCAACAACATTAAATTAAATGCACCACTAGACTCTAAATTAAGTACATCGGTGTAGTGTAATTGCTTGCACCGGTGTAGTTTACTTGCATGCACCAATATAGTGTACTTGCATGCATCTATGTATTGTAGTTGCATGCACCGGTAGACTTTAATTAAATTAGGCGCACCAATAATATTAAATTAAGTGTAAAGCAAGACTTTAAATCAAGTCCACCAACAACATTAAATTAAGTGCATTGGTGTAGTGTAATTGCCTGCACCATTGTAGTGTAATTGTGTGTACTGGCAGACTTTAAATTAATTAGATGCACCAATTATATTAAATTAAGTGCAATGCTAGACTTTAAATTAAGTGCATCGGTGCCTGTTGGAAAAATATTTTTACGTTTTGGTGATCACAAACATCTACCGGGTAAATATATCTACTGAGTGCACAAACATCTATCGGGTAAAGACATCTACTAAGTGCACAAACATCTACCGGGTAAAGGCATCTACCGAGTGTACAGACATCTACCGAATGCACAGACATCTACCGAATGAAAAGATATCAATAGTATACATCTACCGAGTACAGAAGAATGAATATCAGTAGACGTCTAACTATCCAACAAATGCACAAGGCAACAAGACAAAACAAGTACAACTCATTCTGACAAAGGTACAACAGAGCGTCGCACCTTACAATATCAACGCCACCATTAGCGTCAGAATAAAAGAGCCGTTGTTTAACAAAATTGGAAAGAAGACAAACAAAACGTGGAATGAAGACAGGAAACTGATCTCAGGCATGATCTTCCAATTATAGAAACGTTGTCGTTAGACCACTATGTCTATAAATACATCTAAGTGAAGAATGAAGATGTTAGCTGAACCATCTGATCAAACACAAGACAAAAATCTACTTCAAGCTAATCGCTTCATTAAGATACTTTGAAGTTTCAACAAGAGCAGCGAAGAACCCTTACTGTGATCTTGAAAGATTAAATACAACTGAGTCGCGAAGCATAATAGTTTTATATCTCGTGTGAGTGTTATAAAATACGTTGTAAACAACTTAGAAAGTTGTGATTGCTAGGAGTTTAGGCTAAGCTGTGTGAGTGTCTAAGGAGGTTGTATACTGTAAAGTGTAAACCAAAGTCTTCTAGTGTAACCTTCCTGCAAAGGAAGAAGGGGAGACGTAGAAGCGTTGTGCTTCGAACTTCCAGAAACAATTCTTGTGTCGTTTACTTACTACAATTTACCATTCTGTTAGGATCGGTCCGGAGTGTTTAGAGGGGGGTGAATGAACACTCCTTGTAAAAATTAATCCCTTGTGATTTCTTTCGGATTAGTGAAAGAAATCTGTTTCTTAATCAACTCTTGTACAGAACAGACCACTGAAAGTATAAGTGCGGAACAGTCTGTTCTTGTATATGTAAGAACGGCTCGATGGCTAGTATGAAAGAACAAGTGCAGAAAGATAATACACAGGATATGTTTCTGGAAGTTCGAAGGTGGTGTAATCCTTCTACGTATTCCCTTCTTCCAATTAAGGAAGGTTTATACTAGAAGACTTTGATTTATACAATCCTGTTGTACAAACCCGATTCAGGCTGGATTTACCTCACTACCAGTCTGAAACTCCTAGTCACTCGATCTGCTCAGACACACTCTGTCTGACAGTTACAATATGTTTCTCACTTCTATTTTTCAACACAGAATACACAAGATGCGCACAGTGATCCTAAATGATCAAATATTACAAAGTAATCGTGCTTAAGAATAATTTCAGCTCGAGAGCTTCTGAGCTTGTAAGCTTGTGCTGTTTTGCTTTCTTGTGCGTTTTTCAATTGATCAGCGAGAGTCATGTATATTCCTT
The DNA here is from genome assembly GCA_907163345.1 of Haberlea rhodopensis. Lineage (NCBI taxonomy): Eukaryota > Viridiplantae > Streptophyta > Magnoliopsida > Lamiales > Gesneriaceae > Haberlea > Haberlea rhodopensis. Next base: position 2,516,905 of record CAJQUN010000009.1, read on the forward strand.
TTGTTGCATCCTTTTATAGTTGTAAGTACCAACGACATTATTTCCCTTAATGTGCAACTTTGACTCTGCTCAAACTCTGAAAAAGCTACAGTCTTCTTCTTCAGGATACTTGCCGTTCTGGTTCATACTTTCGGCGAATGTCAGGTAGGCTCTTCTTTGTCTTCTTACCTTTTATGGTAATCTTCAGTATTTGGTCCTTTGTAGCATTAATTACGACATTAAATGCTACAATAAATAGCCGTTAATGATTCGGACTGAGGAGTCATTCTTTATGTATCCTTGACTGCTCTGATCTGATAAAGATTGAGATCGATCTGAAGCATCGATATAGTCAGTCTGAAATTCATCGATCCGGTCTGATATGCTTTGTCATCTTATCAGCTTGATCTGTTTTGGGCGATCGATCTGGTCAGTTTGATTTCACTCGATCCGGTCTGATATGTTTTGTCATCTTTAAAATCTCATCGATAAGGTCAACTAACACATTCAGTTATTACTACTGACAAGTCCAGCAGACGTCTTCCACACTATTATCAGTGTCTGCTGACTTGCAACTAATTGAGAAGCTACTGCAGTACCTAACAGTATGTAGTAACAAAGAAGAATCGAATTTGAGTCTAGTGTTTATTCAACCCCCTCTTCTAAACACTACTCCGATCCTAACAAGTGGTATCAGAGCAATGTCTTCTCAATCTTGAGAAATACTAAAAACCGATGGCCTCATTCAGCAAGATTCCCATGTTCAAGAAAGACGAATACGATGACTGGAGAATTCGTATGCAAGCTCATCTGAGTGCTCAAGACGATGGCATATGGTTCGTCATCACTGATGGATCAATGAAGATCATGAAGATCAACACATCAACTGCCATTACTAGTGGTGAACCTCATATGGTCGAAAGGACAGCGCATCCTGGACAAATGAGGAAAAGAAGAAAGCAAATCTAGACAATATGGCTAAAGACATTGTTCAAAACATTGGACAAAAACATGTTCAACAAAATCAAGATGTGTCCCACTGCCAAAAACATCTGGGAAAAGATTGCTCAACTGTGTCAAGGGAATGACCAAACCAAGGAAAACAAGCTCACTATCGCTCTACAGAAGTTTGAAAACATCAAAATGATGTCCGAAGAAACTCTCAGTGAGTATGATGAAAGAGTAACTGGAATCATCAATGAACTCAACAGCCTAGGTAAGGATCTATCCAACAGAGAAGTCACCATAAAGGTCATGAGAGGTCTCCCAAGAGAATGGGATGTAAAAATAATTGCCTTGAGAGAATCCAAAGATTTAAACAAGATAGATCTACATGATCTATTTGCTGACTTAAAGGCATACGAGTTTGAACTAGGCATTCGGATTGAAGATGAACCCACTACCAGTCAACCAACCAAAGCCCCTACTGCATCAGAGTCCATGTCCACCACAACAGAGATGACTCCCGAACAAATATGCAATGATGCAATGGCACTGTTTGTCAAGAAGTTTGGAAAATTTATGAAAAAGAATCAGAAGACCTATCAATCTTATCAAAGGAAGCAGAACTTCAAAAGTAGATCAGATGAGGATGATCGCGTCTGCTTCAACTGTCTTAAACCAGGACATTTTATTGCTGACTGTCCTTAGCCAAAGAAGGGTGATCAGAAGAGAGGATCCAATGACCATAGGAAGTCCAAGGAAAAGAGAAGATCATCCAGAAGGGACAGAGACCAGAAAGTACTGGTGGCTGAAGAAAACAAGAGCAAATGGGCTGATTCAGAATCTGAATCAGAAGAATCTACCAGCTCATCCAGTGAGAGTGAAGATGAAGAATTTCATTGTTTAATGGTCAGTGATGACAGTGAGGTAACTGACTCTAATCTCTCTGAATTTACACATAATGAACTCACTAACGCATTGCAAGACATCTTAATGAGTATCAGATGTTGTATGAATCCTTTGAGAATTATAAGACTGAACATTCAATTCCAATGGAACGGCAAAACAACAAACTTGATTGTGAACAATCATAGGAGTTGGAATGCCTAAGGGAAAGTAAGTCTACTCGAGAAAGAAATGGGCGAAGCCAGATGTGCACAACAGAAACTCATTAAACTTGTTCGTACATGAACGCATCAACTGCCAGAAAGATGAGATGCTTGAGTTGATAAGGCTTGCTGGCGATCTTACCGGTATAGGCTACACTAACAATGAAAGTAACTAATCTGGTATCAAATCTCAACTGTGTCTAGAGAAGATCAAGGTTCAAACAATAAACTTTGTCAGATCCAGCACAGTATGAACCAAGTGAATTGGTTAAGGAACCTGTAAGCCAATACTCATCACGGAACAGGCATCACACAAAGGTATTGGTCATGTTGAGCCAATACCGGGGCAAAAGTTTAGAAATGGACATAAGCCCACTGGTCAGGCAGCTCAAGAGGTGAAACTCAACTGGTACTATAATTGTATGCCTGTCCAGAAGAGGTACATGCTTCCCAACAGAAACCAAAAACCAAACAACATGCATACACTCACAATCACATACACCACCTAAGAACACCATCACCACTTAATGCACACACATTTCAAGACACACATAGACCCAAACAATTCAGGGTTATACAAGTGTGGATCCCGAAAGGACTAATCCTGTCTGGACCCAAGTAGGAGTGAGTACCAATCAAATTATCTCTTTAATTGCAGAGAATTAGAATTCATCAAGTCCGGAGCTCAGAGTGGTTTCTGGACAGTGGATGCTCTAGACATATGACAGGGAACACTTGTTTGTTGTCCGAATTGGTTGACACCACCGGATCAAGAATAACTTTTGGCGACAACGCGAAAGGTAGAACCGTGGGTAAGGGTAAGATTATCCTCGATAACATTATTATTAAAAAATTTCCCAATTCATGCCCCGATGTAAAGTCGACTGTAAGAAACAAACTGGAAGTGACTGAATCGGGAATATTTTTAAAATTTAGAAAATGGGAATTGAACTGGAAATTTTTTAAAACTTTAATAACCAAACTCACTTGAAACTTTAAGAACTAAATCATGAATGAACCCAATCTCTAATTATTAAATGTACTTATAGCTAATATGGTCTTTTTTAATTTGTGTGATGCGTGTACTTTGTTTCCTTAACCTTTTTAAGCACCTACATATAAGTTCATCTAGCATTGCTTCGGGGTTTATTCCATGCGTTTGTTGTATTTATCATAACACCATATGCAAATTCAAGTGTAGAGATCAGGACCAAGTTCCCAATACTGATATTTTTCGATAATCTTAATCGCTTACCTTTCAGTTGTTCTTCCTTTAGGTAATTTGTTTCTTTCAAAACATTTCGTACGATTAACAAAATTCCTCATTTAGAAATTTTGTTGAGGACAAAAAATATTTAGATCGGTCAAAATATAATTAAAAAAAATTAGGTCGATCAAAATATAATTTGAGATGGCAAAATAGAGTCTATTGAAGATTTTTTCTGTTATCCCAGAAACAATGATATAGAGATATATCAGTAGTATCAAACTAACCCATATGAACCATAGACTGGATTACCATAACCCCCACACAAATTCATATGGCCTCAATTAATCCACCAGTAGTTCCAATGGCGTAGATTATTCGGTGCAGCATGGGACGTTAAATAAAAACAGGGTATAACATCGAGCATAATAAAATGGAATTTTTTGACAGTTGACTCGTTAATTGTAGGAAACAATCCATTAAATAAAGCTAAATTCACCTCCAATTACCATCAAATCAAGGAGGGGGTTGTTTTCGCAAATAATACAGAGATTAACTGAAGGAAGATCAATAGACCATATGCTATTTCTCACAAACCCTTGTCAAAAACAGAATTATAACAGAGATCCACCTACAACAAATAGTATGTTTTTTTAAAGATGGAGAAATATACTTAAACATAATTTGAATGATCGGAACATCGAAACATACTTATCGCTATCATGGCCAATCGTACAAGTGAACTCACACATATAAGATGTAGATGTACCTATTCGCATTAAGCTGGTGCAGTCTCGGATTTGTCTGTTTCCATAGGCTGTGCATCGGCTGACGGCAATTCTTCTCCAGATTCTGCAGTGTCGCATGTGTTTTTGTTATCTGTCCCTTGAGATTGTGACTCGCCTCCTTGGGATGATGCTGGCAAGGGCGCATCAGGTGTGACTGGTTTTGTGGGCTTTGGCTTTGTCAAGATAGGCCTGCAAAACCTGTAAAGATATTTGTAGACTTGGATATAATTCGTAGAAACTAAAATACCATACCGAAGATGGTTTGATTATTTATCGTCCACAAGGACCGTTGCTAAGAAGTGAAGAGAGAAAATAAGCTCGCATGAAAGAAGTGAATGAGATAAATTGGCATGGAATTTCAAGCATTAATATCACGATTCAAGGATTACTGGGACTTTAATTTCAGAAAGATGCATCCACGATTAAATATCCACTGAACATTACTGTTAGCTATCCATGTAGCCCAAGGGTAAAATAGTTGTTCGAAGGCCAGAATGATAATGCTGACTACTAATATGTCTCTAGCTAATAATTTTACTGCAAATAAACTGATGCAGCCATATTTTAAGCTCAAAGCTTCAACAAATGCTTGTGCATCTCGAATAAAAATAAGTGCGCCAAGTTTCAAAGAGAGAACGGATGAAATGTATTACCGATACCAACTGGAAAAGAAACCAATTCACAATCATCAACCAATTCTGTAATACCTGTCAAGAGCTTCACCTTTCTTCATCGCATCAGCAGTCAAAAGAACTGGAGTTGCATGCTTTGGAAGTGAATCCTGATGCTGTATTTTCTCTCTTAGCCAAGCTTCAGCTTCTACGCATTCATTTAAAACCTGCACGATTAGAACGATAAAAGTTGCTCGATTACAATGGAGCATATATCAACTGAGTACGTGTGCATATGGGCACAAAGAACAAGACTGTACCTTTTGTTTCTCCGCCAAATCAATGTGATCAAACTTGGGATTGTCCGTCAGCGCTGCTTCCCTGTAGCTATTGATGCAAGAATTAAGTTGATCGATCACAGTTCCCCTCTCTGTATGCTCCTTGTAACGATGCTCTACAGGGTCACCTTGCTACAAACACCAACAAAATACATCATGAATTTTGAAAATAAGAAGCAAAAAGATGTGCAGGAACTGAACTTCAAGGGACTTACCTTCTTGAGCTCCTCAAGTTTAGCAATATAAACACCTTTGGTTTCATCCTCGCCATCCTCGTACAACCAATCTTCTACCTCTTGTAATCTAGAAATAAACTGCTCTCTCTCTGGATCGGATATGAACTCGTGATATTTGTCATGAAGCTGCGAGCACAAAAGAACATTGGCGTTGAATGTTTAAGCCAGGAACTTGCAATACCAACATACGGCAGCATACCTTATTCCGCATTTCATAAACATAAGCCTCAACAGCATTCTTTTTGTCTTTGGTGTCTTCCATTACACGATCCTGCAACGCCATCTCAAATTCCTTCTCTACTGCCTTCTGCAATTCCAAGGCCGAGAGTCCTCCATATGCAACTTCTGTCACAGTTACGTTAGTTTTCTTTATCTTCTTCTTTGGAACTTCCACCTGATGAACATAAAACACGTACTTCGCAGATGAGAGAACACAACTCTCCCATGATTAGCTAGACAATCACAAGCAACGACAAAGAGAGGAAATTAGAGTACAAATTAACTCGAAAAAGAGTTATGCAGCACAAAAAAAGCTAGCTCAATTTGGCATCTGATAGAAAGCAAATAATATTTGATTCAAACACGGATAAGCTCAAGATCCCAATAAAAAATCGAAATAGAATGCACAAGAGCAGAGACAATTTCTTGAAGGCTAGTCTCACAGAAGCAGGGGAGACGCCGGCCTACAAAACTTAACCATTGTAAGCTAACCTTCTTATCTGTTTCCATCTGTGAAGGCTTGCCCCCAGTCTCTGACACACCATTTTCAGCTACAGGAGCATTAGTTTTAGCATCTTGCATATCCACATCAGTGTCAGGGATGCTAGGATCAGTATGAACCTCTTGAGTTTCCACCTTTTCTGGGTCCTTTCCAGACTCTTTCACAACTGGAACTTCAATTTCCTCCTCTTCCAAGAGCTGAGGTAAGAGAGAGGAATAAAAATCGATGAATTAAACATAACAGTGATTTTAAAGTTAAAAAAATGAAGAATGAAGAATGCATCCACCATTATGTTAACAAAATTTCATGCAATCAAGTAATCAACTATGTTGTGGGTAACAATATAACCATTACACATCACGGTTGACATATTTCTTGCAATCAACTATGTTGTACGTACCAAAACAAATATAACAACAGCCCATAAGAACGCCACTTTAAATATAACTGTTTTATGGCGCCATTCCTTGTAAAATATACTGATCATATTTAAGTAACTGGTTTACTACCTATCTTTGAGGTATGCTACCAGATAAGTTATTATCTGATTATATTTCTGAAATACCATGCTACGCTCTAAAAAAAAAGAGAGAAAGAAATAGCATGCCACAAAGGCACATAAGGAAATTTTCTTATCACTCTTGACTAACCTCTATTCTGCTTTCCAGGAACTTTAATGGTCAAAGAGCCATCAAAATAACATTAAATTAAGGAATTAAAGAGCTCTATTGTGTGACCTTACCATTGCTGACTCGACCGATACAATACCGTGAAGATTCAGACGTACTTTAACCTTCAATTTAGCCCGTTCATCATTTGTGGATTGGAAAGGTCCAATCTGAAAGTAAGCACAATGGCGGTTTGAATGAAAAACAGAAATAATAACACACTAGTTGCACCATACAAAAAAAAAACTTGATAATCTACCATTTCAAAAAGATAAACTACCGTGTATGAACTAATCTTTGCGGGTGCCTGCAATTCACTGACATCAGCGTACTGTGTATCTACTGTAAAGGTGCCAGACCGGTAGAAAGTCAAAGACTTCACACTTGGTATAGGATTACCCTTGGGAAATACGACTGTGCTCTGCTGATTATCTACTGCTCCGTTTTCCATATCTGAAGCAGTACTTCTCCATGATAGCGAAATGGGGAAAGGGAAACTCTCATTCACCTGAAAAATAGGAACAACCAGATCATAATCCAAGAATATATGATGCAATTGGAAAGTACAATTCACGGGAAGATTGTTCCTAAACTTTTACAAAACCTAGCACATAATTGCTAGCACAACGGTTAGGGTTTGACAGCACCACAATATATATATATATATATATATATATATATATATATATATACCCATAGAAGATGCCAACCCAATTATGGCAATCTGATCAAGATCCCAATGAAAAATTATAGCTCTCTCCATCGACCATCAAGTTATTCAACGCACTTTGCAACTGAAAGTTAACACAAAACACAGGTATGCAGAGAGAAGTCGAAAGTCCAACTATTACTTGATTGCATCCGTATTCCATGAGTAACGTCATGGTTTCAAACAGTTATCAAGATGACACAGAAACACAGTGATAAATGTTAGGAACATTACCTGAAATTCCCGTACTTTAAATGTAGGACTAAGTATAGCACATTGCAAAGCACAGCCTTTGGAAACACATTCACTCGCATTCATTGTACGCCTTGGCTCCTTATTATAGAACTCGGACAATATTTTGATAATAGCTGGAACCCTAGAGCCCGAACCAACAACCTCAACCGAATGGATATTTTCAACTATGAGTCCAGCTTCTGCCAGAGACTTCTCCAATGGCTTTTTCACACGTTCCAAAATTGGAATGCTAATCTGCTCAAACTCCTCTCTCTTGATGTAACCCCTCACATCCTTCTCATCCATCAAACACTCAATGTTAAGAGGAGCCTCGGGGTTTGCACTAAGAACCTTCTTTAACTTCTCACAGCTAGCACGCAGCCTTAGGCAAGCTCTGGCATTCTGATAGACATCAATCTTATACTCGTCTTTGAACTTTGAGGCGAAGTGCTGAAAAAGAACATCATCAAAATCCCTTCCACCTAGAGACCGATCAAAGGAATGGGCCAATATTTTCAGCTGACCTTTCTTGAAGGAAGCAACACAAACTTGCATGCTTGCATGCCCAACATCAACAAAAGCAACATTCAGTGGTTCACTTTCAGGTAGGTCGGTTTTGTAAATTCCATAAGCTAAAGCAGTAGCAGTAGTCTCATGAATAAGCTGAAGCGGATGCAAGCCAGCAATTGTTGCAGCATCGATAACAGCTCTTCTCTGTCGGTCAGTGAAGTAAACAGGTATACCAATGCAGCAATCTACAACTGCAGCATTTAAATTCTTTTCTGCGATACTCTTCAAATTGGAAAACACCATTCCCAAAACCTGAGTGGGTTTAAATGTCCGCATCTCACCCAAATACCGTGCATTGATGAAAGGATAACCATCAGGACCCTCAGTGACTAAAAAAGGCAATGACTTGAGATCACACTGCAGCTCAGGATCCGAAAACTGGCGTCCAATCAGCCTCTTAATTTGAGATATTGTATTTTTTGGATTCATCATGCTTGAAGCAGCTCCTGCTGTTCCAAGGAACCGCTGCTTGTCACCAAAGCATACGATTGCGGGAGTTTCACGCTTGGATTCATCATTAAGAACAACATCGATGCCTCTTTGCCTTGCAACAGCAACAACGCCACTCTCATTACCAAAGTCAAAACCCACAACACTCATATTTACTTGTCGTTTAAAGTCGCAGCACCACGTCTACTGCGAACAAGGAAGTTACAACCTGCAGCATGACCATTTAAAGTCACATAATAGTAAAATACACATGAGACCATCCACTAGTTCCCATTACATTAATGTTCAGATTATATCATGCGAATGACATGAAATTAAGACACTACAACTATGTACCCATTGAAATTAAGGGAAAACACAGTTTCATACGATTTGGAATCTCCAAATGGATTCTATAAGGACAGAAAATTAAGGGAAAATTGAAAGAAACAAAGAAAAAGTCGATGGAATCATAAGTTAAATAACATATAACCCACAGATCATCATCAAAATTTTCAAAGCTTCGACATTTTATGTTTAACGTCAAACCTACCATAAATAGATAAATAACCTATATATCTACCTATAGAAAAACAACATTTACGATAATCAATTAACCAGCTTCAAACAAAATCCAGTAAAATACGTCAAAAAACTAACAACAGAAATAAGGAAAATCAATAATAGAATTGATCTAACAAGATATATAACACCTAATCAGGGTTTGCCATTCGGAATGCACAGTACCTGAGAATAGATCGAATGCGCCGCGGCAAGAACTTTCCGTCGCTTTCGCTTCCAAACAGTGTGGGGGACTGGTCGGGTGAGAGAGAATCCAGATGCAGAGAATTGAAGGCCGAGGAAAAAAGTCGATGTATGAATTTATTTTACCTAGTAATTGTCTAGAAATTTCTAATTTAATCTCGATAAAAAGAATTATAAGTACGAATAAGAATATAATGTGATGTGGCTTCTAGAAAGATCTACGGCTATGGGCTGTTATTTGGGCTTCTGAGGTTTCTTCCGACTTTGCTTGACATTATGGTGCACACTAGGTTGGATCATGGGATAGCTTATCCGATTGATCCTGCATAAAAAATTTAGGCAATCGTGTATTAATTTGATTATAATTTTATAACATTCGTATAAATTTAGGTTTCAAATTTTAACCAGATTGATACCCCGATATTTGGTGCGGTTTGGACCCGGATTCTATGGGCTCGACCCGATCTGATAAAATACAAGGGCCCATTTATCTTGGGTATTAACCTAGACCCATTCCCATGTTTAGTTAACCCATTAACTAGGCCCATTTTACAAACTAAAGGCCTTAATTGTGGGCCTTAATTGAAAGCCCATTAACCATTATAAGAGGCAATGTAACAGTAGGTTAAAAGGGGGATATCTATCGCCTCTTCTCTTGGAGACTGGTTCGGCTCTGCTTCCTCATCCGATTTCCATGGTTTCCTTCTTCCATTTTTGTAAAGAAAGGATCCACCATTGTAAATTCTTGATATTATAGTGAAGGTTCATACTGGACTAGGTCCCGTGGTTTTTCCCTTCGGGGTTTCCACGTAAAAAATCTCGATGTCTATTTATTTTTCGCATACAAATTCATTGTTACAAATCGAACCAAAAAATGAGGTAACAATCTCTATGAATGTTTTGAGTAAAATTGACAACTATTATATTGTGCTATTATACAACTTGTAACAAATTAATACGATGGTGTTTATGAATCCTATATTATTATTCACATTGACATTACTTCAAAACTATTTTACTGATAAACCATATAATCATTTAAGTGTTTCGGTGTCTTCCTGATTTTCTTGTCCCGTACATTCTGCACGGGCTTGATACACGTATCAGAATGATATCTCCATATTGCTTTCTTTGCTATCAGATATATTCCCCCCATGCGAGAGCTGTCATATGATTATGGGAGGGTTCCGACTGAGAATGTAGACAAAGGAAAGAAAGAGTGCTTCTGTGGATCTGTGAAGTGCGAGAGTACTTCTATTGATAATGATACAATAACAGACGGATTTGACTGCTCAAAGCTTTGGGAATAAAATGTTATCTATTTTTTTTCTTTTTTAGTTCCTTTCAAATACCTAATCTTTATTATTTAACCATTCTTATATTCTCCATAATGGCGACTTTGTTTCTAGGCACTTTTAGGCATTTAGATAACTTCATAATGAGACTTTGGGCAACCCTGATGTGTTTTTTTGGAATTTTAAGTGCACCTTGCTTTTAAATGCTCGTTTTGTGGAATTCTGATACAAAAGATGCTTGGTCATAATCTTGAATTTAGAATCGAACTGTAGAGATATATGGTTGTCATACGAGAAACTCTTGAAAATTTGAAGTTCTTGATAAGTAAATTCCTTGTTATTAGTAATCATAGGGACCTGGGAAACCTATTTGGTCATTGGGTGCTTTTGATTCAAAGAATGCAGCAAACCTACTAAATGTTGTTTTCGAAAGAAGAGAATTACATGCTCTCAACATTTCTTATTTACTGAGAATCAAGATATTAGCCATTTCAGAGTCGAGCACTTATTATTTTAGTCATTTAGGCGCTAAAACCTATTTGATGTGATTCGATCTTTTTCGGGTTTGGTAGATTTAAGTGTTTGCGGAAAATAAAAAAAAACACCAAGATTTTTTACGTGGAAACCCTCGAATTGAGGAAAAAACCACGGGACCCAAGTCCAGTATAATTTATACTAACCACTCTTTCTATTTGTTACAGGACTTGACACAATATCTAAATGAAAAATCAACGCTTAAGAATATCTGGAAAAATAACAAAGGAAGTCCGAACAGACAATATAAAGTTCTATTCGGAGTTCTCTTTTCCTCAAAAAGTCCAACCCCTGTAATGAGGTTGATCGTCTCTATTTATAGGCTCGATCCTTGTGATTACTTGGCGGGAAAGCTAGGATCAAATCTTCTTTGATAATGGCGATAATGTACCGAGTGTCCGAGAAATCCGCGTATGTGAAAACCGAACGTATGTGTGTAATAATCTGAATGGTATGTTTGAGGTTAAGGTTATTCCGTTTTCGTCTTTCCCGGGCACACTACAAACTTAGGATAGATATCAAGACTATGATTAATAACAATAGTGATGGCATATGACATATTGGCTTTCTCGGGTAAAATCCCCTGCAAGAAACCGAACAACACTGCACCGAACAGATTATAACCAAATAACAGTGCACCGAACAGACTATAACCGAACAACAATGCACCGAATAGATTATAGCTAAACGGCTGGCAAACCCTGCTCGGTATCTTTGGTCAAAGATTAGCGGAAGACTCGCGATTTCTTAACTTCCAAGATGCCTCTAACAACCCTCCATAGCTTTCTTCATAGTCGAATAGGGTACACACAGCAACACATTAAATAGTGAACACTCGTAATACGAAACTTAACATAATATATTTACTAAATTATTTTGTTTTGGTCAATTTTTAATCAGTTACAATTATTTTATTTAAACTAACACAATATGTAATATAAAATGCTTGTAAAAAATATTTCATTACACTAACTGCTCAAATTAATTAACTTCACACTTAGAAAACATTGAAATTAAGTGTGTCCTAGAATTTCATAAAGAATTAGACCAAAAAATATCATATGACAATGTTGTCCGAAATATACAAAATATGAGTTTTGAGAGAAACCGCATCGAGGAGATAAATTAAATTGTTTCCCTATCTGTATTAGAATGCGGGGAAATTCAATGCTAGAGTGGGGTATGTATTACCCTCCCTCCAACATCAACAGCTTCAAATGATTCATATACTTCAATGCATTATATTTCGCCAATCGACGATTTCGTTTCCTCCCCCTAATTTTTCCAAATTTTGACAATGTAATTTAGTCGTCCTATTAAAAAATAATAGTAATATAATTTACAAGTTGGCATATCAAAATAGATGAGTAGTGGTTTCATATATAAAATAGAACAGACAAAGAAAGCTTCAATTATAACTCCATTTATTCTTTATTTTACATGGTTGCTCAAATCAAAAAATATGACCCATAATAGATAGAATGTTTGAGAGGGAAACAATACCAAGCCCATGATTTTATATACCACAGAAACAGCCAAACTATACCTCGTCTATTTGTTACACTCGGTCATATATTTTCGACCAAAATCATGTATAATCACACCAATATGCATACAGGAAGCCTCATGAAACAGCCAGATTCCCTAAACCTGGAGCACCTCTTATTTCTCTTCATAAGCCTGTGCAACATCCCATATTTCACAATTGTTAAACAAACATGAATTATTTATCATTATACTGGCACTAATTTCAAAACTTGATGGATGTATGCCCACCAGAGTTGGCCCCAAGGTTTTGAATAAAAGAAATCCAATAATCAAGATCCAACTAGGTTGAGAATCAATGTTTTTCAAGCTCAACTCAAGTAATGTTTCAGTAATTTGAGCTCGATTGTGAAATAATCAAAACCTTTTAGGGCGAAATTCGAGCATGCATTTCACTTTGAGGTTGATGAAAATATCCTATATCTTTTTCATGAAAAGTAGTTTTATTTAACTTATGAAAACATAGGGAATAAAATATGACTTCAGCTTGAAACTATAACATTTGAACTTGACTCGATATCATAATAGCTTTAATTGAGCTGCTTGTGATCAGAAGTAGGCAAACAACAGATTTAACTTTATGCCATCTAAATCTGTAACCAAGAGGCTGATCACTACAATCTCACTGATTGATGCATGTTCCTCGTTATCGCAATGATTCCCAAAAATACTTCACTCAAAGGGAGAAGGGAAACAGGGTACGGAGAAGCTAGGTACAAGAAAATCTTTTCGCGCAATTTAATTGTAATCTGGAATGTGGTCTTGCCCCTTTCTTGTATACATTAAAGGATGATCAAAGAAAACACTGTGCAATGAGTAAAGGGCAAGATTTACCTCAGGAATGCAATTTTGTCGATAAATTGTTTGCTTGTGCGTATCGGCAATGATTTCACATGATATTTTTGTCTGTAACAGACAAAAAATAGTTAAATGCATGTTAAGACACATTTGAGTCGGCTCTGCAATTAATGCATTCACCAAGTAATATGAGGAAACATTAGAAGCCAAGTTATGCACAACTAAAGGGAACAGTCAAATTTATCTCATGGGTGGCTTATCAAAAGTATACATCATTTCAATGTTGAACCAGTTTGCAACTTGGTAAAACCAACTTTTCAACCCTTGTACAAATAAAATATATTTACCAAATTTACCAAAAGCAATGATAAGGATATTGTATCAGACCACTTGTTCCATGCATTTATGCCTTTTATTCTTAATGATAAATGTCATCATCATTAACAATATGAAAATCCTAACACAATATATATTACTACTTACGATAAGACAAGACCAAGCAACCCAATTCATGGGGCTTGGTACAATTATCACCGGGAGAGGAGATGCTACATTGGTAATTCCCATAGATGGTTTTTTATTTTTATTTTTTAAAAAGATTTTAGGTAACCATGGTAAACCCAAACCCTGGCCAAATCCCATTATCACCAAACTATATTGGTATAAGGGAAAATGGAGCACTGACACAATTATATCTATCGGTAATCCGCACATCATCCAGTATGAAACCTATACTTGTTTTTACCTATACTTGTTTTGATACCACATACATTCTTTTACGGCTTTAACCCCCTAGAAAGAAAGAAATACCACCTAAAAAGAAAGAAATGAAAGACAAGTAACCTAGCATTTATGACCAATTCAAGTAAATTCGAACCAGGACTTCTATGAAATCTCTGGTTGGTCATTGACAATGCCACCTAAACCTGGAGCTTCGCCAGGAAAGTTCTCTTCTAGTGTGGAGGATCAAAAGACTCTCTCCGATCTCCATCATCCCACTTGAAGCTAATGGTACCAAGTTTGAGAAGCCAAGTTAACGTTTTCTTTAAAACTAATCAAATATAACTTTGAATAGATGAAACATCATCTCAGTAGATTTATGTTCCAAACAATGGTACAAAACAAGGATCAGATGTAGTTTCCACCACATGGTCCCTGAATGTGCGTTTAAAGTTAAGGGCTGTCAATAAGGTAAACAGGTACAGCTCCTTAACTTTTCAAGTGTTGATTCTACAGACTCGAAGATACACATTATATTTCAAGACTGGCAGTCAATCAATTGGGACAAATTGTTAGTCCATGAAAAGTTTAAGGTCATCGAAACAAATCTATAAAACAAGAATACATTCATTTCACCATTTCAGTTTGGTAAAAGCAAGATTTTACCTTTAAAGGTAAGTCAAAGAAAAAAACCCTGAGCTTCCCATTAATCTGCGCCTCTGTGTCGAACATAATCTCACCTTTTGCCAAATCCTCCAACAACAGAATCACATCGCTCATGATCTCCACCCGTTCCAGCTCGAGCGTGGCGTTCACGTATGACGACGCCCTCGCCGTTATATTCCCACCATCCGATGTCACATCCCCTAGCTTCTTCCCCCGATACCCGATCGAGACGACCGACGAATCGTACTGACATGAGTATAAATCTTGGTTACGAATCCTAACAGTTAGGTTCAAGGTCACATCGATTGAGACTTTTGGGCGCATGTGGAAACTGAGACGATCGAGACGGAGGCGAACAATGGAGAGCTCGGGGTCAGATGGCCAGAAAAGATACAAAGCGGCAGCGAGGAAGATGAGTACGGTGGCGCAGCTGATTAGGCCGCTGCGGCATGATTTCCGGAGGAGAAGGTGGTGGTTGGGTGGCGGATAAGGAGGTAAAACGAATACGTTTTGAGGATGGGATTGAGTTTCGGAAAGGAGTGGCCGCTGAGACGACGACGTATCAGGACATTTCGCCGCCGTCATGTTATAATGATGCGTGTCGTGTGATTTTTGGCATATATATATGTAATAACTTAAATTCTATTTGACTTGCAAATAGACATGGCCACGGTTATAAAATAATCGTAGTTCGAATCGGGTCAACGGTCTGGTTATCTATTGACCCGGTTCAATGGTTTGGAACCGTGAACCGCCGGTTCACTCTTTTTTTAATTATTTATTATTTAAAATTAAATTATGTTGTTGAGGATTCGAACTCTTGACCTATGTCATGTATATATACAGTTTCTTACTACTAAGCTATTGTCTTTATTGTTTTATTTTAGACAATATAATTATATATACTAAAAGACAATATATATTATATGTCTAATACAATAATAACTATTTATATTGACAAATAAAAATTATCTAAAAAAATACGTTACGCTCTTAAATAAATATTTTATAATAAAAACATATACATAACAAAGTAAATATAACAAAAAATATTGGATAAATTAATAAGAACTATAAATAGTGGTTGCAAAATAAAATATTTGAATCAAATTATTACAAAACAAATATATTATATACCTTTTATAATTATTCTACAAGTATTTTATGATCATTATTTGATTTACATTATATATATAATAATTAAATAAGTAGATCTTAGTTTATCACAGTATAACTTACAATAGAAACTCAATAATATAATATTTGATTAATTAATAAAATATTTTAATAATTTACCTATACTGATTTGGGAATAACGTATTGAATTGATAATTCACTAACTTTATATTATATAAATTAATAACTCCTAACTTAATATATTTATGATTAATCAATGAAATCATCATAAAAATAATTTTACTGGCATTTGTTTGTAAATTGATAGTGACAAATCTTGTTACTGGCTTTTTTTAACATAACAAGAACTTTTGTGTTGTTTTGTTTATAGATAAATAACAAATAATTCAATGTTATACTCGTCAATTTCACATGTAATTAATATCATAATTGTAAATGTTTCATGCCAATATCATTTGTAATTAGTACCAGAGTTGTATAAGTTTCATACCAATTTCATAAGTAATTAGTACCAAAATTGTATATGTTTCATACCAATTTCATATGTAATTAGTATCATAATTGCAAATGCTTCATACTAATATCATTTGTTGTAATTAGTACCAAAGTTGTATGTTTTTCATACCAAGTATCATAATTGTAAATATTTCATACCAAACTCTTTTGCAATTAGTACCAAAGTTGTATATGTTTCATACGAATTTCATATGTAATTAGTATCATATTTGTAAATGTGTCATACCAATATCATTTGTAATTAGTATCAAAATTATATATACTTCATACCAATTTCATATGTAATTAGTATCGTTAGATAATCAGATTCAATCAATTAAAATGACATTATCTTATTTGTGGTTCCATCGAGTTTGATGAAATAATTGGGTAAGTTTTGTAAGATTAATGGCATGCGAGCTAGAAAAATTCAACTAGATATACCCACACGTTGAACTAGAAATTGCTAAATGATTCATATGAATATAGAGAGTTAATGACAACTTAAAAAGTTGAAACTCTCCCCTCCATTACATTTCTTTTGTTCATTTTTATGATTCTTTTATAGTAAGTTTTAAATTATTTAAATAAAATTTATTTTTATTTTTTATAATTTAAAAAATATAAGGGTCGAACCGTAATCGTAATCGGTTGGTTAACCGTAACCGTAATCGGCGGTTCACGAACCGTAACCAAAACCGTCTACGAATGTTAAGGTTAAGGGTCGAGCTCTTTTGAATCGTCGAACCGGCGGTTCACGAACCGTGGTCATGTCTACTTGCAAAGAGAGAATTGTATGAGCCAATTTTTATTTTAAAAAAAATAAAATGTGCATTTTTAAAAGAAAACTATGATGTGCCAATTAGATGAAAAATTAGGCAATTGCTATATAAATCTAGTGGGAGCCAAGTACAAGTGTGTGGCAGTATATTGTATAGAGGCTGTTGAACTGATGTGGGCTTTGCTCGTTCAAAACAAAAGAGTGTCGGCCGAAAATGTCCAACTTTGTAGAATAGGGTGAGCTCGGGATTATAAAAACATGAGTTTGATTATCTCTATCAATACTTTCTAAATCTGAAACTGTCGCATCGAACTTACCTAGTATGACGAAATTTGTAGACTACTATCTCAATTCGAAGGTTTACCAGCATATTTCAAGATTGGTTGCGAGTCCCCTGATCGTAAATAAAATAAAAATAAGAGTGTCAGGATTGGTTTATAAAATAATAATTTTACAACGGTGATATGTAATAATTATATGTTATAAATTAAAAAATGAAGAAATTCCAAATTTTATCTCCGACGTTACTTTCTTGATTTGTACTTACAATTATCGAATTTGACTCTGTCAAATTCATATATATAGAAGTCAAATAATATTGCTTCATAGATAATGAGTCATTCACAACCTTTAAATATATAATATTTTGTACACGTATTTAAAATTTTAGACAACGATTTCAAACTATGGCATGAGCACGTAACAAATTTTTTTAAAAAAATTTGCAACAACTATTTTTAAAAACTCTAAATTTAATATTTAAAAAAATTTGCAACAACTATTTTTAAAAACTCTAAATTTAATATTATATTACCAGGAGTGAAGCTAGAAGTTCGGTATGGGAGATAAATAATAATAATATAAAAAATTGTGGACAAATTTTTGAAGGTCAAAATATAATGTTGAAAATATTTTTTTAGGGGCAGGTGCCCCAACTTTCCACAAAAATTTGCCCACGTGTATTACAACGATGAAATCCGACGATAAATCTCGATAAAAATATAAAGTCGAATCAGTATGATGCAAAATGTTACAATTTATGAAAATTGAATATGTAGATTGTAATTTTTCAAATAATAGTTATAAATTGAAATTTGAACCAAATTATAATTTTTTTTTGTAATTTTCCTGTAAATAGAGGTAGAAATTTAACAATATAATAAGCCCACAATACTATGAACAGTGTTCTGAGTCTTATTCCCGCGTCCCGAGGAATAGTACCCACTATTTCAATTTTTTTCTTTTTCCTTTTAAAAAACGCATGAGCCTTGGTTTGGGCTTGTTTCAATTTTTTATGTAGTAATGAATAGTAACTTCCCAACTTGTCTTCGTTTTGTCATTTTTCCTGGGCTTTTTCACTTGTTTTCTATTGAGCCTCATTCATTTGCTTGGAACGGTGATGACCTTTATTGTCTTATGGTTATTGTGAGGCTGGACTGGACAAGCCTTGGACCGTTGGTGCCTTTTTATACCTTGGGGTTATTGATAACATGCCGCCACATCCGTTTCTTCTTCATTTTGCAATGATGTAAAACAAGCTTTGGACTGATGGTGCATTTCATTGTCAACATGATGTGACCTCCATGTCTCCTCCTCTGTTAGGATGATTCGACCGACCGTACGTTCGCATTTATTGTTTGCTCTGTGGTTTGTGGTAGGTTGTTGGGTTTCTTTTACGCTATCGTCTTAGAGTAGTTGATGTTTTTACTTTTTGGCATGATTATTTGATATCTTTATGTTTTTCTACTTTTTGGCGTGATTATTTGATTTCTTTCTGTTGGAATCGAAGAGGGGGGTGAATGAGATTCCTTGGCTACTTTAGCGTTTTAAAATGAGCTTGCAAAACTAAAAGAGTTTGCGCTTGCGGAAGGCTTAAGTCAATCGATAAATAAAATAAAATAAGAAGTAAACAAATAAATAAATACGTAAAGAAATAAAGCGGTAAATGACAAGGATATTTGTTATAGAAGTTCGGCGATGAATCGCCTACGTCTCCTCTTCCCGGTTAGATAACCTCCAACCGAGGTTCCACTAGAATAAATGATCTTGGCCTTGAGGGCTCCAAGTTAGCCACAACCCAACTCTTCCCGAGTTTACAAAGCTCTTCCCGAGCACAATACTCTTCACGAGTACACAAAGCTCTTCACGAGCTACCAACACTCTTCACGAGTCTTCTTGGCCTTAAGGGCTCCAAGGATAGCCACAACACATGCACCAACTTTACTTGTTGGCGACTTTACAATTTTCCAACTTGCTTTGGTGTTGGAGGACCTTTACAAGAAACTCAATCAAACACCTTCACGGTGTACCAATACGAAGAATCAAAACTCACACAACAAGAAATGAATTTCAAACTCCAATACACACAAATGTATGAAGTTTGCAATGCTAAAGTAATTTGAATTGATCAAGGCTTTCTTGTAGTTTATAGTCTTGTTTCTTGCCTTCAAAAAGCTCCAAAAGATCCATATTTATAGTGTAGGAGGCCCCCAAAGCTCCTACTAGCCGTTGCTACACATAAGGCTTGAATCACGCCTCGATCGCCTTGGAAATCGCCTCGGGCGATCACCCATCGCCACCCTTTAACGGTCAAATCTGGCCCAGATCGCCTCGGGCGATCTCCCCATCGCCTGGGGCGATCATCAATGATAAACAAGGCCGTAGGTAAAGTTCTGGATCGCCTCGGGCGTTCCGTGCATCGCCTGGGGCGATCGCCCTTCAAAAAATGGCCTAGGAAGCATTCTGGATCGCCTGGGGCGAGGTTGACCATCGCCTGGGGCGATCTGATCGCCAGCGTGCCCACCGTGCCATCGCTTCAGTCGATGGTGCGCAACATGGCTCGGATCGCCTGAGGTGATGGCCCGGATCGCCTGAGGTGATCTGCCAGATTTCAGCACTCTCAAACTTTGCACTATTCGACCATCTTAAGCTCATTTCTGGGACAAGTGGTAAACATGAAAGTTGTAGATATTCCTCTTATCTAGGTGTGTACAAAATTTCATTGCATTTCATTAAGGTATGAAGAAGTTATGACCAAAATTCTACAGTCGCTCAAACATTGCTACAATCTGCACTTGTTATGACTTCCATGACATTTTGCTCCATGATGCAATCCGAATTGGACTGAGATGTTCGAATATGAAATCTAGCATATTGAGTTTTCTTTCCAACCTCTTTGGATTCACCTTGTTCGGAGCATCGATCCAAGAGATATAATCAAAACATTGCACTGCGCTCCAATTGGCTTCTATACGAATTTGCCCACCAACGGACCATTGGTTTGTGGGTCTTCATCCCATCATAAGAAATTGTTCCAACATCATTCCACACATGTTGAACACTTAAATTGGTTGTTCATAGATGTCATTCCTTCTCGTCCAAGCTCAATAGATTCCTTTATAAAAATCATCGCTTGTCCTATGAACTCGCATATGTTATTGCATAACTTGGGTTCTCTTCCATTGGTCTTCCCAACCAATTTATCAATCTAACCCTGTACACTAAGTAGACATATTAGTACAACAAATGCAAGTTTTGTTGATCATCAAAACTCAAAAATAAACCGGAGATAAATTAAAGCATTAAACACAACCATGTGTTTAAGGCTCAACAATCTCCCCCTTTTTGATGATCACAAAACTTGATAAACTTGAATATGTAATATGCATGAAATGTGAGTAAACATGACTCCCCCTTAAAAATTGCATAGCACATACAAGATTACCAAGTAAAGCATAAAACAAATAACTCTCCCCCTCAAACCATGCATACATAAGCTCTCCCCCTTAAACTATGCATATATTAAGGTTCAAGTTTATCACAAAATTCTCCCCCTTTTTGTGATAATCAAAAAGCATAAAAATCAAATAAACATGGCATAATATAACAATTTTCACATGTCCATCATCAAGCATATAGTAGGCATAACAAGCCTAAGATTAAATCATAGAGATGAATCACAACCATGTGTTTAAGGCACTCAACAATTAATTCTAAAGTTGCAAAGTGTGCATATGTTCATGCATTCATGCCCAAAACAAAATAATAAAAATATCAAGGCATTAAAACAAATCATATATTTGCACATTTTCAAATTTGAATACAAAGCATATCAAGCTACTTACTATAAAAAGTTAAGCATACATCATGCACTTAACAATTATGCTAAGGGGTTATGCATTTTACTCCAATGAATATTGAGCTTCAATAATTTATTGATCACAATTAATTTGTGCCAATGAATTTTGAAATTGCTCTTTTAACATGTAAAACGTAAATTTTACCCTTAATGACAAGAGTTCGTTCTTGTCATTGGTCCAACGCCTCTTGCCTCTTCTATGGTGGTGAATAAAACAAACTCCTCCTTTGAGTTGCTTGGTCCTTCATCCTCCTTCCCATTGTTGACCCTACAAAACAAGTTGGCAATAGAAGGATCTTTGGTACCCATTTGATTTTTGGGTCCTTGATGGTTAGCTACCTTAGGCACCTTTGGGATCCATTTCCACCTTTTGTTAGGTTGGTATTGGATTCTAGCATACCTACATTTGTTCTTGGTATGACCATTTTTGCAACAATAATTACAAGTAGTAGAGTCATGCTTTGCTTTGGCCAACAAGCTTGAAAAAGATTTTGATTTGCTTGAAAAACCTAACCCGGCTTTATCAAAGCTACAACGTTGCAAGCCAAGCAATTCATTCATCTTTATACTACTTTCACTAAACTTGGCAAAAGATGTCTTTAAATTAAGCACTTGATTTTTCAAAATAGTATTTTCTTCTTCCTTCTTAGCCAAGTCTAGCTTAAGTACTTTGTTGCTCTTCTTGGTTTTACCAAGACAATCAATGAGTTCATTATAAGCATCTAATAATTGATCATAAGAAGGTACCTCATTGTCGCTTTCATCTCCTTCATCTCCAAGGGCCACTAAACAAAGATTGGTGGCTTCTTCTTCATCGGAGTCGCTATCACTCCATGTGGCTATAAACGCCTTCTTCTTGCCTTTGTCCTCATTCTTCTTCCTAGGACACTTGTTAGCATAATGGCCTATTTCTTGACAATTATAACAAGTTACCTCATTTTTGGATTCTTGTTTGGTAGCATTTGAGGTCTTTGACTTGCCATGTTTGGTGAAGAGCTTCTTGAACTTCTTTGTGAATAACCTCATCTCTTCATCATCATCATCTTCTTCATCATCGGAGTGGTCTTTCCTTCCAACCAAGGCGATCCCATTTCTTTTGGATCTATCCTCCTCCTTCACTTCTCTTCTTGTTGCAACTTCAAGCTCATGAGTCACCAAGGTGCCATGGAGCTCATCAAGATCATAAGAAGCATTCTCCCCTTTGTTGGACTCGATAATGGCCGTCCTCTTGGCATCCCATTCCTTAGGCAAGGCTCTTAGGGCTCTCCTCCATATTTGCTTTGGAGGGTACTTCTCTCCAAGTTGGGCAAGCTCATTTATGATAAGAGTGAGCCTCCTAAACATGGAATCAACTTCTTCTCCGGACTCCATCTCAAAGGTTTCATACTTGAGTTGCAATAGATCAATCTTGGTCTCCTTTACTTGATTAGTGCCCTCATGACAAATTTGTAATTTGTCCCAAATTTCCTTTGCCGTTGAGCACATCGAGATCCGGTTGTACTCCTTCATATCTAAAGCACAATGCAAAATATTAATAGCTTTAGCATTTTGAGATATTAAAATCATGTCCGCTCTAGTGAAATCGTCCATATCTTTGGGAACACTAATTCCCCCAACTTCCTTTAAAGGAATATGTGGACCTTTCACTATGATCTTCCATAGGTCATAATCCACGGATTGGATGTATAGAGAAATTCTATTTTTCCAATAGCCGTAATTATCACCCGTGAAGAGCGGAGGGCGATTCGTCGATTGACCTTGAGCAAACTCATTTGCTAGATTAGCCATAAAAAGATTTGATTTAAAAACAAAAAAATCAAATGGCTCTGATACCACTTGTGGAATCGAAGAGGGGGGGTGAATGAGATTCCTTGGCTACTTTAGCGTTTTAAAATGAGCTTGCAAAACTAAAAGAGTTTGCGCTTGCGGAAGGCTTAAGTCAATCGATAAATAAAATAAAATAAGAAGTAAACAAATAAATAAATACGTAAAGAAATAAAGCGGTAAATGACAAGGATATTTGTTATAGAAGTTCGGCGATGAATCGCCTACGTCTCCTCTTCCCGGTTAGATAACCTCCAACCGAGGTTCCACTAGAATAAATGATCTTGGCCTTGAGGGCTCCAAGTTAGCCACAACCCAACTCTTCCCGAGTTTACAAAGCTCTTCCCGAGCACAATACTCTTCACGAGTACACAAAGCTCTTCACGAGCTACCAACACTCTTCACGAGTCTTCTTGGCCTTAAGGGCTCCAAGGATAGCCACAACACATGCACCAACTTTACTTGTTGGCGACTTTACAATTTTCCAACTTGCTTTGGTGTTGGAGGACCTTTACAAGAAACTCAATCAAACACCTTCACGGTGTACCAATACGAAGAATCAAAACTCACACAACAAGAAATGAATTTCAAACTCCAATACACACAAATGTATGAAGTTTGCAATGCTAAAGTAATTTGAATTGATCAAGGCTTTCTTGTAGTTTATAGTCTTGTTTCTTGCCTTCAAAAAGCTCCAAAAGATCCATATTTATAGTGTAGGAGGCCCCCAAAGCTCCTACTAGCCGTTGCTACACATAAGGCTTGAATCACGCCTCGATCGCCTCGGAAATCGCCTCGGGCGATCACCCATCGCCACCCTTTAACGGTCAAATCTGGCCCAGATCGCCTCGGGCGATCTCCCCATCGCCTGGGGCGATCATCAATGATAAACAAGGCCGTAGGTAAAGTTCTGGATCGCCTCGGGCGTTCCGTGCATCGCCTGGGGCGATCGCCCTTCAAAAAATGGCCTAGGAAGCATTCTGGATCGCCTGGGGCGAGGTTGACCATCGCCTGGGGCGATCTGATCGCCAGCGTGCCCACCGTGCCATCGCTTCAGTCGATGGTGCGCAACATGGCTCGGATCGCCTGAGGTGATGGCCCGGATCGCCTGAGGTGATCTGCCAGATTTCAGCACTCTCAAACTTTGCACTATTCGACCATCTTAAGCTCATTTCTGGGACAAGTGGTAAACATGAAAGTTGTAGATATTCCTCTTATCTAGGTGTGTACAAAATTTCATTGCATTTCATTAAGGTATGAAGAAGTTATGACCAAAATTCTACAGTCGCTCAAACATTGCTACAATCTGCACTTGTTATGACTTCCATGACATTTTGCTCCATGATGCAATCCGAATTGGACTGAGATGTTCGAATATGAAATCTAGCATATTGAGTTTTCTTTCCAACCTCTTTGGATTCACCTTGTTCGGAGCATCGATCCAAGAGATATAATCAAAACATTGCACTGCGCTCCAATTGGCTTCTATACGAATTTGCCCACCAACGGACCATTGGTTTGTGGGTCTTCATCCCATCATAAGAAATTGTTCCAACATCATTCCACACATGTTGAACACTTAAATTGGTTGTTCATAGATGTCATTCCTTCTCGTCCAAGCTCAATAGATTCCTTTATAAAAATCATCGCTTGTCCTATGAACTCGCATATGTTATTGCATAACTTGGGTTCTCTTCCATTGGTCTTCCCAACCAATTTATCAATCTAACCCTGTACACTAAGTAGACATATTAGTACAACAAATGCAAGTTTTGTTGATCATCAAAACTCAAAAATAAACCGGAGATAAATTAAAGCATTAAACACAACCATGTGTTTAAGGCTCAACACTTTCTATTCAAATCTTCTGATAGCCAATGAAGGGAACTCGAAGCTTGCAGATTTTTGGTCTAGCTTACTCATTTTCAAGTGATCAGAATGCTAATCTTACAAATCATGTCATTACACTATGGTATAGGTAAGTTTTGTGGATGCCTGCCTCCATGTAGTATCCAAACTTGGTCACCATTGCTGTTTTCTACGAGTTAAAAATGAAAATGTGTGGCGGAACAACTGATTTATCCAGCTTTGGAGTACTCGATGTACCATTCCCTCTAGGGGATTTTCGGTTCGTTGCAACATATCCAAAGAGAGCTTCCATTAGATCAACATCAAACCAACATTTGCATGACAAAAAGGTAAGTGTTCAATATTGTCCCACACCATTGAATGCTTGAATCATTACTTGAACGATCCTTTGTCAATACAATGTTGAATGCTTAACATCTGGATTCACCTTATCCCGATGCAATGGTTTAAGTTCCACCTGTCCACTACCATTGCTAGAAGTCCCTTCTCCGTCCGAGGAGGAGCGTTTCCCTATCATCCCTCCATTTCCAGCAAGGATGAAGCTGAAGAGCCACGGCTAAGAGCCGGTGGCGGTGGTGGAGCAGGCCCTTTATTTGATGGGATTGTTTCTCATAGCTTTGATCGACATGCTTTGGATGCTTACTCTCGACCCCTCTCAGGTATATTCCGTTATTTTTTTGAACTTTTGTACATTCTCCATTCTATCTTGATATATGTCTTGTATGAGCACTTTCACATAAGCATACTTCAAGAGATAGGGTGCTAATGTTTTTTTCACTACTGCTTCAACTATATATGCAGAGAATATCAGCTAAGAATGCTCTTGATGCTGAGTATTTCTGGACCGGTGAATGGGATTTGTTCTTTGATTAGATTCATGGTGATATGTCGTACTCGAATAAATTGAAATGATCGAGATTCTGGCTAATTTATTTCTTCTTCTTTTTTTTTTACTGATGCAGTAAATGTCTGCTTGTGAAGAAAAAGAGGTGGTGGGCTGTGAAACATTTGAGGCAAGATGTTTCCGAGCTGCTCAGAAATTGCCATTATCAAACTGCCTTTGAAAAGGTATCTAAGCTGTCACATTCCCTGCTATTATGTCAATCGTTTCTTCCCTTTCTTGAAAATTTATTTCATGTATGTGTTATTAAAGTTTCCTACGAATTTTTATTTCAGAAAATTCGAGTTTCTTGTCACCTTAAAATATATGGTATGTCCTTATGTTTCTTGAGATGAAGGTAGATGTTGCTGATTGTGTTTATCTATATTTTTTACATTTATATCGAACACCATATGTTAAGTTCGTGGCTGTTACGAGTATATGTTGGTATATTCTTCAATTTCAAGTTCGAGGCTAACTATTTATTTTTTGCCAAAATAAATATTTTCAGGTTGAGCAGCTTCTCAAGGATCAGAATATGGTTGAATTGTATGGTCTTGTGGGCAATTTCTGTGAATTCGTAATAATGAATCTTGGATACATCTGAAAACGCAAGTATCGATTCAGCTTGTATTACCTTTTTTTGTGTTTTAGTTTCAGAAGTACAGTTCTATAGTGGATCTCAGCAGATCTGTCATTACGCCTTTATCTTAGAATCTTCTTATAAAATAAAATTCATGGGAAATTTGCATCATGAGATATCTCATTTGACTAAAAGAATTGCAGTTGGGTTGGCATGATGTGATGATAAATCACGAGTTGTTCTCACCAATAAGCCCCTCTCCATGTAGTTCTATGGTATATTCTACTCCTAAAATTTTCTTTCATGTTGGTTTCATGGACACTCATTTTAGTTTATGCTAGGCCTTTCTCATGCATGCAATGTTTTTTTTTTGTTGTACCTTCTTATAATATGCAGCGAAAGGATTTAACATGACACGCATGTCTTCATTGTGGTAATCACTCAATATTTGAAGTTACGGACAAAAAATGTTTCTCGTTCTTTTACTCTTTGATTTGATGTTTCACATCCGTTTTTTTAATCATTAAGACACTGTTTACTTTGCTTTTGTATCGTAAAATTCTTGTCTCTAGTTTAGCTTCAATTCCTGGTATGTTGCAGATGCCAACAATACATGCCAAAAGAACAAAGATGTGAAACTTTCAACTTACGTTGCTAGATCAAGTTGGAATTTTTTTTTATTTATGTGGAGGAAATATAAATTATTTGCCATGAACGCATCGTTATTACTTTGTATAATTTTCATGTCGTTCATTTGCTTCTTTAATTTTTCTATAATATGACATGATCTTCCTTCAACATATAAAGTTGCTTGAATAGATAAGCTGGTGGAAAGTAAGAGTAAAACAAATCAAGGTGAAATTCTCTCTTTATATTGCTAACATGGTGAATTTTGTTATTTGATACCTATTCAAGGTTAGTTGGGATTACTAAATGGCATTGTTTTGGGTTTTCGTATTTTTTGTCGAAGGTTTTTTTCGAATTTGAATTCATTTAGCCCTGATTGAAACCACATGAGGTTTTGTTGTTGATCTTTATATTTTGTTTGAAACCACATGTTATAAATCTAAATGATTATTTTATAACAATAATCTAAATGACCTTGAATAGATATCATATAACAATGACATTTAAAGGCATGGTTGATATCTGATTCAATATTTGAAAGTGCAACTAATAACTGTTTCACGTGATAATTTTTTTTGTACAACTGGATGATAAAATTCTTGGTTCGGGTTTTTAGATAATTTGGCCACTGACACCGCGCGGCGCAAGTCGAACTAGTAACAATATATGTTACGTAGGAATATTCTGTGGTAATGTAGGCTGTAGAATACAAGTTTTTCTCTTGAATTCGTTCATGATTGGAACCACTTGGGCCCGTTAGGGATCAAAGCTCGAAACGGACAGTCTCACTGGCCAAGGGTTCGTTTGGTGCAAATTGGGGACTCTAGTGCATTTTTGCGAGAAGAAGTGAACCATTGGAAGTACCGCCGCGAATTATCTACCCGTTGTCTGAAGTTTGATTTCTGGCTCAAAAGGCTGCCACTTCCGTTTCTAGTCGAAGGAGCACTAACGAGGCAGAAGGTTTCATTTACTCGCACGAACGTATGGTTCTTGCGTTAATGAGGTACATTATTATGGAGGGATTGCCTCTTGATACTGGTGCAAGACCTGCCTTTGTTGGTCTTTGTCAGTGTTTAAACCCTAATTATACTGAGATTCCTGGGAAAACTTTGATAGATGAAGCTAAAAAAGAATATGAAATCTTGAAACCACTCAACTTTTGCATCTCTTACACACAGAATTTGACTTGCTTGTGATGTTTGGCGTAACGAGGAATGGTGGGAGTTCATTCGTGTTACAGCACGTTGGATAGATAGTGAGTGGTCGATGCAAACGAAGGTACTCAATTTTAAATTTCTTGATTTTGAGATTGATACAGCTGGTAGTATATCTAAGCCTATTGTGATGTATGTGAGAAATATGGTATGAAGCCTAAAGTTTTCATGGTTGATAGTAAACATGACTGGGATTCTACTCGGAGAATGTTGAAAAGTTGCATGCCATATAGAGATGTTCTCAATGAATTTATTGCATTAGCTTGGCCTGGTGATGACTCTTTTACAATTAATGAGCACGACTGGGAAATTGCATCTGTTTTCTGCAGAATTATTGATGTGTTTTACGAGGCTGTTGATTGCATTTCGAGCAGTTACTATCCATCTTCAAGTAGGATTCTTATTCGCTTGGTTAACATAGCTAAACTTTTTGCTGAATACCGAGGAAATTATGTATTTCAGGAGAAATTCTCAGTTATGGAAGAGAGCTTTTTGAAATATTTCAACAGAATCTCTGTCACGCCCCGAGATCAGGGTCGATAACACCGGCGTTCGGCGGTGGCGGATCGGAAGAAGAATAAGGACGTGAAGGGTTCAGAATTTTCGAACAAGAAATTGATCGAGCAAACTTAGTCCGATCGACCTGAAATTTTGGCAGTATCTTCGTCTTGGAGAGGCGAATCCGATGGTATGATTTCCGACGAGTATGGTGGCGGCTAGCGGCGTTGAGGCAGTAGGTTAGGGTATGTATTTTCGAATTATCTATTTATTTAATTTTTTTTTGAATTAAATT
The DNA here is from genome assembly GCA_907163345.1 of Haberlea rhodopensis. Lineage (NCBI taxonomy): Eukaryota > Viridiplantae > Streptophyta > Magnoliopsida > Lamiales > Gesneriaceae > Haberlea > Haberlea rhodopensis. The sequence goes on from CAJQUN010000009.1 coordinate 2,546,110, forward strand.
TTTTTTTGGGACAGAATAGTCGTTATTAACTTGATTAATCAGGTTGGTAATCTTCTGATTATCGTAATTAGTGATGTTCGATTTTTCCCAACTGATTTTCTCTTCAGTTGGTCTGTTATACCGGGTTTTATAATCTAGTATTATATCTAAACTAGAAGTCTTTTCCCAGCGGGATTATGGAACATGGCTCGCTCTGATACAACTTAAATGTCACGCCCCGAGATCGGGGTCGATAACACCGGCGTTGATTCTAAATACAATTCAAAATCAGCAAGCCTCGTAATACAGAATTCTACGGAAAATCAGTCTATATTCCATAAAAATAAATAATCATCTTTACAATCGAATTTAAATTGCATAATCAAACTCTAAAAGTCTTAAAACAGATTAATTTAAAGAAATCCTAAATAAACCAAAATTGATGTATTTAATTCATAGAAACGCAGCGGATCACCAACCCCAAAATTGGTGTTCTTCTTCAGCTTCAATTTCTTCCTCGTCTTTATCTGGGAAGATAGAGTAAGGGGTGAGTGTTTTGGAAAACACTCAGCAAGTGGAGGACAATCGTATGTGACACAACATATAAATATAATAATTTTTCATAAACATGTATCAAAAATCATAACAGAAACAGATATTAACAGAACAGAAACTTAACAGAATTTGCTACTCGGAGCCAGAACAGAACAGAAATGTCATATCAGAATCTCATACCATATACTAAAGTAAGCACAATAAATCATCTAGTTTCCTCATGGTACTGATATCAGTTCTCTAGACATAACCCTCCTAGAGATGGTGTCAGAACATCGGATCACCCAAGAATAAAGGGTCTGGACTTCCCAGAACAACGGTTAACCACCGTATCAGGTCAGAAAACGGTTATAATCCCACCGCATCAGGGTCAGAAACAGAATTCGGAATTCCTTACCAATTGGATTTCGATATTTAAAGTGCTTCAGATTTGAAATATCAGAATTTCATAATTTGAAAATAGTTCACATAACGATTGGATTTTAAAACACATATATGATTTAAAAAACAAAAGAATGATTTTAACAAAAGCCCACTTACAGTGTAGACGTGTTTGAACGATTTAGGGTACGACAACGATGAATTCTTTCCTCCTAATATGAACAGTGTTCGAACACCTTCAGTGTGTGTGCATTGTGTGTGATTTTCGAACAATTATGGACTGATTTTCGAATCTGTTTGCTGGATTTATAAAGGCTGGAATTCTTGGCAAATAAAATGTAAAACCTTCGAATTTATTGATTGAATGGAGAAGGATTTTGATTGGTTAAATTCTTGAAGACTTTCAATGACTTGATGCTGATTTGGAGTGATTTTAATGGTTGAAGGTTCAAAATATATGGCGCAGAATTATGATTCAAGTTCCGGCTCTTGTTGCTGAATAAAAAGAGGTGAGTGATTTCTCACCAATTAAGGTTGGAATCTTCGGAAGTATTGCTGAAAATCTTTTTTTTTTAGAAAAGAATTAGGCTGCACTTTTCGAGAGGCACAAGGTGAAACAAAATCTGAAAGTGGTGAGATGTGAGAGTTTCAAAAGGCACAAGGTGAGGTATTTAAACAAAATCTATGCTGGAAGTGGTGGTTTCGAAAGTGCAACTCAATATTTCATAATTATTTTACTAACTATAAGATTATCTTATTAATTATTTTATTTGAGTGTCCTAGTATAATACAATCTCTTGATTCAATATTATCTATGCACTTTTTTATTGTTTTAAAACTCTACAATATTAAATCATATCAACTATATATTATCTAAACACCAAGTTATTGTTTTAATTAAACAACCTTTAGTATTTTGATTGACTAAAACTTTGAGTGAAAAATTCGGGTTTTTACAATCTCGGTGTTGTATTGTATGGCTGCTGTTATGGACCCTCGGATTAGATTAACGGGCTGTGAATCTCTGGTGGAATCATTCTACCAATCTACTGGTAATCTTGAGATAAACACAGGTCAAGAAAAGGCCGAATTGCATAATTTGCTGTATGAAATGCATAGTTGCTTCTTAGCACAATCCAATACGAAACCTTATTTGTCAGAGCTTTTGAACACAAGTGATTTTCCATGGTCTGTGATAAGTCAAAAGAGGCAAAAAAAACAAAGATTCAACCTTCAATGAACTTACATTCTATTTGCAAAGTCCCCATAATTATTTTCTGTATGAAAACGACGACTTCGACATCTTGGGATGGTGGAAAAAACACGAGATCATTTATCCCGTGCTTTCAACTATGGCTCGTGATTTGCTAACGATTCCTGTGTCAACTCTAGCTCCAGATTGTGCTTTTATTTTGAATAAGGACAGACATATATTGAATAATGGCGAAAAGAGAGTAATGTTCATATTAAATACCAAAATTATATAATAAAAAAAATTTATTTTCATGAGCCTCGCCAACTTCACTGCCAATAGGAACATAGTGCCCCTTTTGCCAGTGACCGTGTAATGATTGCGACACTTGTCGGGATCATTACGTTTAACTAATTGGTGAAAATTAAGGATAACTAATATTTACAGCAATAATAAAATGCAGGGATTAAATAATGAAAATCAATAAATATTCTATGAGCCAAGATATCGGTCTCTACAGAGAATGACGATGAAAAGCTTAGCTGCTACGGCACGGTGTGGAGTGCTTGAAATATTAATCTCTCAGAAAATAATTATGAATAATTTGCACGAGCCTTGATCGCATTATCGGCATATTCAACGCGTGAAAGTATAAATATGCAGATCCCTTCATCGAACTCGCATCCAGTATTCAGCATTCGAAACCATTATACATTTTACCCAAGTAAAGATTAATCAAGATGAACAACTCAAGAACAGGACTACCATCTCTTCTTTTCCTCATGCTGCTTGCTTCTAGTTCCATAGAGGCAAGATTTCAGGGATGCAAGCCAAGCGGCAGAATAGAAGGGAAAACACCGCCTCCAGGACAATGTAACCAGGAGAATGACTCGGACTGCTGTAAGAACGGAGAGTTCTACACGACTTACAAGTGTTCGCCTCCCGTTTCTGGAAGCACGAAAGCGGTTCTGACCCTAAATAGTTTCCAGGAAGGCGGAGATGGCGGAGGACCGTCTGAATGTGACAACAAGTACCACTCCGACGACACACCAGTGGTGGCTCTGTCGACCGGATGGTACAGTGGCGGAAGCAGATGCCTCAACAACGTAAAGATAAGTGCTAATGGCAGAACGGTGACAGCGATGGTGGTTGATGAGTGCGATTCTACTATGGGGTGTGATGATGATCATGATTATCAGCCTCCGTGTCCTAATAACATTGTTGATGCGTCGAAAGCGGTTTGGAAAGCCTTGGGAGTTCCCGAAGATGATTGGGGTGAGTTGGATATCACATGGTCTGATGCCTAGACTACGTGCTTGTTGGTCTTTCTAAGCTTCAACTTCTCCTCTATGTATATATGTTAATTTGTATGTTTTTATGTACTTCTCTTCCTTTGCTGTTGTTGGTGGAAGGCGGAGTTGGACTGGAGATACCTGTAAAATATGAATGTACAAATGTCCAAATGTTTACCAGAGCTTATGATATATATGCTATAAACAAATGTAGAATGTTTATAAGTTTCTTGAATTTAATGGTTCTCAACATGAAACGCCATTCGACATAAAGAAAGAAAAAAAATAAGTTCCATAGATTATTAACAAAGCCCACACTTTTTTTACAGCTCCCACCTTTTATCACAACCATCACTCAAGACTGGGAAATTCTTCAAGGAAAAGAACTCTTCAAAAACATTAGCAGCTAAAATTTCAGTTCAGGAAATGTACTCGGATTTAGCTATAAGTGCACATATCCTTCTTGAACTTGATATCTTTGTTGCTAGTCGAGTCAAGAACCAATGGGCAAGAAATCCTTATACGATGTTTGGTCCTCACCAGTTTCCCCACAATGTCTCCCTGTGATCGGATTTCAAACTCTAATGTCAATGGAACTTTGAAGGCATTGTTAGAAATGACTAGAGTTGATCCAGCTCCGTATAACGGGACCTTGGTTCCTTCTATGTGTACCAACATCGTTCGATGACTCTTCCGAGGTTGAAAATATTTCATCAGCTGCAATAAAACCAACAAAAGAAGAATATAAGCTATGACAATTGTTTCTGTCTCATGTGACATTGTTTTTTATGTTTAATTGATAAAAAATATTTTTAATCCTAAATAGAATAATCTAGAATCTGAAACCTTTAAATGCTTATTTTGTCTATGTAGTATAACCAAAGCTTACTGGGTTCTTTGGTTTTGCCTTGTGAAAACTCAACACATTAAATTTAAATTAGAATACCAACAGACATATGCAAGAAAGTCGTGTTTTTTCACTACTTTATGAACGAATTATGCGGAAGAATTGAAAATCATTGACTCCGAAGATTTTTTTTTTTTCAAAATGAAGGGATTCGTAAGTACCTGTCCTGCGGCAACAACGACGTCTGCATAGATGAGATTGACGGGCGTGGCACGAACATGAATGCCATAGAATGTAGCGGGATTGTATATGCTTATCCTCAACGATCCATTCAAGTTCAGCATATTAGTAGGAACTCCAGTGAAGTCTGCACCCGATCCAATGTACAGATTACTGATCGACAGGCTCTGCACAAAACATTATAATGTCAAGAATTCGTGGAAAACTTATCAACCGGAGTAATTTTCACACAGATCATAATGCTAGTAACCACTACGGTCAAATAACACATCTGCTTTCCGAAGTTGAGCAAATCTTATCACAGCTATCGACTTATGTTCATAATGATAAGACAAATGGTTAAGTTGGGTGTGAACATCATACATGTTTCGTTTTCATTATTTTAAATTACAGCCTCATAGGGGATAAAACAATAAATAGATCTGCAAGGCTTGACCGTTTTGTCAATCTTAAGGCATATTACAATAAATCAAGCTATTCAAAAGTTTTCTTTTTCGATTTTAATTCCCATGGCATAATATATGATGTTTTGTGACACTAAAAGCACTACATACACTGTAGAATGACAAATTCTCAGTGTCCACTAAATCAACTAAATTCTAATAACCACTCATCCCTAGTAACATGGTTCAGAAACCACAAGAATTAGTAGAAGAAATGAAAATGTGAACAATCTCAAGTCCAATGTTATATCCCTAACTCCATATATCTTCAGATTGTCTGGATGACACTTAATTACAATGAACATCATAGTTAACACAGGGGCATAGGCATTCTAGAACTTATGCACGACGCCCAAGTTCAGGTGCATGCCTTGTAAAGTAAGGCATCCTGAAAGAATGATATACTGAATCAAAATATTTTAAGCAAACTTGAACTCTTATCATACTATGAGTTATTTAACAAGCTATTGCACGATGATAAGAGTTAGGATCACCTCGTTGTTTTGAAAATAGACACATTGCTCCATTGGGTTTGAAAATAAACATTTTACTCATTGTTGTTTTGAAAATAGGCAGATTACCCTATGGTTTTGAAAACAAACATTTTACCCCCAGTGGTTTTGAATATCGACACTTTACCCCTTGTGGTTTACAAAAAAAAAAACATCCACGTTGGGGTATTTTACACCTATTAACAAACCACGAGGGGTACAGTGCCTATATTCAAAACCACATGGAGTAAATGGTTATTTTCAAACTACACAAGGATAATCCACATATTTTCAAAACAACAATGGCATAAAATGCTTATTTTCAAATCACGAGTAATCTGTAATCTGCTTAATTTCAAAATCACGGGTAGTCCGCCACTAGCTCAGATATTAAAGCAAAAATTAATTAACCTTGACACGAAATTGGATCAATATTGTTTTGCATTCCATATCGGATTCAAATCTTCCCTACATTTAAGGTGCAGTTAAGGTATCCCTTGAGCATTAACAGCAAAGGCTCATGCTTCACTGCCAAGGCAGGACAGAGCCCCAGCTCGTGTTTAGTGCTAGGTAAACCTTAAGCCAAGACGCACACCTTGTGGAATTCGAAGAACTATGATTAACGTACTCGATAAACAACAGAAAACATTAGGATCAAAGCAAATAGCATTACCCTAATAGCAACTTCAGCTTTGTAAGACCTGCCAGCACCCCAAATGATCAAACAAAACACAGTAAACAACACAATAAACCCCAAGAGAGCCATCAAAGCCTGGCAACGGCGCGTATAAGCCTTATCATCGAGCTCATCATAATTCCCCTCTTCCATAATCACATTGCACTCTGGCCACCCCTTATCATTAATCCTCTTCCGGCCACTTTTACGCCCGGAGGACGACCGAAATATACCGGAGAATCGGCTGGAAGATGAATTCCGGGAGTGGCGGCCGATGGAAGGGTGTGAAGGGGACTCCATTGGACTACGGAAATTAGGAGTTGCGTGCATTGATGATGATTTGTCCCCATCTTGAGAATCTCTTGAAGGGCTCTGTACATAGTACGCCCTTTTCGGAGATCTTGATGGTGATGAAGGGGCTAAACTTGTTATATCAGATTCTGATTTTGTATGAATCATTTTAGCTTTTCAAGATTTTTATAAAGAAAATTTTGAATCATACATATATCTTGAATAAGCTTACAAGAACTTTTTTTTTTTTTTGGGAGAGAGAGATCACAAAATTTGACACTTACATTGTGGGAAAACGAAAACTTTTTTGCATTAAAATATCATCAGGAGATGCAAATACTGAAATTGGAGTGAGACAGCTGAATTTAAAACTGTAATCAACCAAAGAACAAGCCCATTTAATCACCAAATTAAGAACTTAAACAAAAAATCCTTAAATTAAAATGCTCAAACACATAATTCACCCAACTTGACGTGAATTTGTGCAAAACCCAGAAATTAAAATGCAATGAATCGACCATCAAAACTCAATCCAAGCGAGAGAGCTACAAAATCAAGAACATTGATAAACGTAGAGAAAATTCCCAAAAAAGCATAATTCAGCTGAGCTGTCAACCATGCGTGAGTGTGTTTAGACTGTAGCGGACTAGTGGGTATATTATGCATGACAGGAAAAGAAAAAGCATAGTTATGTGGTAATGGATGGCAACTAGCAAGCAAAAGATTCGTAGGAGAGAAAAGATAGCCACAATTGACACCTGTAATTAACGAGATTGAAACCGAACCTGATTCCAAGCCTCCACATAATTGGTTTGTAAAGTGTCGGCAGCACCGGTCACTGCCAAGAGTGGTTAGTTGTGGAAGTTAGGTATCTATTTTTCCACAGTAAAGATGTGGTTCTCGAATTTTGTGCATTCTTTTTTTCATTTTGGTATTTTATGGAAATTTAAAAATATTTTTCCATTATTTTATTTGATATTCGGCCGAAGTAATATAAGTCAAAAATGAAATAAAGAATATAGAAATATTTTTCACAGGTATGTACATAATCTAAGGTACTGTTTGATACAACGACTGATATTTGATAAGTGAGAGATTAGTAATTAAAATTTTAGCTTATTTCACCATTATTAATAAACCAAACAGTGCCTAATTCTACTAGTTTTTTAGAGATTCCAACAAAGTCAGCAAAATCTTGTCAAATTATTTAAAATTTATGACCAATTTTAACCGATTCTGAGCGTAATAAAACATTTAGCTTGCGAAACACATGTTTGAGGTTATTAGAGTGATTGTAATTTGCAAATATGGCATGCAATTTCTAATTTAGTTGAACGGAAGGATTTGTATTGGAATTTTGACAAATGGCTTGCTTTAATTCATGGATTTAAGAAGTTAATTTTAATGGGTGATATCCGTAAATAGAGACGTTAAGTGCAAATATTGACCAAAAGTTTTAAAAATATCATTGCAAGGTTAACCGCTGTTCAAGATATGTAAATTTGAAATCTTTTACAATGTATTTCGTAGCATGGATTTGATGGGATTTGAGGAGATTTGGAATTACAAATTCTATTTTTTTTGTTTGAAAAAACGAGATTTCAAAACGGAATTGGTATTTGATGGTATTTGATTTAACTAAATGAAATCTATATAAAATTGAAAAGATTTCATGGGATTTAGGTAATAGGGAAGATATAAAATATTTTTAATATTAAATATGTATCTTACTCATAAATTTTAGTCTACTTTTCAAATTTAATAAAATATTATTTTCTTAAAAATTCATATTATTAATTCAATTTTAGAGAAAATTTATTTAAAATCGATTAAAAATATTTTATATTTGAAAACTATATAAATTATTCTTCTACTTAAAAAATCTTCATTATTTTTAAAATTCTCAATTCTAATTTATCAAAATTTAGCAATTTTTTTTCTAAAATTAACTTTTTTTTTCATTTCTTTAAAAAATTAATATCAAACAATAGTATTTTTTAATGTCGAATCCAATTGTAACAACCCGGTTTCCCTACTAAGTCAAAAACTAAAGTTTTAGTAAACCAACATATTCAAGGTTGTTTATTTAAATCACTAACTTAGTGTTTAGATAATATTAAATTATATTAAAGTTAATATTGAATTACATGATATCAATCTTATAGTTTGCAAAATATATATTTAAACAAACAATTAGATAATTAAGAATTGTATCTTAATAGATAGTAAAATAACGTGCAAATGATTGAAGATTTTATTAAAGATAATAATGTGTTGTTAGATAATTAGGATCATGTCATTGATATATATTAGCCAATAGAACACTTGATGAGATAAATTATATTCGATTTAATTTTGTAGACTGTGTAGCTAAACCAATGACTAAGTATTAAAACAACTAATGTTTTGGTCAAGTCACAATTAGAATCCTCAAGTTAATCCAGCCACTTGATGTTATTTTGTCAAACCAAATACTAAGTATAGATAATGTTGAAAAATAATAGATAATATTGAATTATATATCATAATATCTTGACAAGATATAATATTGAATTATATTATGATAATCTTTTAGATATATAAATATAACCAAAATCCGAAGATAAAACACAATCTAAAGATAGGTTTGGAAGATACGATTGAATTTCAGAAGTCGTAGGAATAGAGATTCTCGAATTTCAAGTTTTATAAATATAAGACTCTTCTACATAGTAGCAACTCAAAAATCTCACAATTCACATAATTTTCGAAACATACACTAAAATGTGTGAAATTTTCAGCAAGGAAAGGAGAGGAAATTCATCGCGTTTTTGCCACCCAAAACCATTGACACGCAAGAATCGTTTCTGATATCAGTAAGTGGGCTTTTGCTATTATATCATTATTTCGTTTTGAAAATAACTGTAAGTGTGCTTTTAAATCTCAATCCGATATGTGATATATTTTAAAACTACAAAGTTCTGACAAATTTTGATCATCGAGAAATAAGGGTTATACGAAGCAAAGTGCTACGTATGATGGGAGCCACCTCTTGAATCCAAAGGGCAAAGTGCTACGTGTACGAGCTCTAGAGCTTGCGGGGCAACGTGCCACGTACATGGGAGCCACCTCTTGAACCGGCGGGCAAAATGCTATATATACCGGAGCCGCCACTTGTATCTATGCAAGTCCCTCTAGATTTTCGGTGTAATGAATCTATGTTTAATTGATATAAGTTATGATTCTGATATGCTATGTGATGTTCTGGCTCTGATTAGAGCAATTCTGTTAATTTTATGTTTCATTATTCATATCAGTTTATGCTCCGATTATGATATATGTTTTGGAAAATTATGCAAAAGTATTATATTGTCACATCGATTGGCCCCCGCATGCTGAGTGTTTTCCAAAACACTCACCCCTTACATCCACTCCCAGATAAAAACGAATTCAAAATCGAAGAAAAAGATCAATCAGTTTGGAGATTATGATTTAGTTGATATTGTTCAATATGGCGCTGCCATTAAATTATGAAATTTTCGCTAATTTTTGTAAGAATTATTTATTTTTATGGAATAATAGACTGATTTTTTGTTGAATACGATATTACGAGGCTTGTTGAATTCAAGTTGTTATTGAGAATCAATGCCGGTGTTATCGACCCTGGTCTCGGGGCATGACACCAATTCTTATATAACATTTTAAATTTTTACCAAACACCAAATGAAATTCCAAATCCAAATCCAAATCCAAATCCAATTCCAATTCCAATTCCAAATCCAAATCCAAATCCCATTTTTTTATTCAACCAAACACACCGTTAGACTTAAGAATTATAATATTTTACGAATGTATTCTAAAATATATGTGAAAACCAAATATCTATTTATGGACATTGATGTTTTTTTTAAAAAAAATTGAAATTTATAATTCGTCTAGATCTTCATGTTAATTGATATTTAATCATATTCAAACTGAGGTTTTGTGTAGGGTTATGTATCCATTTTATGTGGGTAAGTTCAGGGGCGAACGCAGGATTTTCGACAAGGGACGGACGCAGGATTTTCGACTAGCCTAAACCCATCCAGAATACTTCAGGTTATAATAAATGCCAAAGGATGTTAACTTTTCAGAGGGCTGTGGATGGTGCAGCTGTTACTAGTGAACTTAGCATCACCTCATTGATATACACTAAGATATCTTGTTGCATGAGAGCTTATTTAAATCAAAACAGGCCGAAACAGGTTTGATAGGGAAAAAGTTAATACAAATTGAATAAAAAGAATGCAAAACAGGATTCAGAACAGATCAAACAACTTCAGATTCAACCTGGAGCAGGTTCGGATCAGATACAATACATTTAAATATAAGGACATAGGACATGAGAGAAACACAAATTATTAAACACTAAACAAATATGTGAAGGGTAATAATATGGTCTAAACAACCCAACTATTCAGAACCGTTTATCAATATTACTGAAAGGGAAAATGACTTTTCACCCAATACACATATTCAGCCTGTCCAATAATCACCACCCGCATATTTTTTTTTACATTTCTTAGTGTGTGTTTACCATATCAACAGGAAATACCAATCTTCCCCTCCCCTAAAGTGTTCCTTTCTCCATTCCATCAAGGGGTGAAATAGCATCAATTATAAATATATAAACCTTCATAACATATAAGCACTTACGCAGACATAATAGCATGGATGTTTCTGATTTCCTAAACAATAAAAGCAAGGCACATGCTTTATTGAAGTGAATATTCCAAGGGATAATGGGATAAAATATAAATATCAAAAGAAAATTTCATTACATATAATAAAAATATATAAACTATTAGACAATAATTAAATAAATACTAAGTGTAAGCGAAAATGAATGATATTGCATCTCATCTTGAATTTATCATTCCTACATTCAAGGCGTATTAAAAAGATAGCTTTAGACCATTAAAGTCCACCAATGGTGGGGATCATAGTTAAAGCACGCACTTCATCGAAGGCCACAACGTAGCTTTTCTTGAGGCTAAATCTCAGCGTTGCTGAGCCTTAAACCTAAGAGCATGCTATGTGGACTTTCAATAACTAAAGACAAAGATTGTGTCGATGGAATCAAACTAAAAACATTCTTAGCTTCTCCAATGTCTTCATTCTGTGTACTCAAAAAACCCATTCGACCCCAAAATTTAACCAATAAATTTGATCATCTTTATCATTACATGAATTCAGGAACCAAGGCTATCGATATTTAAAAATGACGCCAGATTTCCATGTACCTCCCATCCCGCTACCACCCAGAAAAAATTACAACCTCGTACGATTATATAAGGGTATAATGGGAATTTCATCCCAGAATACAAGGGAGGGCAAGTGCCCTCCCTTGCCTCCACATATATCCGCCAATAGGTAAGTTGTCTTCCATGTAGAATAACTTTTTTACAACTTTTGATATCTAGTTTGAACAATAATAAATTGACCCCCTGTAAAATAGTTGTATTACAAATTCATCTGATTTAGATTGTAATGGATGATGAAAAATTACAGTTGTTTCTCATATGATCTATCATAAAAATATATAGCATATGAGGTAGATGTTATTTTTTTAAGGGAAAATTATATAAAATATTATATAGTTTGGTCCAAATTTCACTTTGCAACTACTGTTTGAAAAATTATAGTTTACATTCTGAACTTTTATGAACTGTAACACTTTGCATCATCTTGACTCGATTTTGTATTTTTATCAAAGATTTATCACCTCACTACATACTCAAACTTTAGATCAGTTTAAACTAGTTATTCCAAATGTTTAAAAAACAAAAAAAAATATTTTTAGTATCGAAATTCTCCAGTTAACGATGACGAGAAATGTAATTTTGACACCCCAAATATTTTGATTTTTAAACATTTGCAATTGCTATTTTAAGTGGTTCTAAGTTTGAATATGTAAGAACTTGATGAAATGCAATGATAAATTTTTGACAAAAACAAAAAATCGAGTCAAGATGATGCAAAATGTTACAATTTATGAAAGTTGATGATGTAAACTGTAATTGTTGAAACAATGGTTGGTAAATGAAATTTGGACCATATGATATTTTTGATAATTTTACCTTCTTTAAAACTAGAGATAAAATCCATAATTGGTTAAATTACATGGGTCTATATGTAAATAGGAGAAACAGGAGTGGATTGATATGAGCGGTCAAGTATAAAGCATTAACTATTATGTTATAAGAATATCTAAAAGTAAATTCATTTCGAGACAAATAATTATTGTCACCATCTCCAGAAATTGATTACTCTATTAAGTGTTATTTATTTGTGCATTTTTATATTATATCCAATTATTTTAATATTATATCCAATTATTTTAATAGCTTCAGTATAAATTATCCATATATAATTACTTGGATCAGACAAATGCATTCAATCCCACATTAAATTTACGTAATTTAATAATAAACAATTCACGGAGCTAGATATAAAGAAAATGAAATTGCAATATAATTTAAAAGAAGGAGGCCATTCGAATTTATCTCTTTACAATTTTGGTCATCTATGTTTTCAAATTTCAATATAAATCCCTTAATTTTACCTTTTTTGACAATTTTTGTGGCGCTATCATAGCACCAATATATCAAGTGCCACGCCAGAATTCAAATAGGAAAATGACTAAAATTGCATAAGAAATTGCCAAATTTGCCATAAAATTGAAAGATATACGATGAAGACTCGGTTTTGATAATATAAATAACTAAAATAATAGTGAGATGAATATTGAGGACAAAAAAGCAATTTTCCTACTACTTCAAAATAGGGAATATTACTGGTTTCATTGTTGATGTCCTGCCCTCAGGGGCATCATTCACCATCCATTTGGAATCTTTTTTTTTAAAAAAAGATTCCAAATGAATGGTGATGATGCCCCTAAGGGCACTACCCTTAAAGACATCATCAAACGAACCAATATTACTAGGTAGAGATATTCATTATGACAATTCTTGGTTTGGATTGGAATAATAAATGATCTACAGTATAGAGCTGATGAATTGAAAGATGATTAATAGAATTATATTTTGACCCAAATCCGGCTTGATCTTGATCAATTTTGAATCGAATAGGTTCTTTTTTTATTTCAATTCCAACCACCAGTAAACCGAGAGAGCAAAAATTGGTTTAAAATCATATCACCCGATATGGCTCAAAGCGTGGTAATCCAAAAACGAGATGTTCTATCGACATGTTTAACACGACCCTATTTTTATTTATTTTTAATATGGAACATATATTTATACAATTGTTGCAATATCTATAAGTACGACCATTTAAAACCGAATGTCGTCATCCCCAAGATGTGATTGACTCAAATTTGAATGTTGTAAGTAACAAAAACTCCGATAAAAAAACCGGATGTTGCCCTCCTCAAAACCATAATTTTAAACGAATTGAAACTTTCCAAACCAAGTATTCTATTTTGGTCCATAACAGTCAAATGAACATGAAATCAAAGTTTTGGTGACAAATAATATGATCACAGGTAGGTAGGTTGGACATACCTACAGAAGATTGTTAAAATGATACAGACGAAACACGAACGATTAAAAGTGTCGAAAAACTTAGATACGAGGACGTTAGACTCTCCCACGCGGCCCCGGCTTGGGTGGTAGTTTAGGGCCGTTGACAATGGGTAGAATGTCTCCGGTGGCATGGGAGCTGACATAAGTAAGTGTGGAGCCACCGCCCAAAATCAAGAATTTGAGCAACAGACCTCTTTTGGTGAAAGGACCAGCAAATGTTTCAAAGAACTTGCTCTGCATTATATAAATTTGTATAATTCATAGACAACAAACATTCACATTATTACCAAATATGGTGCTGGGAAACATAAATATTGTCTTTTTCAAAAAAAAAAAATTGATGAGATGAGAGGTTTAAAGTTATAAATCCTGTCCTCGAGCTTTTAATGGATGAAGGTTTTCATGCTAAATTATGAGAATCAAGTCCAATTCCGACATGTTCAATTAGATCCTAAATTATTTTGTTTAATTAATACTTCAAGAGTAATTCTCCAACTTTGATTATATATATGTGTGAGAAAATTCTTGCATGAACCGACTTTGGACCTCATGTATAGACCAACATAAAAAAAATATGTTTATCATGGTTTGATTAATCGTGGCTGACATGTTTGGTTTATTTCATTTTCTTTATGTTGGTGTATATACGAGGTCAACAATCATGGTATATAAGATTTCCCCTTAATGTAAGCACAATCAAAATATGTATTTAGTATATATAGCTTGATAATCACAATTGAACCAGACGAGACATGTTAACTCATAATCTTACTCAACTCAATTTTTGAACATAAAATATAAATAAAAATTAACTCAAATCGATTTGTGACATGCCCCTCGTCGATTCCTTCGTAATTTCAACCATTTTGATATGATTTTAAAGATGAATGTAGTATGTATCATATTTGTTTATGTTTCATAAAAGCGAGTCATAGGTGCAACCAAAACTCCACTAGGTGCGAGGGTGGGAGCCATTTTAAAGCAACCCCTTGCAATTTTTTTTATTATCCTAAATAAAATAAAACAAATTAAATATTATGATTTGCCCCTCAAAAATTACACTTTGCCTTCCTAAAATTATATTTTGACCTCTAAAATTTATTTTGTCACCCATTTTTTAGTAAATATGTTTTTACTCCTAAAATTGTGTGTCCGTCACGTCGGTGACAAAGTTCTATCATCCAATTATATTCTAATATAAAGCAAATTATCAGTGACTAGGCGCCAACAATCCGATTACAAAAATGGTGCGTTCGTCACTGGCTAGGTCCCTATATAGGTGTCAAATGGGTCGTGTCGGTCGTGCCGGCAAGGTTTGAAAATGGGCAGTGCCTTGCCGGCCTGTTTCCACAATAAGCATGGCCCGACACGACCTATTTCAAGTTTTTTTGGCTTACCGATCGATCAGCACAATAGTGTAGATCGATAGGTCAAGTAGCAATCGATCAGCACATAACTGGCGATCGATTGATATACTAAAAAAAAATTAGTACAGTGATGTGATGTGCCGGCCCACGGCCCGACACCCTATGGCCCGGCTCGGCCCATGTCACGGGTCGCGCCTGGCACAACACGGCACTGTAGCAAAAAATAATTGTATAGTGTTGTATCGTGCAGCTCGTGACATGTCGTGCTCGTGTCTCATGCCGTCCGTTCCATTTGACATCTCTAGGTGCTACCATCCAATATTTTTTGCCCTCCATTAATCTTCTTGATATCTATTTCTTTTTTTTTTTTCGCTTTTCTACACCAATTTTTTTTCTGACTAATAGTATAACTAATTAATTTAAAAATATTTAAAATAATATAATATACTACCTAACATGAAATATATTCATTAAAAATACCTGGAGGGAGTTGTATGGTGACGGTGCGTCTGAACCATACAAGTCCCATTGGCCAGTGGTGTTAGCAATATCATCCAAATCAAAGTACACACTCTTGTCACCATACTTAGCCACCACAGCACCACCCCTGCACCAATTAGTGAGTAACAGTACATTTATTACAATTTGTTGATCTAAAATACTGTTATTGTAATAATAATCTCATCTTATAATAGTTTGTTTCATTAAATTACAGAAATATGTATAATTTATAGGCATAATTTAATTACACGGTTGACCGTGTTACCGGGAGTTTGCTGGCCGGAAGGCGGCACGAGATTGCTTAACATGTAGCCTAGTTCCGGCAATGGAGCTTCCGGCGAGGCCATTGACGGTGGCGGCGGCGGCGCCAAAGGTTGCAAGAGATGCCATTGCTTGACAACTATGATTGTGTTTCAAGAAATGAACTTAAAAGAAACTGACTTGTTGGGATGTGAGTAGAGTTTCTTTGATCTTTTTGGTTGGATATTAATCTGCCACGTGGCTTATTCCTATTCTCTGTAAGGATATGAGATCTCATTCGTTGGTGCCACGTGGGCTAGAGTTGGATAACCCTTATCCCTTCGAGATTTTTATTTTTTCCAATTTTATTGGGTATTGCAGAAGTCGTTTAAAAATAGGCTTTCTACTTCTTTCTTCATTTAAACAATATTATTCAAGTTTATATATATAATATAAAAATATAGGTAAAAACTTTGTGATAGAAATTAAAGTTATATAAAATTATGCATATAGATTTCTATATTAATATAAAAAAAACTGAAAATTCAATAATGATTAAATTAAATACTCTTTACAAGATCAACTTCAGGATTGTGATGAGTTTACATCAAAATTTGGGTTATAAATTATCTTCTTTTTTTTCAAAATTTATAAATTTTTTGTATAACTCGAAAAATAGCAAAATAATTTGTTTCAGAACACATGTGAGGTAGTTAAAGGTGCTTCATACTCCATAAAATAATTGTTAACCATCAGATCCGGAGCTAGACGTTTTAATTTGAACGTGTTGGAGTGTGGTAATTGTCGATGCTTGGAGAGCGATCGACGCGTGACGTTTGGGCTGCTATAAAATTTAAAGATTAGAGTTATATGGGCGCTTGATCCTACAATTGTACCAAAGCCAACGTCACGTGTTCGATTATCATGAGTTGCAAATAATTGTCCGTGTTCGAAGAGCGATCGAAGCGTGTCGCTTAGGTTTCCATACGGTTTAAGTGTTAAAGTTGCATCGTTACCACAAGCTATAATTTTTGGTGAAATGACAAGTGATCCTGCAGAAGGGGGTGAAATTAAATTTTCAAACTAATTTATTATACTAGTTTTTAATAATTACTCATAAAATAATAGTAATGTATTTAACATGAATTATAAATTATTCAACACATAATCTTAATTTAATATAATAAAATTTATAAAAAGTTTATTGTTTCAAAATAAATTTTATAACAATTAGAAATAACTTTAAGGACCAAAATCTTTAATACCTTTTCTTTAAGGACCAAAATCTTTAATACTTCACCCCTAACCAATTTTATAACAATCAATTCTGCCAAAAAAAGAAAAGAGAAAAACAACAAAATTTAAAACTTTAATAGGTATAAAGCGATAGTACTATAGAAATGTGAATGTGACCTTTTACAAGTCCAAGAAATGAAAAATTCCAAGACAGAAGTGCAAATAAAATATTGTTTACTTATTCATATTCACAAGAATACTATAAATAAGAATTCACCAGTTAAACACAACATTTGATAAATAAAAAATAAAAAAATTACTCAACAAGATCATAAATTTCACACTAAATTCTACAAAAAAAATTAATTAAAATATTATAAATCTAGCTCTAAAGTTCACAAAATGAAAATAAAAGAATGAAATATATTATAAGCTATACCATTTGTAGATTCTTGAAATAAAAATCCTACAATCCCCAAAAAAAGAAAAATTTGGGAATTGGGAAGAAAATAATGAAAAATTGACGGGTGGCAGTGGAGAACATTTCAAAATTGTTTAAAACTTGAGGTCCAGTTCTTACTTCTTACCAGCCCAAGTGATTAAAAAATTTAAAACAAAGGGATAAAATAAAATGTGTGTGATAATTGGCGCTGATATTTTTTGTATTGTTGTACACCGAGAATCTCTCTTGAAACTTCAGACTTCTGGTCCCGGGCAAGGTGAATTGAAAGACAAATTTTTTCATTAATCAGCCTGAAATTCTTCTTTTTTTTTGGAAGTTATACAGCCCCTTAATGCATCTCATTTTCTGGTTGAATTTGATTTGATTTGATTTGATTAGATGGCATCAGTAACAGCAAGACTGCCGCTCCCACCATTGATGTTGGTCGTTGGAAGACAATCCCTTTATGGGACTCCTCAGAAATTGGCAATGCCTTCCATTAAAGGTACACAAACCCTTTTGCTATTTCAAGATTTGAAGCTTCAATTTAGTAGAACTTTGTATGAAAAGAAAAGAACATCTGCAACCTGCCAAAAAACAACTAAAAATCGTGTCAGAATTGTGCTGAAAATCGGACCACATTTTATGAAGTGGCAACTTTTAGATCTTCAGTTCAAAGGTATTAGCCGTTTGTGCAAAAGGAGCACCATAATTTGATAGGCTTGTTCTACTTTTACATATGCTTATTCAAATTTTCTTGCTGTGTGCAGTCTAAGTAGAGTGCAGGAAAATGTTGAATTTTGTTTTCAAAAGTTAAATCCTTTAAGGTATGATGAAGCTCGGATTCCATATTTGGAAATTGTGGCTACGGCAATTCTGTGTAGGGATATTTTCTTGAAGCTATTTGTGATTGAAAAAAGTTAATTTAGTACCTGATAAGTAGTTCGGGTTTGTGGAAACAGAGGTTGTTTACGTGTCCCACTTTGGTTCCGCAACAAAAATGGTATGGTTAACGTGCTTGAGGGCCTCTCCTATCTTGTAGGCTGGTCTCTTGGGAGCTAGTCTTTGTGGTTTGAATTCACCTCTTTTGCTTATGTCCTTCCATTGGCGCTATTGAGAATTCGACAGAGCAGAGGGATATCTAGGAAAAGGCTACCATCGGGTCAGCTTAGGTTATTTCCTTGCTAACTTAAGTAGGACAAAGTAAGTTTAATTTTGTGGATTCTAGAAGTGTCCGTTAGTACAGTTAGTTGCATACTTCATGGATATACAAATTTCAATCCCGAAAATCAGTGATTGTGGTTTGTTTGGTTCAAAAGGGTAGAATCCTTATGATGACGGTAAATGGACGTGAGGGAATATACTACTATATGAATTTGATTGGTATATTAATTGAAAAGTCACTATAGTGTGTGACTTTTGGTGTTGAGGCTTCTCTTGGCTTATCAAGACCACAGATGTCATTGTATGTATTTCATGAATGAAACGTAATATACGGCTTCACATTCCGTAGATACAATTTGCATTGTTACAGATTTCTGTTTCAGCTTTGGGCTTTGACAGTTCTTTGTAATTTTTCAAGGAGGGATATGATCGCCTTGGTGTAAAGTCAAAAGCTACGGGCGAAAGCTCAGAAACTTCAATTGTCAAGTCTTTTCAAAATGTTGTGAGTCGTCTACAACCCCCAACATTTTCATACGTCCTCTTTTTGGTGATGAAGCTTCCCATTGTTTTTTTTTCCGTGTCATTGCTAATCATCTACTTTTTATTCATTCAACTAGTGGGACAAATCTGAAGATCGGGTGGCTCTGATTGGCTTAGGTTTTGCTGGTGTTGTGGGTTTATGGGCGGCCATAAATCTTGTATCGGTAAAATTTCTGTATTTGGCATGATCCAGATGCTTTGTGATGCATTGAAAAGTGGCAAGATAATTTTACTGGAAAAAGCAAAGTTGCATGGCCAAAGTGATCTAATGCATTAGTATTTCAAAATTATTGATCTCCATTTTCTTCTTATTAAACACGATTATTTCCCCTTTTTTTCTTCTGGTTCTTTTGAGTAATATATCTGGAAATGCATGTTGATACCGTCTTAACACTGTTTCAAATACAACCGGTACATTCCAAACTCATTGTTCCTCTCGTATGTTTCCTTGTTTTTTTCTAGATTTACTCACCAATCTGTATTATTTTTCCATAGCATTTGTAAAGGAGACTACTCCTACTTGTCGGATAGCTTTTCCATGTAATATGATGCTGCTAGCTTTTCCATGCAATATGATTCATTTGAGTGTCATGTTACATGGAGTTGCAAACACTTGCCTTTCATTCTATATGAATTGATTCTACTGTTTAATTCATCTATTAATTTCTGTCATGTCTTTGATGTCAAAACAGGCCATCGACAAAGTTCCTATTGTCCCAGGTTTTCTTGAGCTCGTAGGAATAGTGTGTTCATCTGTAAGTATCTTGCTTTTGTGAATGTCATATTCTTTATAGTTTATAACAGTAATGTTGAATATGCATTGCATATGCTTAGATTAACAATGTTTATCATCTGATACTTTTAAATATGAAAATTTGATTTTTTTTATTTTGATGTGGATATCTATATATCCTTGATACAAGTCCTTGGATTGGTGAGGACCCCGCAGTAATACCTTTTGAATTGCCCGGATCGAGGTAAGCTGAGCGGAGATAAGCTGAGCAGGGGAAGATCCCAACTCAGCTTGATCCTTTAACTCCAGTTAAGCTAAAAAGTTCAGCCAGACGATACCTTGAACTTAGTTGAAGAACTCCTTAGCCCAGCTCTTTCTTTTATCCCTAGGGGTTCCTGATGACTAGGAGGTGGCTTGTGGTCACGTTAAGACATGAGCTCAGCTTAACATCTCACCTGCATCAGTATGGTATTTTCCGTGTTTTTCTTCAAACAGAAGCCAACTGTCCTCCCGCATGGGCCAACGATTAGTATAAAAATGGCCTGAATGGGTTAGAAATGGAAGGAAGGGAGAGAGAGATGAGTTTAAAAAAAGAAATATAATTCCTTTCTGTTGAGTGCAATAACTGATTCCATAATTCCATTACAATTAAATCATTATTGAAGTACATAAATGATATTTTAAGAATAAAAAGGCATACCAAGATAATTAAGATAATAATATAAAATTGATCTAATGATTCATATTACTGTTCAATGGATGTTATTTTAGGATTATGAAAGATAAAAAAAAACATGCTGAAAATTGGACAAAAAAAGAGATTTATACACTAATATGCTTTAAGAGAAACAAAAAATGACATATAAAAGAGACCAACAGTGATTCCTCCAAGGACTTTTTTGTGTAATATATAGGTATAATAATTTACGCAGTGAAGAAGCCTTGTAACTATCACGTTTAAGTAGTTTATTTTAATTGTGAAATGATGTGTACAGTAAAAATTTTGAGAAAAAAAAAAGAAAAGAACGAATGTTGTTGAACAATACATGCCCAGACAAATGTTTGTGCTCTCGAGCAAACCTTATGTATTCAGATAGCTCTGTTTATGCTTTCTGGATTTCCTGCAAATGCTAACTTGAGAATTTCTTATTTCAGTTGTTCATATACCGATATCTCTTGTACAAACCCGATCGGTAAGAAGTTCTTCTAGTGTCTAAATACTACCACCATTCCTTTATTAAAATAGTTGCCTTACATTCCATTATAAATCATCTATTAGCTTTATGTTTCTCATTTTATGCAACTTCTCTAACTTTATTATGTACTGTAGGGGCATTCCTTATATTTGCTTATGTGGAGCTAGTGTCAAATAACACCCTTGTGGTTGTCAAATAGGCAAATTATATCCCCTGTAGTTTAAAAATAGACATTTTACCCCCCTGTGGTTTACAAAATGGGCAGTTTACCCCATGTGGTTTGAAAATAGACATTTTACCCCAGGTGGTTTGTGAAAATAGGCATTTTACCCCCTTATAGTTAGTGAATATGTGGAAAATACACCCTACACATAGGGGGTACACTGCCTATTTTGTAAATCACTGGGAGGTAAAATGCATATTTTTCACAAATCACAGGGTAAAATGCCTATTTTCAAACCACAGGGGGTAAACTGTCTATTTTGTAAACCACAGGGGTAAAATGCCTATTTTCAAACCATAGGGGGATAATCCGTCTATTTTGTAAACCACAGGAGGTAAAATGCATGTGGAAAAATCACAGGGGGTAAACTGCTTATTTTGTAAACCACAGGGAGGTAAAATGCATATTTTTCACAAATCACAGGGTAAAATGCCTATTTTCAAATCAATGGGGTAAACTGCCTATTTTGTAAACCACGGGGGTAAAATGCCTATTTTCAAACCATAGGAGGATAATCCGTCTATTTGAAAAACTATAGAGGGGTAATCTGCCAAAAACCCGCTTATGTGCCCTTCATTAGAACCTACTTTTTGTAGCATCGCCTTTTCGGAGCTTACAAGTGATCTTTGCTATGGTTTTTTGGGGTCTCATTGCCTTTTCAAGAAATTATTC
Organism: Haberlea rhodopensis; assembly: GCA_907163345.1. Lineage (NCBI taxonomy): Eukaryota > Viridiplantae > Streptophyta > Magnoliopsida > Lamiales > Gesneriaceae > Haberlea > Haberlea rhodopensis. The sequence continues at coordinate 2,568,376 of CAJQUN010000009.1, forward strand.
TTGGCTACCCCATGGGGTAGTCCCATCTATTGGATGGGTATATAATATACCCATCCAATGGATGAGACTACCCCATGGGGCACCACCCCATGGGGTAGCAAAGACCATCTCCTTTTCAAGATGTGTAGTACTTTTTTTGCTCTGACTTTTCAAACTCTGATGTTTGTCATGTGTCCCATGTTGGATTCGCGTATAACTATGGACTGAAACTTAAAGTCTGAGAGACTCTTCCAACTTAGTGACGAATATTTGATATTGGGCTTGTTGGATAATTGTGTTAGGATCAAGTTTTTGTCGCAAACCAGTCATTTGTGGTGTCGTAGACTATAATGCATTAGCATTTTTTTTTAATTGGGTGCAAATTACTGGTATTTTGGCATGCAGGGAAGAATTGTTTCGCACAATCAACAAATCAATATCGGATATACGGGGGCAGTAACACGACTCCAAGAACTAGATTTTATTCATGTATTTTGCACTGTTATTTTTTAGCTCAATTCATGCACTGGCTACAGTTGAATGCACAATGCAAATGCCTTTCTTTTTTTTATCTTTTCTGTAAAAATGTACACGACATAATTGGTATAAACTGTTTCTGGGCATTTTGGTGATGATTGAATATTCTTAATTTGTCACGAAGGACAATATTAGTTTATTTTCTAAATTAATAATTAATACATTGCATATATGTTTATATATTATCACGGACAATGTTTTATAACTGAACTATAATTTTTATAAGAGTAAATTTTAAAAATAGTCCCATAAAATATGAAATTTTCTAATAATAAGCTTAAATTTTTAGGACTAATGAAATATAAGTTCTACAGAAAGTATGAATGCTTATCGGGTCGGGTTAATCCGGACAGCTCCGGAATCGGTAATATATCGGTCCGGAGAGGGTTCATAGTTTGGAACCGGTAGCACTACTTGTTCTGGTGTTGTCGGACCGGTTCCGATTCCGAACCAGAACCGGTTATTTTTGGGGGAAAAAGAAGAAGAAATTATATGGACGTATTTGTTGAATATAGAAATACATTGATTGAACAGCTTTCTATTTTGCGTTGTAGGGTTAACTTAACAATTGATATTTGGACAAATATAAAATCAGATTCATATCTTGTTGTCACTTGTCATTAGATTGTAAGGTTAGCTTAACAACCGATATTTCAACAATTCTCTATCTTAGCCAAAATGGCTAAAGACGTTTATACGGTACAAGATTCAAGCGTCACTTCTGAATCGGCATTCTCAACAAGTTGCCGAATTAATTGGAGTATACAGAAGTAATCTAATGGCTGATTCATTATGCATGATCACATTACTGAAAGATTGATTTGAAGCAGAATATAAGATATAAGAGATGTGGCGGTCGACGAATTCGTAAATCATTATGATGAGCAAAAAGAAGAAAACGCCAAAATAATACTTATCAATTATAAAGAGTGCTAAATACTAATGTTTTTTAATTGCCATAAATGCAACTATTATTTGTATATGCATTTATATTAGCAAATGAAGAAGAAATATATTGAATTTATTATGAATATTGTGAATGCATATACGAACATAAAAAAAGGTCGATACATATAAAAAAATAAAATAAAAAATAAAAGCATGGAACTGGATCGACCTGCTCCAATCCGGAACCGGATCCGGATCCGATCCCTTACCGGACCGGTTCTAACCGGTAAGCATCCCTGACAGAAATGGTTTTTAATACAAAAAAAAAAGTCATATATAGATGTTTTTAGATTAAAAACAAAAGTTTGTTACTGATATCTATTAAAAAGAACATTTTATAACTATTTTTGATGAAAAACAATTTCAATAAGATTATATTTGATTAGTTGTATAAGTTTTAGATTATTATTGCAAAGACTATATTCCATGGCATCATTTTTTTTAATTTTACCCATTTTATAATTATTTGATTTATTTTGTTAAAGAAAGATTCCTGACCTTCAAAGCTGGTTGAGGTGAAGACTGCTGAACCCTAGATTTCTTTGCTACCCCACCATTCCCACTGCTGTTGCACTTTTAATCCAACAGAAAATTAATCATGAAGAATATGACCCCAAATCAGAGTTAAATATATAATTTGCTCAAAATGAACACGTTTAAAAAAAAAAAGTGTGGTTGATGAATTTCGAGCATATTTATAGTCACTAATTTAGTTTATAATTGCATGCCAAGAATATTAATAAAGTAACAATAATGAATCTTTGAACATCAATAATTAAGGTCTCATAAAAAATGATTAATTCCCCATTTCCCTTTATTATTATTTTAAATTCATGAATTTAAAATCCTTTGTTTTTATTTCTTTCTTTCGAAACATCATTTACCTCAGACGAATGCTCTTGATTATGCAGATGATTCTTCCATACGGCTCGAGTCACCGTGGCCTTTTCACCGGAGAAATTCAGCAAGCTGTGGCTCAAATTTTAGATACAAGAAGTGGGAGAAGAGACTGGCATGAGTTGATGTGGCCAACTAGAATTATTGGAGGGCTGAGATAATCTGTTGGCTTGAAATTGATGGTGATGATCAAAATCTTGCTTGATATCGACAACAGAATCCCTAGTAAAACCTGGGTTCAAATTCAAAGCTTGCAGGTGTTGTTACCAATTCTCTTGCAGCTTCTTTTGTTGCTGAAAAAGATTGCTACCAAACCTGTTTTCTTCTTCATTAACAGCCAACCCACCTCTGATAATAAATATTTGCACATAAAATTGAAGATTTTAGTGACAAGAATATCGTAAATGGTCTCAGAAAACTACAATATGTATAGTTATATATGTTACACCCCGAGATCGGGATAACACCGGCGTTTATTCCAAATATCAATTCAAAATCAATAAACTCGTAGTACAGAATTTAACTAAAACCAGTCTATTTATTCCATAAAATAAACATTTCTTACCAGTTGAAATTTAACTTACAAAACTGGTCTCCAATTAAATACGTCAGTGGAAGCTTATAATAATTTTAAATCATGACAGCGGAATTTTTCACTTCATCAGCTACATAATCATCATCCCCAAAACTAGTTTGCTCTTCTTCTTCGATATCTGTCTTATTTTTATCACGGAGGGAATGTAATGGGTGAGTGTTTTGTTAAACACTCAGCAAGCAGGACCAATTGAACATAATAAAACATACATATATTTTCAAATAACTCTTTATCAAACATCTAGTAAATCAATACACTTACTCATAATTGCTCACACTAGAGCTTATCACATAAACATAATCACATAATCACTCCTTGGGAACAAGAGATGGCTCCCGTGTGTATAGCACGTTGCTCTTTAAGGATCAAGAGGTGGCTCTCATGCACCAAACATATAGCACTTTGCCCCGCCGAATCAAGTGGTGGCTCCTACATACGTAGCACTTTGCCCTGTAGAGCCTTTGACTTTTGATGCGCATTTCTCATAAACTTTCAGAATAAAATCTTTAAAATACATTCCCATGTTCAACTGAAATTTAAGCATACATATGATTCTAAAACGAAATGATAATTAACAAAAGCCAACTTACCGATGATTATCTCACTTAAATTCTTCTCGTTGTAAGTTGGAAGTAATAAGTATTTTCTTGATTTGTATCTTGAAATGATTTAATTTACGTATGATTCAAGTCAAAATTTACGAATTATATAGAATTTGATTTAAAAAAGGGTAAGCGCTGGCGTTAGTGTGTCATTAATGACACGTCAATATCGTGGATCCCATGGTAATAAATCATGACCTCATGATGCTGACATTGTCTATGATCTTTACAACATGGTGGTTGGGAGTAAATTCGCCGGCCTCATAATATGTGTGCTTTCAGCATGTACGTATAGTGGATGTACACGATTCTAGGAAGAATTGTACGAATTTATAAATTTTGAAGCGAAAAAGACTGCTAAGATTCACATAAAAAAGCTGTTAAATTAAGCTTTTTATTAAATAAATTAAAAGGACAAATTAATGAACCAGAACACAGTTTAATAAACAAGTAAAAAAAGTGTACACAGAGCAGCTAAGTGTTGTAAGTCATAGATAGGTGTGATTATTAAACAATAAAATACCAATTTCTTACACATATCTTATACTAAAACAATCTCATAAAGAAATTAAGGGTTTGTGACAGGATTATTTATTTGGTGTGTGTGAGAGAGAGAGAAAAGAAAGAAAAAAAAATCACAGAAGAAGTTGGCTCCATGACCTAGCAGGGAAATCTTGGTGATGGTGATGATCAGCTTCAGAAGGGTTTGAAGAAAGTGAAGAATTAGAACCAAATACAAATTGAGAAGAAAATTGTGGATGCATGCTATTCATGGTCCACCAATTAGGGTTTCCAGCCATTATTTCTCACTAAACCCCAAAAAAGAGAGATTAAATTAAATTGAGGTTAAATTCTGCACCAAAAATTGCTCTCAACCCTTCAAATATAACAAGAGAACAAAGCTTTTTCTAATATCACTCTTTTTTGTAGTGAGGTTTTTTTCCCAAATTCATTTCTTGTTTTTCAGATCTTTCTTTCTTTGTGCAGCTAAACAAGCCTTTCTTGAACTCTTGAAGCTTTCAGAACTGTGTCTGCTTTCTAGGAAGAGGTTGAAGGATGCCCCTGTCTTTGTCAAGTATAAGAGTATTCTATACTTAAGCCTTTTGTTTGTTTCCTCTCCATCCATCTTCTCTTTAATTTTCTTTTTAATTAGTAGTTCATATAATAAAAATATGTGCATATATATTAAATATTTTTGTAAAGATTGTTGATATGAATGTATGGTTATTTGAGAAAAAATTATCGGATTTTGTCGCTTAGGCTCCACTTGGATGTAATGATTTGATGGATTTGGATTTCAAATCCTTAATACACAAATATTCAAATTGTCTGAATAATTTTGAAATTCATGAATTTCAAACCACCATCTTCAACACACATTCATTTGGAAAATCAATCAACTAAATTAAGCAGTTAAAAGATTAATATTTTTTTGTGAAATAGCATAACTTCTAGCTTAGATCCATCCAAATCCTCTCTAACTCTACAATTTACTTGGGATGCATGTGCCCATAATAAATCCGGAGCCACCCATTAATAGTAATAGAACTCTGCGCAAAATTTTCTTCCATGTGATATGAGTTACTATCCCGTGGTCACTTATACTTCACCAAACATAATTTTATTAACTAGTTCACTATCAGCTCCATGTCATTCGACCAGGCTATTAGACATGTCGAGTTTTGATCCAAGTTGGATCGGGTTGACAAGTTTTCTAAATCCGGTCGACACCCTTAAACATTAACATCAAATATGTCAGTCTTCTTTATAAACTTCTTTCAATAAGTATATCCTCGCCAAATTAATTTCTTTATTAGCCACCAACATAAATCGAAAAGCTTTCAATCAAATCTTCATTAATTTTTCTCACCATTATGTAACAGCAACAACAACAAATCATAATAAGTTTGAAAATTATCGTATCGATCGAGTGACCAAGATTTGCTTTACGACAATTGGAGAAAAGCTTAGCTTTAGAGTTATTTATGTTGTTGGCAGTAATTGGAAAAGAATTATGTTTTACCCACAATTGTTTTAAAAAAATTGTACCCCTAAATCATAAGTGTGGCTCCGCTATGATGACAATAAATATTGGAGCAATCGATATCATTAGGAAGAGAAATAATTAATCAGGTCGTGTCATATTTATACTAGTTAGAAATTATCCTTAAAAAATATGGATATTTACAAATTTCATGTATATTGAACTAAAATCTTACTATGACTAGCATTAATTTTTCATCAAATTGATCATTAAACTTAAATAAACTACGGTTTGGGATGAAACTAAAATTGATGAGCATTTTTGTGGGTTAAAAAGATCTAATTACCGGAAGATTGGCTGAAATTTTGCTATAATTGACATGAATCCTTCATGATTTGGAGTTTATAGATTCAGAATGTCTTGCTTGTGAAAAAGCTCTATATGGTTAAAGAAAATTATAATTCGGAGGGCATTATTGGTGGACAGGAATAGAATAAAGTTGGAATTTAATCACACTTGAAACAGAATAAATATGGGAAAGAATAATAAAAATTTAATTAAAGTGACGAATATAGTTGCTGAACAACACCTTATAAGCTTGTGTTGTCCCTGCCTTTAAGAGTGATGCTTTTGAACACATAAACACCACACGTCAGGAGTGTAGATGTGTGGTGTAGATTCTCACCGCCCTCAAGGGCGGTATCAAAGGAACAACCTTATAATAAGTTTCCAGCGTCCCATAATGGCTTCCAACACCATCCGAGACTATGCAGACCTGAGATGTATATTCGGAGGCAAAGGCCAAAACTAGAGCATAATGATGACAAAAAAAGACTGGATTTCTTGATACCACACATTTACTAAGTATTGGCAGGATATTTTAATATGGATATGATACTTCACATTTAGAAAAATATCATGATTCTAAATACACGAAATACATAACACGAGGGAGGCCATACTACCATAGCTAGTTATACTCGTGCGGTCATCAGGTTAATAAGAAATGGCTTTGGTTAAATTTAATCTGATTCAATAAGTACTACATCCCCGATATTATTTCGTACCAAACCAATGAAACAGAACACAGAGAAGCTATTGAAATCTGGAAATTGTAGCATTACACGTATGGATACTCAACTAAGTAAAAGAACCAAGGAAACAACAAACTAACAATTAACATTTGTGGCAACACCGCGAACTGAAGGGCATCTAAAGAACCACAGACATCTAAGGACGACAGTGCCTGATAGCAACTAATTCAATTTACAAGCACTTGAAACCAATCCGATTTCCCAAATTCAAAGGTATCATGTTTCTGGTTCAGATACCTGAAGATACACCATTTGAGTGTATCCATTGAACACAGAATTATCAAACTGGGACAAGCCAAGCCTCTTAAATAAGCCAAATCTACCATCTTCTATGATAGGAGTAGATGCACGAGCTGGATCATACCTTGTTTGATGGGTTAGTGAAGGACCAGCAACGGGGGGAAGCTCCCAGTAAACATCGAGCACCGACTCCACAAATCTGCTGTTCTCAAAATGTTCAGTATAAGTAATTGCCTTGTTGCTGTGGTTAAAATCATCCCGCATATGCCCTCTTACACCCCACCAGGCTTCTCCAGGTCCACAGAGCTCGTCTATATCAACTGCTTTCTCCCAGAATTTGTTTCTTCTAAATCTTATTCTGGCTTCATCACTATCTTTGAAACAGCTGTGTCCGCCACCTGTGTAGACAGATCGATCATATGGTGACTGTAACAAACAGAAATAGTTCGAAATAAACAGATTAAGAACTTTTGATTCACAAAATAAATGGTTTAGCTGGGCAAGCTTTCATATACTCGTCTACCTACCATATTCAACTGATCAATATATTCACAGCCTAAAAGACATTGCAGAAATGAAACTAACCAAAACAACTCCAAAGAAAAAATAAACTTTGGGCTTCAAATCATTCGGAAAATATTACTGGATGTGTTAACGATTATAGCAAAGAGAATAAAGCATAAATATAAACGAGCTCTGCGATTTTGCGGCTACTGATTCATTGTCCTCTTCCTTTGGTTGAATTGGTAAGAAAAAGTTGTTGGCCAGTAAAACCTCCAGCCATACACCCTTTTACAGTCAAATTATTGGATGACTTGACCAGTATACATAATCAATCAAAACAGTGAAACTCAATCCAAAATTGGATGTCCAGTTTGATCTGCGGTTTGAAAGTTACAATTCATGGATCAGACTGAAATCGAACCATATACATACTATGCGGTTTAAACCAAAATGAAACGAACCCCAAACTCAGTTTAATGAAACTGTAAACCACAAACCAAACCGCGATAATTTTTCCTCTGTGTGCTTTTTTTAACTTATGTTGTTTGGTCCCTAGACTCAGGGGCGGCTCAACCGCAAAGCAATTGAGATATTTGCTTTAGGCCCCCGATTCCAATAAAGCCCCCTTTTCTAGACCTTATGGTCGAGAGTCTTAAAAAATTGCATCCATATATTTAATTAATAATATGTAATTATAATGAATCACAGCATTCCCCTTCTCTTTCACCATCAAAAAAATTTATATCTATTGCATTGAATTATTTTCAAAATATGATGATATATTAGATCTTGACAAATTAAATTCCTATATTGAGTAATTTGTAAAAATAATGTCCTGATCTTGAAAATTTTCTTATACATGATATGCATTCTGATATTGATGGTTTAGATTTATTTTCGTTAACAGCCTACAGATCTACATAAATTTTTTTTTCAAAACTAAAGATTATAAAAAATTATTTGCGAACAACTATGTTTCAAGATCGATTAAATGGATTATCAGTTCTAGCAATCGAAAATGATTTATTAGTTAAACTTGAATACAAAAGATTTGTGGTTCTGCAAACACACCAATCTATCCACAGTTTCTGGCACCCCAGTGCAATACAGTTGTATACAGAGAATCAGGTTTAAGACCTGTTTATACGGTTCTATTATACAGAATAAGGTTTATGACCTGTTCCTGGCTTCACTAGAGAGTATCTCCTTTCCATGTCAATTGTAGGATCGATCGCTTACCGCTTTACCAATAACTATAGTTAACGGTAATGACACAACATCAATCTTTTCAATCATACACTGGCATAAGCGCCACGTGTTCGACCGATCACAAAGCAGAGGCAATTGTTGAACTCCAACAATCCATCCCCCAAAAATTGCACTCTCTGCAACTCATGAGAATAGAACACGCGACATTGGCTCTGATACCAATTGTAGGATCAAGCGCTTACCGCAAGCGGCACGTGTTCGACCGATCACAAAGCAGAGGCAATTGTTGAACTCCAACATCAATGTTTCAAAAAGTTTCAACTGATTTTCATGTAGCATACTCTTGAAATAACTGAAAGTCAAGCGGAAGACAAAAACCATCATTTGTTTCATAAAATTAAGAAAAAGAAAATAGACATCGGCAAGCCTGAGAAGGATGCCCATTCATGGAGAATGCAGAGAAGATAAATATGACAGAATAGAATACAAGGCAATTCGAAATCAAGTGGCTGATCTGGCATCAGAGGCAAGGATCAAGAGTAATCTAGATCAACAGGCTATAAAATAGAAAACAACACACCTCTTATGTAAAATTGATCACATATTTGTCTGAAGGAATAATGGTCCCCAGTTCCAGTATCATAGTTGTCCTCAAAAACTAGATGCTTGAAGCCAGCTTTAAGCGCTTGCTTTAATCTACCATAAAAGAGTCAAATTATAACAGAAAGAACATTTAGAGTTTCACGGAGTGGAACCCACGCAATTTTGTAGAGATTTACCTTTTTAGTTCATTTTGATGGTCATCAAAGAATATTAAAACCCGGCTGAGATCTTTTATCCCATGCTTCTTCATCACTCTTGCCCAATCCATGCTTCCAAAATCAACAAAGTCCTTTCCAGCAAAATACGTGCAATTTCCATCAACATAAGCTGGTCCTTTCTTAAGGTACTTTTCTGGATGACGAGGCGAAAGTGAGACGATAGGTGTCTCCGGCATCGCTTGCCTTAAAACCCACGTAGAATGTCCCTTAAAAGCTCCGCTTTCAATCATCAAGTCAGGTTTAAGCCATTGTGTGATAAACCATAGTCCAAAACTGTGGTCAAATCCCATCCCATACATGTTGTTCTTTATAGGTCGAGTCTCGTATATTGGCACAAATTCCTCAAGAGCTTTGAGTAAATCCTTGGATGTCCATTCAACAGTTTTTCCATGTTTTGATCTGCCTTTTGACAAGGATAATTAAATAGGTATAAACTCACACAACCTCTTTTTTCTACCAAGTGCCAAAATTTAAAAACCAACACCCAAAACACACCGAAAAGATATGAATCTAAACAAAATGATTCATTGAGGATTTGAATATGGAATACTTTTCCCTTCGATAAACCTATCATTGTAAAGGAAATCTATACCAATTGATGTGTTGGAATTTACATAGGAATGAGCGCTCGGAGCTTTACCAAAAATCAAGAATATGGTCATAATATAACTCAAATATTTAAATAGCATAACAGCCCAAACAACATATAGATAGTGTAATTGTTACTTCCGAACAATTTCATTTTGGAATAATTTCCACTACAATAAATCAAATTCTGAAAAAAATAAAAGATATCTTACTAGAGGGGTGAACCGGGAAATTTAGGTAAGTGTGCAATATGAGAATCATTCAGCTGCTCTCTGTGGAAACTCAATTTTTTTTTAGCTAAGGTAAGCTTCAGATCTCTCAATCACCCGTCCTCAAAAAACAAAACAAAGCATATCATCACGCATAGTAATCTAAATCAGCACGCAATATATTTGATAATTACAAACATAAATTAGTAGGAACAGATTATTTGTTTCAATTACGATATACGTATTTAGAAACAAAATTTATAAAACCCTGATACTTCAAAATAAAGGAAGATAGCAAAACTTACACCAGGGAACGCCAAGAGATCCGAAATCCGAATCGAGCCCATCGAACCCGAAGAATCTCAACCGCGAGGTGTGATCGGATGAGGAGACAGAGATGCATACCAAATCATGTGTGTGGTAAATGAAAGAAGAGATAATCACGATACTAAGGCCGATAATGAGGATGGGCCAGATGTATCCAGTCCGGGTCAGGTAATTACTGATCCGCATCGCGACCGATATGTGCTTTCGAGTCTTGGAAACGTCCCCGGTTTCCTCGCCGCCAACGTCTTCGTTGGCGGAGGTGCCGTCTTCGCCGGCATGCGGCGGTCGCCTTGTTGAAATTACTCTCTCTAGCATTTTGTTCGTTGGCGACGTATGGACACTCGAGGCATTACCGTGACAACAATTCACTGGGCTACAGAGTAGGATTTGCCGATTTGCTTTGTTTTATGAAAATTTCTTTTAGGCCCATAGCTTTTGTTTAATCTCATCTAGGTACCACTTATGGGATGAACCAGTTTATGGCTATCTAAAGGATAAATAATTTGCATAATCATGTATGGCAATATTGTGATATAATTGGAAATAGAAGACTTGACTAATGAACATCTCAACTTGTTGAGATGATATCCAATACGCTAATGATTGTGTTTATAATTGCTTATTCAAAATATTTTTATGTTAATTTTGCTTAAAATTAGAAAAACATTGTGTGTTTGTTATTAAACTAAAAAATAAGCTTAATAAACTTCAATTAATTATAAAATTTGTCATAACTCAGCTTAAAGCAGTTCGAAGCATCTCATTATTTGTTTCTCGCTTTCTGCTTTTACCTGTTTTTCTTAGAACCAATAGCGGAATCAATGAAATCAAACACTAAAATTATACATTTTGGACGTTAGAAACAAATAATCTGAGAACCATTGGCAAACACACACTTAACAAGTATTCAAAAGAGTTCACGATTATTAATTTTGTGTTCCTCTATGTACATAATACATTATTGAAGAACGAGGTAAAATGGTGAAACCAGGCAACCTGCCAAGCCAAAAAAAAGTCGATGTGGTGGCCAAACTCGTTTTTTTCCTTTCTCATAAACAGTCTAACGACGTGGCAGATGAAACATAGACAAATAAGAATTACGATTGTAATCAGTGCTGAGCTCATAGGATTTCACATAAGTGGGCTTGCAGCTAGGGGCAAATACAGGATTTTCGGAAGGTGGAAAAGACAATATTAACATAAAAATGGGGGTCAACAAATTTCATAGGGATCAAAATTTAGTATAGGGAGCAAAAAGTTAATGGGTAAAATGCAATTTTTAGATGGTAAAACTATAAGGGAGTATTCAATCTAGATTTTTATTGACTTTTTTAAATGATAAACTTTTATAGAGTTGATAGATTTCTATTCACTTTATAGAATTCCATGGAGTTATAAAAATATTTGTATAGAGTCTCGTAGACTTTTTTAATAGATTCTATGTACTTTATCAACTTTTAATGACTTTTTAAAATGATGGACTTTTATGAAATTGATAGATTTCTAATAACGTTTATAAAATTACATTGAATTATAAAAAGAATTTATAGACTCTATAAATTTTATAATTTATAATTGATTTATTTGAACTAACAGTTAACATAAATAACTTCTTCAACTTATAATATATATTTTTTACTATTAATGTAAACAAATTTTACTTATCTAACAACCAAAAATATGAAAAATCGTTATTCAATTATTTTGCATGACAAAGATTGAACAATTTTTTTTGCATCTTCAATGTGACGGCCCTGTGGATTCAGTCAATATTGCTATATAATTGTAATCTATAATTTTGTGTAATAAAACAAAAGCTTCCTATTAAATAAAATTTATAAATATAATTTTGAGCACATTAACTTGCTATTTTATCAAAATACTTATGCAAATATTAGTATTATATTGGATAAAAAATGTGAAAAATAATAATTGAATATTCTTTCGGTATTAATCACAATTCCAACGTTTTTGTGTTGCATCTTCTACATAGTACATACAGATATACAGAAACATACTCAACGCCGCACATTAAGAATTAAAGAAATGGTACAAGCAGAAAACAGGGGAGTAAAAGCCAATGAGGAGGTGACCGTATAGGAAATGAAAATAAACTTAAAGAGAGATGAGGGTAATTAGGAATTAAAGTCAATCAAAATCTTTACTAGGAGTGGTGGATAATTTTTAACTTTTTTGGATGTACATGGGCATCAAAGTTTGTACCTAAAGATTTTAACAGAAATCATTAAAAGTTTATGAGATTTTGGATACCTATAGACTTTTATAGAGTTTTAAAAAGTTAAGTATGAATACCACGTGACTTTTAAAAACTCCACGAAAGTCTATTTTGAATACCAATATACTTTTATGGAGTATATAAAAGTCTGAATTGAATATTTCTAGACTTTTAAACTTCATAAAAGTCAATAAACACCCCCTAAGTTTTTTTTTTTTTTTTAAAAAATATTAGGTAATAATTTTTTTGTGTGCGCGCCTTTGCCCCCACATAAGTAAATAATTATAAAATTAATGAATAATTTTTTTTCTGCATGCTTTTAAATTTATTTATAGATTTCGAATTTTTAAAAGACAACCAGGTCTTAAGGACATCAACAGGCCCATGTCCCGTATCAAGGAATCTATTGGATGCTATCATCTACTAATATTCATTCACACGATATGCCCTAACACAAGACAATTAAAGGGAGGACTGAAGTGTTCTCGGGCGAGAAAGACCCATAAAAGAAAGAAACAGAAGATTAGACTTAACACCCGCTGCAGCAGTATCATCATCAGATACAGATTCTGATACTACTCTTTGCGGCATATGCGTCAATGACTTTTTATAACTAGCCTTCGGGAATTTAATTTCATTAAGTAAATAATTATAAAATTAATGAATAATTTACAGATATCTTCAAATATGTTTTGTCGTTTAAATGTTAATTGTACACTCCGTATTTCAAAATATTGTGAGTTCCTAAATTAAAAAATCAATATTTTCAGAATTTGTATCTTGCTTGTGCTAAATCACAGACCACCCAGTACCTTCTGGTTTAGAATTTGAATTTTGGAAATATAATTTTTTTATATCTACGTCTGCTCAAATTAAGTTGGGTGGAGAGTTTAATCTGATTATTGTTCAAGTTACGTCGCAAAAAGGTTATTTTTGCCATTATTTTTTGACAATTCTTAATGTAGTGGGAGAATGAACTCGAACTCGAGCAGCTTATATGAGGAGAATGGGGGTGTCGACCATTAGATCATTGCCCTGATCGTCTATTTTCGCCATGATATGATTTTGAGCTATGGATTTTCAATGGAATTTAAGAAGGGAAAGTTATAATATACGGACCGGGGAAAACGTACGGTGAGGAAGATAGGGGGAGAGCTGATCTACTCAATCAAGCGGCTTTGAGCATAAATTTTAATATTTCTTTGTTTTCTGAACATATTTTAAGTTGTGGCTGGATTAATTAGTACTTAGTAGCGAATATATTTGTATGGCTCACATTTGAACTAGATTAATTCAATATGATTGGTCTAAAATTATTGATATAATAGTTTATGTACTTTTTATTTTAAAGTTGTGTTTTAATATTAAATTTATGTATATATGAGGTCCAAACCGGATACATACAAGTATTTTCCAATTAGTATAGGTCCATTTCCTATGGATCGTCAATTCGCCATGATTTAAGGTGACTGAACAGTCATACTTTATCGTTGAATGGTTGGATTATGGTTTGAATTGATGTATCAATTGTACAATATAACTATACCTATGAATTTGAAATTTTGGTTTGACCTCAAGGTAACTTAAAGCTTTAGCCTTGACAATGTAGCCAGGGACGGAATCAGAAAACTCGATTAGGGAGGTTGAAAATGGTATCTTTGAAATAGTTAATGATCAACAAGTATAAATGTCACTTGAAATGGATGCACAGTAGTACTATGTTTCTTAGTGAGGAATTAGGAGTGTTTCTATGATTTATGATTTGTCAAAATTGGTTTATGGATTTGTACTATGTATTAAATTGGTTTATTATTTGTATTATGTTTCTTAATTTTATCATCAATTATTTAACATGATGCGGTGGTGACATGGGAGGCCGCGGAGGCGGTGGTGACATGGGAGGCCGCGGGCGCGGAGGTTTCATTTATGTTAATTGCTTTTAAACTTAATTAGTCAATGATTTTACGAGTTTTTGATAGTTCTTTTTCAAGTTATTTTGATCGAAAGGTTTCTTTATTTTAGTTATATTTCCAGTTTGAATATGAATCAGGAGGATAACATAAGCAATGATCGTTGTGTCGTGGTGTTTCTATTTTTTTATGATTGCCTGATTGGTCTAGTTATATTGGGTTTACTGCTGTGCTTGATAGTAACTTATATTGACAATCTTGAAATTCTGTGTTTTTCAATCTGTTATTTTGGAAGATATATACTGTGAAACCTTTAAGCTTCAAAGAACCAGAAAAAATTGAGTGTATGGTTGATAATAAACAACCTTGTTTTGTTTTTCCGTCTATATTAGGAAACTGTCCTATTCTAATCATTTTTGGTAAAATGTTCCTTGTTAAAACTGTATCAATACCATCTTTGATGCTCAATACTATTATTCTTGTTACCAATTTCACCTCTTCCTGACGTGTTCCCTCTTTGTCTACTTGAATCGAATATTTTGAATACCAACTAGTATTTTGTTTTGAGTAGTAACTAATCGCATTGTTTTTTAATATTGTTCAGTGCTTATTGACAGACTTAAGTAACCATGCCGTACAATTCATCTGATTAACTTGTTTATCTTTTATTGCAGTCGTTGAAGGCAACTCTGTTCCAAGTGTTAGCAAGGCATCTGAGAAAATACCAATCACTGTTGATAAGGTTTTGATGCCATAACTTTCACTCGTTTTTGCTTTATTAGCTTTGTTTTTCCTTGGCCAAAGGTATCCAATCTGATCACCATACTATTTTTTGGCATCATCATCTTCCAGAACTACCCTTATCTGGCCACCAGCGATACATGTGAAATTTTATGTCAAAGGTGCCTTTACATAAACTGGACTAACTTTGGTTTTATATCATGGAGGAGTTTTTGAGATAGTTGTGCTCACAATGTTGATGTGCTGACTTCAATGTAAGTTTCAAAAGCTTGCTGTACAACTGCATCAACAAAGATAGTTATACAACTTTTCACACATATGAAGAAGTGCCAGTGTAAACTTGTGTTACCCTAACTGTGTAATGAAGTTACTTTTATGACCAGCAACCAAATCTTTGTTCTCAGTAAAATTTTAAACACCATCTTTTCGACTGACTCTCGCCTATCACGTTAAACCCTGGGGCATGTATTTAGTCTTAAAGTCTTGTTGGCACGGTTAGTTTCTGCGGAGAATTAAATCTATCTGAGGACTTTCAAATGCTGCTCAATATATCTTGTCCTGACTTAACATTGACTGAAGCAAGGTTTCTAAAAGATCAATCCAACATACGTTACTTTTGATAAATGAAAATTTTCACTAGTTTTCAAGATATGTTTTTTAAGGTCGAAATTTATTTTGACAAAGCACAACAGTTCTATCAAGGGAGTATAAAAGCTTTTGAACATCTGCATCTTGATGGCAAATGTTAATTGAAAGTAAACAGACATCATAATTTTATATCTCAGAATCTATTTGCTTTTGTTGATTGTAATATTTGATGAGCTAAATTAATGTTTTGAACAGGCAGTTGACAGTCGAGCTCTCGATTATTCTCACTTTGTTTCGCTCCCTTTGGCTATTCATCCTGGATTAGTGGATAAACTCATCAATTTTCAGAACACAATACTACAAACTGTGGCATGTGATAACGGAGAATTAGGGATTGAAAAGTCAATATTTATAAAACCCAAGACCTTTCACTTGACCATTCTCATGCTGAAGTTATGGAATAAGGAACGGGTTAATGCAGCTGCTGAGGTTTTGCGGGTGAACTTTTTAAACCAAATTATACACAGGCTTGCAGACGATATTATTCATAGTATCACTATTCCTCCCTTCTAGAGTGTTTCGTCACAGGTAATTGATGCTTTGGACAACCGGCCAGTTTCGATCAAACTCAAAGGACTGGTAGGATTTTTTCTGGATTAAATTTCAACTATGACTTCAGCATTTATTTCACTCCATCGGGTGGTTACTCTTGATTGACACCTTTTCGTGGGGAAAAAAATTCAGTTATATTTCTGTGTAATCCTCTGCCTGACACCCCACAAGCAATATGCAGTTCTAGAAAACAAAGTATGCTGCTGGTAGTGTTTCTGATTTCTGGCGGTTGTAGCATTGCATCCATCCTGTTCAAATTTTCAATCTATTGCAAGGGTAAAACGAGTCTGCATTATGTTGTGGATGTGTCTCTGTCAAGTATTTTTAAACACATTAATATTGATGAACCACACATGAGCTTGAGTGCATAGTTTTCTGGGTTAGGGTTAGGGGTGGGTTGGGGAGAAAGCTCGTTGCAACTGTGTATTTCTGTTAGGTGTGGCATAATAACTTCTCTTTTTTTTTCTCATTGCCTCAAAATTATGCATCAATAAAGTTGAAGAATATTTTTTGCAGGATTGCATGAAAGGATCTTTGGCCAAGGCTGGTGTTCTTTATGCTCCTGTAGAAGAAGTCGGTGGAGAGGACCGTCTTTTGCGTGCCACTCGTATCCATATTTTGCGGAAAATATCTTATTTCTGTGCTAAAGTTTTTGCCATCTGCGTCTGTTTGAGTAAGAGCAGCTTGAGCTGTAAATACTCTAATTATTTGATAACTTTTGATTTCCTTGAACTTTCTTAGAAGTTATCATCGATGCATTTGCTAAGGCTGGTCTAATCACTGGAACAGATGCGCAACAAAAGTTAAAGGTATTTTTTCTTATTACAAGACGAGGACAAGTCCTTTCCACTCCAGTGGATTTGGAGATTTTTAATACATCGGTTGTACTTACAGTTTCTATGATCCGTTGGACTTTGAGGCATAGAAAATTCAGTTCTAGTTCTGTCTCTCTGTGTGTGGGTGGATGGGTGGGTGATCCCTGCGGGGCAACTGCAAACTTCATTGTTTTGAGCATGATTCTTTTTCTCTATTGTGATGCCATTTGATTGTTTTGCTACTTGATTAAATAGGGAAAGTGGCTATGTTGATTCCTTTGTTTGCAAATGAGCAATTAGTAGCCTACTGCTCTTGTTTTTTATTGAGAGTTTCTGATTTTTCAATCGGCATATAATTCAGAGGATTGATTGTCTTTGAGTTTGGGCCATTGGACTTATTACTGATGTCTGTATAGCAACCGAATCACAATGTTTAAATGATTTTCCTTGCAATTCATCAAAAAGTGAAGCCATTTCCTGCTTTAACTTGACTCATTTTGCTCCTTGGAGTAAGTACTGGTCATGCTACAATATGAACTGCTTTGTTTTATGTTCATTTTCTCTTTATACTGACGATAGACTGCTTTTCCCTTGGAATGCAGTTGCACGCTACTCTTATGAATGTATCTCACAGAGAAAGGTGTCATTTCTGTTTAAATATCTTTTATTAATAAATCATTCACTTTGTTGAAAACTCTACCAATTGTGCTTCAGTTTCTCTCTGGAAAGCTAATCCTTTTCATCATACTTGTTTCAGAAACAAGAACACAAGGAAGCTCGGCTCATTTGATGCTAGGGGTATTTTTGATCGTTATGGTTCTGAAGAATGGGGAGAGTATCCTATACCTGAAGCTCATCTTTCTCAAAGGCGTGTGTTTGATGACAATGGATACTACCACTGCTGTGCCTCAATTCCATTTCCGGACAATATGCAAGTAAAGCGATTCCAAAGATTTTCCATGTGTTTCTCTGGTAGAAACTGAAAAATGTTTATGTAGCTCTTTTTGTTTTTTATGGCATGCATAATCTTTTTATCCAACTTTATAGCAAAATGACATTTATACCATTTCCCGCCTTTTTTTATTATTTTAAAATTTGAAATTACAGTCAAAAAATTTAACTTTCTTATAATTTAATCAAAAAATTTTGAAATTTCCTTCGAAATTTGAAATTCCAGCAAAATTTTAAATTTAAATTTTCGAGGTTGTTTTAGTCATTTTACCAAAAACATCATTTTATCTTCCAAATCAAACACCAGATAAATTATCACATTATATTATTTATCATTATCTCATAATTTTAATCATTATATTATTTATCACATCATAAACCAAATGGACATCAGATTATTTGGAGGGAAAAAGGTTGAAACGTTTCTTTTGAATGGGCGACTGTCCCTTTCTCATCTACAGTGGTCTGCCCCGGTTGACAAGTTGTCAAGCAAAAATATGTTTTGTTACGAAGCGTGGAGGTTTGGTTTGTGTTAAATATACTTGATATTGTCATAATCAATGATATGCATATTTAGAAGCTGATGTGTCCAGTTTTGCTTTCTTTGCGGTGTAAAATTTAGTTTTGGAGGTAGAGGATTTCAATTTTTAGATACAAATCTATTTCAGTTTGCTTGGTAATAAAACAAAGATAAATATTTCATCAACCATCGTCAAGCCCAATTTGAAAACCCAGACCCGTCACAAAATTTTGTTCAATTTTGATATAACATCCCTTAATTGAAGTATGAAGGGGTGAGTATTGTTTAACGGTAAAATTGTTGTCATGTGACTTGTAGATCCCAGGTTCGAGTCGTAGAAACAAAGTCTTACATGGCAAGGGAATAGTTCGTATATTAGGCCCAATGGGTCCGACTCCTCCCAGATCCCACGCATCGCTGGAGATTCGTGCACTGTGTTTGTCCACTTTTAACTGAAGTGAGATTTTTCCACAATAATTTTGACAATGATAGAATTGAGGACTACGACTGGAAATCCAACTCTGAATTTGGTTTCCTTTGAAAGTAAATGCTACTCAATAAGTAGTTTATGTTATGGTACAAAGAGAGATAAATTCAGATTTCAATACAAATTAAGGGTATTTTATTGGAACCACCAACACTTAAGCTTTTATCTCTTAACATTAATTATCTATATCTTTCACTTTCCTATTATTCTGATTAATTATCTATCATTTGTACCATTAGACAAAACAAACGATACCTAAGAATTATATGATTATACATATATTTTGTCCCTTAACCC
Organism: Haberlea rhodopensis; assembly: GCA_907163345.1. Lineage (NCBI taxonomy): Eukaryota > Viridiplantae > Streptophyta > Magnoliopsida > Lamiales > Gesneriaceae > Haberlea > Haberlea rhodopensis. The sequence goes on from CAJQUN010000009.1 coordinate 2,588,067, forward strand.
GTCACTCTAATTAAATTTGGAGAGTAACAAGAAATTATGGTTGTCGCATAATCTGAATGTTAAAATGTGCTTAGGTGTAGGGGCGAATCTAGCATTGACATTGAGGAGTACAATTGTAGTATTTATATATTGAGATCAAACACAGCGTAGGTTACGAATTCTATTCCTATAGACTTTCAAAACATTAAAATCGATTTGGATAATTACTTGTTAATCAGATTTCAAATATAGAAAATCATAATTAAATTAAGTATTTGAAAATCTACATTTGTAACATATTACATTTATAAAAAAAAATTGATAACTAAATTATATTATATTTATTAAAAAAATATTGCAACAATAATTACATGAAATATATGTGTTGTTCCCATCCAAAGGCGGTCACCTGTGTGTGTTGCGAAATGTCGGTTAAAAACCCTAATCTCCCTTAAAAGGCCTAATTCCTGGAACTGGAGAACTAAAAATATTTCGTAAAAAAAATAACAAACCAGAACAAGAGATGCTGGGATTGACTTGCAACGCTTGCAACAAGGAGTTCCTCGACGATGCTGAGCAGAAGCTTCACTACAAATCAGAGTGGCACCGTTACAATCTCAAACGGAAGGTGCGCCGTTTATTACTTTTCATATTTGTTTGTATGTGTTTGATTGTGTGGATATATTATCGATACATCACCTCATATTTCGTATGTGTTCGACGTAGTGGAAATAGGCTTTCTTTTTGGCTTTTTTTTAACCTGTGATTCTTGATGTTGAGTTGCCTATTTAGCGAGCTCTATGTGAATTCTTGATGGATTGGTGATTATCGGTGAATGATTAGTTCTACTGTAGCTTTCGGTTAAATAATGATTCTTGCCGGAAAAATTGCAATTTGGTAGGGGTGAGTTTGGCACAACAGTAAAGTAGTAAAGTTGTTGTCACGTAACATGAAGGTCATGGGTTCAGCATCTTACAATGCAAAGGAAGACTTAGGCCCAATGGGCCCGACCCTGCTCGAAGCCCGCGCATCGCGGAGCTTTATGCACCGGGCTTGCCCCTAAAATTGCAATTTGATGTTATCTGTGTGAAGTTTAATTTTTTGAGGAAAGTATTGTAATGTAAGGAAATTAGAAAATAAAAATTGGGATGTTTATTTTGTTGAGGAAATCTTATGATTAAAGTAGAAGTCAGCATATCCTCTTGGATTTGGACAGGCAACATGTAAATACAAGATTGTCTAAATAATGTGGATTTCCTGCATTTGAGACTCTAGGAAGAATTCCGTGTTTGCTTATTTCATGAACAAGATGTTCTAGCCACACTCAAGGAAATTACTCAACTAAACAATTGATTGGCTCGATAATAATATTCAGCGAAAGACAACTAAAAATCAAAGGCTTTAGCACTGTTGATAAATAATGTCCCAGCTCCATTGAGTGTATTGAAAGCCTTTGTCGTAGTTTTAAGAGGCTTCCTTTGTTGCTTACTTCTTGCTTTGTCCTTTGATTGAACAGGGGACTGACAATTTTGTAGAGTACTACTCTCTTTTAAATGTGCTGTTATTTATCGTCTTTGTTTTGAAGCTGTGTTAAATTGAGGATGAAACCAAGTAGCTGTAGTTATGGATTGAAGTTGTCTCCCATGATCAATTAGTTTCGAAATTCTTTGCATCTTAAGTATGGGTCCAGAGCCATCATATCTGTATTCTGATGGCATATGTTTCTAAATATCTCCTGATGCTTTATTTAAATTCTTGGTTTCGTATAGGTTGCAGGTGTCCCAGGAGTGACTGAAACACTTTTTCTAGCTAGACAATCCGCACTTGCAGAAGAGAAAAAGAAATCAGATGAAACTCCCTTCCTGTATAGTTGTGGACTTTGTCGAAAAGGATACAGAAGTTCTAAAGCCCACCACCAACATCTAAAATCTAATAGTCACATATTACGCGTTTCTGAATTGACAACTGGGAAAGAGGAGGGGAGTACAATAATTAAGCCGCTTCCACGTGTTCCGAAGGTGCCTTTGCATCATACGGTGGAAGAGGATGAGGATAGTGAAGAGAGTGAATGGGAAGAGGTTGATGACCTAGAGGAAGACTTGGCTGGTGAAGCCAGTGATTCTTTGGCCAAACTCAGGGTCAACGAGAGTCCTTCCGATGGCGATATGGATGAGGATGATTATGAGTTGGATCCAACTTGTTGCTTTATGTGTGATTTAGAGCATGATTCAGTGGAAAACTGTATGATTCACATGCACAAGAAACATGGGTTTTTCATACCTGACGTTGAGTATCTGAAGGATCCTAAAGGTCTTCTTACATATCTCGGCCTCAAGGTATTACATGTGTTACTATATTGAGAAGAATTTTGTTTTCGAATATACTATTCTCCACTTGTTCACGGTCTTTCATTACTTTTTTCTCTTGATGCCTGAACCTACACAGGTTAAAAGGGATTTCATATGTTTGTACTGCAACGAGAGATGTCATCCATTCTCAAGTATCGAAGCCGTTCGGAAGCATATGGAGGCAAAAAGCCATTGCAAAGTGCATTATGGTGATGGAAGTGAAGAAGAGGAAGCAGAATTAGATGTATTTTATGATTATAGCAGCAGGTTTTTATAACACCAAGCGGCTGCATAATTATTTTTGAATAAATTTTAGCTTGAACGCTTAACCTAACCTAGCTGGTTCTTTTTTGTTTGTGTATTAAGTTTTGTGGATGAGGAAGGAAAGCAGCTGGTCGCAGTTGATGACTTGCAGAAAGATGTTGAACTTGGTAGCGGTGGCTCTGAATTAATTATAACCCGAAAAATCGGTGATACAACCTTGACCAAAATGATCGGTTCAAGAGAATTTTTAATATATTACCGCCAGAAACCACGTCCAACTCCTGCAAATAGCGCCATCACTGCTGCTACGTTGAAGTCTAGGTATGTGAAATGAATAGATGGATCCTTACATCCCACCCCTATAAGTAAAATAAAAGTGGATATTCAAGTGAAATTATGCAATTTTCCCACAGGTACAGGAGCATGGGTCTGGCGACAGTGCAATCAAGAGAACGCGTAATCAGGATGAAAGTAATGAAAGCAATGAATCGGTCTGGTGTTGAGGCTATGCGCTCTAAGATTGGTATGAAGAGTAATGTTATACGCAACCTCCCCAACAACGTCCCATATTAGTTCTTGCTGCGTTTGTTATAAATGTGCGGCAAAGAAAGAGATTGTTATTCCTATTATGTTGTATGAATGTGTATTCTATCGTAATTAATTTGTTGAAAAAAAATTATATGAAATTGCATAAGAACAGTCATATTCTTGCTATTTAAGTAGACTGTCAATTAGCGCATTGATCTATATAAAATCCAAGTGATTGAACCTACCAAAAGTGGATTCTCAATACTGTTTCATTAGTTCTTTCCAACTTAGATTCTGATGCCCAACCGAAGCCAAGTTAAATGCATCAAACTTTTATAATATGTATATTTAGCTTTTCCTATTAAAACCTAACAGAAGTCTCTTCCACCGTAGTTTTTTTTGACCTCGTCACCGCTGCTTCCTTGCACCTACAAGTGCTTTCACTGGTGGTTTTGTGTGGAAGAGATTGATTTATCTGCATGTTTTCTTTGTATGTTTTGGTTTTCTCCACATATATAGTCTAATAATTAAGTCTACTCTTCGATACTACACTAGTTTTGCCCCTTTGTTCGATTTTTTATTTTGGATTTCATTAAATGGATTGTGCCTACATGCGGAAATTAAGCATTATGCCAGATCATGAAATGGATTTGAGAACGAGTTTTCAAGATGAACCAATTCCATTAAAGATGACTCAAACCCTCACATTCAGAAGGTATAAGCAAGGTGCTACCAACATGAAAGCTTGATTTGCCAACCTGCTAATGCGCCTCATGCACAAAATACTTGCCTAAGAATTGTCCTATACGTTTTTTCTCTGAAGCTCTATTTCTTTTGGAAACACGAATTGGCCCAATGATTTTTGACACTCTAATGACAGCATGTCTTCTGGCACAACTCTCAAATCCACAATATTTGAGAAGAACAAGAACGCAAAGAAAACCAGTCAACAGATCATGATCCACTAGCCAGATCCAAAAAAAATCATTTACCATTGGACTTTATCTTAAATATACTTTTTTAACGAAAGTTGACGTCGTTGACAAAAATAATCTATGAACATTATCTTACCACAGGAACCAAATGAAGAATTCATCCTACTTACAATGTATAATCAGAGCTATAAAGTAAAGAAAGGAATAGCCACGTTTATCGCATTCATAGGTTGGCCAGGAATACTTGATGTATTTTGATGCCGAAGGTACACGAAAATAGATGTTTTTTTCAGGGATGAATACCCAACTTTTTTTCTATTTGGGAACGTCCCTGAACAATTCTATCAATAAAGCCCAGATGCCAGAAACAAGTTTTGATTCATAAAGCATATACCAACAACCTACTAAGCTTAATTCAAACAGGCACCAAGCAAAACAAATCCAAAAATAACAATACATTACCTGAATATAAGCAATGGTATTGACAGGATTGAGCTTCCGAACTTTAAGCTGTAAATTCTTCTTATTCCTGTCATTCTCGTCTATACCTTCAGCACTCTCTTCATATTAAACCCAAAGCCCTCATCTCCACTGTTAGCATCATCCAAATTTTCTTACATTGCCAATAAACCTCCTTTATTACTATCATTATCTTTCTTTTAACAGTTCCTTTTAGATAACTCTGATTAATGTTCAAGGAACGTGAATTCTTGATGATTTTATTGTCTGGTTTTTTTGTTGTAGGAAGAAAAGGTGGTGAAATAGTGAGGGGAATGGCGTTTTCCTATATAAGTTCTTGAGGAAAAAGGAAGTGAAGATAAGAAGAGATTTTGGGAGAAGAACCGAAGAGCGGCGGAGAGGGGGTGGCTCATGGCTGTGGTTTGCGGAGTAGAGGAGGAGGCTGAAGCTTGTTACATGGGGTATGTGACATCTTCCCTTTTTTTTTTATAAAAAAAAGCATGACCTCCCAGCTATGCCGCACGAGTACGAATATAGGGATATGGGTACGACACAACACGAACATGGAGATACAAATTTTAAAAAATTACAGGAAACGACACTTCTAGGATACAACAATAAGTTTTTATGTTTTATATAAATTCTGCATATCCATTATGATCTAATATACTAAAATTCAAGAAAAACTTTAATTATCAAATATTTGATAATAATAATTGAAAATGATTTCAAGTTGTAAACACTTAATTCACTAATTAAAACATACAAAAAAAGTTATAATTATTTTAAATTTTTTGCAAAAAAAGAATTATAATTATTTTTTAAACAATTATTAAAAAAATAATTTCCAATGTCCTGCCGTATCCAAAACCTGTCGGATTTTTTTTAAAATATCCAGACACGCCACGTGGCTTGTCCGACACCGTGTCGCACCCGTGTCCGTGTCCGTGTCCGCGAAATGTCTGACACTACATGTGGTGATTTTTTGGAGTGTCGATGCAACATAGCCTCCCATTGTTATTCTAACACTATGGAGGGTTATATTTTTTATATAAAAAAAAATTAGTCACTCCCAATTTTTCCCATGCGGCATAGTGATTTTTATCGAGGGATGGATTTGCGGGATTTAGGAAAGACAATGCATAGGAATCAGAGCTCTTGAAACAAGTTGGCGGGTTGAACCATCTAACCCGCAACCCGCCTTGGGTTGGGCTGGTTGGAGGTTTTTCAACCTGCGTGGAGTCGAGACTAAATAGGTCAACCTATTTGAATTGGCAAGTTTGGCGAGTTGTCCCATTTTGACAGCTCTAATCAGAATTGAGAGTCGTGAGGCCAAACCCAATAAAGACCAGCCAGATAACTGTGGACCGAGTAATCATGCGATAATTTTTTGCCATCTCGAGTTGGCGGGCTTTTTGGAAAAAGTTGTATACTAGGGAACCATCTTCACTCTACATCCAATAATCCATACACAGGTCTCGAACTCAAAACGTGTCTCGTGTCGAACAGTAGATACCAATGGGCAAAGAGATATGTGTCGTCTACATCTTTTTTCAATGGAACTCATATAACCAATATGCAAAGTTAAGGCATTGTCCATATGGTAAAAGAACTAACCGGGGATCCTATTTATTGTGGAAAGTTATTTAAAAAAATTGAAATTTGGTGAGCTTTCTTAGGTATTTATTTATCTTTTGATGTTTTTTGAATTGATTATTTAAAGCACTTCTATGTTTTTTTTGTTTAAAGTTGAATTTTTTTGTTTTTTTAAGCAGAAACATTGAATGTTTGATATTAAAATAAAAGAAATAGCTTAATGCAAAATTATAGTTCAACTTAAAGTAGCCAAAATCGTCTCATTTTTTACTTGATTTTTTTTAAAGTAGTAAGGAAATCAAAAATCAAAATCTTACCATCTGCCGTCTCACACAATGGATATGTTTGTATAAATATTGGGCCTTTATGAGGCCCGATCAATCTTTTAAGTTTGGTTTAAAAAATGTAGTCCTTTAAGTGGGTCATATTAGTTAGATCCAGGTTTTAATTGATTTACCCAACTATTATAAATTATTTACAAGAACAACGTTTAGAAAATTCGAAAATTTTTCATTTGTTTAAAATTTAAATAATATGGTGCTATTTGGTACATGGTATATGATGATCGGAAGATTTGGTTGTATAATACGAATTATAAAAATTTGATAGATATATGTATTTTATGTAGTGTATTAATTACATCGTTTGAAATATATTTTGAGTGTGTAATGAGCAATCAACGATCATTTTATCACACATATCAAACAATACATATAATTTAACTAAAGAAAACTTTAGGATCGACGATATTTAGAGGGGATGAATAAACAATTATTTTCATTTGAATCGCAATAAATAAACCTCCATGTCTCCCTCTCCGATGAAGCTAGGCTAAACGATAGCCAAGCTGGCTTGGACCCCTCTCGCTGTCCTAGATTGGGGTTAACATACTTTTTTATTAAATCTTCTGCAAGACCACTAAACTTAGTTTTCCAAGTAAATTTTTAAAATTTATAATAATAAATATATTCGAGTATGTGCTGTATATATTTATAATTTTTTCTGTATTATAGTATATATTTGTGTAAAATGAATATATACTTAAATAGTTTTTTACCCGACAAAAATACGTCTATTGATGCAAGACTTATATACCGTGAAACCTCTATCAATTAATAATGTTGTGATCGTGAAATTTATTGCTTTAGAGAGGTATTAATTAATCGATAAATTAATAATTTATTAATTTAAAGATTATTTTCTCGATTGAACGAATTTATCATAAATAAGATATTCATGAGCTTGGTGATATGATTAATAATATCGAGTACTATAATAAAATGGATGCTTACAGTTAAGCCCCGCATGACCCTCATTGATTCTTTTATTTTATTTTAACATATTATTGTTTTAAAAAAAATTCCCACGGGCCGACAGGCAGTGATGGCCAAACTAGCCCGTTATTATTGTAAAACAGGTCGAGTTATGGCGGCCCGTTCATTTGTCATATTTAGGTACGATGTTTGATCGTTTCATAATTTCCGGTTACAAAAAATATGTACACAAGAATGTGAATAGTTTTAATATTTCACAAAATCAATTTCTTGAGAAGTTAATACACCCGTCCCTAATTAGGATATATATATATATATGACAAATTATTGGAAATCCCATGCTCAATGAGTTAAAATGAAATATTCCTTTTTGTTCATTTTCTAATTTTTTATTCTTATTGGGATCACCACGAAAATAAAAAAGAAAAATGATAAAAAATATTACAAGTAGGTACCAAGATATTTGGACCACAATTTATAAAATAAGTCACTGTTGGATATTACTACCTTTGGATATTAACTTTTTTACCTTTGGATATTTTATTTGTATGGTTGATATGCAGCTAGAATATTTGGGGATCAGCGGGAATACAAAAGTATAAATATATATTTATTAAGTTTTTTTTTTAAAAAAAATTAAATTAAATTATGTTTCTAAAATGTATTGATTGCACGTAATTACAAATTTTCAAGTTCACCTCAAATTAATTTCTTCTAAAAGCAGACACGAGTACTCTTCTATTAACTTATGTTGAGCTGGGTTAGATAAAAACTAAGGGTAAATTTCAAATAGTCCCATATGATACCGATTTTTTTAATATTGGTCCAAAATCTATAGGATTAATCAAATATAATATTACAGAAATTGTATTTAATAAAAAAATAGTTTCACGTAAATATTTTAATAAATTTAATCCTATATAATTTATTTGTTAACAAAAGTACAGTATTGTAATTATCCCTATTATATGATACCATTTTTTTTAATTTACCCTAAAAACTAATTTTAAACACCAAATATTTGATAATAGAAAATAAAAAAAAAGATTATGGCAAAATGTGTTTTAAAATCAACTTCAAAACTTATTTAACTATAAAAATTAAATTTATTTTGATTTTTTTTCACCTATAAACTTACAATGTAGTTTATTCTATGTTTAAATAATTTAATTATGTATTCTTAATATTTTCTACACATGTAAAGTGTGTATTTATTACTGGTCTGTTATAATTCTTTATAACAATATAATTTAAATATTTAAATCTATAAAGTAGTTAAAGTGTCACAATTCAATTACTCGTCCGAAAGGGCAAAAATACAAATCCTAAAACAAAATTAATAAATGTTCTTCGGAAGCTTCTCAAAATAATATCAAATAGTAATATTAGAACAAATTATTTTTATATTTCATATTCAATCAACACATGGACTTTAACTAAACCAAACTAAAATATATTCCATTATATTTATTATTAAAGTTCAATATAGATTAAGTTCTGGACGTTTCGTGTGCACAACAAATTATGAAATTTGTACTTTTCAGTACCAAAAACTGCTTACAGCCAATTATTTCATGCAATTGAAACAGTAGCTCATATAGCACGGGTCGTAATTACGATCCACATATTTCGTGTTAGAGTCTTCGTCTTACACCCAAGTAATTGCTAAATTTTTTTTTATTAATCAATACTTTTATATTTGTTTATTTCGTTTGTGAAATAAAATAAAGCCATTGTAAATGGATGCACAACAATAAACAAAATTAGTTATTTGATCTCACATCAATCAAATGTGACAGATGCTCGATTTTGCTAAAATAATTTTGGGTGTAAACTGTAATTTTGTGCATAAAAAATATAATTTAATATATATAAAAAAAATTTGAGTGGAGTGCCCCCGCGAAAATGTTGAATCGTCTCTGCTCGGGTAGAGATGTAAAACGGAACGGACGGCACGAACACTGCACATCACGGAGCGGCACGACACGGTCTATTTTGCTACAGTGACGTGTCGTGTCAGGCACGGCCACGGCACGACACGACACGAAACTATAGAATGCTTCTTTTTTTTTTTTAAGTGCAGCGATCGATCGACAGTTATGTACCGATCGATCGCTAAATGCCGTAGCATTGCTTGCCAAAAATGATGCTTGACCGATCGATCGACACAATTGTCGATAGATCGGTAAAGCATCAACAGGAAAAAAATAGCCATTGCAATTATGTTTGGGTTTATCGATAGATTGGCACTATTGAGTCGTGCCTATAGGCCGTGCCGTGCCATACCTATTGTAGAAACGGGTCGTCACGGCATGACTCGATTCCAAACCGTACTGGTATGATACGGCCCATTTGACATCTTTACCTTAGGGCAACAACAAAAAATGCCAATAGCTTCTATCAAAATCTTCCAAAGATAAAATAAAATTGAGCATTCAATTTATTTATTCCGGGTATACAAATAAAACACCAAATAAGTATATAAAACGAAACAATACCCTATGGGCCTGTAGGATACAGCAAAGTCGATATGGTGTGTGGGAACATATGGCAGCTTGGCAGTATAAGCTCTCTAAGAATTTAAGAGGAGTAGGTGATATGTTTCAACCTATTACGTAAACAAAATTATGATTAAAAAATGAAGGGATCCAGAAAGTAATTTTTGTAAATTAATATATATATATATATAATTTTTTGGTTTATTATCTATTAGAAGAAATTTAGTTCATATATGTCGTGTTGAAGAGCAATAATTATTCTTACTCGGAGAATTTTCAAACGTGGTCCTTGAATTATTATACGATTTAAAATATATAAAATTTTATTGTTACCACTATTTATAGCTTTTGATAAAAAGACAAACTATTGATCTTATATATTGTTATACGTTCAATGATACGTGTTAAATGAACATACATGGCTAATTTAATTTAATATAATAAAAAAGAAAAAAAATTCAAAAAATAACGTTAATTAAAAAAATTTAACATTCTATTGTAATTCGCGATCTCGGTATGCGAATTCAACTGTTCTAAAGTTGCAATCTCGGTATGCGAATTTAACTGTTCTAAAGTTGCAATCTCGGTATGCGAATTTAACTGTTTTAAAGTTGCAATCTCGGTATGCGAATTTAACTATTTTAAAATTACACTCGCGAATTTAACTATTTTAAATTTTAAACAAATAATTTTTTATAAAGTTTCAATTCAATATACAATTTCTAATTAGAATGCATCAAATATATTTGTGTTTAAAACATTAGGGACTGGACTGGGTCCTAAAAATATTAAGGAATACAAATAATAATTTTTTTGTAATGTTGCATTTCAATATACAATTTTTAATTAGAATGTATCAAATATATTTGTATTTAATTACAATTATTTTATCCCTAATATTTTCAGGACTGGTTCAGTCCATAATGTTTTAAACCACATAAATAGTTGAAATATGAATTGATGATCTGAAATAGTACACATAAAAATAAATATATTATTATTTATATTGAACTCTAAATATTTCATCCGGTCCCACAAGCACGTCTATGTATCTCTCGTTGTCTTCTAGATGGCTCAGCTTCCTCTACATTACGTGTTTGTTATTGAGGATGTCTAATCTTAGCGCTGGACTCACCAATATCATGATATTGTGGAGTCAAGTCGGAGAATATAACAGGTGAGAGATCAAAATGTGGACGTGGATATGTAGAACCGGGTACCTCATGTACGGATCTTCTGCTTCGTGTACCCGGTCCTACACAGTCACACCCACATTTTGATATTTCACATGTTACATTCTCCGACTTGACTCCATAATATCATGATATTGGTGAGTCCAGCGCTAGGATTAGACCTCCTCAATCACAAACGCGGAATGTAGAGGAAGCTGAGCCATCTAGAAGACCACAACGAGAGATATATAGACGTGTTTGTGGGACCGGAAGAAATATTTAGAGTTCAATGTAAAGTCATATATTTATTTCTGTGTGTACTATTTCAGATCATCTATTCATATTTCAACTATTTATGTGGTTTAAAACATTATGGACTGAACCGGCCTGAAAATATTAGGGATTAAAAAAAATTATAATTAAATACAAATATATTTGACACATTCTAATTAAAAATTGTATATTGAATGCAACTTTACAAAATAAATTATTATTTTTATTCCTTAATATTTTCAGGACCCGATCCAGTCCCTAATGTTTTAAACACAAATATTTGATCATTCTAATTAGAAATTGTATATTGAATTGAAACTTTATAAAAAATTATTTGTTTAAAATTTAAAATAGTTAAATTCGCGAGTGTAATTTTAAAATAGTTAAATTCGCATACCGAGATTGCAACTTTAAAACAGTTAAATTCGCATACCTAGATTGCAACTTTAGAACAGTTAAATTCGCATACCGAGATTGCAACTTTAGAACAGTTGAATTCGCATACCGAGATCGCGAATTACAATAGAATGTTAAATTTTTTTAATTAACGTTATTTTTTGAATTTTTTTTCTTTTTTATTATATTAAATTAAATTAGCCGAACATACATTCTCTCCACCGCTGCATGCAGTGAACGACGATAGACTTGCGGGAATCTTGTGGAGGCGACAGATTCAGGTATATATTAAATAACATAAAACAAAAGGCTAAACATAATTAAGGTTGGATTCAGAAATTTTAATAAAATAATTTACTTCAGGAAATGTAACTTATTTTTCAGAAAAACAAAATTAATCATTGTAATTAAAATGAACAATATTCCAGCTAGCATCTTAAAGTTTCCCAGGACTGTATCTAGTGCGGACGCATAATTTTTGTTTAGGAAGGACAAAAAATATTAATACAAAAAACGGAGAGCAAAAAATTGTAAGGAGACAAATGTCATTTCTGATAAATAAACTGTAATTTATAGAGGGTAAAATGTAATTCATAAAAAAATCATTTAGGATAACAAAAAATTTTATTTTTCGTAAGAGAGGGCATTTACCCTACCTTGCCTTAGCGTGACTTCATCCCTGAGTGTAGCATGTATTGGCTTGAAAAGGTGATCAAGTTTTTTCATGTGGACAATTTGTTTGTGGTGTAGATTGTTGCAAGTTTAGTAGCACAGAGCGTGGTACACTAAATTCTCATTGATGAAACGTGATGGGCTTCAAATATAATATTTTATTATAATACACATATGATTTTTATTTTGTCAAATTGTGTGGAAACTGGAAAAGGTCTATTTGTATAAATATAAAATGCAAACTATATTTTTATTTAAAATTATTAACTACATGACAATTTATTATTGACACTTTTTAAGTATTTTTTTCGATGTTCCAATTGGTTAATCCTGCTTCATTTCATATTTTTGTTTCACAAAACGTTTAGAATACTTTCACAAGAAGTCATATTTTAAATTATTAAGCCAATCACATGCTTAACTTTTTAATGCAAATTAATCAATGAATTAATTCTTTTTTTTTATTTTATCTTTTGATAGTGGGGGAGGGGTGAAAAGCCTTTGAGCTCACAGTGCAACCTAAACTCGAGTCATTCCCAAAGGGGGAATGAGCCTTTAACACTCCGATAAGGCCTCGTTCATTTTAACCTTTGTGGGTTTCTAATCATATAACATATATTTTCACTCAATGAAACGTTTTATTCGAGTTTTTTTAAAATTTAATGTATTTTTACCAATAAAAATATGATTCACCTGACATTAGCATTCAATATAATTAAGTATGCTTTTTTTTAACATGAAGAATGTCAATAAATATCATTATCATTCCAGTTGTAACTAATTGACTAAAAGACACAGTTAGATCAAGGAAATAATTATAATTAAAGAAAGTATTTTGTTGCCAATAATTAATTTTCTATTTATTTAATTTTAAGTTATTTATTCTATAGTTAGTTTTCTCGGTCATCCCATTTTATCTATAAGCTTTAATAGATTAAAGATTGGTGTTACATAAAATGAGTAGTTTAAAATTAGCTAGTTTGATTAGTATTTTAGAACTTATTCAGTGATTTTAGGGATAATTACATATGTCTCCCATGTAGAATAGTTGTTTTACAAATTTTTTCCTCTAGTTTAAACCATTACATATGTCTCCCTCCCATCTAGTTTGTAAATATATAAGAAAAATTACAACACCTCCTATGTAATTTGACATAAAAATATACTGTATGGAAAGTAGATGTTATTATTCATTACATATGTCTCCCTCCCATCTAGTTTGTAAATATATAAGAAAAATTACAACACCTCCTATGTAATTTGACATAAAAATATACTGTATGGAAAGTAGATGTTATTATTCAAACTATATGAGCTAAAACAATAATTATGAAAACTAAAAAGGTTCTATATAAAGGTCAGCCGTGAGTTTAATATTCAAAAATCGTTTACACCTACTCACTGGATAATAATAATTAATTACATGGAGTAGTAACTTCCCTTATAGTATCTTCCCTTATAGTAAGTAATATTGCATTTGCTTTTGGAAAAGGGGAAAGTTATTTATTTTGCTGAAGCATATATATATCTGGCATATTCTTCAATTAGTATATAGTCCATGAACAAATATTTCTAACTACAAAAAAACATTCAAGGACAGGGGGATATGATGTTTTTTTAAATCATTTTCTCTATCATCTACATAATAATTGCATACATGTAGTAATAAATATGCATATAAATATTAATATATGATATGTAAGAATTTTTATATTTAAAATATTAATATATAATATGATGTTAGGATCAACCGCTTACTACTTTGCTAAAAGTTATAGGTGATAACAGATATATCATTTATTTTCTTATAATAACATTGCAAAACCACGTACTAAACGGTATGTAGACATGAGAGGATGCACTACACAGGTGCAGATGAGTCAGATATTTTATGTCATAGATGGTACACCTCTTTGAGCGTACATAAGAATTATTGGGTACACCACTTCTAGCAATCCCCCAAAAATTGCTTCATAGGCAGTTTGGTGAGTGACGCTTCGTTTATGAGGGCATAAATGATATGTCGTATAAATGCCCACCATCCCCCATCCTAGAATAATCACCATAACTTGCTTCTAAATAGGCTCAAACTCGTGACCTCACTCTGATACCACTTGTTATGATAAAACACTTACTATATAGATGTCGATGAGTTAGACTTGTTATGGTATATCGTGACTAGTACATATATCTATCCGTGCGTAAATAATTATGGCATAAAAAACCTCAACTAACTTCCATTTTTCTTTACTGCATACATCAACTAAATACATTAAATTCTATTTATACCTCCACTCTACCCCTCCCTCTATATAGCCTGGGGCGACGAATTTTCCATTTCCACATACTTTTTATAAATTTACTATCTAAACAAGGCTGAGCCATTTCTCTAATGGCAGAGCCGCCGTGCGTCACTACCGAATGCACCAAAACGTCAACTCCTATTCAAAACAAAAGCAAAAACCCTTTTCAGAATGATGAAAAGAAATGCAAGAAAAGAGAAGGAAATAGCAGCGGGACTAAGCATCCGATTTACAGGGGTGTGAGAATGAGAAGCTGGGGGAAATGGGTTTCAGAAATCCGGCAGCCGCGTAAGAAATCAAGAATTTGGCTCGGAACTTACCCGACGGCGGAAATGGCGGCCAGAGCCCATGACGTGGCGGCGTTGAGCATAAAGGGGAATTCCGCGGTTCTCAATTTCCCTGAAATCAGCGAGTTTATGCCTCGCCCGGCTTCCCAATCGCCGATGGATGTGCAAGAGGCAGCGGCTAAAGCTGCGGCGATGGAGGTGCTCAGCCCGTTGTGTTCTAGTTCTGATGCCAATGCAGGGTCTGATGAATTGGGGGAGATAATCGAGCTGCCGAGTTTGGAGGGGAGTTATGATTCCGGCGAGTCTGGGAACGAGTTCCCGGTGGTTGACTCGGCGGAGGAATGGCTGCATCAGCCGTGGTGGGCGTTGGATATGTACTGTTCTGAGTATTTCTGCGATCAACTGGAAGATGGAGAGGGTTCTCTAATTAATTCCATGCAGCTTTGAGAAACTGAAAATTAGGTGTGCCTTTTGCTTGAATGCTTGTACTTCGAATTTACTTGCACAATTATTGTACATATTTTCTTTTTGTATTTTTTTTTTTTTTACTTTTCACTGAATAATTTTTATGTACGTGCTTTAATTCATCGAGTATATACGGTCCAAAATATGATGCCTACATATTAAATTATTATTTTTTGAACATAAACTTTTCAATATATTAAGAGAACAAACTGTTATAACGATATTCAAGCATTCAACCACAATCGTCCAAAACACAATAATACAATCGAAAAACAATTAACATTGACATAGACTAATCCACATATGGTAGTGAGCGGTGAAAATTTTGTAGAGATTATTATTTTTATATTTAAATTTTACATTGTAATAGTTTACAAAATAATATTTTAATTTTTTTTTCATATTTAATTGAAATTACGACTTTTCCAGAAAATGTACATTGAAGATCCCAAATTTAATTTTTGTTAGTTGTTTTCTCTTAGTAAATAAAAGGAAGAAAGAGCTAGAAAGAGTAATGCATCAGTGGAAACATTCCTGTTGCTATAGCTTTTCTTGGCATTTGCCATATATCGAATTTTTCTTTTTCTTTTTCACAAAGATGGGGGAGGGGATTTTTTTTTACATAGGATTAATTTCATACCATGTATAGCGGCAGCGGACGACGCAGAAAAAATATATAGGAGGCAAAAAATATTAATATAAAAAAATAGAGGGACAAATATAATTTTTTTTTATTTTTATGGGTGAATGTAATTTTTTTTTAAATAATTTGTTTAGGATATTAAAATAAAAGTTGGGCAATGGAGGAAAAATGACATCCCTTACTGCAATATGGCTCCACCACCGCATAGAGATGATCTAACCAATATGACTAAATAAGAATAAAATTTTATCTATTAATGTCAGCTGGCGATCGTTTTTATAAGGTGTCAAAATTGAATCTTAGTCGAGAGAACTTCCTTCGTAATCGATGCGATCCAATTCGATTTTGAATTAGTTTGGACTAAAATAACTCTGAAATTCAAGAACCAACGATGTCAAGACCAAGAATTAGTCAGTAATATCATTGATACGAAAGAGTACCAAACCATTGTGACAATGAGATATATCATATCATATATTAGTTGTTATGCAAATTATTGTCATAATATTGATTTATTTAACTAAAGAATTTATATTATAGTGAAATTTCTGAGTATTATAATCGAAGTGACAAGATAACCATATCGACTACCACGAGATCTTTCTTGAAAATCATGATTATGACATTGTCTTGGATGCTTTTTACGTTGTGGAATTATTAATTTTTTGTTTGCTTCCTTTTCTTGTCTCCTTTTTTAAGCCACCATGCCCCTATTGTAGAAGTAAAGAAATTTCAAGCCTAACAACATTTTAAAAAGAACATTTCGTACACTTTTTTTACACACAAATTTCCTTCATGATAAAATAATTAGAGAGAGAAAATTATTTTTTTGGAAAATGACATTAATATGTAAAAATATATATTTTACATGATTTCCTTCCTTTTACCATATAATCCTCCACTCTACATATTTACCCCGATATTATTATATAAACATTTTTTTCTGACTTACACGTGAATTGAAAAAAATCAGTAGCTGATTTTATTTTTAGACTATATATTAGTATTGGAGTATAATAAGTTTATTCCCAAATAATTATATAAAAATATTAATTTTTTTCAGTAATTGGGACAGCTCGGATGGCGAGTTTATTGCATATGGCTAATAAAAAATTTGTGGGTCCATTCTGATATTCAATAATTAAGTACCTTAAGGTTCATGGTTTCCCACGTGTATGAAACAATATATATATATATATACATTTGTTCGATTTTCATGAGTTGCAAGATGATGTAATTATTGAAGAAGAGGGGCTGCTCGGAAGTATTAACAACCATACTAGGAGCACAATTCAAAACATGGCGTTTGAGATGACGTATAATTAAAAACATTTGAGTTGAACCACTAGCACCGACAATTACTTTTAGTAAATTGAGAAGCATTCGATCATACTAAAAACTAATTAGAGAAAACTGTTCCAAAGATATTGTACAATGTGAGCTCAATAGAATAATTGATCAAACTTACCGAGTCTATAATTAAAAGGATGTAAAATTTAAGATAAATATACTATTTTATAGATATCTTACTTGAAATCCACTGATATTAAATATTATCTTGTAATAATTTACAGGATATATATACCACCAACATATATAACTAACTCTAATGACATGGCACACCCTGAAGTTAAGCTTAGCTTCAGCCATGCTATAGAGGTGAGGAGCACCGTTTATCCTCAAAATTCTTGGATCTTGTATTTTTTTGGGGATCCAAATTATATATGACTTTTAATATTGTCAGAACAATAATTATTGTTGGCAGATCAACTTTGTTGGAATCCCAAATCTTCCATGTCTAATTTTCTTGAACTTTGGAAAATTACACAACACATGCTAAAGGTAAATTTAAGATTTTAACAAGAATGCTCTGACAAAAATATTTGTTGATTTGCTAATATCAAAAGTCTTTACTTGTTGGAGATCCTAAATCTAATTATATGGAGTCGGGATTCAAAAATATACGGGGCTGGCGGGGTTAGATAGGGGCTAAATGGATTTCATGATTTAGAAGGTTGAGCTAAAAAACTAAATTTTTAAAAATTAACACTAAAAAAACTTTTTGTTTGAAAATTTGTATGATGCTGGAGCCCACCCTAACCCAAGGGTAACTCCACCTCTTATATTCATACTACATGTTTGTAATTCATCCAATATAACGTAGACAAAGCCATCTAGCTTTATTTCGCTTTTATCCAGTCAGTTGATGCAACAAAAAAAAACTCTGGGTTTCTCCCTTAATAGTAATAGATAAAAGTTAAATTATAAAAGTTTTGTAAAAGCAACAAGAGAATTGTTCAAATATCAGTGAGTGGGACTTATTTCTTATAAATTATTTTAAATAATTTCAAAATAACTATTAATATTTACTCCTTTAAGATATGAGTGGAAGTTGGTTTTTTTAGGTAAAATATACTGTTAATAAAAATAATCATAAAATATCAAATCTCATATACAGAGTACGTACGCTTGTACAGTTGCTATCTTTATTATTTTGATTATATATATATATATATATATATATATATATATATATATATTATCGTTTTACGAGTAAATAATTGAAAATTGAGTTACATCACGTACAGATGTTTCCATGCCATATTAGTTGTGCCTTGTGGCCCTTTATGCATTTAATCTGGACAGCTATATTCCTCTAATCTTGTACCATTATATCACACACCCTAACATAGGGATAGGCACTAATACAAAAAAAATTATAATGAATAATTCATGCTATAATGTTATATTAAAATTAAAGGTTAATCTCGAACGAGAAACTCCTACCTATGTCAGGAACTCCTTGATCAAGCAGGTTGTAAATCGATGAATATGCACGGATGACAAGATTCCGAGAGATAGAGTCAATATGATATCAATCACATGACAAACCCCAACAATATTTCAGTGAGAATTTTGCCTCACACGAGATTCGAACATGTGTTATATTGTTATATTGCTTAGGTTAGTTGATGATATCTTTAAGAGCAATTTAAAAACTCATCAACATTTGGATGAGATATAATAGTGTTGCATCTCTAGGACACTGTGCTCGTGAGGTAGCTACAAAACCAAGCTGTTATATCTGATAAATGCTGTAAAACACTAAAATAAAGTAAGGATGTATCAAAATGTGTGTTTTTGAAAGGAAAAAAAAAATGACATATTAAAAAATATGCAATTGTTTTTTGTGACTCATCGATTGCCACTCATTGGGATGCTAAATATGTTTTGTATGATAGTTACAATAATAATAAAATAATGATCCGTTAATCAATAAGTTTAATTTCAATGCAATGAGGATGTATATTAATAATTTTTTAGCCCAAATGGTTGATAATCATAATGTGAGGGGCTCTTCTTTTATGCAACTTTAAATCAATCTTATCTGGAATAATCTTCCGCTGCAGGTATATCGAATACCCAATTATCTATTGTATTAAATTCCAACAGTAAGGATGTGGACTGTTGGGGTTATATGACATGCCCTCTGTACGCTCATAGACGAAGTGCTTCGTGCAGTCTATGGCTTAACAAACCTGACCTATAGCAAAGTGATAAGCGTTTGATCCTAGCATGAACATTAACAAATATATACAATCAGGACATTAGATTGCAATTACAAATATGGAATCAGGATGGCTTGAAATGGCTCGATGACATGATAGATAACCCAGATAAGATATTGAGTTTGGGGCAAATTAATGTTAAAGAGACAAAGTCTATATATTGATTGAATTGAAAATGACATTCTATTCAAATTATTTTAGTATAGTTTCCGAATTATAATCCACAACTACCACCAAAAATTTCAAATTTTAATACATGCCAAGTCTAACTATATAACTCAGTTATGGGTGCTTGATGAAGTTGAACAGCTCAACAACCATTATGCATATGAGCTGACATCGAGCTCGCAACTCTTTGATTGCTCAAGTTGAATAACTCGATAATAGTACTATTAATTGAACAATGACTACGTAACACATCCTTAATTAGTTCACATAATATCGCAGGTTGATTACATATGGTACAAGTAGAATTCAAGTTGTCCCGATTCTCACGGAATAACCTTACTACGTTAGAGCAGAACAAAATGATCCGAGCTAAGCGAGTTCCTCCTCTGTCCACATGTGGGTTTAACGGTCGGTCAACACGGATGCATTAATGGTGAGTAATGAGTGCAGATTTCCCGGGCACGTTAAGAGCTGATCGTGCCAAGATCGTGGGCAGATCATGCTCCGGTTTGACTGATCAAAATGTGTCGAACACACCACTATAAATGCAAGCATTAGACGTCATAAACAAGACATTCAATTGCTCCGAAAATAGTCTCTAAATATACACCAGGTTCTTCATATTGTTCTTGAGTATATTGTGAAGAATCACTATGCACTTGCATGATCGTTTATTTTTCCGAGCACTCCTGATCGTCAGACTGATCACATTGGGGATATTCTCGACTACAATCTAATCTTTTTTGTTTTCATGCTTACCCTGCTCGGCATACTTTGTTCGGACATCAGAAGCATAACCACTTAGATATTTTCTGTTCGGAGTCTATTTGCTAGTGATCGGGAATCATCCAACAACATTGGATATATATAAATATGTATGTTCCGACATACATCTAGTAGAAGAAAAGTTTATATAATTTGTAAACAACTATACCAATTAAAATTACTGTAAAAACAGGGACTAATAGTATGAATTAAATCTTTACTTCACAGCTCACATTAGCCAATGTCGAAACGTACGTGCAGTACATTTTACGATAACGAGCATTGTAGTTATAAGTCGCATTTATGAATTTAGCAATTCTTATTTCAACTTCCTGGCCCTTTGACTTTTCTTTCTACGATATCTCTTCATTCGCATTTATAATGAAAGGACGCGCATAGTTAATGTTGCTTTCAGGACCACTCTTATAATTGCAAAAAAATCAATATTCAAATTAAATTAATTGGACCATTCATAAAAATTATAGCCAACTGGATATTATGTCGACTTGTTAGGATATCACAAAACATGGCAAAATAACAACGTCGACAGTAAAAATATAACTTCATTCAAAAACACCAATTATTTGTTTTTGGAGTGTAATAATTGTTCATGTTTGAAGAGCGATTGAAGATTGACGTTTGGCTGCTAAATAATTTAAAGATTATAGTTGCACCGTTACATACAACCAGTTATACCTTTCTGTAAAGCGGCGAGCGTTTTTTATATTGCAATTATCTTTTATTTTTGGGTTAATTCCATTATATGAAGTCCCATTACAAGATGTTAATGTTTATGGTGACCGACTACAATGTGTACATCGCGGGAGGATCTCCCTAAATAAAAAAGCTTTCTCTAGATATACGGTTCGTGACAAAATTAGAAATTTGGATGGAGTGGGGAAATTAATTATGGAAATTTAGAAAAGTCGATAAATTAATTATCGATTTATTTTAGATAAAAAGAGTTTATTAACTTAATCTATCTAAAAAATTATATATATCAAAAATCAAATTAAATTTTGCGATATAAAGACGTTTCAACGTCAATTATTTTTCAGAACGACATTAACAAATAGGATGTTAGTTAACATGAAGCATGAGGAAACCAAATGATGTTCGAAATGTTCCAACCTTTTGTCAAAGTAAATTTGAGCTATCGACATGTCGTCAATTTAATATTATTAAATTTGATACCCCGATATCTGGTGCGATTTGGACCCGAACTCTGTGGGTTCGACCCGATCTTGTAAGAAGCTAGAGATCATCCTATTAGGGATACTGGTGTTACCCTAGTGAAGGCATGTACTCTCCAAGACCTGACTTGGGCAAGACCTTCAGCTCGGCCACGAGAATGACCTCCATCTCGGCCACAACAGCTCGGTCTCGAGGAAGACCTCCATCTCGGCCACCCCAGGTCGGCACTCGAGGAAGACCTCCAGCTCGGCCACCCCAGCTCGGCACTCGAGGAAGACCTCCAGCTCTGCCACCCCAGGTCGGCACTCGAGGAAGACCTCCAGCTCGGACTCGAGGATGACCTCAGCTCGGCTTCGAGGAAGACCTACATCTCGGCCCAGTCTCATAGACACTAGAGACTATCTTACCTTGACCCGTTTGCCTTGGTCCATTTTTCTTTTACTAGGCCCGTTATCCTACTATTGAATTAGCCCATTGGAGTCCCATTTATCCTTAATATAAATAGTGAAGGAACAGTAGGGTTAGAGGGGGTCGCCTCTTTTTCTTCTTTCCCAGCAGCCCTCTCGGCGGGGCTCCCTTCCTCCTCCACCATTTTCGTTTCTTAGCTCATTCTTGTAAAGAAAACATGTAAATCACTTGTTGGAATCGAAGATGGGGGGTGAATGAGATTCCTTGGCTACTTTAGCGTTTTAAAATGAGTTTGAAAAACTAAAAGAGTTTTGCACTTTGCGGAAGCCTTGAGTCAATCGATAAATAAAAAGAACAAAATAAATAAATGCGTAAAGGAACTAAAGCAATAAAAGACAAGAGATTTGTTATAGAAATTCGGCGATGAATCGCCTACGTCTCTTCTTCCCGGTTAGATAACCTTCAACCGAGGTTCCACTAGAACAATTGATCTTGGCCTTGAGGGCTCCAAGTTAGCCACAACACAACTCTTCCCGAGTTACAAAGCTCTTCCCGAGCACACTACTCTTCCCGAGTACACAACGCTCTTCCCGAGCACAATACTCTTCCCGAGTACACAAAGCTCTTTCCGAGCTACCAACACTCTTCACGAGTCTTCTTGGCCTTAAGGGCTCCAAGGATAGCCACACACTTGCACCAACTAGACTTGTTGATGACTTTACAATTTTCCAACTTGCTTTGGTGTTGGAGGACCTTTACAATGAATCAAACCAAAAACACCTTCACGGTGCACTCACACGAAGAAAACAAGACTCTAACAAAGAAGAGAATTACAAACTCCAATACAACAACAATGTATGGAGATTGCAATACAATTTGAAATAATAATTATCAAGACTTTGTAGAAGTTTGTAGGCTTGTTCCTTAAAATGCTCCAAAGCATCCATATTTATAGTGTAGGAGGCCCCCTAGGCTCTTACTATCCGTTGCTATACATAAGGCTGAAATCACTCCTCGATCGCCTCAGCCATCGCCTCAGGCGATCTCCATCGCCGCGCCCCAACGGTCAGCATAAATCACGCATCGCCTCAGACGATGTCCCGATCGCCTCAGGCGATCCAAATTAAAATCCAATGTCGTAGCCTCAGCAGCCTAAAATCTTGCATCGCCTCGGGCGAAGTCTAGATCGCCTCAGGCGTTCAACGCATCGCCTCGGGCGATCATGCCATCGCCTCAAGCGATCTCCCCTGCGCGCATTCCCGCGCATGCCTCGGTGTCGCCTCTCTCGATGTGCGGGGCGATGTCGCTCCTGGTTGCCATCGCCTCAGGCGATGGTCATCATCGCCTGGAGCGATCTTCCTCGCATGCTCGCCTAGCCATCGCCTCTATCGATGTGCGTGGCGATGCCTCTCCTGGCACGATGATCACCATCACCTGGGGCGATCCAGGCCAGAATATGCACACTCGATTTTCTTCATTCCAAACCAATTTTCATCACTTAATCTGCACACTAAATAGATGCATTAGTATAACAAACACAAGTTTTGTTGATCATCAAAACTCAAAGATTGACCGGGGATAATTTAACGCATTAAACGCAACCATGCGTTTAAGGCTCAACAATCTCCCCATTTTTGATGATCACAAAACTTGATAAACTTCAATAAGTAATATGCATGTAATGTGAGTAAAATGACTCCCCTTAACAATTGCATAACACATACAAGTTAAACAAGTAAAGCATCAAACAAATAACTCTCCCCCTCAAACCATGCATACATAATGTCACGGGATGAGAGCTTTCACCCAAACTTTCTCGAACCCGTGCGGCACTTGACTAGTAACCCCGCGTCGCTAGCAAGTCAGCCTTCCTCCCGAGTTGGTTGCTAAAGTGCTAGAAAGAGAGAACACAAAGAGATTTGAGAGAATGCTTTGTATTGCTTGAATACTTGATTGAAAACTTGATGATTACAAATGAACTCCTACCCCCTATATATACAAGTCCACCTCATCAATGGATGGTTGTGATCGATTTGATCTAATGGTGGAGAATGACCTTCTAGGATCTTCTACACTTCTACATGTTTCTATAAGGTTCCATGGATATCTCCTACAAGATTCTAGAAAACTCTATATTACAAAAGAATATACAAGTGGACCTAGAATCTTCCGGGGTGCTCTAAAGTGTTCTTCAAACTTCTGGGAGCTTCCGGAATGTCCCAAAGCCTCTTAATATGCCGGATTCCGCTAGAAAGTTCCGGAGTGTGACATTCTCCCCCACCTAAGTTGGCGACGCCCTCGTCGCCTGCATATCACGGAACTCCTTGATCTTGTGTGCAAATTGCCACAAGTGGTCTTCGTGCTCCCAGCTAGACTCTGCCTCAGGTAGACCCTTCCATTGCACGAAGTACTCTGTGTATGGGGGAACTCCTCTTTTACGTATCACTCGGTCCGCCAGAATCTCCTCTACGCTTTTGTCATAGGAAGTGACCACAGCAATTGGCGCCCGACGTGATGTCCCACGGCTTGGATCCTCCATGTCTGCATGATATGGCTTCAGCTGACTCACATGCAACACTGGATGGATCTTTAACTTTGGCGGTAATTGTAGTCGATAAGACACTGTGCCTATACGTCGCTCGATGGGAAAGGGGCCTTCATATCTACGTATCAACCCCTTGTGTACTGGCCGCAATGATTTGAATTGTTGAGGTAGTAGCTTCACCATTACAAGGTCCCCTTCCTTGAACTCTACCGCTCGTCGCTTAAGATCTGCCCACTTCTTCATCTTTTTGGCGGCTTTGTTCAAGGATGCCCGAGCCAAGTCAGTCTCCTCTTGTATGGACTTGGCGAATGTGTATGCCGCGGGGCTGCTCCCTGTGTAGCCCGTGGCAATGTTATGTGGTGTCATCGGCTGTCTGCCTGTGGCTAACTCAAATGGACTACGCCCAGTAGATTCGCTCCGCTGCAAATTATAAGAGAACTGGGCAGTGTCTAAGAGTTTTGCCCAATCTCGCTGGTTGGCACTCACATAGTGTCGTAAGTATAATTCCAGTAGCGCATTCACCCGCTCGGTCTGCCCATCCGTTTGCGGGTGGAAACTTGTTGAGAATGCAAGATCGGACCCCAAAAGCTTGAATAGCTCGGACCAAAACTTCCCCGTGAAGCGAGGGTCGCGATCACTCACAATGGTCTTCGGAATGCCCCAATGCTTGACCACGTGCTTAGTGAAAAGCTTGGCTGTGTCAACGGCAGTGATGTCTGGCGGTGCAGCAATAAAGATAGCATACTTAGAAAATCTGTCCACCACAACAATGATAGTCCCGTACTCTTCTGACTTGGGTAGTGCCGTAATGAAGTCCATTGATATGCTCTCGAACGGGTGCTCAGGAATGGGAAGTGGTTGTAGGAGACCGGCTGGCTGTTGTTGTTCCACCTTGTCTTGTTGGCACACAAGGCAAGTCCTCACATATGCCTCCACATCCTCCCGCATCCTTGGCCAATAATAAGAATCCTCCATGAGTGCCATAGTGCGATGCATCCCCGGGTGACCCGCCCACTTTGTATCATGACACTCCTTGAGTATTTCCCGGCGCAAATTCCCCCACTTGGGCACAAAGAGGCGGTCTCCCTTAGTGAATAGCAAGCCATCTCGAATCCAAAACCGTCGGGTTTTGCCTTCCCTAGCAAAGTCCATGATGTTCCTTGCCATCGGGTCTTGATCAAGCCCTTCCCGTATGCGATCCTTCAACATGCTGGCGGGTTGGCTTATGGCTGCAAGCTCTACCTTCCGGCTTAAGGCATCGGCTACACGATTGGTTGTCCCCGGCTTGTACTCCAATGTGTAGTCAAACTCCGCAAGAAACTCCTGCCACCTTGCTTGCTTCGGAGTGAGCTTCTTTTGGGTTTGGAAGTAGCTTGTGGCAACATTGTCTGTCCGCACAATAAACTTGCTCCCAAGCAAGTAATGTCTCCATACTCGTAGACAATGGACCACCGCAGTCATCTCCTTCTCATGGACTGTGTAGCGCCGCTCGGCATCATTCAACTTGCGGCTCTCAAAGGCAATAGGATGCCCATTTTGCATAAGAACGCCCCCAATGGCATAGTCTGAGGCATCAGTGTGCACCTCGTATGGCTTTGTGTGATCCGGCAGGGCTAACACTGGTTGCTCCGTCACCTTTATCTTTAGCTCTTCAAATGCTTCCCGGCACTTTGGATCCCACTCCCACTTCTTGTTCTTCTTCAATAGATTAGTGAGGGGTGTGGCAATATTAGAATACCCCTGTATGAAGCGGCGGTAGTAGTTGGGGAACATTGGTTGGAGCCTCCCAATCACGTATGGCCTTCACCTTGGCCTCTTCCATCATGATATGCCCCGTCTTGATGTTGTGGCCCAAGAATGACACCTCATCTCGGGCAAAAGAGCACTTCTCCAACTTGATGTAAAGTTCATTCTCCCGAAGTGCCTGAAATACTTTTCTCAAATGCTCCACGTGTTCCTCCAACGTGGATGAGTAGATAACAATATCATCAAGGTAAACAACCACAAATTTATCCAAGTAGGGGTGGAATACCTTGTTCATGAGGGTGCAAAATGTGGCCGGGGCATTGGTGAGACCAAATGGCATAACTAGAAATTCATAAGACCCATACCTCGTGACCATGGCGGTCTTTGGCTCATCCCCTACTGGCAATCCGCACTTGCCAATATCCAGGACCGCAAGTCTATCTTTGAAAACCACTTGGCCCCTCCAAGTTGGTCGAACAATTCTCCAATGAGTGGTATAGGGTACTTGTTCCGGACCGTCAACTTGTTCAAGGCCCTATAGTCCACACACATGCGTAGAGATCCGTCATGCTTCTTTTGAAAGAGCACTGGTGCACCATATGGGGACTTGGATGGCTGGATCATCCCCGCATCAAGTAGTTCTTTGAGTTGCTTCCTCAACTCCTCCAATTCAGGTGGTGCCATCCGATAGGGTGTGCGTGAGGGCGGGCTAGCATCCCCTACTAGCTCGATCTTGTGGTCCACGTCCCTCCTTGGTGGTAGCTTCTTTGGGAGCTCCTTTGGCATGATGTCCTTGAAGTCCTCAAGCACGACCTTGACTTCCATGGGCAACTTTCCCAAGCCCTCAGTCTTTGGCCCTTCGTCTATCTTAGGGACTATGGCATAGGTCTCCTCACTACGCCTAAGTCCCTTTGCGAATTGAATAGCCGACAACATGCTCGGCCCCTTGGCCTCCCTCTTGGCCGGTATAGTGCATGGAGTGTTTGCATCAAGGATATATAAAGAGTCTGAAAAGGGTAAAATGCAAGCCCGTACCTCGTCGAGCCACTCCAGTCCAAGTACCATGTCGTAATCATCCATGGGCACCACTGTGTAGGAGACATATCCCTGCCATTCTCCTATCGTGGTCTTCACTCCCTTGGCCGCTCCGGCGATTGGTTTGGCCTTTGCATTCACTGACTTGATTGATCCTCCGGTCGGAGTGATGGCAAGCCCCAGCTTCTTCGCCGCCTCCTCCCGGATGAAGTTGTGTGTGGCCCCCGTATCCACCAATGCCTTGACTCTTTGTCCCCTAACCAAGGCATCCACAAACATAGACCCACCCTTGGGTCCTTTGGCGCGTTCCACCTTTGCTTTGACGGCATTGAGGAGCCGTAGAGATCCAATCTGTGTGCCCTCCTCTTGTGGCTCATCATCTTCATCTGCAAGAGCTGCTAGCTTGTTTACTTTTGGGCAATTGGCCATGAAGTGGTCGGTCTTGTGACAGAGGAAGCAAGTCCGTTCCCGGTCATTGGACCTATTGGTTGATGGTCTTGGTGCATTGCCCCTGTTGTAAGTTTGACTTGTGTTTGACTGGTTGCCTCCCACACCTTTGCCCTTGTCATCCCTCTTGCCTTTGTTGTTGCCATCGTTGGAGGACCGCAACTCAATAAGGCTCTCGGCATAAGCGATTGCCGTAGCCAAATCCTGCACTTGACGGCGTTGGAGCTCTTGTTTTGCCCATGGCCTGAGCCCATCAAGGAAAGCGAAGAAGGCCTCACGATCAGTCAACTCTGGAATCTCTAATATGATCTCTTGGAACTCCTTGATGTACTCTTTTATAGTTTTGTTGTGTGTGAGCCGTCGTAGGCGTCCCCGAGCCTCATACTCCACATTCTCGGGATAGAATTGCCGCTTGAGCTCGGCCTTGAAGTCTTCCCATGTATTCATGCGGCATGTGCCTCGCTCAATATCGGCGTGTCGCCTCCTCCACCATAGAGTGGCTGTGTCGGTCAGGAATAGGGGCGCTGTGCGAATCTTGGCCTCGTTGTCCCGTACATTCGAGGCTGCAAAGTATTGCTCCAAGTTCCATAGAAAGTTATCAAGTTCCTTAGCATTGCGAGTCCCATTGTATGGTCTTGGCCTTGGAACATCGATCCTGGTTGGTGCCGTGACCACATGATCCCCCGCATTGGCCATGGCCCTTTTGCATATAACCATGTCGTCCTTGAGAGTTTTGAACTCTTCTTGCAAGGCCTCAATCATGCCCCTAAACTCATTGAATTGATTCTTCGCATCAAAATGGAAAGAGTTAATTTGTTGGAGTACCTGACCTTGAAACTCCTCCCCTGAGGTGTTTTCTTCAAGTTCCCGTACCCTCTCGGCCACCTCCTCGAAGGCTTGGGAGTGATCCGCCATGTATTGCTCCAGTCGGATCATCCGGTTCTCCATGCCACCCATAAAGTCGACCGAGGGTTCCCTTGACTGGCCTCGGCCCTTCCTCGGTGCCTTCTCCGGCTTCTCGGGTTGTTGGACCACCCCTGAGTCCGACATTCTTTCTTCTAGCAAACACCAACGAACAACCTTGAGTGCGGAAGCTTTAAGAGCCGACCTAGGCTCTGATACCACTTGTCACGGGATGAGAGCTTTCACCCAAACTTTCTCGAACCCGTGCGGCACTTGACTAGTAACCCCGCGTCGCTAGCAAGTCAGCCTTCCTCCCGAGTTGGTTGCTAAAGTGCTAGAAAGAGAGAACACAAAGAGATTTGAGAGAATGCTTTGTATTGCTTGAATACTTGATTGAAAACTTGATGATTACAAATGAACTCCTACCCCCTATATATACAAGTCCACCTCATCAATGGATGGTTGTGATCGATTTGATCTAATGGTGGAGAATGACCTTCTAGGATCTTCTACACTTCTACATGTTTCTATAAGGTTCCATGGATATCTCCTACAAGATTCTAGAAAACTCTATATTACAAAAGAATATACAAGTGGACCTAGAATCTTCCGGGGTGCTCTAAAGTGTTCTTCAAACTTCTGGGAGCTTCCGGAATGTCCCAAAGCCTCTTAATATGCCGGATTCCGCTAGAAAGTTCCGGAGTGTGACAATAAGCTCTCCTCCTTAAACTATGCATGTATTAAGGTTCAAGTTTATCACAAAATTCTCCCCTTTTTGTGATAATCAAAAAGCATAAAATTTAAATAAACATAGCTCAAATATGTTGACACATAGCCATATTTTAACAATTTTACACATGGTCCTCACCAAGAATGTAATAGCTATTAGATTAAATCAATTAGAGAAATACACATGCGTTTAAGGCACTCAACAATAAATTCTAAATGTTGCAATGTGTGCATATGTTCATGCATTCATGCCCAATAAACAATAAAATTATCAATGCATGATAACAAATCATATAATTGCACATTTTCACATAGCATATTCAAATTTGAAAGCAAGGCATATCAAGATACTTACTATAAAAAGATAAGCATACATCATGCATTAAGATAATTTATATGTGCATATGCTAAGGGGTATTCCATTTTACTACAATGAATATTGAGCTTCAATATTTATTGATCACAATTAATTTGTGCCAATGCAATTTGAATTGCTCTTCTAAAATGAATAAAGTAAATTTTACCCTCGATGACAAGAGTTCGTTCTTGTCATTGGTCCAATGCCTCGCGCCTCTTCTATTGAGGTGAATAAGATGAACTCTTCCTTTGAATTGCTTGTGCCTTCATCCATTCCTTTGTTGTCCCTACAAAACAAATTAACAATAGGAGGATCTTTGGTACCCATTTGATTTTTGGGTCCTTGATGGTTAGCTTCCTTTGGCACCTTTGGAATCCATTTCCACCTCTTGTTAGGTTGGTATTGGATTTTAGCAAACCTACATTTATTCTTAGTATGCCCATTTTTACAACAATAGTTGCAAGTAGGAGAATCATGCTTTGCTTTGGCCAACAAGCTAGAAAAAGTTTTTGATTTGCTTGAGTAGCCTAACCCGGCTTTATCAAAGCTACAACGTTGCAAGCCAAGCAATTCATTCATCTTTAAACTACTATCACTAAACTTGGCAAAAGATGTCTTTAAATCAAGCACTTGGTTTTTCAAAATAATATTTTCTTCTTCCTTCTTAGCAAAGTCTAGCTTAAGCACTTTGTTGCTCTTCTTGGTTTTACCAAGACAATCAATGAGTTCATTATAAGCATCTAATAATTTATCATAAGATGGTACCTCATCATCATCCTCTTCATCTTCATCTCCAAGAGCCATTAGACAAAGATTTTTGGCTTCTTCTTCATCGGAGTCGCTATCACTCCATGTGGCTATAAACACATTCTTCTTCCCTTTGTCCTCATTCTTCTTCCTAGGACATTTGTTAGCATAATGGCCCATTTCTTGACAATTATAACAAGTTACCTCATTTTTGGATTCATGTTTGGTTGCATTAGAGGTCTTTGACTTGCTATGTTTGTTAAAGAGCTTCTTGAACTTCTTTGTGAACACGATCATCTCTTCATCATCATCCTCTTCTTCATCTTCGGAATGATCTTTTCTTCCAACCAAGGCAATTCCCTTTCTCATAGATCTATCCTCCTCCTTTAGTCATTTTCTTGTCGATACTTCAAGTTCATGGGTCACCAATGTGCCATGAAGCTCGTCAAGATCATAAGATGCATTCTCTCCTTTGTTGGACTCGATGATGGTCGTCCTCTTGGCATCCCATTCCTTTGGTAAGGCTCTCCTCCATATTTGATTTGGAGGATACTTCTCTCCAAGTTGAGCAAGCTCGTTTATTATTTGTGTGAGCCTCCTAAACATCGAATCGACCTCTTCTCCGGACTCCATCTCAAATGTCTCATATTTGACTTGAAGAAGATCAATCTTGGTCTCCTTCACTTGATTTGTTCCTTCATGACAAATTTTCAATTTGTCCCATATTTCCTTAGCGGTTGAGCACATTGAGATCCGGTTGTACTCCTTCATATCTAAAGCACAATGCAAAATATTAATAGCTTTAGCATTTTGAGAAATTAACATCATATCCGCTTTTGTGAAGTCGTCCATTTCTTTGGGGACACTTATTCCCCCAACATCCTTTAAAGGAATATGTGGACCTTTCACAATGATTTTCCATATATCATAATCTACGGATTGGATGTATAGAGAAATTATATTCTTCCAATAACCGTAGTTATCATCCGTGAAAAGCGGAGGGCGATTTGTCGATTGACCTTGAGCAAACTCATTTGCTAGATTAGCCATATAAAAGATTTGATTTAAAAACAAAAATCAAATGGCTCTGATACCACTTGTTGGAATCGAAGAGGGGGGGTGAATGAGATTCCTTGGCTACTTTAGCGTTTTAAAATGAGTTTGAAAAACTAAAAGAGTTTTACGCTTTGCGGAAGCCTTGAGTCAATCGATAAATAAAAAGAACAAAATAAATAAATGCGTAAAGGAATTAAAGCAATAAAAGACAAGAGATTTGTTATAGAAGTTCGGCGATGAATCGCCTATGTCTCCTCTTCCCGGTTAGATAACCTCCAACCGAGGTTCCACTAGAACAATTGATCTTGGCCTTGAGGGCTCCAAGTTAGCCACAACACAACTCTTCCCGAGTTACAAAGCTCTTCCCGAGCACAATACTCTTCCCGAGTACACAACGCTCTTCCCGAGCTACCAACACTCTTCACGAGTCTTCTTGGCCTTAAGGGCTCCAAGGATAGCCACACACTTGCACCAACTAGACTTGTTGATGACTTTACAATTTTCCAACATGCTTTGGTGTTGGAGGACCTTTACAATGAATCAAACCAAAAACACCTTCACGGTGCACTCACACAAAGAAAACAAGACTCTAACAAAGAAGAGAATTACAAACTCCAATACAACAACAATGTATGGAGATTGCAATACAAGTTGAAATAATAATTATCAAGACTTTGTAGAAGTTTGTAGGCTTGTTCCTTAGCTTCAAAATGCTCCAAAGCATCCATATTTATAGTGTAGGAGGCCCCCTAGGCTCCTACTAGCCGTTGCTATACATAAGGCTGAAATCACTCCTCGATCGCCTCAGCCATCGCCTCAGGCGATCTCCATCGCCGCGCCCCAACGGTCAGCATAAATCACGCATCGCCTCAAGCGATGTCCCGATCGCCTCAAGCGATCCAAATTAAAATCCAATGTCGTATCCTCGGCAGCCTAAAATCTTGCATCGCCTCGGGCGAAGTCTAGATCGCCTCAGGCGTTCAACGCATCGCCTCGGGCGATCATGCCATCGCCTCAAGCGATCTCCCCTGCGCGCATGCCCTCGCATGCCTCGGAGTCGCCTCTGTCGATGTACGGGGCGATGTCGCTCCTGGTTGCCATCGCCTCAGGCGATGGTCATCATCGCCTGGAGCGATCTTCCTCGCATGCTCGCCTAGCCATCGCCTCTGTCGATGTGCGTGGCGATGCCTCGCCTGGCACCCATCGCCTGGGGCGATCCAGGCCAGAATATGCACACTCGATTTTCTTCATTCCAAACCACTTTTCATCACTTAATCTGCACACTAAGAAGATGCATTAGTATAACAAACACAAGTTTTGTTGATCATCAAAACTCAAAGATTGACCGGGGATAATTTAACGCATTAAACGCAACCATGCGTTTAAGGATCAACATCACTCATCTGTTTATAGTGAAATTTATGCTGGACTAGGTCCCGTGGTTTTTCCCCCATATTTTGGGGTTTTCCACGTAAAAAATCTGGTCTCGTTTATTTTTTGTATATTATTTTGTGCTTGGAAGAAATACACGTCTACCCTACCAAAATTTCAGGTAACAATTGGCGCCGTCTGTGGGAAACGTGAGCTCAAGACTTTGAGATATGAGGAGGAGAATGATGGTCTGAGGGTTGCATCTCTGTTGGGAGATGGGTGTTCTAAGTCTGGAGAAGAAAAATCTTTGGTAAGCGGCGTCGACGGGTTTGATGAAAGGGGGAAATGTTTTGGTTATTGGGGTGCAGCCTTGTATGAAAGTTGCTATGCTTTTGGGTTGCACTCGAAGAAACACCAGTGTAATGATTCTCGAGATGCTACATCAAGCCTCAGATCTCTGGGGATACCTCTTCCCCCTAGCCAACCACAATTTTTGGAGAATGGAGCTGCTTTAGCATTTGGTTTTGGGGGCGTTAGGAGCTGTTGTTGCAAGATTGGAGCTTAGTAAAAGTGGCAAAGTCCAAATCATTACCTCACGTCGGGCCATATCAGCTCAGCCAGCCACAACTCATCGGCCTCAGCTTGGCCAAATGAGCTCCACCTCGACCGTATGAGCTCCAGCTCGGCCTCAGCTCATCCACCTCTGCCAAATGAGCTCCCCTCGGCCTCAGCTCATCCCCCTCGGCCAAAGGAGATCTACCTTGGCCGTATTAGGAGCTCGGCCTCATCCATTTGAGCTCGGCCTCATCGACCTCAGCTCATCCACCTCTGCCAAATGAGCTCCACCTCGACCGTATGAGCTCCACTTCGGCCTCAGCTCATCCACCTCTGCCAAATGAGCCCCCCTCGGCCTAAGCTCATCCCCCTCGGCCAAAGGAGATCTACCTCGGCCGTATGAGGAGCTCGGCCTCATCCATGTGAGCTCGGCCTCATAGACCTCAGTTCACCCACATCGGCCAAATGAGCTCTACTTCGGCTCAATGAGTTCCAGCTCGGCATCGTCCATGTGAGCTCGGCCTCAACGACCTCAGCTCGTCCACCTCGGCCAAATGAGATCTACCTCGGCCGTATGAGCTCCCCCTCGGCCTCTGCTCATCCACCTCTGCCAAATGAGATCTACCTCGACAGTATGAGTTACAGCTCGACCTCATCGACCTCAGCTCATCCACCTCGGCCAAAGGAGATCTACCTCGTCCGTATGAGGAGCTTGGCCTCATCCATGTGAGCTCGGCCTTATCGATATCAGCTTATCCACCTCGGCCAAATGAGATCTACCTCGGCCGTCTGAGTTCCAGCTCGGCCTCATCGACCTCAGCTCATCCACCTCGGCCAAAGGAGATCTACCTCGGCCGTATAAGGAGCTCGACCTCATCCATGTGAGCTCAGCCTCATCCACCTCAGCTCAGCCTCAGCATCGGCCTAAGCCTAACGGTTGATCGTGACTTTGACACTCAAGCCTTCGGGCCCTAACTTACGGTTCTTCCTGTCCAACTGATATTTGAGTTGCGTATGCATATATTTGTGCAGTGTTGTTTTATTATTATTTCAGGACAGGATAGCCAGCTAGGGCATGCAATCTAGCAGTAAGCCCCTATTACGCCAGATTGGGCATGCAATCTTGCAGTAAGCCCTACAAAGGAGTTCAGCTCGGGCATGCAGTCTCGCAGTAAGACCATATATGACAGCTCGAGCATGCAATCTTGC